>CM051024.1:83955203-85155203 GCA_027627225.1 Congeria kusceri
ATGACGCTGACGATGGTGTTGATGGTGGTGGTGATGATGGTGAGGAAATAGAAGAAGAAGAAATAGAAGAAGAAGAAAAAGATGATGATGATAATGATAACGACGACGACGACGACGATGATGATGATGATGATAATAATGATGATGATGGTGATGATGATTAGTATTACGGTGATGATGATGATGGTGGTGGTGGTGGCGGCGGCGGTGGTGGTGTTGGTGGTGGTGATAGCGGCGGCGATGATGATTATTTTTTAAATTTCTTTTCATTTACACAATTCATGCAAATATAGTTAATAAACAGCATCTAATTTCTTTAATGTAATTGACCAAATTCTGATTAGTCCAGGGCGGAAAGTTTGTTTTCTGTCATTCCAACACGACTTTAATGCAAGTGTCTGAATTTATTTCTTAACAACATATACTAAGAAACAACTAAATGTTAAACAATCAACGGTTTAAAAATTCCCACAAATACTAGTAGTAAATTGCTTTTCTGCAAATTGCGAATTATATCGTCTTTTTTATGTACAATTGGCATATTTGTATGTTTTATGCAGTAAATAAGGACAATATTCCCTTCCAAACTGCGCATACCAGTAGTAGTAGTAGTAGTAGTAGTAGTAGTAGTAGTGGTGGTGGTGGTGGTGGTGGTGGTGGCGGTGGTGATGGCGGTGGCGGCGGCGGCGGTGGCGGCGGCGGTAGTAGTAGTAGTAGTAGTAGTAGTAGTAGTAGTAGTAGTAGTAGTAGTAGTAGTAGTAGTAGTAGTAGTAGTAGTAGTAGTAGTAGTAATAGTAGTAGTAGTAGTAGTAGTAGTAGAAGTCGTTGCTGTTGTTGTTTTTGTTGTTGTTATTGTTGCTGTATGACAACAATGATTTAAATAGTCATTTTAAGTAATTTCTGGTACTGCGGTTTAATATTAATATATATATTTAGCAGAAATAGATTTTCAAACGTGCGGTTAAAATGTTCGTGCATGAATATAAACAAAATATTAAATTAAATTATTAAACTAAAATATTGTTAGAATCCATATCATTAAAAAAAGGTTATAATTTGTATCCAACATCATCAAGTATAAGGCCTTTGTTGATAACTGACATGTAGTTTATTAGACATTATACAAAGTTATAATATCACAATTGTTTGTTCAAATTGCATTCAAAATCAATATGATTCGGCAAAGAAATGCACATATAAAAAAGATGCATTGTCAATAAAAGCGATGCGTTCGCACACAAACTTACTTTTTTATTATAAAAAACAAACCCTGATTTTAATTTAAAAGTATTCACTTGTGCAGTGCTTATAACAGTATTTCATGAATAAAGACGCGATATCAATAAACATGAACGTAACAAAAATTCTATAAATACGTGAGAATTTAGATTCGTATTTTTGCAGCGCTTATTATGTAACTTTAGGTTTTTCTTTTATTTTTGTAACTTAATTGGATTTCAAAATTCATATGTGAATGAATAATAAATAGGAATACAGTATTGCTGCTGCCGTTGATGCAGCATATAATGATGATAACGAAGAGAAATATGATGAAGAGGATGATCTTGATGATATAATGTGACTGTATTTACTATAAGGAAATGACCATAGCTACTAAATCAGCGACTTTTAGCCTTATATCTGTAATAGATGTATTTCGGCAATATCATATATACCGCGTTATTCAGCATTCTTGCCTGTCCCAAGGGCATGCATGTACTACAAAAGCAAGCCAGCCAGTTTCACAAAGTTTGCTAGATAATAAGAGATATACCTGTGTATATAATTATCTCGTTGCTCGGAATAAAACTTCATGGCATTTAAAAAATTTACGCGGTACATTTTGTAACGAAATCTGAAGTAAGATACGCTATTGAACTTTAATTGTGACCAATGTAGTCAACATGATAGTTAAACATTATCTGAACGACATAAAATCGTATGTCTACTATTGGTTAAAAAAAGATAAAACCCTTATATTCCGATATGTTTGAATAAAAAGATGTTTAATTTTTAGAGATAAATAACAATTTACGATTGGATAAGTACAAACAAATATTATAAAATACGTTACATCAAAATCGATTAAAAAAACAAACGAAAACCGTTTATAAATTCATGCATGGTGTGTTTATTCAACAAACCATTATTAGTTTCTTCCATGTGAAATAACAAACTATTGTTAAGATCCCCAATAAAAACGAAAATAATATTAAAGAAACAAAACGTAAGATACGTTACAGTCAAAAAGATTCGTTACCGAATTTCATACTTTGTTGATTTTATTTAAAAAAATAAAAAATGATGTGCATGACTATTTAGTTAGTTCAGATTTTAAAATAAACACTGATAACGCTTATTCCACTAATAGCTGTAACAGAAAACGTTGTTCACATTGTATACGCATATGTACTGGGTCGACCTTCACCAGTAACGTAACAGGAGAACATTTGCATTACGGCACAATACAAACTGCCAGTCTAAAAATGTTATCTATTTAATATCATGTAAAAGGTGTAATATTCAATATGTTGGACAAACTATGCAACCCGTTTCAAGACGTATGAATAGTTATAAATTTGATATATCCAATTTTACTGATCCTGCATTCTCTACTCTTGTTGCTAGTCACTTTAATGAAGACAACCATAGTATGGCTGATTTTTCATTTATGCCTATTGATGTTGTAAATAGTAATGATAATCGCTTATGCAAGGAAACATTCTGGACACATAAGTTAAAAACACAAGCTCCAGATGGCCTTAATTCCAAAATACTGTATACGGCTTCAAGTGCATGTAAATAGAGAATATTAGGTTAGTGTCTTTGTGTACTTGAATTTATCCGACGAGTTAAAGAAAGGTTTACACGGCGAGGCTTGCCGAGCCGTGTAAGCCTTTCGGAGACGAGTCGGATAAATTCAAGTACACAAAGACACTAACCTATTATTCTATTTATCCTACCATATTTTTTATTTTTTTTATTTTATATTTAACAAACACACTATTAACGTTTAATTATTTGAAACAATACTCAAAAACGCATTAAATTTACTGAATCTAACATTGCGTAGTAATATGGAATATATTCATGATGTTTCCGCCACTCGAAATAGTCCGAAACAATTCAATGCAAAACGCAGTGCAAATATCGCCATATGCTTCGTTTCAAATATGTTCACCATGCCAAATACTACACACTACAGTAGATAAAAGAAGGTTTTATTCAAATGCAAGTCCGTGTTTCGACCAAACTGTTCAACAACAAAATACCAAAATGGCTGGCAATTTTAACTTTCCAAAAGTGAATATGCAGGATTTATCTTCGTCGAGATGTTTATTATATACCATTTCTATTATCTTTCAAAATGTACACACAACTCGTGTGACTCAATTATTCCAGAATGACACAGCATAAAATTAAAAATGAAATACACCCTACTCACCCGATTTTTTCATTGATAAAAACGTCGTGTAGTCCAGTTTTACAGAGGTTCTAGCTTCCATAGTGAGTTGTTAATCCGCACATGGCATGATCGATAAAGGTGCAAACATAATCCTTCTATTCCTTTTAAAACAGTTGGTGTAAGCGGGTAATTCTTTGTGCATAGACTTTCTTGGATCAACCACCAAAGAAACGGTTTATTCATCAAAGAAATAACCGTTTATGTAAATTTCCTTTCAAAAGTAAACTAATCGAAGACTGCATCCAAATTACTAGATCCTAATCCTCATGTTGGCAACTCTGTTCTCCACCCACAACTATCCAGCCAGGTATCGGAATACACTCGACTTATAGAAAATTGAAATGGAATTACTCTCACCGGTTCCATTCGAGCCATATATTCCATGGATACACTTTTTGATATAAATCTTATTATCATAATCCATCCAAAAAACACAGAAACGCTAAAGATTGAAATATGATTGCTCTTTTTAAATTCCAACACTGTGTAAACTTAAACCTCAACTGAATGACGTAAAACATTTGATTTCGTCATTACGCGCGCACGCGAATTTTGGCGAGTTATTTTAAACCGAAACTAGCTGTATTGTGTCGATAGCTAACTGTTATTGATTCTTTTTCCTCTACAAATGTGTTACTATTTAATTTATTGTAATGTAGTATTTATTGTAAGGTATATAATAAAATGTAATTATTGAATGTTTAGTGTCTTATTTCCACCAATAGATGACCTGTTAAATATCGCCCCATTTCGTAACCTTTAAAATTACTTGTTTATGACGTCACTCACATTCCTGGAAAAAGTAGTCCGTCAAAAGTATATACATGTGGGTGTCAGATAAACCTTGCCTGTCGGATAAAGCAAAAGTTTATCTGACAGGTAGAGTTTCCTTCTATAAAATCATTTAGTGGTAGGAGAAATAGAGAATATTAGGTTACTGTCTAAGTGTACTTGAATTTATCCGACGAGTTAAAGAAAGCTTTACACGGCGAGGCTTGCCGAGCCGTGTAAGCCTTTCGGAGACGAGTCGGATAAATTCAAGTACACAAAGACACTAACCTAATATTCTATTTATCCTACCATATTTTTATTTATTTATTTTATGTTTAACAAACACACTATTAACGTTTAATTATTTGAAACAATACTCAAAAAACGCATTAAATTTACTGAATCTAACATTGCGTAGTAATATGGAATATATATGGAATATATTCATGATGTTTCCGCCACTCGAAATAGTCCGAAACAATTTAATGCAAAACGCAGTGTAACAAGATAAAATATCGCCATATGCTTCGTTTCAAATATGTTCACCATGCCAAATGCTACACACTACAGTAGATAAAAGAAGGTTTTATTCAAATGCAAGTCCGTGTTTCGACCAAACTGTTCAACAACAAAAGACCAAAATGGCTGGCAATTTTAACTTTGCAAAAGTGTATATGCAGGATTTATCTTCGTCGAGATGTTTATTATATACCATTTCTATTATCTTTCAAAATATACACACAACTCGTGTGACTCAATTATTCCAGAATGACACAGCATAAAATTAAAAATGAAATACACCTTACTCACCCGATTTTTTCATTGATAAAAACGTCGTGTAGTCCAGTTTTACAGAGGTTCTAGCTTCCATAGTGAGTTGTTAATCCGCACATGGCATGATCGATAAAGGTGCAAACATAATCCTTTTATTCCTTTTAAAACAGTTGGTGTAAGCGAGTAATTCTTTGTGGATTGACTTTCTTTGATCAACCAACAAAGAAACGGTTTATTCATCAAAGAAATAACCCTTTATGTAAATTTCCTTTCAAAAGTAAACTAATCGAAGACTGCATCCAAATTACTAGATCTAACACCTTATGATGGCAACTCTGTTCTCCACCCACAACAATCCAGCTCGGAATACACTCGACTTATAGAAAATTGAAATGGAATTAATCTCACCGGTTCCATTCGAGCCATATGTTCCAATGATACACTTTTTGATATAAATCTTATTATCATAATCCATCCAAAAAACACAGAAACACTAAAGATTGTAATCTGATTGCTCTTTTTAAATTCCAACACTGTGTAAACTTAAACCTCAACTGAATGACGTAAAACATTTGATTTCGTCATTACGCGCGCACGCGAATTTTGGCGAGTTATTTTAAACCGAAACTAGCTGTATTGTGTCGATAGCTAACTGTTATTGATTCTTTTTCCTCTACAAATGTGTTACTATTTAATTTATTGTAATGTAGTATTTATTGTAAGGTATATAATAAAATGTAATTACTGAATGTTTAGTGTCTTATTTCCACCAATAGATGAACTGTTAAATATCGCCCCATTTCGCAACCTTTAAAATTACTTGTTTATGACGTCACTCACATTCCTGGTAAAAGTAGTCCGTCAAAAGTATATTCATGAGGGTGTCAGATAAACCTTGCCTGTCGGATAAAGCAAAAGTTTATCTGACAGGTAGAGTTTCCTTCTATAAAATCATTTAGTGGTAGGATAAAATTAAATAATATGTTTAGTACTTTTGCGTTTTTTCCTATTTTTGATTTTTTATATTATATTGCTATAGGAAATATCTGTATTTTATATCCGTATAGTACTAAATTGTCTTGTATGTTGTAAATTCTTTATTAATTTAAACATGTATACTTATTTCTAAACGTTTTTCCGCCAAATAACGTAACGTTATTGCATGACGTCACGTCCGTTTTTTTTTATTGTCATTTTATCCTGATGAAGGCGTAAGCCGAAACGTTGAAAGATAAATTGAATTGACTGATTTCACGTGTTGTTGACTTTTTCCACAATTGTTGATTTTATTTAACACATTATACAAATATTACAGGCAGAAGGTTAAAAGTCGCTAATTTAGTAGATATGGTTATTTCCCCAGAGTTAGTAGTCACAAATCACGTGCAAATAACTTTTTATTAAGCGCTGCTCAGGGACAAAACTAAAACGCAATTTAAAATGTAAACGTTGAATGGACCTGTAGATAACTGACTTGTCGTGTATGTCAAATAATATTATTATTCCGCAAAGTAATCAACGTATTAAAATTGACGCGTTGTTTATAAAAACGATGTACTTATATATTCTAGAAATACTGACAATTTAATTTACTGTTACACAGTAGTAGTGCTTATACTAATATCTCATGAATAAAAACGTGATGAAGAAGATGATGATGATGGATGATGAGGAAGTGATGATGATCAGGATGAGGATGAGGATGAGAATGAGGATGAGGATGTGATGATGATGATGATGATGATGATGATGATGATGATGATGATACAAAGTAGTAGTAGCAGTAGTTGAAGGAGGAGGAAGAGGAGGAGGAAGAGGAGTAGCAGTCGCAGTAGCAGTAGCAACAGTAGCAGCCAATGCCGCCGCCGTCGTCGTCTTCTTCTAAGTCGTCGTAGTAGTAGCAGTGGTAGACTTTGTACAGATAACGATGACGTTATGTTTATCAAAATGAACTTAATAAATATTCTTAATATAATGAGATTTTCATATTTTAGCAGCGCTCATAATTTAGCTTTGGGGTGTATTTACTTTTATTGTTGTGGTTTAATTGGATTTGGATATTCACCAGAGAATGACAATAACACATATAAAGATGGTTATAGTGATGTTGTTTACAATGATGATGACAATGATGATAATGATGATGGTAATGGTGTTGATGATGATGATGATGATGATGATGATGATGATTAAAGATATTGTTTTCGTCACATGTTAAAATTAATGATTCATTAACAATGATTTATGTTTGACAAAAGAAAATTAAAGTACACTAACCTGGAAAATTGTTTCTATGCTCTACCTACTTTATTCTCTTACAAAAAAAATAGCAAACGGCATATCATTCCAATCAGCAGATTAAGGAGCAACCTACTGTGTACACAGCTGTCGATTTGTAGCCAATAGGCATCATTGTTTGTACAAATATGCCCTGAAAAGGGAGCGAACAGAAAGCAAGTGTTGCAGTTTGTAAAAAAAACGGCTTGTAACAATGCGTTACCGTAATTAATTTTTCTTTTTTATTTATTAGGTCACTTAATACGATAATATTTATTGGAATTAGTTGGAAAAATAAAATGTTTTGTACCAGTAAGGCAGTTTTATAGCCCCCGAACGAGGTAACATAATGGAAATTCAAAATTCAGCTACCTTTAATTCATTTACCACACAAACTTCACGTGGCTTTCATAATTAAATGCAGCATTCTCAACGTCCATGTTTTTTTAGCACATAATGCAGAAATTTAATTTCTACATCGACATTACCTACATGTAGCTCACTTGTGCCGGAAAATAAACAAAAATGGTTGAGCATTTCAGAAAATAGTTTATTTGTTTGCAGTGCAACATCAATGTGTTTTGCTTGAAATTGTATTTTATTGTTATTCTTCTCGGCATAATAAATGCCCATTTATTCAAATACATTTAGAAACTTTTAAAATGAACTTATGGTAAATCATTACACACTGATAATTTAGTTTAAACTAGAACATAGAATTGAGAAGTGCTTTTAAATAATTATCATCGATACAAATATGATGATGCAGAATAATATGCTGCTAGGATGATGATAATGATGATGATGATGATGATAATGATGATGATGATGATGATGATGTGTAGTTTAAGATTATAAGGACGATCTCGTTTTCATCAACTTGTATTCACTTCATTGTTTATGAAGATTTTAAAAATTAGTTTCAAAACGTGTTAGACAAATCAATAGCATATTCTGAAATTTTATTTAGCTACACAGACATTTCTTATCAATATTCGGCAATAAAATCCACACTGTTTCCACAGTAACCGATAGCCCTTAGGTTCATAAACCTCTTACGTTGACAATTTGAAAGATAAGTTATACCGGACAAAATAGCTAATTTAAGTATAATATTAACGAATTTTGGGCACGAGTTTTTAATATCAAGTTATATACTGGGGAGCAAAAGATATTCTAATTACAGTTAAGTTGTATTCATCATCATCATCGTCGTCATCATCATCATCATCATCATCATCATCATCATCATCATCGTCATCATCATCATCATACTATGTTCTTCTGCATCATCAACGTATCAAGTATATTAATGTAAATACTATTAGGCCTATATTAAAATTAAGTTTGTTTGCCCTTTACCAACCGACCCACAAAAAAGCCGCCGACTCAAAAAAAATCATTGCAAAATCTGCGTTAATTATTGTTTCATTTAGTTAAATTGTTCTTGCTTTAAATTTCGTATGTTTTTATTTTCATATGCTGCAATTTTGATCATTAAGGCGCTTGAACAAAAGAGTATAATGCGTTTGAGTGTGAAAACAAAGCGCCTAGTGACCGGATACTAGTAAACATGTTTTTTTCACGTTTTGTCGTGTACACGCCGGTCGACGTATGACGTCATTATCTGTTTATAGAATTACGTTTTGTTTCAAGGTAAAATACCAGTAAATAGTAGGGTGGTCCCCTTTGAAAGCTGTTCTTATATGAAATAATTCGTTTTTTCTTCTGTCAAAAGAACGAGACATTTCGCATAACTGACACTGGTTTAAACGGTTATTTCCTGAAAAGACATGTCTTTTGTGCAATTTTGATGTATCAAGACACCGAATTACTTGAAATTTTAATATTCAGCAGTTTATGTATAGGTAGCATCTGCTTTTGTCGAAATCGTGAGTGTTTCTTACTACAATCAAGTGAGATGAATTTTTTTAGAAGTAGCATAACATATCTTTCTTTATTTTAAATTTTGACAGCAGAGCGAACCATCTTTCCAAGAGATCAGACTCGCAGTATCTGAATCAAAGAAAAGTGGCGAACGATGCCAGGAGATTTTGCTGTTTTACAATGGGACAATATGGAGATTTGATTTACCTGTTTCTAACCTTCAGCGTGTTTGTAGAAATCAATAAATAAATACAAAATTCATAACGTTGAAACAAGTAAAACTTGGGATGTATTGTATAATCTATTGAGCGTGGTAGACGAGAACAATAAAATTACCGAAAAAGTTTCGATTTCAGTTAGCAAATCAATAAGTGGCAGTGCAGAAAAGTTCCACCCTGATATTAACAATCAAAACGCTTACAGCGTAGAAAGACTGTTGGCGACATAAGAAATTTAAATCATGTGTATTATGAGTGCATTTTTGCTAAAAAGGAAACATTTGTTGGAATGAAGTCTAATTTCCGACCTTTAAACTTTATAATTTGGCTTTTTATTCAATAGTATACAACATCATAATAAAACTTATTGGTAAGTAACGAACACATATTTGTTTCGAGCTAATTATCTTTTGCAAACGGAATAATATACATGCCAGTTAACAAGTCAATCTGCAACGGGCCAGAATAGCCGACGAAGCGTTGTAGTTAGGAGAATGGATTGTAAGTGCTTCGTAGTCTACTGAGTCAAAAGTAGGTCATACGATGCAAGCTCTCGATTTTCTATACAACAGTTTAAAACTAATACGTTGCAGCAATTTGTTTCTGCAACAAGAAAAATCACTTTAGCAACGAGTCAAAATAACCGATGTAGCGCAATAATTTAGTGGTCTTATTCCATGACACTCAGGTGAATATTTAGTTACATACAAGTAAATAGCAAAAGTAATGGTGTCATTAGTTTAAAATTACGTTTTAAATAAATTGACTTTTTGTAGAAACTGTGAGTGTAGTCAATCATATGGTATACACATTATATATATTAGTTATCTTAAATAATTAAAATGTAAGAAAACAGGTGTGAATTTTTTTTTGCTTTTTGAAGAATGATCCTTTCTGGTTTCGATTAACTGACTAATAGCCTGCACAGAAAAGAAGTTGTTTTCCGCGATACCTGTTTTGGAAATTACCCTCTCTAAAGACCGTTGGCTTCCGCCAACAGTCTAAAAAGAGTGTGTCAGTACTGGCTTTGTTAATGAATAATTCTTCTATCAGTACTAGTAACTGTTCTTTGTTAAATTGTCATTTCCAAAAGCATAGTTTATATTTGAGAGGACAGAGATATCCGAGTTAACAACATTTCTATTTTCTTATTTGTGACATTTTCATCAAATATTTCATTGATTGGAAATTTTTCTGGTCAAACAGTATGTATTTGTACTGCATTAATATGATTTGGACTGACTAGTCAGTTCAGCCATTGATAAAATACACATGTTTTCTTGTCAGACAGTATGTATGTATGCTGTATTAATTAATATGTGTGTCTAGTAAATTTAGACATTTGTATTAAATAGAATACATGTACTTCACAAATTGTTTTTTTAAAGCATTGCGTGTTCTATTTTATGTTATGTCCTTTATTAAAGACAGTGTTACCATGTATAATCTTGGCTGTATCAATCAAGATGAAGAAAGCAAATGTGAAATTCAAGCAAAGATACAATTATAATGTATTGCTATTTAAATGACGACATGCATGTATGATAAAGATTAAACTCTCGGAATAAAATAAAATATTTTTCCTACCTACCGACCCACCTCTAAAATTTCGGGTCGGTAAAGGGCAGACAAAAGATTGTTTAATTTAGGCCGTATGTAAAGACATATAAAGATACAAAGACGCAGTGTCTATACACACGATACTTAACCCTGAATTTACCACATATTCAATTAATATTGCGTGATTAGTTTTATATAGTGGGATCAATTTGTGACATAATTTGGCCCAAAAATTCAGAAAATGGGCAAAGCACCAAACTTAGTACACATGTTAATTGGGGCATTTAAAACATTTTTTTCATGAGACCCAATCTATATCTGTAACAATGGCGGACGGCGGCCATTTTTAAAATGGCCGCCATCTGTCTGTCGTCGTTCCGTCTGTTCCGAAACTTGTCCGGACTCTAACTTTCCCATACATTGAAGGATTTAGAAATTGATTGACACAAATCTTAACCTAAATGAGAAGATGTGTCACACGCCACGAGAAGCATATGGCTAGCTTTAAGGTCAAAGTCATACTTTGAGGTCAAAGGTAAAATAAAGGTAATATTTGTCAAAATAAGGCTTGTCCGAGCTCTAACTTCCCCATGCATTGAAGGAATCGAAATTAATTGGCACACATGTTAATTTAAATGAGAAAGTGTTTTTCACGCAAGCATCTGATGGCTACCTTTAAGACCAAGTCATATTTTGAGATCAAAGGTCAAATTGAGCACTTTGTTGTCAAATGTCGGTTTATACGGGTTTTAACTTCCCAATACATGGCAGGATTTTGAAATACTTTGGTACAAATGTTAACCTAAATAAGAAGGTGTGTCTCACACAAGAACGGCTACCTTTAAGGTTAAGTTCATACTTTGAGGTCAAAGGTCAAAATAAAAGTGTTTTTTATTGTCAAAATATCGCTTGTCAGGGCTCTGACTTCCCCATGCATTTACGGATTCCAAAATAACTTGGCAAGAATGTTAACCTATAAGAGACTATATGTCGCGCACAAATTCCGAATGTTTACCGTAAAGGTTAAGGTCAAACTTTTACGTCAAAGGTCAAAATAGAACGCTTTATTATCCAAATACTGCGTGTCCGTGCTTTAACCTCCCAATGCATGGAAACATTTTCAAATAACTTGTCACAATTTATGTTAACCGAGATAGGCCGATGTGTCGATCTCAAGAATTGGATGGCTATGATAAAGGTAATACTATGCGGTAGTAAAATTTTAAAATAAAATGCTTAATTGTCATAATAGTGCTTATCCAAACCCTTACTTCCCGTAAATTGAAGGATGTTGAAATAACTCATCATACAAATGAAAACTAAACTATCATCATTAAAATTCAAATATGATCTATGTTCTTCTTTTACAATGGCAATGACAACCTATTGCTCCCCACAAAAAGAGTTATATTGCAATGCTTTTCAAATGCCATTACTGTACAAAAAAATGATTAAAAATAAATGCTGCTACAACATATATCACTGTAAGACAAAATGTCAACAATATACATACATAAACTTAAGAATATTAACTGTATAAAATCTGCAAATAAATTACCATTTAATGCCAAATAAATTTACCATTTTGATACCACGTCGTTTATTCTAAAAAGGGGTATAATAGGTATCATTGTGTCATGACCATCTCAAACAAAGATTGGATATTGTGAATTTATAGGGAACGATATAATAATTAAAATAGCAAATTGCACTTGATAATGCTGTGCAGAGCGATTCAGCCTTGCGTCTTCCATAACAGCCCTTGTATGTGTTACACCAACACCCGAGAACCATGACACTGCAGCTAGAGGCATTTGTCAGCCTTTACTCTGATCCAGCCCCATTCGGCAGGATAAGTAGTCGGGAGAGAAATTTCGTGAGTTTGAAATAGCGTGAACTGTAATATATCTATATATTTTTGCCAGCCCCAAAAGCTATCCACAATTCAGAAACTGAAATCTGATAACAACTGCTACTGCAAGAACTAACACATATGTATCCACATTTTTTATTATAGCAGTCTGGTAGCCCTGAATCGCCACATCAGCCAAATGCAAAATGAGTTTTTCAGCCGCTTCTTCGTGACCACAGGGTGCTAATCTACTATACTGTAATTAACAACGCCATAATTTTGAGTAGAAAAAACACCACCATCTTTGGGGTCCATGAGCACAACCTGCTAATCTAAGAAATAGAACAACACCGTTTCCCATTGTTGCATATTTGAGGCTGCCCTGCTTGTACACATCCCAAATGACACCAAGGCGCTTGACTGAATACATTTGATGACCAAGATATGGTGCAAAATGATGTCTGCATAATCTTGCAATGTCTGACAAGCAGTAGGCTAAAAACAACAGCACCATCTGCTGTTAGTGCATCAATCTCTGGGGCGTCCAGTTTGACTTAAAAATGTTCAAGACAGGATACAATGTCATACATTGTTCCCATACATAAATTACCAAACTGTTATAGAGAAGGTGGAAACGCCGTGTTTTCATGGCCGAAGAATTATGAAGGTTGCCGTTCTGGACTTGGCAAGAAACATACAACCTGGAAAAAAGAGAACAGTCTTGTTTTTAGTAGATAATTTATGTTTCTTATTGAACAGTTGCTTATGTGAAATGTAGACATTTCATAAATAAGCACAAACAGTTATTACAACAGTGATTTAAAATCTTAGAGTAACTGACCAGAAAAGAAACATTAAATATGTGTTTTCCTTATGCGTTAGCCACACATCAAGAGTAGTTCCATGACCGCCTTCTGATGCATCAAAATGCCTTCTCCATTAAAAAGTACAAAAATGCTGCTGTCACTTGTTGTCTTACCCACATGGGAGGCTCTCAGAAATGTGGTCAGCTAAACCAGAAAACGCCACATTGGCCTGCTCAAGAGCACTTGTCCAACCACTGTTCTCAAGCCAGTCAGCAAGAGTCTTGAGAGCTATATTTCTACATGTACATGTAATCCACCTAACATCATTACAAAGCAATTTTCGCACATGTATATATATGTTAAGCAATTGCAAAACTAGACTTATCACATGCAATTAATGGAGTTGGGCCCTAGAACTTTAAGCTAATGTGTTATTTTTTGTTTAAAATAGTCATTGAATACTTAATCATGGCAACGGATTCAGTTTGTTCTTAAACAATGGAGGCAATGTAGAAATGTCAACTGGTTGTTCGGTGTAGATTCATGCCAACTGCTTAGAGCGGCCCATAACAACGTATGTATATACACTCAATCACACTTTAAACGCAACACTTATATTTTTCACTATTTCTCAACTTTTAATCAAGGGATTGCGTAAAAATTTGGAATATAAATAAATGTGTAAAGGTCTCCTAGAATTTTTATTATAATCGATTAACTGCACAATGAAAATAAATTAAAATAATAAATAACAAGTGCACCTGTCCCAGATGTGACTGAGCGTCATGGATGAATGATTTCAGTGCACAAGTGTTAATAATGATTTCAAAAACATATTCTTGAAAACACAAATTAAAGGGACTATGTCAACGAAAAATTGGCTTCCTATTGCACAATGAATGATATTATTTGATAGACATGCGCTTTACTTAGACATGTGCATTGAATAAATAAAAATAATATAATACACAATACGATATTTGATAAATACAAATTAGCAAAAACGCCTGAAAAAAATAAAACCCCAAGTGGGTATCGAACTCACGACTTAGGAGCCATACGAAGAAATGACAGTAAACAGCGCTTTAACCAACTGCGCTATCATGCTTAGTAAGAAGTTGTTTGTAAACTGTAGTTTTACAAAATGCTCACAATTCTAACGTCAAAATATAAACAGGAAAAGGGCCAAACAAACACAACCCAATTTATAAGTGTGTTGCGTT
The DNA here is from genome assembly GCA_027627225.1 of Congeria kusceri. Taxonomy (NCBI): domain Eukaryota; kingdom Metazoa; phylum Mollusca; class Bivalvia; order Myida; family Dreissenidae; genus Congeria; species Congeria kusceri. Next base: position 83,970,038 of record CM051024.1, read on the forward strand.
TTATCTCAGAAAGCGTACACTCTGTTCCCATTTTATATATATATATCCCGTTTTAACCTTTATTATATACCAGTATTAATATCTAAATTTCAGATTTTACAAAGAAATCCCCCGCCACCCCCTTGAGGCCCTTTTCGATGACATAGTCCCTTTAATAACTTTTGAGAAGTTAGAATTATACGTGTTGCGTTAGAAGTGTGATTAGTTGCATGTTATTTACAGCTATTTAAAAAAAAAACTCAAGATTTTTTTGACATATTGTATTTTCATTCACAAAGTGTGTGCGAGGTTTAAGCTTAACATATTTACATGAAAAAAATGTCACAGCTAACAAATAAAGTAACTGCTTTATCGAAATGATTTTGATATTTAGTTTGTACTTATTTTCATTAAATATAATTATAAAGGAGTTAAATGCACATTTGCATATTCCTCGCCATGATTGTTGTGGTTTTATGCACATGTATATACAAGCTGTTGTCTGTCTTCTGCAACTGATATACATGGCAAAACGATAACAAAGGGAGACAACTAATAATGAATGTTTTACTGATTTATGCTTTTTAAGGTAATTTGTATATCTACTATACCAAATTAAATACCTACATCTGTTTTAAATAGTGTTTATTTAATAGTTCATATTTTATGCATGGATATGACAATTATAATAAGAATAACTTTGACTTGTTACAGATTTTAATGATAAATTTACCCATAAAATGACATACAAGGTCAGCAGAAGTTAAAAATAAATTATTTGTATATGAATATTAATATAAATAGGATAATTATATTAAGATTAAACATGCTAAATAATAATTTCATCATTTTCACGTGCTTTATATAGATATCTTCCTTTAGATTTACTATTGCTAAAAACTATGTATGTATATGGCGGCCATCTTGGATTTGTCGGCCATCTTGGATATTTGGGGTTGGGTCCCATGCTCACTTTTTTGTTTTGCCATTATGTGCAAATGCGCCAAATATGGTGCTTTTCCCATTTTATGAAGTATTTTGTGAAGAATTGATCCCACTAATATGGTTTTGTAGTGCGTAAGGCATGCACATAAACATGGGAGGCGTACAAAATAGTACACACTTGTATGTGTTGCTAATAATAATATTGCATGAATATAACGGTGATGATAATCATCATCATGTCATGCTGATCATGATTTTGATAACATGTTGACAGTATATATTTGAAGTTATTCTGAAACAATGCAACCACACACATATTGCTACACACATGAATATACCATATAATACATGTATGTTAATGTTGCGAGATTAGTTTTATGTGGTTTTGGAGTGCCTACTGCGTACACATATAGCTAGAACGCGTACATTCTAGTAAACACATTTATATAGTGCTAATAAAACAGTTCATTAATATAACGGTGATGATGATGATGATGATGATTGTAAAGTTAATTATTGGAAAGATGGTATCGTACATATCAAATTTTATTCACTTGTGTTTTATCAAGATATTAAAAATTCTTATAAGTTTCAAAACATTTTAGACAAAGCATATTCGCAACTTCTATATTTCTAACAGACTCAACTGACATCCTTCTTATCAGTATTCGGCAAAAAACTCGACACTGTTTCCATAGGAACCGATAACACTGAGTGTCATAAACCTTGGAGGGTGATAATTTGAATGTGAAGTTATACTTGACAAAACGACAACAACAAAAACCTATAAATGTTTTCCTTTTAAAGGTTCCCCCACAATATCGCGCAAATAAGATATTATATAATTTAAGTTGAATATGAATTAAATTTTGGGCAGGTTTTTTAAATATTCAGTTATACACAGAGCAGCAAACAATATCATAATATACAGTTAATTTATGTCCATGAATATGTATAGACAATTGACTTTTTGTTTATCTTAAATACTATAAGCACAATGTATTTATATTTCTTTTGTCATTATATTTGTCATTATTATTATTATTATTATTATTGTTATTATTATTATTATTATTATTATTATTAGATAAAGTCTCAGGCGGCGATGATGATGTTGATTTGTTGTTAAAAACGGTTTTTGCGTGATCACTTTACTTTTCTGCATACAAAGATTCTCATCAATACCCGACTTTTAAACATACATTAAAACTATAGATCATTGCATTTTTTAAATGTGTAATACAGAAGAAATAGCACATTTACGATTTCATAAATATTAATAACCAATGATGACAAATTCCTACAGTAACACTAAAATATGGTTATTAAATAACTGTCCACTTTCAAATTTATGTTGGGAAATTCATAACTTGAAAATTGTAAAAAATAATCAATTTACCTTAATTTAGATATTGATCATATTGTAAAAATGTTATATAAATGCATTAAGGCACAGAAACAAAAAGAAACCATGAACAAACATCGTTGTTTTAATTATAAAACAAATGCCTTATAACTTACTGTTTTGGCGAAATTTGGTATACAGAAAACTTCAATTGCTGTTGAAATTGTTCAGAGACGAATAACATATATTTATCACCAGACCTGGCATTCGATGTTAATGCATCTTTAACGTGTTATTAATTTAAAAATAAATAACTAAAACATGATTGCTGAAAACTCATGAAAAGAAATAAAGAGTTGCTCTTGCGAGGTTTTAGAACGTAATCAAAAACATGTAGATACACCAACATTTTTGTCACTCATGTAACATGAATCAAATAGAAACAGAATAACAGTTTTCACTATTTTACCGAATGTACAGTATAGGGCCTTGGAATAAAATAATTCATACCATACTTTTGCCACTGGCGAACGCTTTATAAAATTGAGTCGCTAATAAAATCTACCTTCAGTTCTACTTTGTATTATCTCTCAAAATTGCGTGATTTTATGTATGTGATGCTCAATACTTTTGTATTACAATGCTTGGTAACTGTGTATAATCGCTACGTCAATATTATATATGTGCTATAATATTTATGTGCTATAACATGATTGTATAACGTTTAAGCAATTAATATTGAAATTGGACTTAGCAATGTATGCATGAGCTTATTTGTAGATATTTTAAGAAATGTGTTATGAAGATATAGTATAAAATATAATATAAATAATATTATGGAAACAAATAATCACGGGATCTAGGGGCGGGTCTCAATTCAATACCGGTAGCTACCGCTAGCCAATCAATACGCGAGCGGTCGGATCTTATTCGTTTAAGACTTTTCATTGGACAGGCTCGCATGAGCCATTGTCCAATGGAAGAGTTTTGTTCAAGTAGGGGCCGGGCTTCCACCAAGGTGCAGACAACAGGACCAATCATCATCATCATCATCATCATCAGCATCATCATCCTCAACATTAACATCAACATCATCAACATCATTGTCGTCGTCGTCGTCGTCATCATCATCGACATCATCAATAGATCAGTATCTGTTTCATCATCACCGTCATCATCATCATCATCGTTATCGTCGTCGTCGTCGTCATCATCGTCTTTATCATCATCATCATCAGCAGCAGCAGCAACAGCAGCAGCAGCAGTTTCCTCATTTAATAATTTACACGTTTTATTGAAACGCATGTGGTGAGAATGAGAACGAACTAATAATAATTTATATAAGCATGTTTATGCCTGTACACAATCAAAACTAAGTAAATTGCACATTGTATTCGGAGATTCTCATGTATGGCGTATGGGTAGCCTTCCGGTCCCGCTAGGGCCAACTTACTATTGTAAGTTCTAAGCAACAGGAGGTTTAGTGGCGGCCAATGCGGTCATTCGGCCCGTCTACCGCAATATATAGGAGTTTAACCAGTTTCAAACTGACTCTCACGTTCCCTTTCGCGCCTAAGACTAACGGCATTGATACCCTGGGCAGAGAAGGCCCAGAGTACGATGCAGCCTCTTTGTCGTTTGACTGCGAGGATTGAAGAGGACCTTCCGGGAGCGGAAGTCAAGCTATGCGACCTGTTCTTCTAGAAGATGATAAAGCGGAATCAGGCCGATCAAGCCGTGCTGGCGATCGTGCACAGCCAGTTAGCCAACTCGAGCACTGCGGTTTCCCCGTGCTTAGAGTTGAAAAGCACGTATCCAAGTCCGTGCTCCTTCAGGACGGTTCCGCTACTGGCCGAAAGACAACTCGCCGGCGTACAAGGCAACATGCCAGTATTAATTGCTAGATGCGGGATTCAGACCAGTCCTTTTAAGGGCTAACGTATCATTTGGAAATAAATATCTTTATTGTAAAAATCTAAATAATTGAACAGTACTATAGTTGCATTCGCCCAGGTCTGCCAGTCTCTTTTATGAATAGGTATCTTACCTGTTGAACTAAATTATCATAATATTCACCAGTGTTATATAACATGTGGCTTGTGGTTCCCGCGGTTACACGTTTAAGACCGGGCATCAAGGCTCAAACCGTTGGGCGTAGAACAATTGTGCGCAAGGTGACTTTTGCTTATATATTATATTAATACAAATGTTAACGTCAGGTAAGGCAGCGTAACACCGCTGCTAACATAGCGCCTTTCTCGGGAATGGTGCGGCCAAGAGGCGTCGAACCATTACCAGTAGAGGCGCCTGAGTTTCGCGGCTGCCTGCCCAGGTCCGCACATCAAGATTCGAACCGTTGCCGTACATAAATTGTGCGACAAGACACGTTTTGGCCGAATGTGTAGCTCGGACACTTTAACCTGACACACCTGAACTCTATTAGCATAAATTAAATTTGTTTTCTACTAGTGTATTTCTACTCGGTTGGTTTCGTCCACATATTTTATGCGTTTAATGCTGTCATAACAGTCGTTACAGTGGGTTCATTTAACTCGGTTCCTATACGGACTCTAATGTATTCATCATAACGGGTTTAGTAGTATATACATACATGAAGGTCGGTGTCAGGATAATGTTTCCGAGCTATACAATATATTAATAAGAATACGTACATGCAATCCGAAAGAAGCGTTGCGACGCTGCTAACATAGAGTCTTTTGGGGGAAAGGTGCGACCGATAAGCGTTGGACCACTTCCAATAGGAGCACTTATAAGGTTATGCGGCTGCCTGCCCAGGTCCCCAGGTCCGTAGAGAAATTGTGCGACAGGAGATGTTTTTGGCCTATGTACAATATATTAATGCGAATACATGGTAAGTAACGTAGCGATGCGATGCTGCTAATACAACGTATTTCTTGGGAACGGTGTGGCCGAGAGGCGTCGGACCACTTCCAGTAGGAGCGCTTGAGGTTCCCGCGGTTACCTGTTTAGGTCAGGGCGTCGAAGGTCAAACCGTTTGGCGTAGAGAAATTGTGCCCCAGGAGACGTTTTGCCTATACATCAATACGAATATATAATTATGGTTAGTAAGATAGCGTTGCGCCACTACTAACTTAAGTGTCTTTCTCGGAAATGGTGCGACCGAAGGGCGTCGGGCTACATCCAGTAGGAGGACTTGAGGTTTCCGCGACTGCCTGGCCAGGTCCGGGCACCGAGACTCAAACCGTTGGCCGTAAAGAAATTGTGCGGCAAAACACGTTTTCACTGTCACTGCCGGAGGCACCCGCAGATCCAGTAGTAAATTGCGATACTTATAATGTACTTTTTAAGCTAAAATGCGGTATCACAACCACTGAATTTTAAAAAGTGTTGATGGTTTCTGATATACGCGTGAATTCAGCATGGAGTTTTTAATCTTATGGCGATTAGAAGGGAATTATATTTGCATATATAATATGTTGGGCCAGCCTTGTTGCGTATTTTCAATTAATCAAGTATTAACTATTTTAAATATGCTATAACTAATGATTATGAAATTGATTTTATGTACAATGTTTTATTCAAATGTTTTGTAAATAATGAAGCTTAAAATTTCCTTACAAATTCTATTTTAGAAGCAATCCATTTAAAATGATCCAAATATAGTTCTTGTATTCACATACATACATTTCCTAGATATATCAAAGTACTTATTCAAACTTGGGAAATTTTACAGAAGATCTCAAGTTATTTGTATTATATTTTATTTATAAATTATTAAATTAGTAATAGCGAAAAGCTAAATACATGATATATGGTAATCTAATAACTCTTACATTTAAAATATTTGAGTATTGTCATCAACTAAATGGAATGACCTGTGTTCCAAATTAAATGTTTCGGGTTTCACGAAAAAACCGAACTGTTTGAAATATTAAATATTAAATTAAACTAAACTAATTTTATCATGAACTGATTGATAGTTGTAAAACATGAATCGATGTTTGACGTAAGCATACGATGCAAACATTGTATGAAAGGCCTAGTTTAAGGAATGTCTGGCCTCTCTATAGGGGTATTTCATTATGTGTATTTGCCCATCATATAATCTCTTATCATTATCTGCAATCTTTTCTCTCAGCGAACTGAGCAATGAATTAGCACACTGTTTCAATTGCAGCAGTGTATTGATCTCAGCTGATGAGTGTCGCCACACTGTGTCCATACTGTGGCCACAGCAGGGTGCCAATTATTGATCTCAGCTGATGAGTGTCGCCACACTGTGTCCATACTGTGGCCACAGCAGGGTGCCAATTATTGATCTCAGCTGATGAGTGTCGCCACACTGTGTCCATACTGTGGCCACAGCAGGGTGCCAATTATTGATCTCAGCTGATGAGTGTCGCCACACTGTGTCCATACTGTGGCCACAGCAGGGTGCCAATTATTGATCTCAGCTGATGAGTGTCGCCACACTGTGTCCATACTGTGGCCACAGCAGGGTGCCAATTATTGATCTCAGCTGATGAGTGTCGCCACACTGTGTCCATACTGTGGCCACAGCAGGGTGCCAATACACAGGAGTACAATCATCCAGATTTGGGGGCGGGGGGGGGGGGGCTCAAATAAAGAAGGATTAAACTAGGCCTTTAACACTTTAATATAATCACTAGCTGAAACAAAATGTACAGTATAGGTCAAGCGCAGTAGTCTGCGCTCGACCGCCGGATCACCGGTTCTACTCTATTTATCATGCGTTTAAACAATGGAATTCAAGCGTTATTTAATCAATAAAACTGTACGTATATTGCAAATGAGCAAATACACATTTTCTTAAAATACCGAAAATAGGTAAAGCATATATACTTGAGGTAACTGCATTGAAATAATAACTCAATTCACTGTATTTGTAAACATACTCTACTATCAATATGAATAAATGCCTTAGGTATTAAAAGCGCGGCGTGGTATTTTTGAACCAATGGACATAAGTGTGAGTCCTGTTGATGAAACTTTTTTTTTCCATTTTCAGTTTTGTCCTTAGATGGACGGGCGTGATCGTTTATTCGGGGTAGCTGTCTAAGATCACTGTTGACCTAGATTTCTTGCGACAATTATGCAGCGGGAAAATTGAATGCCAATAGAATTGGGCAAACTTTATAATATTAGTTAATGCACACTTACAACAATGGTTTAATGTGTACCAATAACTGTTGCAAACTTTTGGGGATTAACATTTACATAAGTGTTTACATAAGCGGTTAAACTAAAGTTATAAACATATCTACGACATACACTCTAGAACTGAACATAATAATGAACAATTTTACTCATTGTATGTCACGATCAGAATGTTATATTCATTCACATAATGAAATAACTATTTTGTTTAGCCTACATAATCGGCGCGCTCTATAGATAGCAATTACAATGCTACAAATCACGGGGACCACAGTGAGCCACAACGTACACTGTTGTTTGTTGTTATTCATGTTACTTGAACTTCAATTGCGTGCATGAATACACTATGTGGATACATAAGTATATTATTTTAACATAACTGTGTATACTTGTCTGAATTATAGAATAATTTTATTCATTCCCGCTATTATTTTCTGACGATGTTAATTTGTTACATTTGACTGACAAATTCATGTATCAATTATGTTTACGTAAATTCCTAGTATTTAGGTTATTAATGTATCACTGGTGAAAACATGGGGCGATATATGATCAGTTTATTAATGGTACAGATATTAATAATGATTGAGTTTATCTCAAATTAATTTCGGGGCCGATACGTATTCTTATGGTGTCCGAAAATCTAGTGTCCGTGACGTCTCCGTGGTAGGGACTTAAGAATGTGGGGCCCGAGAGTCTCTTTAGTAGGGATCGAAAAAATGGGGTCAGAGAAGTCAGATAACCGTCATCTTGGTGCTCTTGTATTATATTTAGGGCAAAAAGTGACATCTCAATATTATTTTCAACACCGATTGTTTTTTAAGGACATTTCTTGTTTATTGTGTAATAGTTATTATTGTCACGCCGTTGATAGATGAAAACAAACAAAAAACAGAAAGGAAATGCAGGACTAAATCTTTGAACACAGAATATAAAAATATAACGTCATAAATGGCATTTAAACATAAAAGTTGACTAAAATGTTTTCAGACCAGATTCGAACCCGGATCGCCTTCACCAAAATCTACAGCGCATACCACCCGAACATTCTTTTGCTTATAAACGTAGTTGTCTGCTTATAAAATATGAATATATTTGAAATATATTTGAAATGAATGACCGATTAATCTGACATTTAAAATAGGAATTGTATTGATACCCCTATCAGGGATGTGCTACTCGTACTCGTACTTGTATTCGTACTTACTCGAGTACCGATTTTCCAGTACTCATCAGTACTCAGTACTCATCTTAAATCAGAAGTACAAGTACTGCAGCAAAATATTCAGTACTTATGCGTACTTTATGAGTACTCTATGAATACTTTCACACTTTAATCAAAGTTTAATGTAAAATAAATTTATATAATAATGGGTACTTCAACCGGGTTTAAACGTAGTATTTCAATCAAGGTAATGCCTATTACAGGGTGGTACGCCTATGCCATTCAGACAAATACATTCTTTGATAATAATCCACTTAAAACATAATTTAATTACATTCCTATTTTTGTTCTGAACAGTTTCAATAATATATATTAATTTGTCTAAGACTTGAACAAATAGACTACCATTCATACGACGGTTAAGTTTAAATAAACATTGCATTACTTTCATTATTTCACTTAGAAGATTAAGCGACCTAGATAATTAGAAACACAACTTCTGGAAGCAGAGATTTTAGTATCAAAATTCGCCGAAAAAATTAGACAGAGGACGCTGGTAAAACACTAATGCCGATCGTTGTCTGTGACCGTGTCTGTTTGTTTGTTTTCAAGTGCTTAGCAAACAACAAATTCAGACATTATGATGAAATTGTTGACATGTCGGGATAATTCTACTTAAACGTACATGTATCGCGAAAATACTTTGTATATTCTAAATAACTATGGAGCAAGGGCGCGAAATGTCATGCATACATTGAGAGGCGCGTGGAATCGGACGATTTAAAATACTAGGCGATAAATGCAAGGTGAGGCCTAAATTCATTATTAGCTCGACATGTTAAAGACGCAGATTTCAAAAACAGTATTTCTTGATATATCTTATAGCATGTAACAACATTAAAAAAAACATCCGTTATCTATTAGCAATGTAACAAGGAAAGGAATCAAACCACTGAACATTAAATTATTGTTGGCTCGTGTTTTTTTATGGCGATTAATCGTTTAGGAACTTTAAAATTTCGAGGTAGGATTGAAACATCCTTAATAAACTTTGGATTTAACAAAGAAAAAGTAAAATAGCTGCATGTTAATGTCAATAAAAGAACGCGAGTATTTTGTCCAGTATATTCAATTACACATTTTAATTATCGGGAATTTTATTACAATTACCTCCACTACTGACAAACCTTAAAAGACTTTGAGTAAAGCCGGGTTTCCTTTAAGCCTACTTAAAAGTTGCCGGAATGCGCGCCGAGCACGCCCAGAAAAACTGTTTCCATGAAACCGAAACCCGACGCGGTTTTTGAATAAAAACGCATGTGCGTTTATTAACCTTTTATTGAGAAAACAGCCCTTACGGCACTTACAAATCAAGGATTATTCAATAATTATTCAATCATCTTTTGGCTCTTGCTTTCTAAATATTTTTCTGTAACGTTTGGTCTTTATTTTACGTCAAGTAGGACTCAAAAAGACATTTATGACTCCTCACCAGCTTGATAAGCTACTCATATGTTTGCACACCGAACTTCATATTTATTTCAATTTTGTTTATATAATGGTCTGATGTTGTTGACTGACAAGGAAATCGAAGAATGGACGTCATTTTTCTCATCTTTTTGTCACTTTTTGCGACGAAACTCGACGAAAATAGCTACCCGAAGCGATTTTCGTCGGCTCCGACAATATTCAGCTCCGAAAAACGCGTCAATGGAAACGAATTATTTTTAATCGGCGCGGCGCCGAATATAGCGTTGCCGAAAACGCGTAGGTTTTCCGCTTCATGGAAACCGGACTTTAGGCGGACATATGAATATATGTGCCGGAATGCAATCTACGCCATCCACACAGCATACATCAAACTGTTTTAGAATAACAGTACATATAATACTAAATAACTAAATTTTCGATTTGTCGTTGATTATCGGCCAATTAACAACGATTTGGGGTTCTGATGCGTGGGAATTAATGCATAGGACGTTAGCCACATATAAAAACGACACAGTGTCGTTCATTGGCCGATAAAAAACGAAAAGACGAAAGTTATTTCGTTTCTAACATGATTTGATAAATATTTTTGCAATGTTTAATGAGAACTACATTTAACTATGCTCCGCTCAGAATTGGGACTACTTTTTGCGTTGTTTATTGGGTAGTTTAACAACAATAATTTTGTTCTTTGACGGAAAAGAATAGTTAGTATCATGTTAGAATGATTCTTTAACAGCTGACCAATACATAAATTAGGTCTTCATATAACGTACCTGTTGATTACTAATTATTTCCGTTTCCCAAGAATGGTCGTGTTCTTCTTCTCCTGGCACCAAGAACTTATTACGACCGAACTCGAAATACCACGGACTTGGTTAACATACAGGCGTTTTTAACAACTATTGTTATGATAACATTATCTGAAACGCACTCGACGAATTTGGATGGCTGACGGGAAAATATGTGTATTTAATCAACAAAATCAGTTTGATACACACCCATGCAATATTGACGAACAGATACATTCATTAATTTTAGTTTATCTAACTCGTTTGACTTGCAATTACTGCAATTAATTGTCCACTTGCTGGTAAAATTTGAACATTTTGAAGTGCTTTACAACGTGCTTGATAACTCAGGATAAACGTACATCTAATTGGAATCTACAAGCATGATTCTATATAAAGGTCACGTGTCTACATGCATGCGGATACGTTTGGACAGTTAAGGCTATTGTTATTAAGTGCCTTTATCGAAAAGTCTTGTTCAAGTGCTATGGATTGTTGAAATAATTTAAAAATAGGCTTTGACTCCTTGTCATACATCAGATATCAGCTAGTAAAAGTGCAATGTAGAGACAGAGTCGCTATACTTTTATTATTGTTTTAACTTTTGTGTTTCTTATGAAACGCGCACAAAAAGATTTTGTTATGCCCAGAGAAAAAATATTAGTTGACAGCTTTATTTAGTTATTACCATATGTCTTTTCATCCAAGCCTGCAAATCATTGCTACATAAGCGAGAATTACACATTACTTAACTCGTCAAGCATTAAATTTTGTTTCAATGCCATTGAGGTTTCGACAGTGGTGTAATGCAGAGCTGCATGTAAATCTGTATAAAGAGTCAGGTTTGTTTTCGATTCGGTGTTATATTAAATTCTTTTTGTGACGCAATTGTGTTTATTTTTCGCCGTAGCCGTCCAATCCAAATTTTGAAAAAACTTTTGAATAAACCCTAACATTTCATCGGCTAATTTAAAAATATTGGCATTACGCTTGCCAAAAAAGAAAGGGTGCAACATGTTATTTTGCCACGATGTAAACCAATACAACTTTCGAGTGCCCTTTCTATATTCGTACACTATAAATAGCCACATGAACGGCGTATATTGCTTGACCCGATATTTGCAAAAGAATTCATCCTGGATTTCGAGTTCAGTGCCCGGTTATTTTGTCTGACTATATGTCGTCCATTGAAAGCCAGAAGGGGCTATCGGCATTCTTTGCACATATGCTGATGGCACCTTTTGGCTTTCAAGGAACGACATGCAATAGAAAGGGCAAACAACTCGTCAAAATTTTCGTTGTTGTTATATTTTTACAACAAAACCAGATATCTAGCCGCCGTTAATATTAAAAATTTGAACATTTGAAAGCGTGAGCATACTTTGGAAAGAAATGTACGTGTTAATAAAATCCCCCCAGTACCGTATATTTGTACCGATGCTCATTGTATTTATTTATATACCATTATTTTCTGTGTTACTCTCTTTCTCTTGAATATTCTTTTAATGCTTAAGAAACCGAAGAGCAGCCATAGTTTTTAATGTTACAAGGACCGAAACAACAATCTAACGTTTAAAATATAGTGATATGTTAGAAGGAGTAAAGTATGATTTAGTATGTAAGCATATGTGCTGTTCGAATCTAGTCAGTCATGCGACGGTTAAGTAAATTATAAGTGAAAACAAAGAACAACCAAGTTACACATGTGTCAGTTTTAAATTGATTTTTTTCTACTAAGTTCAATATACATTCCTTATTTTCACAATTATCATAGACGCCGAATATATTTTTAAAGATATTTCTTGTTTATAATAGGCTGTCAATGAAGAAGCGAATACAGAGCCAGGTCTGTATTCGATTCGGTGTTATTTTGGTTGTTTTTATAAAAGCATGTAGTGGTATGGCGCAAATGTGTTTACCTTCTTCATAAGCTTTCAGAGCCATGTCTGTATTTGAAAAAATTTGTATTTAAACATTTAAAATATCCCACTTTTTAAATGGGAGAAAAATCCAGTGGGAAAAAATGTTATTTTTTTAATAACTAGAAGAAATATATCGAGCTAGTTAAAACATTGTATTGTATAATATTTCTGAGTATTTTTATAAGCATTTTCTTAATATTAAAATGTTGAATTTTGCCACTGGATTTTGTCCCACTTCTGAAAGTGGGAAAAATTGTCCTACTTTTAAAAATGGGAAAATGTTCCCACTTTTAAAATGTTATTATTTTATTTTGTAAGAAAATGTGTGTTTCCACGTTTGCTATCTACGTAATGTATTACTTATTGAAGTATGCTATTCAGCGTCTAAATTATTAGAATTCCATCGTTTAAACGCATGATAAGTAGAGTACAAGGTCTAATTACCCCAAAACGGAAGTCACATCCTCAGGGTTACAGTTATCAGTTAGATAATAAGCACATGTGGCAGGCCGACCTGCCTACTTTGAATAATACCAATTTTCCTAATTTGCAAAGTTAACAGATCCTATTTAGTTCATATGTTATTTTGTAATTGTAGTTCAATCAGGCTTTCAGCTGAAAAATACATGAAATGCATGCATAAAACACTTAAGCTGCTCACGCCAACCCAGACCCCACCTAATGGAGATAGTGGCATCAAAATTTAAATCACCATCGCAATTTGGTTTAATTTGAGTATGTTTTTTAAATGCAGTGTTGAAAGAACCAGGACCTCAGCCGGAACCATCAACTCATTGGTATACAAGTCTGGGTGAAGTGACGAGTCATCAAAGCTACTTTACTTGTCAACTACACTGGAGCGTTGGGGCGGGCCGTAAAGCTGACACAGTCGTGTCCGTACCATCGGTATGTTTTAAAGTTAGTACATGATTATTGTCATTTATTCTACTATCTAATGACTTCTTTTCCATCCTGGCATTCTTCTTATCAACACCAGTAGGAAAAGCAAGAGTTTAACCCTTGTTGGGACTCTCAAACCCGTTTTAGAACTGAACTGTTCGCACATGAGCTCGACAGTCTGAAGCCGGCATAGCGACTAGCCTTATCGCCGTAAATAAAACTTAGTAAACTATTGTATATGTACACTTATTGTATCTAAGTTACACTAGTAATCACAATATTGAGTAAACATGCACAGAAAACCTTTTTATGTTCACAGATTTCTCAGCAGAGAGTACCTGAAACAGATTGAAGATTGCAGCGGCTGACCTCACCCACAGGTTCAGGTGTGACAGAAGACTGTTAATTAATATCTGCCATTGACATTTTGGGGTCAAATTCTTTTTTTGTTGTGTGACAGGAGGTCAAATCTGTTGATTGTTATGTAAACAAACCCTTTTCTGGGGTCAAATGGCATCTGAAATTCTACATTTGTATGGATTTTACCCCCAACAATGCAGAAACTTAAAAAAAAAATGTTCAAAACTGAATAAAAACCTATTCTGTAAACATTTAGAATGCCAATGAAGATTGTTTTCACTTCTGACTTTATATATTGTATCTACTACTTTTTTTCCGTCTAAATTTTTGCCTCAAAACACCATTATATGTGATATTTTCAATTATATTTTTTTCCAAGAAATCTTTAAACCAGTGTAATAGGACTTCATGTTCTTTCTCGAAATAGATCAGATTGATGGAAATTGTGGTTTTTATTCAAATTTGAAAGGGTTGGGTTCTCCGAAAGGTCTAATAACCCCAAAACGGAAGTCACATCCTCAGGGTTACATGCTGTCAGTAAGATAATAAGCACATGTGGTTGAGTGCAGGATGCATATAATTTGTAAAATACAGTTTTAATGATATGTTTTGGAATCATTTTAAAGGTATATATGTAAGCAATAAGAAAAAAGGCTGTTTTGTGCACTACTTTTTGTCTAGTGGTTCCCAGCTTCATAACTTTTGGCCCATGTATTCATGCGCAAAATGGTAGCCTCCATGCCCGTCAAAACCGGTGTGTTTTTACTAAGGTAAATATTTTGAGTTACAACACATAGAATTTTTTGACATGCTGTTTTTTCAAAAGGTTATGTCCTCATCTTTCCAACAATGTATGGTGATATATTGGAAAGTAGCTTGGTCATGGTGAAAAAAGTGAGATCAAATTTTGAATATTTTATATGTAACAAAGAAGGAACTTATTTACGCATGCGTAACCAGAACCTGTGAAACCACGTTGTGTCTACACCGGTCTGACAGACCTGTGTACTCACGCTCTGAGCATTATGAGTATGCGCTACTTTCCAGCATAGCTCGTAATGGTTTATTTAACATCGCATTGAGGTTACATACCAGTAAATCAATGTGTTTCCATCCGTTTTACATTCGAAATATTGCCTTTTATTAGAGTTGCTTTTTTCTTCTGCTATGAAAAGCATTTAGCAAAATCAGACATGCCTTTGTGGTTATTTCTAATATCCTCTGTGTGCTTGCAACATTTTTGTGCATTTCTTTAGAGGCTAACTTGAACGATGAGCTTTTGGGTGTTTTTACTGTGGCATGGGGCTTTTGTCGAAATATGGCTGTCGAAACTCTAGTTTCTACCGGTGTCTGCATTCAGGTGAGACGCATTTTCTTACAAGTAATATGCCTCTTATTATTATTGGAATTTTTGGAAGAGGAAAGATTGATCTTTTAACAGACACCAAGCTTGCACAATCTAAACTCTGAAAGCTCGCCGTTTAATAATGGGACCCTAGGTGAATTGGATTTACTGGCATCTAACCTTGAATTTTCACACGAAACGAAAGTGAAAGTAGCTTTTTATAATAAACACGCT
Organism: Congeria kusceri; assembly: GCA_027627225.1. Lineage (NCBI taxonomy): Eukaryota > Metazoa > Mollusca > Bivalvia > Myida > Dreissenidae > Congeria > Congeria kusceri. Next base: position 83,985,672 of record CM051024.1, read on the forward strand.
AAACAGCGTTAAACACGAATTACTGTTATTTTATTTAACAGAAATATATTCTACTATCAGTATTAACTGAATATTAGACTGATTAATGGTATCAGAAAAGTCATTTCATGAAACAACTTTCATACGTGGGATTACTTCAGGCGTAAGCACATTTCGCCGTTTGGGGCGAAATAATGCGGTTAAGTACAGAGGTTTGGCGTTTGAGGTCATCCTCTGTGTATAGAATTGTGATACCGCGGTCGACCGCAGACAACTGCGCTTGATCGATACTGTATATTTTGTTTCAGCTATTATAATATTAAAGTGTTAATACAATTATTGCATAGTATGCTTAATTCGAACGTCGATTCATTATTGTATCTATCAAAGAAGCATAAAGTGAGGTTAGTTTAATATTTCAAACAGTAAAGTTTTTTTCGTTAAACCCGAGAAAACGTTTAAATTTGGTACACACGTCATTCCACTTAGTTGATGTCTAATAATTTATAAATTAAAATAATACAAATAACTTGAGATTTCTTGTAACATTTCCCGAGTTTGAATAAGCATTTAAGAAATACATGTATATAAATACAGAAAATAGATTTGGATCTTTTTTAATTAATTGCTGCTAAAATAAAATTGTAAAAGAAATTTTAAACGTTAAACAGTGTACATAAAATCAATGTCTTGATCATTAGTTACAGCATATTTCAAATAGTTAAAATTTGATTAATCAACAAGAAGCAACAAAGCTGACCCGTTTTGAAACTATATATGCCCTTCTTATCGCCATAGAATTAAATACTGCCTGTTTAATTTCACGCCGAATATCAGAAACCATCAGCAATTTTCAGTGGCTGTGATAAAGCTTTTTGGCTTAATACGTAAACCCATAAATAGCGCAATTTACTACTGGAGCTGCGGGGATCTCGCCGTACAATTTGTTTACTGACAACGGTTCGAGCCTCGATGTCCGGACCTGAGCAGACAGTCGCAGGAACCTCAAGCGCTCCTATTGGATATAGCCCTACGCCTCCTTTTCCAAGAAAGACGCTAAGTTAGCAATGGCGCAACGCTACCTTACTAGCCATGTATATTCGTATTAATATATATGCAAAATGTCTTCTGGCGCACAATTTATCTACGCCAAACGGTTTTAGCACCGACACCCTGACCTAAACGGGCAGCCGCGGGAACATAAAGCGCTTCTACCGGAAGTGGTCCGACGCCTCTAGGCCGCACCGTTCCCGAGAAATGCATTAATATAGTTTACAAAGTCAAAACGTCTCCTGGCGCACGAGAGGCGAAATGTTACTTCCGGTTTGCATGTATTCGTATTAATATATTGTACAGCTCGGAAACATTACCGTTATGCCGGAACTGGGCTCTCAGTCGCGGGATCTTTAAGAGCTCCTACTGGGAGTGTTCCGCTTCCTCTCCGCCGCATTGTTCACGAGAAAGGCGCTATGTTAGCAGCGGTGTAACGCTGTCTTACTTACTGTGTATATTCATTCGTTTTAACATGTAGGCAAAAGCATCCTTACCCACAATTTCTCTACGCCCAACGGTTTGAGCCTTGATGCCCGGACCTGGTTAGGCAGCAGCGGAAACCACAAGTCACATGTTATATAATTCTGGTGAATAATATAATTTTGTCTAACAGGTAAGATCTATGTGTATTACAGGGTCTGGCAGACCTGGGCGAATGCAGCCATGGTGCTGTGCAATGACTAAATTTTGACAATAAAGATATTTTAATAAAGAAACCGCACTGCTCGAGTTGCTTGCTCACGAGCGCCCGCATGGTCTGATCGTTCCGCTAGATCATCTTCTTGAAGAATAGGTCGCATAGCCTGACTTCCGCTCCCGGAAGGTCCTCTTCAATCCTCGCAGTCAAGCGACGAAGGCGTTCTAGACCAATTAAAGCTGCACCGTAGGCTTGGCATGCTCTGCCCAGGGGATCAATGTCGTTAGCCCTAGGCGCAATAGATATTGTGCGAGTGTGATTGAAACCGGGCAAACTCCAATATATTGCGGTAGACGGGCCGAATGACCGCGTTAGCCGGCAGTAAACCTCCTGTTCCGTAGAACTTACAATAGCAAAATGGCCGTAGAGGGACCGGAAGGCTACCCATACGCTGTACACAAGAATCTCCAAATACAATTCGCAATTTACTTAGCTGTGATTGTGTACAAGTATAAACATGCCTATAATTATTGTTAGTTGGTTACACGGTGTACGAGCAGCCTTCTCATTCTCACCACATTTTTTTCAATAAAACGTTTCAATCACTAAATAATGACACTGCTGCTGCTGCTGCTGCTGCTGCCGATGATGATGATGATGATGATGAAACAGATACTTATACAGAACTTGATGATGATGATGATGATGATGATGATGATGATGATGATGATAATGATGACGACCACGCTGATGACGATGATAATGATGATGTCGACGATGTCAATGATGATGATGATGATGATGATGATGATGATGATGATGATGATGCTGATGATGATTATGATGATGATTATGATGATTACGATGATGATGATGATGAAACAGATACTGATACAATACTTGTTTATGATGATGATGATGATAATGGTGATGGTGATGATGATGATGGTGATGATGATGGTGATGGTGATGGTGATGACGATGATAATGATGATGATGATGATGAAACAGATACTAATACAGAACTTCTTTATGGCGATGATAATGATAATAATGATGATGATGATGATGATGTTAATGATGATGATGATATGATGATGATGATGATGATGATGATGATGATGATGATGATGATGATGATGATGATGATGATGATGATGATGATGATGATGATACAACTGATGCTACTACTACTCCCATGCAACAATCCCGTCATCTACTGACATATTAGTAATTAGTACTGATAGTGACGATGATTATTATGATGATGAGAATCATGATATTGATATCATTTAGGAATTTTAAATGCCACTTTACATAAAATAACAAATATTTTATTACGAAAATTACCTAAGATTCTTTGTAAATTTGGCCCTGTTTTTAGCCTTCTTTTATCAAAATATGTAAGTAATAAGTATGAAGTGGTGGCCTCCATACGTGTTGAGTGCGAGCAACCTTCTCACACACAAAACACTCGTTTTCAATTAAACGTGTAAATCACCTAATTAATTAGCTACAGCAATAAATCACACACCCCGATTAGTGGATTTTGTCACACCTTGTTAATTGGCCAAGACACGTGTTCATCACCCCGAGCCCGACCCGGGATAATTTGATTGGTCCTGTTGTCAGCACCTTGGTTGAAGCCCAGCCGCTACCTTAACAAAACTCTTCCATTGGACAATGGCTCATGCGAGACTGTCCAATAAAAAGTCTAAAACGGATAAGATCCGACCGCTCGGGTTGGATTGGCTAACGGTAGCTACCCTTATTGAATTGAGGCCCGCCCCTAGGTCCCCTGATTACTGTTTTATTACTTGTTTTAATAATATTATTTACATTATATTTTATATTATATATTCATTACATATTTCTTAAAATATCTAAAAAATAAGCTTATGCATGCACTGCTAAGTCCAATTTCAAAATATATTGCTTAAACATTATACAATGTTATAGTACATCAATATCATAGCATATCAATAATATTGACGTAGCGATTATACACAGCTGCCAATCATTGTAATACGAAAGTGTTGTGTATCACATACATGCAGTAATATTATTATTATTATTATTATTATTATTATTATTATTATTATTATTTTAGACAATAGCATATCCTTTACTTATATTTTTCTAATAGGCTACACAGACATCCTTCTTATCAGTATTCGACAATAAAATCGACTCTGTTTCCATAGTAACCGATAACAATTTGGGTCATCAAACTCTGCGGGTGACAATTTGAATGTGAAGTTGTACTTGTAAAAAAAAACTAAACCAAAACAATAAATATTTTCCGTTTAAAAGTTTCACACAATATCGCGCAAATTAGATATATATTTTAAGCTAAACATGAATGCAATTTTGGGCAGGTCTTTTAAATATTCAGTTAGACACCGAGCAGCAAACAATATTATAATATACAAATAATTTATTTCAATAAATATGTGTATACAATTGACTTGTTGTTTTTAAAAAAAATTATATGCGCACAAATTATTATTATTATTATTATTATTATTATTATTATTATTATTATTATTATTATTATTATTATTATTATTATTATTATTATTATTATTATTATCATTATTATAGTGGCAGTTGTTGTTGTTGTTGTTGTTATTATTATTATTATTATTGAACTGTAATATGAATATCTTTTTGCTGCCCAGTGTATCACTTAATTGAAATGTCGTGCCCAAAATTTCATATTTAACTTAATATAGCTATTCGATGTACAATAGTTTAGTTGGGAACATGTAAATGGAAAATATGTGTTTGGTAAAGTATAACTTATCATTCAAATTGACACCCTTAGAGGTTTATGACCCTAAGTGCTATCGGTTACTGTGGAAACAGTGTTAATTTTATTGCCGAATACTGATAAGAAATGTCTATGCAGCCTTTTAGAAAAAAACAATTCAGAATATGCTATTGATTTGTCTAACACATTTTGAAAAAAATATATCTTCATAAACGATGAAAGTGAAAACAATTTGAAGAAAACAAGATCGTCCTTACAATCATAAACTTCACGATCATGCAACAGCGTGTTATTCTTCAATATCATACTAACTATTTAAGAGCACTACATAAATCTTTGTTCAATTTAAACTAAATTATCAGCATTTGTATGATTTACCATATGTTCGTAATAAAAGTTTCTTAATGCATTCGAATAAATGGGCATTTATTTTACCGCTAAGAATAAAAATTAAAGACAATTTCAAGCAAAACACATTGGTAAATTATATAGAATTGCGACTCTCAAATATCATTCACTGGAACAGAAAGCAATACGCGTACATTGTTAATATCCCTATTTTGTGTACATAAAATGTCTGTACTTCATACTTTGTTTGCCGATGAAAGCGTTCCATATATTGTGTGAACAAATGTTTGTACTTGCCATATTTTTTAGTTATAACGTTATCAACATTCTTAATAGTTTAGGAACATCACAATTAATAATATTGATTACGTACGCATTTATTTAAGTGTTATTGCTTCTATTCAATCAAGGCATATCACCATGGTAATAGAGACACTTAAAATGAAAACATTAACAGTTCACAGTATTTATAGACATTCGCACGATTAATATATTACATCCTCTTTAATTCGCTAACAATTACAGCAATCTTAACCAGCGGTATTTGATATTTATATATTCATTATTGTAGGCTAGAAGCTTTTTTGTAAACTTTATTGCTGAAATAAATGTTGTTGTTGTTGTTGATAATGCACTTCCTGAAAGAAAATATTTTCTAAAATGCTCAACCATTATTGTTTATTTTCAGGTAAAACTGATACATCTAGCTTGGCCATGTCAATGTGTGAAATAAAGCAAATGTAATTCTCCATTAAGTGCTGCAAAAATCACGGAAAATGAGAATGCTATATTTAATTATGACAGCCAAATGAAGGTAATGTGATAAATGAAATAAAGGCAGTTGAACTTTGAATTTTCATTACGTTACCTTGTTTGGGGGCTATAAAACTACATTTATTGGTACAAAACATTTTTTTCCAACTCATTCCAACAAATATTATCATTTTAAGTGACATAATAAATAAATAAAATAATTAATTAGGGTAACGCATTGTAACAGCCGCGTTTTTACAACTATCAACGCTTGCTTTCTGTTCCCTCCCATGTGGGGTCATAAATGTACAAAAAGAGAGAGCCAGGGGCTATAGATCGACAGCTGTTTAGACAGTAGGATGTTCCTTAATCTGTGATTGCAATGATATGCAGTTTGTTATCTTTTTGGAAGATAATACAACAGGTTGAGTATAGAAACAATTGTTCAAATCATTGTACATGTAATTTAATTTCCTTTTGTCAAACACATTTAATTGTTAATAAATCATTTATTTTAACATGCGACTAAACCAATATCTTTAATAAAGGGAAGTTAATTCTCTTTCAGAAAAGTATAACTTTATAGTACCTAATGCACAATATCAGCCATGTATTTCAACCAAAACAATACCCATAAAGAAAAAATGGCTGTCATACATAAGTGTATCCAGAATGGAATGGATTAAATGCCAACGATTTTACTAAACAATGATTTTATTTGTTTCATTAAATAGGCCTTTTCCAAAACACCTAGTTTTGGAAAAGGCCTATTTAATGAAACAAATAAAATAACCTATACTTCCCTTGCGTAATCACGAGTGATGTCCCCTGTTCACTTCCGGCGACGTTTATTGATTATAAGGCCGGATAAGCGTATTGATATTTACCGAAAAACATGTAATATATTTAATTTTCAATCTTAAAATTGTGTTGGTGTCGTAAAAATAAATTTACAAATATCAACATTCGTATATAATATACATCATGTACTTTATTTATCAATTTAATTAAATTATTATTTTGATTTTTAACAATATTGCTCACTCTTTGCAGATTGACAAACAAACTGTACACAGTACGTTTAACGGTTATTATGCAGCAAAACACAAAAATAGCGATTTCAGTATCTAAACAACTTATGCCTTCATCATGTATTAAATTTGCATTATTAAATAAAATAAATAAAAAGCTGTTTTTAGTAAAAAGATTTTGCTAAGTAACTCGAAGCTAACATTCTTCTGGCGACTAAAATTACGAAAATAAGGTATCATCACAGAAAATTTGAGCGTAATTCTGATGTTTTTGACAGCAACTTCTGATTTCAATTCCATACACATGTGTGTTTAACTTTAAAGCTTGTTTCGTTGCAGATATTCTTGTCGTGGGCTAACTATTATACGGTGCTTGAACAGGCTTCGCTTTAATCATGAAATATAATGTAACAAAACAACTATCTTTTTAATTACTGTTGGCACAATATTACAATAAAGATGATGTCACTCCTCATTAAATGTTATAACTGATTAAAAAGATTAAGTAAGTTATTTGTTTAATTTTTGTGTCATGTGTTTAAACAATGTTCATGATTAATTCATATAATCAACGAAACAAATAACACCCGACCCAATTGGGTCTATATGTCACTAGGAAATAGATATGTCGTGAAAATTATGAACATAATAGGGTGAGTATCTATAATAAAACAGACATAGATATATATATATTTTTATTTTTTTTACACAATTCAGAGTAAGTAATTAACTAAGCCAGCAGAAGAGTCTAATATACGTTTGAATAAATATTTTATACTTGTTGAGTCTGTTTGAGCAAGTATTTAGTTTTCCTTCATGTATATAACTCTAACTGATATTATTTATACATTTCTGTCGGAATCGTGGTAAACAAACAGCATTTTATTCTCGCAGCAGCTACGGTAATTCCCGTATGTTTTAGAAAAACAAAACACGATGAGCTCTTAAATGTTCGCCACCTTTCAATTCTTCAGAATTGAAAATTAAATGCTGTGCTATATTATTTCACTCTTCAATTTAAACCAATTTATTAATTCGAAAAAGTGTTTATTGCTTTTAATTATGTTCTGTTCTGTTCAATAAGGTGGCGAAATTTCATAGGGTGATAGGCAAAGAACAACAACGGAGACAACATCATTTTAAAATGTGAGATAAACTTTAATTTGAGACGCGAACAGTGGAGACGAAGTGTGACATGTTAGTTGTCTCTGCATGTAGATCTTTATCATCAACGCATTACGCAATTGCGCGGATTAGCGGTATTGTTCTAAGGGCAATATGATAAGATCCCTGCGGTTTGTGACTTTGGTATTTTTATGACCCCTTCTTCAGTCAGATAACTAATTATCCATTGAGAGAACATGTGGTGGTATTTATGTATGGAAAACAACCGTTTAAGACGTGACAAGGAGACTACTTCTTTTTTTCCGGATACTTCTTATACGGACATGTGGTCTTAGTAATGAGTTTAAAACGATACAACATTTAGTTATAATAATTTATTTTTGTAAGATAATCCTCTATGAGTTTTTTATAATATTTAATCAAAAACATGGTTTTAAAATTTCCATTACAAGTTTTGTCGGGTTTCAAATATGGCGGGCATCAAAATTTAAATCACCATCACAGTTTGGTTTAATTTGAGTATGTTTTTTTAAATGCAGTGATGAAAAGAACCAGGACCTCAGCCGGAACCATCATCTCATTGGTATACAAGTCTGGGTGAAGTGACGAGTCATCAAAATTACTGAACTTTGCAAATACACTGGAGCGTTGGGGCGGGGCCGCAAAGCTGACACAGTCGTGTCCGTACCATCAGTATCTTTGAAGGGTAGTACATGATTATTGTCATGTATTCTACTATCTAAGGACTTCTTTTCCAGTCTGGCATACTTCTCATCAACACCAGTAGGAAAAGCAAGAGTTTAACCCTTGTTGGGACTCTCAAACCCGTTTTTGAACTGGACTGTTCGCACGTGAGCTCGACAATGTGAAGCCGGCATAGCCACTAGCCTTATCGCAATACAAAAACTGTGTAAACTATTGTACATGTACACTTATTGTATCTAAGTAACACTAGTAATCACAATATTGAGTAAACATGCACAGAAAACCTTTTTATTTCACAGATTACACAGCAGAGAGTACCTGAAACAGATTGAAGATTGCAAGCGGCTGACCTCACCCACAGGCTCAGGTGTGACAGAAAAATGTTAATTAATAGCTGGCATTTACATTTTGGGGTCAAAGTCTTTTTTGGCTGTGTGACAGGAGGTCAAATATGTTGATTGTTATGTAAACAAACACTTTTCTGGGGTCAAATGGCATCTGAAATGCTACATTTATATGGATTTTACCCCCCAAAAATGCAGAAACTTAAAAAAAAAATTGTTCAAAAGGGATTAAAAACATATTTTGTGTATAAAATTTAGAATGCCAATGGAGATTGTTTTCACTTCTGATATTATATATTATGTCTTCCATGCCTATTAAAACTCAAAGTTGTGCTTTATTCTGAGTTGAAATAATGTTTTCCAAGATGTACCTAAGTACATGTTTCTGTCGGAATTCTTGTCTCGCAACGCCTTTATATGTGGTATTTTCAACTTTACTTTTTTCCAATAAATCCTTATACCAGTGTGATAGGACTTCATGTTCTTTCTCGAAATAGATCAGACTTATGAAAAATGTGGTTTTTATTCAAATGTGAAAGTGTTGGGTTCTCTTAAAGGTCAAATTACACCAAAACCGAAGTCACATCCTCAGGGCACTACTTTATCTTAAATGGTTCCCAGCTTCATAACTTTTGGCCCATGTATTCATGCACAAAATGGCAGCCCCCATGCCTGTCAAAACCGGTGTATTTATTCTAAGGTAAATATTTTGAGTTACAACGTATAGAAATTTTTGACATGCTGTTTTTTCAAAAGGTTATGGCCTTATTTTTCCAACAATGTATGGTGATATATTGGGAAGTCGCTTGGTCATGGTGAAAATTGAGATCAAACATTGAATATTTTATATGTAACAATGAAGGAATTTATTTGCGCATGCGTAACCTATTATGTCAATGTGATCGAAACAAACCCATCTTCACAATCATTATCATCGTTATCATGATCATGATCACGATCATGATCATGATCATGATCATGATCATCATCATCATCATCGTTATCATGATCATGATCATCATCATCAGCATCAGCATCAGCATCAGCATCAGCATCATCATCATCATCATCATCATCATCATCATCATCATCATCATTATCATCATCATCATCATCATCATCATCGTTAACGAAAACAGCATCAACATTACCATCTTCATATATGATATTTTCATTCTGTGATAAATTTCAAAATCCAATTAAACCACAACAATACAAGTAAATACATACAAAAGTTATATTATGAACGCTGTAAAATGTAAAACCCGAATCTCATTGTATTAAGAATATTTGTTAAGTTCATTTTTATAGACATCGCGTCTTTGCTATCTGTACAAAGTCTACTACTACTACTACTACTACTACTATTTCTACTACTACTACTACTACTACTACTATTACTACTACTACTACTACTACTACTACTACTATTACTACTACTACTACTACTGTAACCACTACGACAACGACTACGACGAAGACGACGACGGCGGCGGCAGCGGCTATTACTGGGCTGCTTCTGCTACAGCTACTACTTCTACTGCTACTAGTACTACTACTACTACTACTACTAATAATAATAATAATAAGTTTATGACCAAAATTGGTATCGGTTTCATCGTCATCGTCATCATCATCATCACCACCATCACCATCACCACCATCATCATCATCATCATCATCATCATCATCATCATCATCATCATCATCGTCATCGTCATTACCACCACCATCACGATCATCATCGTCATCATCATCATTACCACCACCATCACGATCATCATCGTCATCATCACTATCATTATCATTTTACTCATCATATTCATTATATTCATTATCTTCATCATATTCATCATATTCACCATATTCATGATATTCATTATATTCATCATGTTTTTAGTCATGAGGTATTAGTTTAGGCACTAATACTGTGTAACAGTAAATACTTTTAAATTAAAATGTCAGTATTTCTAACATGTACTAGTTAATCGTTTTTATAGACATTTTAATACATTCTTTCCTTTGCGGATAATAATATTGCTTTGTTTGTCCAAGGATTTTAAGTAAATTGATTGGATGAAGCAACCATGTGCTTTTATTTACCACAGGATTATTGACTCAAAATTGATAAACTCGTTCCTTGATTGACACGTATCTACTGGTATATTCGGACAGAAATATCTTTATAAGGTTGTAATATTTTATATGAACGACAAGTCAGTTATCTACACCAGCTATATACTCGATAATGTTTGATACATACGAGGACGTTTTCTAATGATATGTATGCTAACAAGAAAATTATTTAATATTTGTTGCATTCATGCACGAATATTAACTGCAAACTTGTCATCGTTTTACACTAAATTATTATTATTACTTAACGAATAATGACGTTACTGTGGGAAATATTGCTATTTCAATTAAATTTTGTCTATCTTTGTATAACGACCGATTTTAATGTTTAGCCTCAAAAGTGTACAACCATAAGTGGTATTGGCTACTATGGCAACTGCGCTGGATTATTACAGATTACTAATAAGAAGGCTTTCTATGTCCGTTTGATTGCCGAATACTGATACGAAGGACATCTGTTTGGCCTTTAAGATCAATCCTCATCCTACTCCTCATTATCAACATCATGATCAACATCATGATGAACATGATGATGATGATGATGATGATGATGATGATGATGATGCCGATGATGATGATTGATGATGATTGGTGTTGTTGATGATGATTATGATGATGATGATCATGATGATGATGATCATGATCACAACGATCACCATGACCATGATCATGATCATGATCATCATAGTAATCATAATCATCACCACCATCACCACCAACAGCATCATCAGCAGAAGCAGCAGCAACAGCAAAAGCAGCAGCAATATTGTATTCATATTTATTATTCATTCACATATGAATTTAGAAATCCAATTAGTTACAAAAATAAAAGCTGAAAGAACAAGGCAGTCCAAAGGACAGCTATATCCCCTCCGTGATCCTTCATTAGATTTCAAAGGTGACTTTGAAGCATCACACCGACCTTAATCTGGCACAGTTGGACCAGATATGAAAGTACAGTTTCAGAAAATTAGATATGGAGCTGACACGAAAATGGAGGCTCAAACATTTGCCCTTTAAGTGTGACCTTGACCTTGAGGTGGCAAGACTGTTCCATGCCGTCTGCACATCGCCTAAATGTGATAAACATTTGAGCCAAGTTTTATGAAAATCCTTCAAAGGGCATATGAGATATGGAGCAGACACAAAAATCAAGCCTCAAACATTTGACCTTCAAGTGTGACCTTGACCTTGAGGTGGCGTGACTGCCTCATGCCTTCTGCACATTGCCTCAAGGTGAGAAACATTTGAGGCAAGTTTCATGAAAATCCTTCAAAAGGCATAAGAGATATAGAGCTGACACGAAATGGAGGTTCGAATATATGACCTTCAAGTGTGACCTTGACCTTGAGCCGGCGTGACTGACTCATGCCTTCTGCACAACGTCTCAATGACCTAAGCATTTGAGCCAAGTTTCATGAAAATCCTTCAAAGGGTATAGGAGATATGGAGCGGACTCGAACATGTTACGGACAGACAGAGGAACGGACGGACGAAGCGCATTCCTATACCCCCCCCCCCTTTTCGCGGATTAAAAACCTAATGTTACATGATAAGCGCTGCAAAAAAGTACAAACCTAAATTATCATGTATAAATAGAATTTGTGCTAAGTTCATTTTTATTGATATCGCGTCTTTATTCATGAAATTGTGTTATATGCACTGCAAGTCAATTCTTATTAATTAATATCTGAGTTTTTTTTAAATAGGAAAGTAAGTTGTGAGCAAAAGCATAGCTCTTATATACAATGCATCTTTTTAATATGCGTGCATTCCTTTGCGGAATAACAACATTGCTTTTAAATGCAATTTGAACAATTTATTGTGCTAGTATCAACGTTTTCCGATTGTATAATGTCTAATAAACCACAAGTAAGTTATCTACAAAGGCCTTATACCAGATGATGTTGGATACAAATGATAACGTTTTTTAATGATAAGGATTCTAATAATACCAATATTTAATCTTTTGTTTTTTTTATTATATGCTTTTCATTGAAATGTATAATTTTATTGGTTAAATAACATTTGATATTTTCGCTGTTGAAATATATATTTTCACTGCAGTGAAAATGTGACATAAAAGGCACTATTTTTCTATCAATCGCATCGATCTACCAGTAGTGATTTACCCTCTTTGGCAAATGTATCTACATGTGCAGTATTTGCATACATTTGTCTACAGAAAAAACATGAGCAAACTCAACAAAAATAAAATTTAAAAACAACGACGCACAAATTATAGCATGTTTTCCAAAAATATTGTGTTGCCAAATATAAATTAAAGGACCTTGATATTTTATATTTCTCGATTGCAAAAGTGTGGCTCTAAGCGGTATCCAACTAAAGAAAAAATCCCAATTTGCAGATCAAAGCAACTACAATAGCATAATCAGTATCGGCATCACCAGCTCGTCCGCCACTATATCTTCAGCTACAATAACAACAAAACCAACGACAACGACAAAAACAACAACAAATACTACTACTACTACTACTACTACTACTACTACTACTACTACTACTACTACTACTACTACTATTACTACTTCTACTACTACTACCCCTACTACTACTACTACTACTAATAATAATAATAATAATAATAACAAACAAATAATCCTACTAATACGAATAATGATTAAAAATATATATATATAATAATACCTATGATAATAATAATAACAACTATAGTAATAATAATAATAATAATAATAATAATAGAATGATAATAATAATAATAGCAATAATAATAATAATGATAATAATAATAATAATAATTATAATAATAGTGATAATAATAGTTATAATAATAATAATAGTGATAATAATAGTTATAATAATAATCATCATTATCATAATCATAATAATAATAAAAATAGTAATAATAATAATAATAATAATGATTATAGTGTTTATTATGCTGATTGTTATTATTACTATTCTTATTTATTATTATTATTATTATTATTATTATTATTATTATTATTATTATTGTTATTATTATTATTATTATTATTATTATTATTATCACTCTTAGTATTATTAATTTGAAATGTTAATTGTTCACACATATCCACTACAAATTAACTAAAGACTAAATAAATAAATAAATAAGTTAATAATAAATTAATTAATTATACCAGAAAGTGATAAATAAAGAAATCAAAATCAATAAAAACATGATTTACCAATAAATCATAAAAATTTTCGCCATTGATGTTCCAACCCGAATTATCTTTTGCTCAGTATCAAAGGTTGTAATTTATATTGATATTTGCTATTCAATTTCATTAACAAATAGTTTCGATATTTGAATCCAGTGTATTATCTGATTTAAAGTAGAGAAAAAAATCCCATTTTCAAAGTGGGAAAATTTTCCCACTTTGGAAAGTGGGAAATTTTTTCCACTTTGTAAAGTTGGAAATTTTTACCACTTTGTAAAGTGGAAAAAAAAATCCCATATGATTTTTATTTTCTTCAAACATGTCAAAACGCATCAAAAACAGGTTTTCTACCTATTTTAAGATTAAACATAGTATCTCTTAGAAGGACATGAGAAAATCTAACAAAATAAGAAAAAAATCCCATGGGATTTTTGTTCCCACTTTTATAATGGGATTTTTTTATTACAGCCAAAAAAATAATATTTTGTCTATACCAAACGAATGTGTTATTGTTATATTAAATTTGCATGCATATAAAAGACATAAAAACGTGGTAATAAAATTTGCAAAAATCCCATGGGATTTTTTTTCCAGCCTCAAAAAGTGGGTTCCGTGGGAAAACGAAAAATCTCATGGTAAAATGGAAAAATCCCACGGGAAAGCCAATTTTGCATATAAATAAAATAATGAAAGAAAATCATTTTTATGGAAAAATCATCAATTATTGATCACAATTAACGAATACTGTATGTAAAATAGCAATATCTCCATGAAAAAGGATACTTAAGTTTGCGAAATCTCGGTTTCGCAAAGTTTTTCCGGTAGCCGTTTTCGGTGTTATTTTGATTAATTTTGTAACAGAGTGTATTTGTTTGGCGCAGATGTGTTTGCAATCATAGGTTGGCAATGCAGAACTGAATATAGAGCTGAATAAGGTGCCAGTTCTGTATTCGATCTCGTGTTATTTTTGTTTATTTTTATAACAGCGTGTATTAGAATGAGGCAAGTATGTTTTCTATCATAGGTTTCAATGCTGAGCTGAATACAGAGATGAATACAGAGCCAGGTGTGTATACGATCCGGTGTTATAGTGGGGTCTTTTTGTGACAGTGAGTAGTGGTATGACGCAAATGTGTTTTCAATAATAGGTTTTCAATCAGGTGTAGTGAGTATTAGTATGACCCGAATTTGTTGTCTACTGTACGTTTTTTAATGCAGAGGTGAATACAGAGCTGGATGCGCAGATAGTACTACATTTGAGCTCATTCGCATGGTATTTGTTGTGTTTAGATGAATAAAGTAATAATGAAACTCCAGAGACATCATCAGGAGAGAAACACTTATAACCATCCGTTAGTTCTTTATTTGAGGCAAGTGACCAATTGCGTATACAATACAGGACAAAACATACAACACAACACAAAACATAAGAATGATTAAAACTGGGGTCACCGCCTTATTACGGTCAATGCAAAGCATTGGGGGTTTAAACCGGTTTAAAGGCATGCCGAACGTCACTTAGCCAATTATTAATCAGAAAACACGCACTTGTAAATATAGATCTCAAAGCTAGCTTTTTAATAAGTGAATTCGGAGCTAGATGCCGAAGTCAGATCTCACAGCCAACGTCAATTACTAATGCAGTTCTGATGCATAGCTGAATTCGCAGCCAGTATTACAATCAACATCATTTGCCTTGTGGTATTATCTGTATTTAGATCTCAGGGCAATGATCAAATTCAGAGTTTAATGTAAATGTCAGATCGCATAATCAACTTCACGGACCTCAGGAAGTTGACATTCTGTTGCTCTTGTTAACGTACAAACCTTAATTAATGTAATTGTAAGTCAATTGAATTATACATTCACTTTAATAACTATTATGACTAGGTTGAATTTTATGAACATTTACATGTATTATGATTAATTCTGGATTCTTGGCCAAGTGTGCTGTTCGTAATGCCACTAAACAGGTTTAAAACCCACTGTTTTGCATGGACCACTCCACATATTTGCATTCATGCAAAAAGGCCGAGTGTGCATCTTTTACTGATTTTAATCGGAAATAGATATAACTATACTGCAGCAACGTCAAACTATAAGTGATTGTGTACAGGTTTGCTTTAACGTCAAGCTATAAGTGATTGTGTACAGGTTTGTGCCATATCGCATCTAGCAGATGTAGTGTACTGATCGAGTTAGACTGATAACAGCATTTGATGTGAAATAGAAAATTCATTATTCAAAGTCATTTAGTTTGCTGTAATTGTTCTGATTAAGTATACAATTATTATGTGATGTTTGTACACTGTGACTACAACCATCTCAAAGTAGCCGTATTCAACACAACCATATAATTTGTTTGTACATTTTAACTCGTCTTTTTCCACATACTTGTGGTAGCGACACCATTGATTCATACCGGGAAAAAAACTACCAATACTTGCTGATCTGACACTTTTATCAGGACGAAACTGACATTTCTTAATGCGGAATTTAAATTAGAAATAATTCATTGATTATAAACTGGAAATGTTTGCAATTCCCAAATAAACGTCCTGAATAAATATGAAAATTATACACTAAAACAGCATTTGTATTACCGACAAACTTAGCTATGCTGACACAACTTTCAGAATCATCATGATGTTTTGTTAATTAACAACATTTATTTTCTTGAAACACCGATACACATGTAACATATAAACAACCGGTAACTTTAATGGGGGAATAATTCAAAAAAGGTAGGTAGCTGTTAAGATTGACCTATATGGTACATTATTATTCTTTTCCATATTCTAGTCCAGTCTTGCAGATAATCTTGGCCATCTTGCAATATGTCATTAAGGGGCACCCGGATGTTTTTCTATCTCCAGTCAACAGGAAGGTTTTCCCAGCTACTAGTGTATTCATACGCTCCGAATAACAACATTGTCCATGGTGACACAGTCAAGAAAATAAATACACGTCTACAATATAATTAAAACACCATGTAGTCTAGATTTACAGGGATTCTAGCTTCCGAAATCTTAAACTCAACTGAATGACGAAGGTTATTCAACTTTTAAAGACCAATAGTATCTTGTTTAGCAAACAAAAGCACATGTAATACATTCTTTTTCCTGTATGATATTGATTTAAGAACGTCGGATTTCTTTCAGAAAATTTTACTATCGCCTTCACCTAAACATGATGTGGAAATGAAGAACTGTTTGGGTTTTTTGGGGTAGTACGCATAAATTAAGTTATTGGTTTCGAACCACGTTACTAAATATAAAAGTGTAACTTTTGATTACAGTCAACTATTTTTAAAAATGCTGTATAGTAGATGAACAGGATGTATTGAATACACGGGGGGTGCCAGGAAATCTCGCCAAAGCTCGTCCTATTTTCATATTCTAGGACTCACCAAAAACACTTTCTCTATACCGGCACAAACAATATATTACCCCTACGGAGCGGGAGGTCGAAGGTTCGAGTCCTACTCAGGGCGAGTTCTGATATGGCCGGTTGC
This sequence comes from Congeria kusceri, assembly GCA_027627225.1. NCBI lineage: Eukaryota > Metazoa > Mollusca > Bivalvia > Myida > Dreissenidae > Congeria > Congeria kusceri. Next base: position 84,003,237 of record CM051024.1, read on the forward strand.
CGACCCAGCAGCTAGTTAAATCAAGGGGTACCGATTGCCTTCCTGCCAAGCGCCCGGCATATAGGATAGGAATCGGGAGTAAAGATGTTCATCAGTAAAGGTGTCTCATAAGTCAAAACTGGCTGGCCCTTAATCGCGAGGGGTGACACTATAATAAACAAACACTTTACTTTACTTATATCATGATGTATTGTTAATCGCAGATTCTAACACGGCAAGCGGCTAATTTTCCACAGATAAAGAAGGAAGTCAACCGTGGGTTATTCAGCAACAAATCTTGGGCGGAGCCTAATGTTTTGAAAATAGTTTTGGAAATTCGCGCGATAGCAAAATTGTGCCAAACAAAACATCTCTGCATTATGTAGATTAATACAACCTCATTTTACTACATACCTTATATTTAAATTCACAACAAACGTTTATATCTTAATATGCTTTTAATCTTCGCTTGTTAGTCAAATATATTCATTGTATTTATCAATAAGCATGACGTCACATTGATTCTTGGTTCTCAGACTCTCGCCCTCGTGGTTTAATTCCTACGCATCGGAACTACAAACCGTTGGTTATTACCGCAATAACCAACGCTTACCCGTCAATTATTTCTTTATTATATGCTAGGCAAAACTCATTACGCACATAATAGAAATACTGTCAATATGTTACATTGAACCGTAAACAACAAATTGTTAAAATGACCTAATTTGACCGATCAGTTCTACCAATAATTATTCAGACTTCATAATTGACAGTAATATCTAAAAATTTCATTTATAAATATATGTTTATGAATAAGGCTTTTATCATGGTAAAATATAAATGTGCGTTGGTAAATTTGCCTAGAGTACTGTGTGTCTCGCAACATTGTCGTTATGTTGTATATCTTTGTCATTCCCCGACTAGAATTAATTAAGCTGCTTTTGTTCGTGGAAACCATAATGCTTCTTTGCATATTCAGCCGAAACTCATTAACAAAACAGGCACATTTTATGATTATAAGAGTTACTCTTTTTTATTATGAAATTATAACGCCAATCTTTACTCTATATTTTAACGGCAAATAATTTAATTTTGTTTAAAAATACGGTTTATTAATCAGTCTACGACAACGTATTTATATTAATTATATTCATTTGGATAGACCCAGGAGAGCGAAACTAACACAATAAATGGCCGTTTGTTTTATTAATAAAATGGACATTTATCAAACCAGGTCAAATATATTCTGGATGCATATATGTAAACATCAAGACATAAATGAAAGATTAAATTGGTTTTTGTCTTTAATCCAACACTGAGCCTTTTGGCATTTTTCTTTCGGACATAATGGTGTCGGCTCAATTTATACGTTATATGTTATTCTTGTCGGGCAAAATGGCTTACATATCGACCACCAAAACATATTTATTTTATGTAAGCTAAAACATAGTTAAGGTTTGCATTTGGGAAGAGTTTTTCTGTGTAACGCATAATAGACATTTTTGATTTGAAGATTTATTTTATTTCGCTATTATTCAAGATATACATATTCATACATATGTTAGCAACTTAAAACGCTACATGTTAAAGCACACCGCGTGTCTTATAAAGCTAGTGTTCATTTCATCTTGAGCATACTTCCATTTATCAAACCTTGGTTCATCCTTGAATATAGTCTATGTACAGCTGTATATGTACACACCTTCAGATACTTAGTTCGCAGCTGTACGAATTGTCTTATTATCAAAATTAAGTAATGCACGACATCTTATCAATCGTACTTGTGGTAGGCCGATGACGGGTAATATCTGATCAAAGTTCGACGAAGGTAAACAATTTTGCACAACCTTTTTGTATAATTGCATATTACGACAATTTGATCCGCTTATTCCTTCCTCAGAACTCGAATAATGCTTTAAAGCGCTCTCCATTTGCCACTTGAATGACAAATGGACACACATTTTATAACACTAAACCGTACATGTATTTGTAAGTTAACGAAATTCCCATGTTATATATAGAATAAGTGCCAAAGATGTTGCATACCGACTGCACAGTATGTCTTTTATTTAATTAACTGTGTAATGCCATCGTTCGACAATTGAGTTGTCGTCCGTCGAAATGTAACGATTCGTTGCTACGATAAAGGATAGGTCTGTAGTTGTCAAATGCTAGGCAGATGAGTGGCTGTTTGGTCTATCTGAAATTTGTAAATCAGAAAGTGGAAAAATTAAATACAATGCGATCTTTAAAATACATTTAAAATTTATTCAAATTTATTCTGGCAACACTTTACAGTCAACATGATTATGGATACCATCATTATGTTTGTGTAGAAAAAAAACACTAAACTATACTTTATTTTACAAAGATCTAGTCATTCCTTTGCCAAAAGGAATATTTTATTCTTCGATAACATCATTTTGAAATACATTTTTGCAAACTTACAATAATTTTCAAGGAGCTGAAGCATTTATCATAATATATATTGACAGTAGTGTTATCATTAGGATTAACACATTTTTTTCTTAAATTATCGAAAACATAAACGTCTAGTATATAATTTTCTAGCATAATTTGACAAGCTTAATTTTAACGGAGATACTGATGAAATGCATGCAAGTAAGCGTAAAAATGCATTCCTTTTATATTATAAAAACATTTACATATTTGTAACGAACTTCTGTGATAACGAAAGGCACTTTTTAACGTGTTGCTGTGTTTTACTGACACACTACAGATTAAGAACCTTAATACATAGGATATGAATAACAATCATTAGATTTTACGTTTAAACTACATGCACGAAGCTCCTTCAACATTACATCAAGTGCACTCAAAGGCACGTAAAAGCCAAGTATATGCATGCATACACACCTTTTATTTCCACCTGCCAATTTCCTCTAAATGCTGCAAATTAAACCAAAAAGCATACATCTATATGAACGAAACTACGTATATGTACATGCATATGAAATAAACAATAAACCCAAATCATACATGCTTAAATAGCCAAACACATATGTTTTGCTGAATTATATGTTATTTTCTTGATGCTATTAGTAAATAGTTCCATTGCATCCAAACCCGTGAGTTGTACGTTTATCATTGAATTAAATCAGTTATAAAAATAATACAAGTTGAATAAATTATTTTTGTGCTACTTAAATCAATTACACATAGTATTTTTGTTTTATTACACACATGTTTTGTGCGCTAGATTTTGATATGTTATTGTTTAACACATATGATTATATAAACATTATTTTAATGAAGTATATAGATATATTTGAAAATGAATAAAAGTGGAAGAACAATACGTACTTTTTTTAATTTCTAGAATTGTACGTTCTATAAAAAAATATGTTTTGTGTCGCCGTATGTTTACGTTGTACCATTGTTTTAATAACAAAAAACTGTATAACCTTTTGTGTACAAAAAATGCATTTATACAAGAATAATCTTTTGAAAGAAGGAGTATTAATTCAACTATGCCTAATATGCCCATTATATTATCATATATTCTAAACGACCTTTCCTATCACACATGCCGACTAAATAAAAAACTAATAAATAATAATAACAAAAGATACCTTAATTGTCGACTTTACCAATTAACCTTTGCTGAATATGACACAAACAGTATGTACAAAGCTTGTTATTTGTTGTTGTTTTCTTTTTAACATGCTTTATCTTTACGCGCAGCATTTCTTTAAATAAACATAAATAAGCTTCGAAATGAGTGATTGATATTTGGCTTCACATCTTGAATGCAAACATCAAACTAGGAACACTGACTGAAGCAAACATTTTTATCCCATCATAAGGTGTGCATTGATGAAATAAACCCCCATGGAATAAACTTAGCTGTATTTCCACACTGTTGAAAACAGCAAACACGCGCAGTATAATGACGTCAATTTGTTGTTTGTCGTGAAGTCATTTTAAATTTTCGCCTTATTTTGTGTTTTTCTTTCGTTTATGTTCAAATGATAGAATAAATAGAATAACAGGCAAATGTTGATTAAAGATAGTCTAAGTTTATTTGCTAAGAACGAAAACGTGAACCGCTCGCCAATGCTCGAAGTTCAGAATGTCTAAGCCTCCCTAAGTAAACGCATTTTATTCAAAACTAACCTAGTATTCGCTATTTATCACATGCTATACCTTGTTTTCCATGTAATACAACCATTACGAATATTTTTATCTTACACACGTGTAAGATAACCATTTTGAACGTTTTCATTGGCTCGCTTACTAACAAAATTCCTGAACTCGTTTAATAAAATATTGTATTACATGACAATTCGTGTCAGATGCTATATATCCTAAATCTTGCCTCACGTGTTTGTTTGTTTACCTGTTGCTACGGAAGTATCAACTTCGTATTTTGGTTTTTTCTTCTCCGGTTGGTTCTGGGTATTAGCCAAAATGCGTTCTATGTAATAAGAGATATTAGTGAAAATGTATGAAAATACAAGATAAGAAACGGGCAATAGCGGGAATGATTATGCAATGTTATTGCAACGGACCCTTACCATCCTGCTGTGCTACTGTGATACTATTTCTAGTTACAAGTCTATTTCATTATTCTAAATTAACCGTATCTCACATCTAAACATGACTGCAGTATATATGGTTTTAAATAATCGTCTCAACAAACGTTGTTCATATTGTTTAAAGTATTGAGCTTGTTGCATGGTCATTATGCTTCCAGTCATTCGCTTTAAAGTTACAACCAGTTTTTTTATTGTTCAGAATCAATGTTTTCGAAAAGCGTCTGATAACAATATATTAATTACAATTGTATGGACTTAATTACTTCCTACATATGAGAGTTATTTTAGACATTAAAATCAAACTATACACATTTATAACATATATTTTCAAATTAAATAGACTTGGATTCATACCGCTCGGGTTGGCTGTCGTAGGGGTTGACGATGTAGTATGAGCCATGCTTGTTCCACTTGAGTCTATAAGAAAGTGCGAATAATGCATGGTTCATTTCTGTTCCGTTTTCTGGACAACATACAGAACAATTACTTTTATTGAATACTCTAGTATGATACAGCAAGTGGCAACACAGTATAACAAAATGCTGCAATGATATCAATAAAAAAAACGCATTGTATGTATAATTGTACTCTAAGATTATTACATTATGAGAGTAAATGTTGGATCAGCAAATACTACTTTCACGAATTATTATTTGTGCATTGTCATCACTTTAAGTATGCTAAATTGCACGGATAGTGTTATGTGAATATTGTTTAATTGTGTTTACTAAGGCCTAAAATTAATATCCCTGTAACATGCATATTACCATTTGTAACTGAAGTGGACTCGTACGGTGACTTATAACACGGCAAAACGCTCTTCCAAGCTTTGCGGACATCCTCTTTAAGCAGGCAATAGAATACGAATATGAAAAACCCTTGAAGGGAATTACATACGGCGAACAGGTAAAGAAAGGCTATTCCAGCATCTCCAATAGCTATAATACCAAAGGACCATGTCAGTCCAAGAAGCACTAACAAACTTGCTGCTCCGCGGAGACGTACACTCGTTTTACTTTGATCTGTTTTTGTGAGCTTACTGGAGCTTCTTTTAAATATTTGTTTCATCACAAGTACAAATGTGATGACATTCAGCACGAACACTACGCATACTGGGGCAAGGAATGCCGCATAGAAAGGAATACGTTCCAACCAGCAACTAAAAATAAAACATACATGGTTAAATAAAATTGCATTATAAAGACAGAGAACAGTGCTCTATTTGTGTAGGTAAATGCATTAGCATGATTGATTTGATATTATTTTTCCAAATGATAAACTTAACATAATTCACTATACAATTGAAAACGTGGTTATCGCCAGGAGCAGGTAGTATGTGCTTTGTATGTGTCTGTATGGTTTTTTAACACATTGGCCACGAAAGTTAGGCGTGGAAATAAGCACGATATGTATTGCTAAAGAAACAACAAATCATTTTTTAGACGTCTATAACTTTCAACTTACATGCCACCCGGCCGGTAACCATAGTTATCGGTTTTGTTCACAGCCATGGTGATGACAACTACAATCAAGGGTGTACCTGAAAGAAAATATAACAAATAAGACACAATCCAAATTACTGCTCTACAGGCGTACAGTTTGTATTATATATTCCAGTGTGTTCTTACATTTATTGACGAATTATATTTTGAATTCCTACAATCTTAGGCAAATAATGCAATTGCCTATGTACTTTGTTAAAAAAATGTTACCCCAAGCAAAGACCGCTGCTTTGAGCTGGAAACTGGATATGTATGTGTCGAATATTTTCACGAGGGACTGGTACATGTAGAACGCCTCCACGAGCATCCAACACATGATGGCGAGGAGGAAATAGTGCAGCAGAACCGCGACTGCCTGTGTAAAATAATAAGATTGAAGTCACTTTGATACAATGTAAAACTAGAGCAATCATCAAAGGTGATTAATACACCCTCATTCCGCTTTGACACAGACGAACAGCTATGCAATTGTATTGCTTTGACTCAGAACAAAGTCTTGACTGACAAAATGACATTTATAAGAGGAAAACGTGGGCTTGAAAAGCAAAAAAGAAGAGTATAATCGGAAACTATTTACATATGTTTGACCTTTGAATTTGAATTGAGACCTTGACCTTTGACTGAAAGGATTGGAATACTATTCTGAAGTAATATTAAAATCCTCCCCGGCATTTAGAAGTTATGGAGTAAAATGAAATACAAATATTTAACTATTGACCTTGAGTTGTGATCATGACCTTTGACATACAAGCATGGGTCTGATCATGGGGAATAATACCCTGAAGTAATATTAAAGTCATTTAAGGTATTTAGAATATATAGAGCAGAAACGTTTAACAAATATTTTACCTTCGACCTTTAATTCTGACTCTGATCTTTGATCCACACGAATTGGTCATGTACGTGACACATCCTCTGGTCATAGGATATGATAATTTGAAGTGATATTTAAACTCGTCAAGGCATTCAGAAGTTATGCAGTGGAAACCAAATATGGACATATTTAAACTTTGACTTTGAATTGCGACCTTGTCCTTGGCCTACAAACATAGGTAATGTACCCGACTCATTGTTTAGCCACGGGAAAAAATAATCCGGAGTTATATTAAAACCCTTTCAGGCATTCGGAAGTTATTGAGCGAAAAGCAAATATGGACAGACGTTACATATTTGAATTTTTCGACCTTGAACAATTTTGATCTTTACCTTTTACCTACAAGCATGGCTCATGTAGGTACAATATCGTTTCGTCATAGGAATAACAGTCTAAATGTTTATTAAAATCTTTCCAGTCTTTTATATTGAGCAGAAACGAACTATGGACCGGCGTACGTACTTACAGACGTACGTACAAACGTACAGACGTATGTACAGACCAACACGCACAACTCCTAATTAGTCCCCACTTTTTTTCAAGAAGTGGGAGTATAATAAACCAAAGCTTGAGTATGAAACAAAAATATTAAGGTTTATATTCTATTATACACCAGACTTTAACGAATATAGGGGTTCAACGTTAACTCAATCCCGACCCTACTTAACTTTTTTGAGACCGTTGCCCGAAACACACAATTTATTTTTTTTGGCCTAACATAACTTGTTTGTCACAGTTTCGTATATTTACTGGGCATGTCTACAATTAAAACCACTAAGTTAACTGATTTTGTCTCTTCTTATGGCATATTATTTCCCAATAAAAGAGCTAATATCCAAACAGTATCCTCAAAATGAATTCTATTTTCCTGAAACGAATTTTACAAATTGTTTGCATGTTTATGTTTACCTTGCATCCACCAATACTATTTGCCGAGTACTCCTGCACCCCAACCAAAAACACCAGATTCACCGCTGCTATAGCAACACACAGTTGCATTAGAATCTTAGAGGGGTTGTCCCTTCGTAACCGCCTGAAAATAGGAACTTCAAATTTAGCATTTCGAGGTTCAATGAATTGATTGCAAGAAATTTGTTTAACGCGTAAGTACTTTGAATGGGTTTGATTCTATTCTTAACGATTCATTTTTACCTATGCAGTGTAATTAACATTTCATAAAGTGATCGTTAGAGATTTAAAGTTGTTGTTGTTTTTGCTGTTGTTCTTATAGGGACATATGGAACAATGCATGCACTTGTAATGTTTAACAAAGGGCAAGTTATAGGGATACCATAAATGTGTCCTTTAAAAGTAGACAAATTATAGCAATAGCGTGTAAACATGCTAGAAGCGTATCTGTTAAAACCATCTTCTGAATACAGAATAGCATTATATCATATAATGTTTTTTTTTATTAATCAGAAACCCAGGTTATTTAATATATTTCATTATTTCATGTATTTTCAACTTTGTAAAAAATAACTAAGCGTATATTGTCTCGTTATCATTAAACATATTTTGAATTAATATATGTGTGTTTGATTACCATTATGGCGTGCAAAGCTTTACGTAACAAGCGCTGGCAAATATTAACGAGTATTCAAATTGATATATTGTAAATTCTAAAAAACTTCGTTAATCAAATGCTGCAAAGACACCGTTTCATGTAATCACAATGGCGTGTGTGAAAAACATAGAAGGATTTATTAAAAAGCCATATGCAATTTTATTTTAAATTTTAAATTATGTTCAACAAGAGTGCTATAGTCACAAAAATACGCCCGTCAAAGAAGCTTTTTGAGGGAAAATATTCAACGACTAAAGAGAAACTATTAAAAAACTAATAAGGTAGAGTCATATTGTTTGTAGATCTAATTCATCAACAAAGCCTCTCTCTGTGTGGTGAGTTGACGTATCAAAACTATTCCATATATATTCTTAAATCTATAATCAAGATGGCAAACTAAACAAGAGACATGGTAATTCCCCGAAAACCACAGTTTTAGAACGAAATGCATTAAAGTCGGCACAAACAATAAAATGTTTAGTAATGGTGACCTTGAACTTGACCCCACACACACCATATGCAATCCCAAGCGAGGTTAATATATAATTATTCATTAAAATATATTAATGTCTTCTCAAGCCAATGAGTGGAAACTGTTTGTCTATTTTAGTAACGGTGACCTTGACCTCACCAACACCATATGCAATCCCAAGTAAAGTCTCGCAATAAGGTATATATTATGAAGTTTCATTAAAAAGCTCAATTCAATCGCGAGTTAGAGAGCGGAAACGAAAAGTTGACGCCGCCACTAGGACCTTGGAACCTGGTTCTTGCGCGCGAAACTACACCTCACCATGAGTGTCCTTTCTGCAAAAGTTATTTGAGAATCCATCCATGCTGGATGAAGATATGCTCTGGACTACGTGTTAAGGATTTATTTTTATTTTTTTGAACTTTGACATTAAATTATGACCTTGACCTTGGTCATAGGGACCTAGTTCATGCTCGTGACACTGTGACTCACTATGCTTGTCACTTCTGCCAGGTTATTTGAAATTCCATCCATGCTTGTGGACTAAGATATGCTTCGGACAAAGTGATTAGGATGAGATTGATATCTTAAATTTTACTTTTTACCTTGAATTGTGACCTTGACCTTGGATCTAGAGACCTGGTTCTTGCGCGCTACACTCCGACCCACCATGCTTGTCACTTCTGCCCAGTTATTTAGAAATCCATCTATGCTGGACATAGCAATGCTCCTGACAACGTGTTAAGGATTGATTTCTTAAATTTTACCTTGAATTGTGACCTTGACCTTGGTCCTAGGGACGTGCTTCTAACCTGCGACAGTCCGCCTTACAATGCTTATCAGTTATGCCAGGTTATTTTGAAATCCATCCGTGCTGGACAAAGATATGCTCCGGACAAAGTGTTTAGGACTGATTTCTTAAATTTGATCTTTAACATTGAATTGTGACCTTGACCTTGGACTTAGGGACCTGGTTCTTGTGCGCGACACTTCTTCTCACTATGCTTGTCACTTCTGCCACCTAATTATTTGAAAATCCATCCATGCTGGACAAATATATTCTCCGGACAAAGTGTTTAAGATTGATTCTTAAATTTTACCTTTGACCTTGAATTGTGACCTTGACCTTACACCTAAGGACCTGGTTCTTGCGCGCGACACTTCTTCGTCTCACTATGCTTGTCACTTCTGCATTTTTGGTAATCAATCGATGCATTTTTTATAACCAAGATTTATTTGGAAAGTTAAAAACCTATTCGTTGTACAATATCTTCATAACATGTAGGTATCATTACAAATTTAATTGTTTCGTCTAATGTTTCGTCCTACTGATTTACGTATTATAACAGTAGCTAATACACAAATACAAGTACACTGACTAAAATGCACAAAAACATTGATAGGACTGTACTATCAAGAAGATGATCGGACAAAGTGGAAACAGATATACAATTCGGAAGATGAAAAAACAACATTGATGGATGTCGGAAGCGTGCAATAGCAGGTACTTGCGACCAGTAACAGAATGTAACACTCTAGCTAAACAACAAAGCGCAATGTGCTGTAGACACATTCTCATATGGATATGCATACTAACGTGCTGGAAGTTACTGCCGTTCGTCTGGTACTGCTGTATTCCAAAGACATATAAATAAATAGACAAACGCAATGGCAAGTTAATTTATTTCAATGGACTATGCAAATTCTATTGTATGTCCCTGATTTAATGTTGTCTTTGAGAAATAACTAGTACTTCATGTATTACACACACACAAGTCTAATTATATTTATGTTAAAAAAGGCAATACTTAATTCAGTGAGTTTGCGTTTCGTAGCATCTGTAAGTATGTTGTCCTGCGTTCAAACGACTTCAAAAGTATATTGCATTGGACTGAATACTAATGCACTAGATATACATAGGCCAATGCGGTTGCTAGACAAAACACTACTTAAAGACTTAGCTCATACCTATAACACTGATCGTATTTCCCTACCTGAATATTGCATACGAAATTAGTGTCAGCAATGCTCCAACGAGGGACAGCACGCATCCAGCAATGGAAATGATACGTAGAGCCAGTTGGTTTGATTCGCTCAGTTCTCCACCGACATCATAAACATCCTACAATTGTTCATTGCATAAAATAATACAAATATCACTTGGGAGAGTGGAAGATTATCAATAACAATAAATTGTACGCGCTACACTAAACCTAAAATACATGTATATATTATAAAATCATAGTGTCGATGCTTATCTATGTCAATTGGATTCGTTAAATATCAATTTATTTCAATAATTTAATTGAATTGTTAAAGCAATCACCATAAGAAGTGCAAAGTTTGTTAGGTGATCACAGTGACATTCCGTGTAGTCCTCGTTTGTTGAGTGGACAGAACATCCGTCCGACAGCCATTCTGATGACACGAGGGACCAGTACACACACATAACGTTTCTACCTTTCTGAAAACAAATAAACCACATCATATATTATAATTTCATGACACTCGCTACATTTTCTCTAGACAAACAATAAAAATAATCGTCGTTAAACTACCCAATAAACAACGCGAAAAGAAGTCCCGATTCTGCGCGGAGCATAGTAAAAAGTAGTGCCAATTACAAAAATGTATGTAAAATCATGTAAGAATCGCAGTAATTTTCGTATTATCGTTGTTTATCGACCAATAAACAATTGTTTGGCGTTCTGATGCGTGGCTATTAAACAACTCGGGCTAACGCCCTCGTGATTGAATTCGTATGCATCAGAACTCCAAATCGATGTTTATTGGCAGATCAACAAAGATATGTTAAAAATTATTTATTCAATATAGAACTGAATGTATAACTGTACTATACATAAACCCTGTGTACTGATCACTTTCTTCCATGTATTTAAAAAAACACTTACCTGTTTGTGCTTCAATTTGATTTTCACTGGTTCCCTTAAATGTGTGACCTGTCTGCCTGGAACATTGGCTGCCACCACTTTGCTGTTTATCTTTTGCTCCATGCCCGTGTAGGTACTGGTGTCCGAAATTTGATTAGAGGGAGTCTTGGTTGTTGTTCGGTCCGTTATTGACTGAAAGAAAAAAAATGCACGTTATGATGTAAAATGCATTGTATAGGTATATCGACTATGTTCATGACTGATTCAGATTTTGTTACCAACTGACCAGTGCTATTGTTATTTTGAAATCATTGCAAAAACGTATCAGTAAACTTTGCGTGAACTATTTTGTTCCATTTTTTTTTTCTAATCATATCGGAATTGTTTCAGGGTCCCAAACTATATGTGCTCAATATATAGTAGATTTACTGTTTACCCTGGAATAGAACGTTACCAGTTTAGACAGTTATTAGTAAATGACTCTTTTTCGTTTCCTTTCAAGTTTTGCTACTACGAATAATATCACTTCGTTAATCAATGATTACCTTGAACAGTTTCGGATCACTGTAGACATTCAATGTCACTTTTTCAGCACTATTCAACATTGTCTGTGGTAGCACAATACCGGACATACCTCCTTCTATATCTACAGAAGCTTTGGACACGTTAATCTGCGAAATAGATTTAACCGGTTGAGGCGTGTTTCTATAGAAAATAACTTACGAGTTAAAGAGGACGTTGCAAGAATTTGATCCCAGAGTTTGGTAAATCGTTTGTAGAGAATGCTTTTTCTGCGAATTAAATTTTGCTATTATTAAATACCGAGCAGATGCGACAGCGCGAAATGAATCACATCGCAGCTTCGCCTTCAAGAATACCATATATACATGATATTTGAACATACATTTTCTCGCAACATTTTAACAATTCATATCTCCCCGTTGGACTAAATTGAGAAATGTGTTCAAAATAACAATTAACTTTCGCTTTTTCGCATTGCCACACTGAATTAGAAAAATGTTCCCGCGATCATATGTATTTTCGTGTGTATGAAATTTCCGAATGCGACGATATGAAATGCAAAATATCAACTGTTTTGTATACAGCAATATCTAAATGGCAGAAACAGGGGACAAATGGTAAGTAACTTGTATGACGAATACTTGTTTATAACGTGTAGGAAAATATGTATGTATACATATGCAAGGAGAAGCATACTCACCTTTGACTGTGTAAGGTCTTGGATATCATCGCTGAATGATAATGTATAGCCATTAAATGCGCCAGTACCAGGTGCTGATACGAACCCAGCTAAGTTCGATTTTACTGTGGAAAAGTCCTTGTCAATCTGGCTTAAAAGTGTCTCGATGGCTTTAATTAATCTAGAATAAATAATTTAATAATCACGTATACACGTTCTTTGCTGTAATGAACTATATATGTTATGCTGCATTTAAAATGATATTATATGTCCATTGAAATAGCAATGTTAAAATGTTCAGAAGTTTCGTAACGAATCAGTCGCAGTGTAATATATAATTTAAAAAATCATAACACATTAACATAATTGTTAAATATGCCTCTCAGAATAGAAGAATATAACATATAATGACAAATTATAGCTTTTATTATTTTCCAAATATAGAGGTCAGTCTCAAACGTTCAAGCAAATACAAATCTATTGATAGGAATAATATGAAAACTACAGAATCAAACACGTTGTTTACCAAAAGTTTCATAAATACCTGGTTGACGATTGAGATGACTCCTCTGACTTCGCTAGGACATCATCTTCAACATTCAGCAAATTGTTGATAGTAGCCACCGTGTTATCAATGACCGTTTCGTCGGTGCTCGCCTTGTCTGTGTTTAATATTTTATCTACTGTATCAACTGCCAATCCCATATCTGTCGACGTAAACGTATTCCAGTTGTTGGTAATCTTTGACAGTTCGGACGACACGTCAGCAACATTATCTGCAATACATGACAGCTATAGGAATGAATGGAACTCGAGTGTCATTTTAATACTCCAGATTCGTCCGTGTTTCATTGTACGAATAGAAGCATGTATTAACTGAAATCGTTGTTCCTCTCGTATAAACACTTCAAATACCTCAAAAGACAAGAAAATACCTCCAAAGACAAGAAATTTACTATTGAATTTGTTGTGTTTCCTCAAGGATACGTTTAGTATAGTAACCACTGAAACAGAAGCTGTTGTGTTTGTCCTGGCCACTTCATCTGATTACAATCAGCTTCTCCTTACATGTTATGCATTAGCATTTAAGGATGACAGGCGGAATGCCATATTTTGATAACCTTTCGTGAAACTAATTAATGCCTTGCTGTCGTGGTGTTTAATGTGTAACTAGAAAAATGCTTTATGATATAAATACATGCATGTATATACACGTACATTATTTGTATTCTTTCCACAGTGTTTGATATAAGATCATCGAGTTTTAGCAATCAACCAAACCGTGCTGTGTATACCGGTAATATTGACATATATGATAAGTAAACTAAGTTTTTCAACCATAATACAACTTTATTTATTTCATTGCTTCATCATTAAATAAATTGCATTTTATTTGTTCTTATAGTACTGGTACATCCCTTAAAAAACAGTTACCTAGTGAATATTCACATCATGTTTGGTATAAATGTCACAATATTATAATGAAGTACGACCAATAAACAATGTAATATTTTCACTTCAAAATGCATTGTATACTTGCTAACATCCTACTTGTTGCTTATCTTATTTTACTTAGTATATGTGGAAAATGTACGTTTCAATATGTTTACCATCATATACTGATTTTTGAGAAATTTCTTGTAGATCACGAGATTGTTGATGCTCTAACGGACAGGAAGCGATTGACGACAACCCCCAAGCTTTGTCTGACTGACTGAAACAACATTGAAGAAATAGTACAGACCACTGAATGCCTCCTCGTATTAAAATGACTGACCAGTAAGCCCAAAAATGTTGAACGCACCAAAGCCGAAAACTGAGGTCCTTTCACCGCATGCGGGCTGACTGGGAAATCACTTTAATGCGAGAAGGTCCCAAGTGGTCTATGCAACTTCTTATACAGCACATTTTAGTATAGACGTTTAATTATAAAATGATAATATATCAAAAGCATAACACAATGCACTAAACATTTCGTTATTTCTTGATGAAATATTTATTTAACGATATTATGATTGCTTGCAAAAAAATTTGACATGCATTACTCAGAACTGCGGTTACACACCACAAGTACTGAGCGGGCACCCACACGAAATAGTGCCCTCCCGCTCCCAGCACTACACTATTTAGTCGGCCCACTAAATCGACATTTTGAAATGATCCTAAAGTGACTTTTATATACGCGAAGAAGATACATGTATTTAGGAAAACATTATGCCCCTAGTGGTATTGTGTACGACTGACGTGACTGTATAACTTACATGACATAATAAGCCGGTACTACTTGCATTTAGTCAAATATGTGAATTGCGTGTTGTGTTTTCTATCTACATTTCCTCAAACCAGAAACGTATCAGAATATGTATTGGAGCGAAAGCGCAAAGAAATAAAATAAACAACATCCTGAAAAGGAAAAAAGGTATTAAGCATCTGTTGAAAATGGCAAGTAAATTATCTGTTTATGAGTAATAAGAATCATTGCGTGAATTTTACCAAAATTTCGAAGCTACACTTTTAGAGTTGTTAAACTGGAATGGGCAGTTTATGGTGGCCGAAGTTGACACTGGCGTGAGAGGCCAGTTAAATGTGCCACGGTCTGCAGACTGTTCCACAACCGGTCGACAATAGTCTGTAAGAAAATGTAGATGACATTCGTACAACAAGTGTTAAGTAATGACTATCTGCATGTTACACTTTTTTGTAAGTAAATAAACATATAAACACATGTTAAAAAACAAATAGTCTAAGCGTGTAGAACTAATTAAAGCTAAACATATATTATCTAACGTGAAGCGGTAACAGTTGTAATTCGCACTAATAATCAATTCATGGTTATACTTAAACAAACTGTTTCTTTCCTCTCACGAAAAATCAGTAGAGCGACGAATTGCACCAAGTTATCGTCATTCATTTACTTGTAAACTTAAAAATGTGTCTTATTTCACAACTATGATGAAGAGTGGGAATATACATCTATCTCATTTAGTTCCTTTTTAACACCTATCAAGGGAAGCTTACTTGATTTATTGGAGGAAAAAGCAATATTGACGCCCGCCACTTTCAATCCGTTTAGAGTCAGTTTGGGGAGTTTATTAAATAATGCGTCGGTAACAGCCTGTCTTGTTATGTACCAAATGGTAGTACAATGGATGTTCAAGTGAACTGTTACTTGTGGTTTACTGAAACGAAGATAACATTTTTGTATATAATGTATGTATCTGGCTTGTTAATGATACCCTTCAAGTTCAATTTGAAATACATCTTCAAGTAGCATGTTATATAGTACCTTAACTTCTTAAACTCCACCCAAAATCCGGCTTTCTCGTCCTGTATGAAGTTTTTTACCTGAAATTAAAGGTTTCCATTGGTTTCTCTCAAGATATTTATTTGTTGTTGTTCTTTTTTATTTATTTTTTCTTCTTTTATTTGACTCAATGGATTGCCATTAATGCGAGTACAATTAACGTTTTACCTAAACAAAGCGGACATATCCAGTACGATACACATATTATGTTTGAAATGTAGACACTATATATATACTAAAATATATACTGTTTCAACGGATCTGATATAGTTTGTACGTCTCATTAGATATATTTCGTATACTTTGAACTTCGTAAGAATATATACTATGAACAACGATATTTAATATTATAGTGAAATGTATAATCCTGCTTTGTGAAATTACAAATTCATGACAAGCTCTTTTCCATAAACGGAAATTTTAAAGAGACAATAGCTTTTTTGTTCATAATTTACATCTGTGACAATATTTCTTGTAAAAATGGAGTATTCCTGTGAATTAACGTCTTTCAATCCATCAGTCAAGTATCCTCCCAACTCAATAGTTACATCGAAGACGAATTCATTTGTATAACCTGAAAAGACATATATCATGCCAAGATCGACTCATCCATCGTTTGTGTTTGTGCGTACAAACAATACGAGAAATATCAATAAAAAAATAATAATTATATACACGTGCTTTGAGTTATGCGCTCAGTCCATGGATAGTGCTTTAGTTTTAGGGTTTTTTTCCGAAATATAAATATTATGGGCGCAAAACCTCACACTTAGTCCAGAATTATTCACTTCAAAGTCACAAACAAATAATGCCAAAAATATGTACATGAACGTATCTCAATGTATGACACTCCAGCTGCATTAACAGGATAAAAAAAGTATTTTTATCAACAAATTGTACTTTGTTTTTAAATCTCATGACGCTGTGGTATATATATAATTTACCACTGAACTATTACACATTGTTAATATGCTGTATCTCAAACGAATTGTACTAGGTTGTTGAGTTTCCATAGCCTTTCAAGCACTATTGAGAATTACCCAATTTAGATTTTATTTTCCCACTGTATTAATTTAATTATTTCTGACTTACCCGCAATATCCTTTGTGTTTGAAAGGTTTCCAATATAGCACGATGAACACGTGGTGTCTCCGTCAACACACGTCCTGTTATTCTTTGCAATAAGGTCGAGACAAGCCACGTAATCCATGCACCCCGCTGTGACGGCAAGTCTGTTACTATTGTACGTGACTGTAGAATAACACACGTCCTGTGAGGACATAAAACAACAGGAAATGTCACAAAACTGAAAACATATAACTTTGGTGAAGAATGAGGAAAGCAGTTATGTCAAAGTAAACAAATGTCTGTACTGTAATATTAGATTTTAGAAATTGTCAAAATTTGCATACTGTTTAAGTAAGATTTTCTATACATTTGTACAAACAGTAATTTGACACAAACCGTAGCTTTTCCGCAGTTTGCAATACCATTTGTGCCGCAAGTCAACAGACCAGGAGAATTGGCACAGTCATAGCAATTCAAACTTGGTTCCCAGTAGCTTTCTCCTGAAGTATGATCGATTATGTCACCGTTTGCCAGTTTATTTTACAGTTTGTAATACAATACAATAGCATTTTACTTTGAATTTATGTAAACAATAATCCTAATAATAATATTTATTACAATTCCTAAACGAATTGAAGATTCAACAACATTCCATAAAATAGACATATGTACAGTTTTACCGTTTGTACAACTGTGCATTTGAATATCGAACAGCTCTTCGTTCTTGTAATTCTCGCATCGAGCTCCAATGACGTTAATTTTAAAGTGGCTTTGTGAATTCCTGTATTCTATTTGTGCTTTCATAAGTTGTTCCCCGCATTGGCAATTCAATTTATTTGTTGTTAAAATGCTGAAAGTCGCAAATTAACATTTTACCGCTATATAGAGAAAACCGTCATTTGCAGAGCCACATGTAAACATATGTAGAAATACCTTTACTTCGTACAAATGACAACATACTTAACTTACTAAGCTATAAAATTGAACTCAACGTCATCTCAAATAAGTTAAACTTCAAATGTAATATTAATTCAATCTAATTTCAAATTAGTGCCTTTTGGAATAAAGGTTAGCTAACCGTTGAACAGGTTTTAAAATATATTGGCATACATGTCCTAATTAATACATACAGTTCTTTACTATGAACCGAGAAAAGAGGTGATATATATGTAATACTGGTATTGGTGCATTATAACATGCAATTAAACTTAAAAACATTGATTTCATTACACTTACAGTTCTTTCAGGCTGGCAAGTGAGAAGAACGAATGATGATGGATGGTTACAATTCTGTTTTTGGAGAGATTTCTGAAATTGAAAGGAACGCCCTGAATTACTTGCTAAAGATATAAAGGATCTGACACGAGTTATCATGTCATACCATATTTTATAAAACGAGTTCAGGAAATGTGTTAGTAAACGAGCATTTGGCGAGCTTACTAACGAATTTCCTGGACGAGTTAAATAAAATATGGTATGAAATGACCACGAGTGTCAGATCTTTTTTATCACATTCTTTTAAACGTAATAAAACCCTTCTAATTTTACCAAATTAAGTTGGCATATCCTCGAATTTGTGTACTGACGTGACGTTATTTCATGTTGACGACGTCATTTCATCAAAATAACGTCATGCGATTGGTCAGTCATATAATATGTAGCCAATGAAAACGCTTAAAATGTTACAAATGTGTAAGATAAAAATATTCGTAATGGCTGTATTACACGGAAAACAAGGTATACCATCTGATAAATTAATATTAGCAATAAATACACATGTCCTGATGAATACTTGGATATGATTATCAGTATTTGTGAGATTTGCTCACACGGAAATATAATATAAATGCATTTCTGAAGGCGTGTACATTAGTTATATTTATTTGCAATAATGTGTCCATCAAGTCATATTCACGTACAGCTGTGTATTACACGTGACTCATTATACTTACAAACTCATGCAGGCTAAAAAGAAATATTGTATTTTTTTGCCAATACATATTTGTTAACCTATATACATGTACACATATTTTGTTCTGTACTGAAAAAAACTGCTAATTCATCAGGAGTAGAGTAACTTTTTTAACAAAAGTCCATTCTTCAATGATTATTATATTAAAAGGGCATCGTAAAATGATTGGTGGGAAATATTCCATTACTAGTTTAAGTTGATTCCCGACTCTCGTGAATTTTTCCGTCAATAGTAGTTTTGATATCATAACCTGTAATTACGTAATAGGACATGCCATAGAGCCATTTGGTATATATGTCATAAAACGACAAGGTGAAGTGTTTTACCAGGTATTTCGAAATATAGGGATAATAGTTAAGAAAACAGCACATGGCAGATTGGTTAAAATTATATATAGGATAGACTGCTACAAGAACTATGTTTACAGCATCAAATTAAACGAAAGTGACAAGCGTTCAGAAAAAAAATAACTAAATACAATGTGATGATGGTGTTAATCTTACAGGACAATAAAATGTTTATTCATTGTATTTAGTCACAAAAAACACAGTTCCCATGAAACAGTTTAACTTCTTGGTATTGTTATGCATGTCACTGCATTTCATTTTGATCCCTGATTATTGTGTGATATTACAAAATCCTATTATCTAAACATTTGGTAAAAGCTAGATATTCTCTTTGTTTTCACTTAACCGGATTTATTTAGTTTTCACTGATATCAAGCAAGCTTTTGTCATGCAATCAGGCATCACAGACGTGACAGAAACTGCAAATACTAAATTTGATAGTCGTAGAACCGTTAACTGAAGCTCCTTTAATAACGTTTAAAGACTTTTGAATCAACATGACCTCTCCACCCCATCATGTAATTGTGTTTTAAACTGATATCCGATAGTATAAATGAAGGAAAATAAACACACTTTATGTGGTTGTTTCACAATGATTATTGTAATAGAAAAGAAAATGATCATTCATGCCCAATGACATTCGGTTCGTGCTGATATCCGATAGTATAATACAGGGAAATACTCGTTGTTGTTTTTTCTCTCAGTGATTTTTTTTATAGAAATGAAAAAGACATTGTCCTGAACGTTTACTATATAAATAATATTCGAAACAACTATACACACAAACGGCCGCACAGCAGTTCCATTTAAATGTACATGCGAATATAAAGTTCCGAGAGTTAATCAGTGGTACTTACAGCATTTGCAAAGACGACAATTCTGCGAACAGATCTCTGGTAATGTTTGGTAGACGATTTTCTGATAGATCTCTGTAAACACATACATGTACTTGAGACACTTTTGTTTGAACAAATATATTTCATTATTATTTTTAACAAAAAGTAAAAATTTAATACCATACACATATCATACAGAATGTTAATATCAGTTCATATTTTAAGTATTTTAAATATCATTTCTAAAACGGATTTCGAGTTGGAATCACTGTTTTAACAAACAAACAGATGAAGACTTATTAACGTCGAAACGTGTTGTTATTTGGAGTTTGTTCTTTTATATATTTTTATAACCAAACAGTAATACATATATAATGTTATGTTTTATTTTTTTTAAAGCATTTTATTATTCAATATTCTGTATGTATAAATGGTTTAATTGATTTATCTTTAATAACGACCAATTTTTTTATTATTTGTTATGATAGGTATGCTATATATGTATATCACACATCCGACAAATTTCCAGCACTTCCATTGGCTAAAAGAAGTCACGAGACTGCCCCGTATTTTCCCAGAAAATATTAGGTCATCAAAAAAAATGGCCGTTTGTCGACTTAAATGGGTTTCTTTGGCAATTTGGTGTTATTTTTAACTTGATAAGTTGGAAAATGTCAATACTGACTACATGAACGTATAAGAGGGGAGTAACTGGTACAGATTTGGTTCATATATACCTACTGCTGTCTGACATAAGCTTCCTTGCCGTTTAATGTTCATTGGACTTATTTGATTT
This sequence comes from Congeria kusceri, assembly GCA_027627225.1. Lineage (NCBI taxonomy): Eukaryota > Metazoa > Mollusca > Bivalvia > Myida > Dreissenidae > Congeria > Congeria kusceri. The sequence goes on from CM051024.1 coordinate 84,024,605, forward strand.
GTTTACGTTTTGTCGCTTGGTCAAAATGTCGCTGTCAAAAATGATTTGCAGATACTTCAAATGAAGAAATTGAGAGGAAGAGGCTAAAACTCCACCTACAAAATACTTTAAAGTCCAAAGAAAATATTGTGTCAGTAAAAATATATAAAAAAGTTTAAATATTGATTTATCATCTTACTTACTTTAATATCTTACTTAAAGGTTGTCGGTGTGATATAAACGATACAGGGTGAGTTGCAGCCCCGTATGGGAAAATACCGGTCAGTCAGGAAATTCATATTGGATTCATATGAATCTCCTGATTGTTCCGTATTTTCCCATACGAGGCAGCAATAAACCCGGTATCTTATAATATTTGTATTTAAATATTTAAATAAAATACAACTCACAGTTTCTGTAGATGTACAAGTCCGGCAAACGAGTAGGGATCTATGCTGGAGATAATGTTTTTTTGCAATTGTCTGCAAGCACAATGATTGTTTACTTCAGAAGATTATCTTGTTTGGCAAACCATATGAAAACAACATAATGATTAAGTTGTTGTTAGGTCAAAATTAACTGGAAGCTGACCTTAATACACTTACAAACTGAACAATATATATTGAATATTGGTATCCACACGGGTATTGTATTAACAGTGTAAATGTCGTTACCAAGAATTACCAAATAGTGTAAATATTGTTAACAAAGCTTACTGTTTGACTGTTATGTAATATTAAATTCAAACGTTCAATTCGTCAATGCACACCTACTCATCCGAAGTTAAATGTAGTAATAATACAAGCGTTAAATTATGATAAGAGTACATTTGTGTCAGTTCCGTTTGTCCGTACATGTAGCTGTCGTAATGAAAAAGAGCTTCGTTTTATGTTTGGCAGTCAAATATAGAATTGTATTAGTGAAATACAATTTTCACATCAGAATATAAAATTAATTATGTTTATGATGCATGTTAAGATACATTTCCAAATCAACATACAATTAACTAATGTATATACAAAACATTAGCAAAACAAAGTTAAAAAAATGAATTAGGGGTGAGTTGCTCAAAACTTCAACGGTCAGTTAAGCTAACAGCCCTTAAAATTTGGTTGAAGTTATTTATGTAATTTAAATGTTTACAATTTTAAACTGTGAGTTAATTCAATATTAATTGTTATGCTGAAATGATTTTAAAATATTTGGTTAACAAGTTAATAATTTTATTTAAATCTAAAGTTAATGAGCTAAATTGACCATTACAGTTTTGGGCAACTTGGTCCTTGTATAGAAGGTCAAACGCTTTAAAAGTATACCGTTGTATAGTTAAGCATTTCGTGTTTTAATATGCAAAAGGTAAGCACTTTTTGGAAAAAAAAAGGTCTAACAGTTTGAATATGTATTGTATTTAAATAATGTAAGTTCTTTAACGATATGATAATAATTCTCTGCTAATATATTTATATATATAATGCGCAATTGTATTACAATTCTGGAGTGAATTGTGTTTCCAATACATGACGTTCATTTTAATTATATTGATTGTTAACGTTAGATCAAGAGTATTGAAAAAGACTTACAGTACTCGGAGGCTCCTAAGACCTTGAAAAGAACTTTTGTACACTGCATTTAAGTAGTTGAATGACAAGTCCCTGAAAAATAACAAAGTGAACATATATATTGAAGTGTCACATAAATTGATATTTATAACAGTATGCCACGAGTATACGTTTCATTCTTATAACACACGTTACAAAAAGGTAGTTTATCCAACAACGTGAATGACATTAATTGTGTGTTATTGACTGCATTGTCGTTACCGAACGATATCACATAAAATGTACATCAAAAAAGTGAACTACAATAATTACTATCGTGTAACCGTGTTTATCTTTTTAAATGCCCATGACCCAGATAAATGATACGCAAAAAAATTAATGCAATCCATAGGCAATGGTGGCCGAATACACGAAATAACATGAACACTTACAATTAATACATGAAGCAATAGCTTACACTTCTAGGGCAGACGTGTCAAATTGTGGGATTGTAAAACTAGATTTTTCACTGCAGTTGTAAACATTGTTCACTGGATAAGTGCAGGTGTCCACATTCGCACCGCCGATCACTATGACAACAATGTGCAGGACAACTAGAATGTTGGCAGCGTGATCTTCGGCTTGGATTTGTGTTGACATTTTTAATTACGTCTCTGTTACAAACCTATAAAATAAAAATAAGTGCTACTTTTAAACGGACAATGATGTTCATAATAAAAAATACTAAACATGTACCAAAAACCACACGTTGTTAGAGATATATAACAAACAAATATATAAAGTCAAATACACACTAACTATGATCTACTAAACACGTAGTTATAAATTAAGACAACGTGAACGTATTCATACTTTAAACAGAATGATCGTCGTTTTAATCATTTGTGTAGATTGTGTACACAATTAATGTTATTTGCAAGTAATATATTTGAAAAACTCAAAGAACTTAAATGTTTATACAAAGCTGTTGTTATAATTATAAATACATATATTTGAGTATTCTTATACATGTTTTTGTTTTGTATTTTATTACGATGTTGAAAAGAAGTCTCATTAAAACAAATGAATGTACGTAACTGATTAAACTTGGTCATACGAATGTTTCATCGCATTCCATTTAGTATTTGGGGGATCTAGTGTTCTCTATTTGACTCATGAACAATGACTTCATTTTGCGAAATGCTGATGTTATCTTAAACTTTTAACTTTTTGGACAGGTCATGGCCCTTATGGGTATGTGACAACAATACAAAATGAAAATTAACTGCAAAATATGTAAATGACACATTATTACATTAATTTCGTGTACTTATAACAGACATTGTTTTATAAAAGCGTAAATAATTAGGTGAAAATATTTAATTTCGTGTATTTAAAACAAACATTATTTTTTACAGAAGATTGATAATTTAAGCAAAGCAGTCCTGTCTGTAGTATTCATAAGTTGAGAATATTTTGTCACATTAGGGTATTGATAAAGGTATTTCAAAAGTAGATTTTGCTTTCTTCTTTAAAATATGAAAATACAAATAGGTAATGAAATTCGTCTCCTAACAAATTATTGTTACACAAGGTACAAAAACGAAGGTTTCTATCAATATTATAAAAAACGACCATGTTCAATCGGCATTCTAGGCTGGAACATCTAAACTTGCAAAGATAAATCAAATGGTAAGTAAATTAGTATAAATATTCAAGACGCTTTTTACATTGCAATCAAATACAAATCAAATGAGGCATTTTCGTCCATACGACTCTGTATGGCATTATAATATATTCGGAACCAAATCAAATAGTATAAGTACTAAATACAAACAATTAATGGATTTAACTGTGATATTAATTATACAAACCTGTACTTTTACTACGAACATTTTTTTGATGTTCAAGATGAAATAAATATACGTTTATTAAATAACATAAGATAATAAATGAACTAGATACAACAGCAAAAATATCACTTATCTTTAAACTTTGGTTACGAATTTATTGTGTTTGTCCAGTATTTGATTACATTTATTGTCACGAGTACGTGTTATTTTGTGTGTCTCCAATATCAACTGAAACAACCATGAAGGTAATATGTCACCCTGATGGCCCCTGATATACAACATGTTAAGATGTTAAATATTTGGTAAATAATCATGCCTGATTTCTCAATGCTATTGTATGCTTGAGTGATGCGTATTATGTAAATTGCATTTTATACACATGCTATTGTGCCTGTATGCTTGTCTTTGGCCTAACACCAATATTATTATATCACTAGGACTATCATTATATGGGTGGATACAGGCTAGGCAGAGGTATTTTTGAAGTGATTTAAACGTCGATCATACCACCAATATTCTTCAATTTTATTTAAATATAACCAAATAGTGCGCCTGATTTTCACGCCGGTAAAAGTTTAAGCCAAGTTATAGTTCGAAGAACATTTAGAAAAAAAATAACTGCAGTGGTAGTGGTAGTTGTTTATGCACAAAGCGTATTGTGACGTAATATGAATAAAGTAAATACTTAAGGAATACTTACATATATATTGTACATTACAATATCTTTCGCATGAAACTTCACACACGGTCGTTTTACAGGTACTATGCCGACGAAAAGTTTGTTTTCTATTGCACTATAAATGATATTAGATGATAGAAATGTACTTTTCTAAGACATGTACATTAAATACAGAATACATAATATTATTTATATTAAGATATTTGATAAAAACTCATCAGCAAAACTGTTTGAAAAACAAAAACCCAAGCGGGTATCGAACTTACGACTTAGGACTCACACGAAGAAATGACAGTAGACATCGCTTTAACCAACTGCGCTAGTCTGCTTCGTAAGGAAATACAATGTATGTGTAAACTGTGGTTTTACAAAATACTCACAAATCTGACGTCAGATTGTAAACATAAAAAGGGCCAAACAGACAAGACCCACATTATAAAGTGAGTTTTATCTCAGAATGCAAAAACACTTTTCCAACTATAAATACCTTTTTCTAACTGTTATGATACGCTAGTTTTAATATCTTAATTTAATATTTTTTAAAGAAATTACCCCCTTGAGGCCCGTTTCGTTGAAATAGTCCCATTTAATTCGGATATTTGAGATAGTGTGACACTTGAAACGAACTTCGCTCAGAAGACGCGTGGGTGACATCCGTGACTTGTGTAAATAAACCCTATCAACACGGGCACTTTTACAATTGCTGTCAACAAAGGATTAACGTTATCAAATTTCATCATAAATAATGCCCCTTATCATTGAACATGATTTATCTGTATTAATGACACAATATGGAGTTTAAGCATATATTATTTGAAAAAAGGTAATGATTAACATTATGCAAAAAAAAAAGAAATAAACATATAACGATTACAAAATTTAGTGTAAGTATCATTACTGTGTTAACTGTGTGTATAAAGTCAACAGAAAACTTTGGTACAGCGAACACTAATGTGATAATGTTATACAGAATATAAGTAAACATTTTAAACCGCGATTTTAACGTTATTTTTTTAAGTTTTACTACATCTATTTTATGTTTACTTTAAGCTTTATTCTATATACTCAATCACAATTGTCTGAACTAAACATACTAGCATGGATTCATTTCGCAATTGCATGATGAATTTAGAGGATAAGGTATCTTCAAACCGCTTTGCACGGTTTGTTGCTACAGTATACACGTAAGACAGTGAAAAATGGTAAGGTCCTATAATAGACCACGATATTAAAATACTATATCAACCGGTGTATCCCGTGGGCTGAAACATGAGCAATCACCGCCTTCTTATCTTTTATAATAAAAGCATATCTTCATGTCTTTCGTCTACCTTCTGTTTGGTTTTTAGCGTAACGGAATTTGTTATATTTCTAAATGTTTAATACTCGAAATGTAAATTTAAAAAAAACTTCTGAAAAGTCCCATAAACATAAAAAATACAAACTACCACATAGTAAATGTCTATTAGAAATATGTAGTAGGTGGAAATGGTACACATTTAAATAATGTGTATTCATCTATTATTTCCTGAATTACATATCATAATCTACTTTCTAACAAACAACACAACACTCGTAGCATTTATATATTGTATTTGTTATTGACAATTTGTTCCACAGTGTATGCATGTTCTTCCAATAAAATTATTGTTGTACACTGTATTATCCACGCTTTAACATTGTTTTATATGTTGTAAATGCTAAAAACATGCTATTATGAGTTACGCAATAAACATATTGAATTTGGTGCACTTAGAGCAACAGATGATTATATAGCCTCACGCATAAGTTGTTGTTACCAACATATAAAGCACATAATTATAACAACATATGAATTCATTCCTCTTCCACATTCGTAGTAAACATTCACAAATAATAATTCAGCCAAAAATGATTGATAAATTTCATCATCATAAATATGTTTAATTATTAATAGTCTAGTTAGTTAGATAGACAGTTATTCGTTATTGTTTTTATCTTTAGAAGTCTCATATTTGCTATAAAAGTGTTATTTACACTATCTCCAGCTCCCATAGTGTTTCACACATTCTTCGGCATAACCGAATTCCGTGCAACTAATATCTGAATAGCATGGTTAAATACAGCAGCACTATCATGTGCACAACCTATTTACATTAAGACTCGATGCTTATAATCAACAGAAGTGGTCCTGAAATACTATTCTGGGGGATTCCACGGGTCACAAAATGTAAGTCAGAAAAAGCATTGTTTACACTTAGTGTTTGTCCTCTACCACTCAGTCCGGTGTTTGGATTCCGGTACGCATAGTATGACATAAGCCACTGGTTCACAAGCATTTTGAAGATCAAACAGACCCTCAGAATTATGTGTTCTGATATGATCTAGCAGATGCACAAAGCAAGTGGCAGCAGAATAAGAATTTATAAAACTAGATTGAAGTTCGTAAATGAAATTAGTGTCAGTTAAAAGCTTTATTTTTCTCAATAAATATAAGCACAAAAACAAAATAATATTGCTTTTACTGTTTCAAAAATTAGAACAAAGTTATCCAACAAAATATTAAACTGTGTTCGTATTCGTATCGGTTCACCAAAGCTGAATGACTTGCACATAGACTTAGCGCAAGAATAGTTCGTGCTTATTCAACGTATTCTTGCGATTATACAGCGTATTATTGCGATTATACAACGTATTTTTGCGATTATACAACGTATTCTTGCGATTATACAAAGTATTCTTGCGATTGTACAACGTATTCGTGCGATTATACAACGCATTCTTGCGATTATACAACGTATTCTTGCGATTATACAACGCATTCTTGCGATTATACAACGTATTCTTGCGATTATACAACGTATTCTTGCGATTATACAACGTATTCTTGCGACTATACAACGTATTATTGCCATTATTACCTTACAATCAAGTAAACATGTTTCTACTAATTCGTTACACTCATACTTAGAATATTATATCTATATCCACACAGCTAAAATTGATACGCAGTTGATTGAATTTAACAGTAGTTGTATAAGTATTATATGTCATTCATATTAAAATTAAGTACGTAAGTTGAAAAATGGTCTGAACTATGTTCACATTTTTTATACACCTACTTACTTACTTGAATATGAAACAACGATACAGCCAAACGCATTTTTTATTTACATTTTTGTTCTATAATATACACTGTAGTGATATTTGATAATTTACAAAAAGTTGTATTGCGCTTAAAATTGTTGAACCACATGAAACCTGTTTCCTTATTAGTCGAACGTTATATATGTTGAGTGTTTTTCTCGACTATGCAAACAAACCTTATTTACAAAGACTCGTTATACATCATTCATTGAATACATCGTTTGAAGTTTGCATGACACATATGGTAAAAAAATTGATTATTCTCCTACTGTTGTTAAAATGACGAAGATCAGACTTGTTCAATTAGTAATGTGATATTCTTCTACATTAAATTTGGATTGACTCAACAAGTCTAACTCATGCAATGAGAAATGCGTTTTGAGTTAAGAGTTATAAAAGGGTGAATGTACACTAATATGATGAGTTCTCACATTGCATTTGAATGTGAACATTTACAAAATACAGTTTAAAATGTCAACTGTAGACAATAAATCATAGAAATGCTAAACTGTTGGCAGCCTGGTAATTCATGTTGTCCTTTATTCTATGATAAACACACGTCCATTTTATTAACGCCTGATTAATGTCATGGGCGATATTGTCACATTTAAACAAAAGCTTATCTTTTTGAGCGCATTAAGTAATAAATTGGTATCGATATTGCCACTTGTTATACCTTTCTATGCTTGCCCTTGTGCATATGGAATTAAACGCTAATGACAGTTGAACCGTTTGCATTTAATTCGACCGATTGGACAAGTCCATCAAATTGTTTGAACGACGTATAACTTTAACTAACTTGTACTCACAAAAGTATACGTATAAAATGCATCACTTACAATTAATCAGAAGTCTATAATAAACACGTATCACATGATTGTAATACATGTAACAAAGCTTAATTCTGTCTCGTTTGACTCTGTACACTGGCAATTGTACACGTGTGCACGGTCGTTAAAAAGTAAATCCTACGATACACGAATTGATAATTGTTTTTGTTTAATAAAGATGAAATGTTAATTGAAGTATAATAAAACTATAACTTATTGCATTACATCGTAGACAACTTAATACTTCTAAAATATTTGCATTATCTCGAACTAGTGTGATATTAAATTAAAAAACAATTCCTTGACATACTGCACTAAAATTTTATGTTTAGAGAGAAGAGAAACACTTTATTAAAATTTTAAATCAAATTAGGCAGATTAATAATGGTAAATCAGAATGTGAACATAACATAAAAGACGTAAACTGCTTGGATCGCACTGAATGTTTGAATGGCACATTTCTGCATTATGGTGTTTATAGCACGTGGCAGAACAATTAACAAATATCAGTTGTACTGTTAGCATGTCTGTATTAGTCAAAGCTTAAATATTTAAGCTATAGTAAATATATTTCACGAACATTGAATAAATAGTTCAAAAAGAAATATTTGTCATAAAAGTATGTCCATAGATTTCACATCTCGCATATGCAACTTATTTGATTTATTTTTTACCGGTTTTTATAAAACCATATGTGCACTTTAATAACGACCATAACTTGCATAAGAAAACACCTTACCTTATATCGGAAAAAAATTCTCTTTCAGTTCAATATAATCGCAGCCGTTTATCATTCATTGCAGTCTATTTACAAAAGTATTCAAACTAACCGACACACACAATATAACAGATTACTACCAAGATGGCAAATTTAAAGCTGTTTATCATAATAGCACCAGGTGGTCGAATCATATTAATGTGGGAAACTGTTCGCATTTTTTGTATTTAAACAATAATCCGACCATGAATGAAATACTATGCCTAATTATCAACGATCAACATGAACTAAATTCTTTAAACATACAGGTTGTCATATTCGTAAACTCGCGTTGTACGTTCGCATATCACGATAAAATGCGAGGGTGTTTCGACAATAAACATAGCACGTTTACGTGTTAGGTGTTAATTTAAATAAGTTTTAAGTTTGGCATGACTGTGTTTTAGTTATATGTGTACTGTAAACGATTCACACAATTGGTTTATTTCTGTAAACAATATATAAATATGTTTGTTTGTGCAGTAAGTGTGCGTGCATTAAATATGTTGACTTTCTATGCATGCAGACAGGTGATTATATTTGCAAATCAATTCAACATATAAACATACAAAAAGAATTTGAAAAAAAGTCATCAACATAAAATATTGACGGTAGCTTGATTGACTTCTGATCATGGAATATGTTTAAATATCTTCTGAGGTACATGATTACAACGTAACCAACCTGAACTGATGATTAAACAACTGTTGTTTGTATATTTACTGCGGAACATTCCTAATGCATTCTTTATTTTAATCATAATGCAAACATATTTTACTGCTCATTTTATTTTGTCTCGACTGCATGTGGCATAAACTATAAGCAATACTTTTGGTGTACAAACGTAGGGGGGAAATATTTTTGCTCGTGGTGGTTGCTGCATGAAATAAATAAGAAAAACTTCATACGTTTTTAGCCATTCATTGGCTTGCGGCGTAGTTATTTTGATGCTTCACATTTGTCTTTTGTGTAATGAGATGTCATACAAACATTGTACTCTTATTTAAGTAAATGTAATCACTTACCATTAATGTTCAATTTTAAATTATAAAATGGATCTTAAACTGTTGGCGGAGGCCATCTGTCTTTAGTAGGGCGATTTCGAGAGATTGAATTGCGTGACCTACTTTTTACTTTGCAGGCTACGAAGCACTTACAATTGATACTCCCAAATTTAAACGCTCCAACGGCTGTTTTGGCCCTTTGAAGATTGGTTGACACGTTGACTCTGATGCAGATGATTGCTTTTGCATCATGTAGTTTGCATAGAAACCTACACCCATAGGCACTTCTAACTAGATCGTTTCCAAATCAGCTGTAACTTTCTTTTTTTTTTTCCCCGAATTTCTCCAACATTTTCAAAAACAAAAAGTAAGATCTTAGGCTTTCATGTACTTCATTTCTTTTATTTGAAATTTCGTTTTCACACAATACTGAACAAAAATAAAGCACACCACCAAAACAAAAACTCGCAACAATTCGAAAACGAAAAAAATCCATTTCGCTGTTGGAAATTAAGAGTAAACAATTTCGTTATTTTCATTTTATTAGTCCCCTTGTTACTGGTGTTTCACAGAAGGGGACTATAGATTTGCCCTCCGTCTGTCTGTCCGTCCGCCCGTCTGTCAGCGCTAAGGGGAGAGTAGTAAACTGGCTACTTTTACGGACAGTTTAGTTGAAAAATGTGGATTAGTGTTGGGGTTAGGCTTTTATGTGGCTTAAACAATTGTATGTGGCTGTTTTAACTAAGGGTATTTACAGGATTATGCACGATCTTTTTTTTTACCATAGGTCAAAGGTTGGGTGAATGTTACCTAAAATAGAAAAACACTTAATACTGCAACTCAAGAAATAGATATGAGATTTGATTATGAAAATGTATGTACAGATATATGGCGATATGAAGATAATGCACACTCTTTCATTGATAGTGATATGATGCAAACAAAACAATTTCGTTTTCTGAAAATACACAAAATATAATGCATTAAACACGCTAAATCTTTTTAAAAGTTTGTTCACATTTCCATATAAATGTCACAAATGTACTCTATCTAAGTTATATACATAATTTATTTTCATAACTTTGACGTTACATACTCAAACAAATTGTTTATAACTGCTTTAATAAGATGAGATTAAAGGGTTATGTATCTTGTACCTTTATACGGTTGGATGGTGTACGGTGACAATTGATAAGGTCTTTTCACACATAAAAGAATGTGTAAATGGGTGTTCACTTAAATATGAGCCACCACCGCCTTCTTATCGTTTATTATAAAAACATCACTATATATCATTCATCTATCTCATGTTCTTTGTCGAATGTGTCGGAACTCTGAATATTTCACTAAATGCTTTGTATATGGAAACACATTTTTATTAAAAGAAATTTCTGAACTGTCACATCAAAAATATGAAATATGTATATAACTGTAAAAAATGTTAAATATTAAATGTCCATTAGAAAGATGTACCAGTTGGTAACAATTCACGATTCAAAACCTCCGACTTTTATTATGGTATCACCGCCAAACTGAATACGTAGTTTTTGAGGCTAACAGTAGTAGTATAAGTGTGATATGCTAGTTATATTTCAATTAACATTAAACATATAATTTGGAAACTATTCGGATACTCTCATATAACATATTAACTAAGTTGAATGCGAAACTACTTTTCGACAATACTCATACATTAATTTACATAAGAGTACTAGACGCTAAGAAAAGCTATTTGTCATAATTCATATAGCGTAGAGTATCTTCATGTGTTTTAATTAAAAGCAGATACATTTGCAAATTTATGCAACTTAGAAATCCAAACAGCTGTCAGTGTCATTGATCTTATATTTGATCAACCAACTAAACAGTATCTGTCTTAATAGTCAAACGTCATTTATGTTGAGTGCTTTATCTCGATTATGCAAATAAACTGTATGTTATAATAAATACTCAATATCCATCGTTTCTGGAATGCAGCAGTTGAATATTCTGTTACAATCCGAAATCATACATCAATATTTTTTACATTTCAAAATTTAAAAAAATATAAATAAAAAGGATGAGTGGCATATATGCGATATAAGTGATGTATTCTCCAAGATTAGATAAAATACAAAGACTGGGTCTGCTTAATTTAATAATGTTATCTGCTACTACATTAACTTACCAGTGCCACAATTAGTCCAACTCATACGGGAAATGCGTTCTGATACAGAACAATAAAAGGATGCACACACACGCATTACATTTGTTGCACTTTACTTATCTGCCTATGCAAAGCAAGAACTTATTGTAAGAAAAATTATTTTAACAGAACCCACCAACACTCAATTTCTGGTTGTATGCAAAACACGACGATGTTTTGAAAACGTTCGATTGATGCCATATGCATCACATACAACAAAACATAACAACACAATTAGAAGAACAGCTAGACACCGAGTTCTTTTGCATATTCTGTGTCTGAGCGTTTAAAGTCAGCAATTACTAAAACAGAAGCACAACATTTTGTGATTGCATGTAGCGATTGAACGATAACTGCAAGTGCTGCACTTAACGCGAAACTGACTCAACACTATCGTCTGTTACTTTCCACGAATTTTATATTCGCTCACCCAATTCAACAAGTATTCGGCGTTAACCGTAAAAATACCCAACGAAAACTTAGCAGAAGCAATAAATTCAGGGGCCAAATAACTGTGATGACTTTATTTCATATTGCATTTGAATGTGAACATTTTCAATACGAGTTTCAAAAGGCATCTGTGGAACATATATCTTAGAAACCCTAGCATCGTTGACATCTTCGTAACAGTCTGTAGTACATAATTCAACCTCTATACACTCGTTGCTTTCATATCTGAGCCACCAGTAGCACGTGATGATTCACGTTTCCCCTGATTTAATCACCTCAAATCAACACGGTATAAGACGTAACAACAACAATTTTATTAAAGCCTTGATAATAATTAAACAGTAGCATATTTATTAATCGAACAATAGCAACTTCATTGCAGACTATGTCTGCGCCAAATGTAATCGGTCGTTGTCATGAACAATAATGTTACATTTAATCCAACGCTTATCTCGTTGAATGCAAAAGTAATCAAAAGGTATTTATATTGACACGTGTTATACCTTTACAGGCTAGTCCTAGACTCGAATGGCAGTGGAACAGTATGCATTTATTGCGACCGATTAGACAAGTTGATAAATTGTTTTAAATAAGGCGTACATGCATTACCTTTGCTAACTAGTTTACACAAAATTATTATTATATATTAAAATAAATCGCTAAAAAACGAAAACTCGAATCACGTGTTTGTAATAAAAATGTAATAAAGCTTAACTCTATCTCGTTTGACTCTTGAAATTGGCAACTGTACACATATGCACGGTTGTTAAAATGATAATCCTTCAATACACTAAATAGACAATTGTGTTCCTTTATTTACCCCTTTTAAATGAAATAGTGCACACATAAATATTTGTCATAAAAGTATCTCATTGAATTTCATATCTTGTATATTAAACTTAATTGATGCATTGTTAAGCAATTCTTCAAAACCATATGCATATTTTGATAATAACTACATAAAGCATCAACTTACCGTATGTCGGTTTAAATATGTATCTTTCAATTGAATCTAATCACTGTCGTTTATCATTCAGTCCAGTCTTATTACAAAATGTATTTAAACTTTCTGACGCACACAATATAAAGACACTACCATGCTGGAAAATTTAAAGCTCTTTTTATTAACATAATAGTACACCTTAGTTGAATCCAAATAATGTGGGAAACTGTTCACACTTAAGCTTCTCAAACTACAATCCAACCATGAATCAAATCCGATGCTTAAGTCTCCACGATCAACATGAAATAAATGCTCTTAACACACAGGGAGTCCTCGAAGTAAACTCGCACCGATCGTTGCAAATCACGATAAATTGCGAGGGAGTTTCGACAATAAACCTCGAACGTTAGCTTAGGCAAGGACATGTTAGGTTAAATAAGTTTAAGTTTGGTATGGCCGTGCGTTTATTATAAGTATATGATTGTGTAAAATGGGTTTATTTCTGTAAACATTATAATTTTATAATTATGTTTGTTTGTCTGCGAAATAACCGTGCGTGCATTAAATATTTTGACTTTCTAAGCATATTAACAAGGATTCACTTTCAATACAATTTTAACAAATACAAAGTCACAATAGATAAAGTCATTTACATGTATCAACATAACATATTGACGGTTGCCTGAACCACTGCATACAAATGCATACTCTATCGTTTAAGGTTCATTAATAAATCGTAAACAACCAAAAGTGATGATTATACAGCTGTTACTTATGCACTGTAACAGAAGAGCATTCCGAAATGATTCATTATTTTAATCCTCAGTCAAAAATGTGCCACTGATCTGTTTATTTTGTGTTTACTCCATGTTGCCTAAACTGCAAGCGGAACGTTTGAACTGTAAAGGTAGGGATCTAGTTACTCATGGTGGTTTACGCCTGAACTAAATAAAAACCGACCTCATACGTTTTAAACAATTTGCTTGCGGCGGTTGTTAAGATGATATTCATTTGTCTTTTTGTGTACTTTGAAGTTATATAGAGAATGTACACATTGTTATGATAATATCGTTTATCATTAATGTTCGATTTGATTTTATATTAAATAGTTGTCACTGTTTTGCTTTTCATATAAACTCTATGAATATAGAACTACGTACTGGCTCAGACATGGAATTTCGCTATGTGCTGACAAACAAGACAATTCGTCTCTTTCTTCTCAACAACCGAAACAAACCGATTCCTTAAGTATATCCTTTCAACACATATGCTCTCTTTTAAAATCGTTTATTACTTTTCTAAGCATATAGAACGCATTCAGTAAGCCATTTTCAAAACACAAAAATAGACACGAACACACATTCGATTTGACAGTCACTTCTTAACTGTTTATATGTGATAATATTAGCCCATCCGGTCTCTTAAGGCTTGCTCGGTTAGTTAACTGGTCACAGGCCAGTGTAAATATTTGGACAAGTTATTTGTCAATTGATTAAAGTCAAATACACACGTATGCAATTGTGCTCTACAGTAAAGTAGATCGATATGTTTGTTGATAGTTATAGTCTCAAGTAAGGGTCAAGTATTCATGAGTTCAATGGATTGCGTTTATGAATTGTGGTCAAATTAATTCAAGCCCAAATTTAAGCAACACTCAATTTATGAATTGCTTTCTCTATACCAATTCAGTTTATTAAATACTTGTACTCCTTTATAAAGTGACCTGTAATCCCCGACCCTTTTTTGAGCCATAGGAATTAAAAGACGGCACGTCCTAACAGGACTGTCATGTATGAACTTAAAGGCACTGGGTCCGCTTTGAATTAACACTATCATTTTGAACATAAAACAATTCTAATTGTATTAAGCAGTTAATTGTGTTGGCGAAAAAAAAGAATTCCGTATCTTACCATACTTTAAAACAGTTTTACACGTAGTTCACATTTTTGAAAATATACAAACAATGCAAAAATATTATAGTTCATAAATAGATACTTTCGCTGGACGTTGAAGTGATGTGTTGCGGTCTAACAAGTTGATATATAATATATGTAAGATTGATTAAACCACGAGCCCGATTTAACTTCTAAATAACAGTATGGGTCTGAAATCACAAGCCAATACAAACGTAATAAACATACGCGATGTTTCAGCAACAAAATGCTATGTTTTCCATTTCTTTTGCATATTCTGCTTTTCAAAAGTACACCAATGTTGATTTATGGATAGTAAAACCATTCTGCGCGACATGCATACAAAAGTGTGCTTCACATACAATGGCCAAAGTCTTAGATAAACCAATGCTGCTATTTTACAAGGCATAACATATTTTTTAAAAGCTGGAGTAGTATTACTACTATATGTATTTAAAACAGATGCTGTCAATATCCGTACATAAATAGTATGTATATTAAAATGATGCTGGTCCATCTTTTATGTAAGTAATTTTAGTATACGCATTAAAGTGATTGACTTCAGTGTTTGCTGTTAAATAGAAGCGGTATGTGTTTGTGTTGATATTGTATGTTATGAATCGCTACGTATTACGCAATGTGCGCGTTGACAACTCTACATGCAATGCTGCGCATAGCAAAGAATGATATTGGTCTGGTCAATATCACTTACGGTGTGCCATGTTTACTGACAAAAAGCAGATTGTTAATTATGATTATGACACATGCAATTTCATATTGTTTTCTTAAACAAATTTTGATAATAATATCGCATCAGTTCAAAGTAAGTTTTCAAAATCGGTGGCAACGATACCTTCTTGCCACTGCTAAAACATCAACGATTCTTTATATGTACAAGTCCCGTAAACAAATACGGATTTTTTATCTAGAGATACACATGTAATGTTGTTTTGCAATGATTGAAAATGTAATGTTCGTTTATTTAATTTATCACCTGAACAGAGAAAAAATACTACAAAATGAAACAAATAAAACACAACGTGTCGCTATTCAAAAGACGTTTGCAGTATTTGCCACTAACACTCATCCACAGCTCTTGACCACTGATTTCTCGAACACTTCACAGGCTTTACCACGTGTTTTTATATTAAATAGGTTAACCGTTTGACGTGAAAGTGCAATGAATTGATAAAACGCTAGACTAACTTGTTTATGATTGACATTTGTGTAAATGTCGTTAATTACAGGCAGATTGGTGTAAATATTTATTGTTTTACAATCTTTATCATTATTTGGTCAATGATAAGATGTCGAATAAATAATGCTTCACTATCTTTATGGACAGTTTCTAACTCAACACCAAATAAGCAAAGCAATGTATTTAACTTGGCAAAATACAGTGGTTTTAGTGTATAAGGTCAAAATTTGTCAAATATATAACTTTAATATCCTATACAGCTTTCGACGTACAAACTGAGATGCTTAATAATATCTATTGTATTGGCACGTGTATACATGTACTGCATGATGATTTACTCAAACTTCCGAAACAAAAGTATGCATTTCTCGTCTACTATTATGACCGACCACTTGAGTGATACATACCACGTTATTGGCATTGCTTACACAGGCTACATGTCAAGTAATTTGGCTTACATACCTGCGCGCTTAACTTTGGACAAAAAAAAAATAGTAATAAATCTCCTGGATCATCCTACTGCTACAAAACACTCTAGGATGAGGTATTATTGGACTTCTTTTGTCGTCGGGTATTACCAAAAGTGCTACTTCAAATTATATTTAGATTTAACCAACTATTGTTTAATTTCAATCCAAGTTAATATTTCCAAGATTATTAAGAAACAATTAGCAGTAGCAGTGTTGGTGCTTGTAGTAGTATTTTTATATTCAAAAAAGTATTGAGTAGTAATGTGAATATTGTGAAGCAATTCGAAAATCACAGTATTTAATATAAAAATTGACATTATAATTACTTAAACATTGTAACAACTTCACACGAAACCTCATTCATGGCAATTTTACATAAATAATTGTGTTTTGCCATATGGGACATTTTAGACAAATTACTATTACCTGACGCGTGGGTGACATCAGTGACTTGTGTAAATAAACCCGATAGACAAGGGTAATATTTCTGTCAATAAGAGATTAACGTTATCACATGTTATCACAGATATTTCAGCATTTTACTTGATTATCTGTACGTTTAAGTTTTACCGTATTTAATTTGTAATGCGCTTTTATAAAGGTGATAATATGCAAAGCACACAGTGAATTTAATTGTCTGAATAAGAAAGAAATACATACATGGACATGAATATTATTCAAAGATACTTTATCCCTCAAAATCATAGTACAATTACGAAATAAACATATAGTAATTAGCAAATGTAGTTTATATTTTTATTACCGTGTATTCAAAAGTGGAAAACAAATACATAACATATATTTTGACCCGTGACAACAAATCGCCGTAATTGTATACAAAATGTAAAAAAAGCAATCCTCCGTTTTAAAGTTTGTTTACATGTCCATATACATGTTATTGTACAACTTGTTTTACTGTATCTTAGTTATTTATTTGAATAACTTTGATTTTATATACTAAACCAAATTGGTTGTAACTGCATTAATTGTGCATACATGTAGCAGTATGCATTCATATCGTTATTTTATGATGAGTTTGGACGGTTTTTAATCTCCTGTGTACGTCTGGTTTGACTATATGACAAGAGCTTACATGTAGGTCAATGACAAATGATAAGGTCTAATTACACACGACGATATAAAATAACTATGTAAATTGGTGTACCCGTTCACTGAAATATGAGCCACCACCGCCTTCTTTTCGTTTATAATAAAAAACATAACTTCATATCATTCATCTATCTCATTTTCTTTGTCGAAGGTGTTGCAAATCTGAATATTTGCTAATCCTGGATGGCACGTTCTGATTTTACGGTATTTTCAAGGAAGTCTCTTCTAAACATACATCCACTGTAGGCGGAAAGTGCCGCCCCGGATTAGCCTGTGCGGACTACACAGACTAATCCGGGACGACACTGTACGAACATGCATTACGCCCGGTTTTCCCACGACAGCCCTCATTATATTATTAAAACCTTCTGAACTGTCCCAAAAATATTAAATTTTTCAGAAAAATGTATAGAAGGTAATGGTATACGAATCAACACACGTGTGTCCGACTACTGTTATATCAATAGAGCTCAAATGAATTCGCAGTTGTTTGAAGATATAAATAGTAATAGTAGTGTATGATATGCTAGTCATATTAAAATTGATGCAAGTACATACTTTGTTAACATGTTAATGTTTTCTGTGAACTGTCATAATTATAACCTATTAAACTACGATACGGTCATTCTCATACCATAATTTACAGTATTATATTAGACGATAAAATAAAGTGATATTTCATAATTCATATAGCGTAGAGTATATTCAGAGTTTTATTTAAAAATATTCATGTGCAAATTTATGCAACTTAGAATTCAAAACAGCTATAAGTGTTATTAATTTTAAATTTAATGAACAAACTAAACTGTATCTGTCTTATTAGTCAAACGGCATTTTGTTGAGTGCTTTATCTCGATTTTGCAAACTAACTGTATGAATAATAATTAATACTCAGTGATATCGTTTCTTGATTACATCAGTTGAAATTTCAGTTAAAATCCAAAATCAAACATCAAAGTTATTTGACATTTCAAAAATACACATAAAAAAGATTAATGGCACATAATGTAATATTATAATAGATTTATTCTCCGAGATTTGTTAAAATGACGAAGATTGGATATGTTAAATTAATTGATGTTATTCGCTACTACATTAACTTATCATTGACTCAATTAGTCCAACTCATACGGGAAATATGTTCGGATACAAAGAACAAACAAAGGTGCACATACAGTAATTACTTTGGTTTGCAATATCCGTTTTTGTCTGTGAAATTCAGACACTTATTGTAAGTAAACAAATGGTACAAAACACGAACTTTCGGTTCCCGGTTGTATGCGAAACACGACCACGTTTCAGAAAAGTCCTTTTGATGCCATATGCAACATGTTAGTTTGACATCAGCGATGGAAAAACAGAACAACTACAGTTTTGACTGCAGAAAGCGGTCGAAAGATAACAGAAAGTGCCGCATTTAACAGACTCATGACTCAACAACATCGTCTAATAATTTCCATGAACTTTATACTCGCTCTGCTACGGTTGACCCAATTCAACAATCATTTCTAAGTTAACCGTCAAAATACCCACAAAACATGGCGTTAGCAATAAAAGTTTGGATTGAATTACTATGATGACTTTAACACATGTTGCATTTGAATGTGAGCATTTACAAAATACGAGTTTCAAATTGCAACAGTATAACATATATCTTAGAACCCCTAGTATTGTTGACAGCTTGTTAACAGTCCGCAGAACATAAATCAACCTCTATATATTCATTGCTATCACATCTGAACCAGAAGTAGCATGCAATGATTCACGTTTTCCAAGATTTAATGAACTCGGTCATATTGGGTATAAGACGTAACAATAATTTTATTAAAACCTATGTAATAAATAAACAGTAACACATTTATTTTGTCAACGATAGCGATTTCATTGCAGATAATGTCTGTGCCATATGTAATCAGACGTTGTCATGAACGATAATGTCGCATTAAAACCAAAGCTTACGTATGTCTTTGAATGCAAAAGTAATACACTGGTATCGATATAGCCTTGTGTTATACCTTTCCAGGCTAGTCGTTTGTGTATGGAATTAAACTCTAATGACAGTTGAAGTATAAATGTATATTCGACCCATTTAACATTTTGATCAAACTGTTTCAAATACGACGTTTTATTTAAAAACAATGCAAACACGAAATTATATTTATACAAGTATATTCAAAATTGATATATTTATATGATTCAAAATTTTCAACAAAATATGTTATGTCCACGAAATATAAACATATATGTAAAATCACTAATATAATATTAGTTCGAGATAATATGAATATTATTGTATTATCAAAATGTCTAACATGTGATATATTTATAATATTTCAATTAATCTGTCATCACACACTATAACGGAAATATTAGTCATAAAAGTATGCCCATGGATTTCAGATCTCGTATAAGCAACTTAACCGATTTATTTTTAACTTGTTTAAAAAAAAACTATAATGCACATTTTAATAATAACTATAAAGAAACAACTTACCTTATATCGGTTTAAACATTTCCCTTTCAATTCAATATATTTTCTACCGTGTATGATTCAGTCCTGTCTATTTTCAAAATGTATTTAAACTATCTTAGACACACAATAAAACAGAAAACTACCGCGATTGCAAATGTATAGCTCTTTGTATGAACATAATAGCAAGATGTGGTCGCATCCAATAGTGTGGGGCATTGATCGCATTTTTTCTACTTAAACTATAATCCGCCCATGAATGAAATCCTATGCTTAATTCTCAATGATCAACATGAAATAAATGCTCTTAACACATAGGGTGTCCTATTCGTACACTCGCGCTGTTCGTTCGCAAATCACGACGCGAGGGTGTTTCGGCAATAAACCTCGCACGTTAACGAAAGGGAGGACATGTTAGGTTATATAACTTTATGTTTCGTATGACTTTGCGTTTATTTTGTGTGTACTGTAAACGAATGTATAAAATGGTTTTATCTCTGTAAACAATATATATAATAAGTATTATGTTTGTTTATGGAATACCCTACGAGCATTAGATATGTTTGATTGATTCGCATATTTTCAAGGAATAACGTTTAATGTTACGATTTAAACAAAAACAACCACAATAAATTTGAAAGATAAAGTAATAAACATAAAATAATGACGTTTGCTTTGTCCACTTCTGTTCAAAGAATCTCTTAAACTATCGTCTCAGGTACATGTTTCAATCGTAACTAATCTGACTTGATAATTATACAACTCTCATTTTTGTGGAGGAGCATTCCGAACGAATGCTTTCTTTAAATGATAATGCTAAAATGTTTCTCATCACTGGCCTTTTTATTTTGCGTTTACTGCAATTTGCGTAAACTAGACATACGTTCGAAGTGCCATATATCTTTTTGTGAAATGTGAAGTCATATAAAGAACGTACTATACCTTTTAAGAGAATATGTCCGTTGACGTTATAGTGTTATATTAGATTTTGTATTAAATAGTTGCCACTATCGTTCTATTCCAAACTATAAATGTGTCCACAGACACGGATGCTCCCACCAATGCAACCTGTTCTACATGGCGCCGCTTTGTCTATATGCATGCAAATTATTTTGCAAATGGAGAATTGTCCTTTTATAGTGTACTTTCTGCTAATGTATTCTCTTATTTTGTGAAGTTTTAGTCATGACAAAACAATCAATAAAGGGTACTAATTAAAACATTTGGGCAATTATGAGTTATGGTTCTTGTATGTTTCACTTACCTATACTCTTGTTATCTTCACCTAAAACTTTCAGCTACAGACCTAGCCGTGAAAGTAAATGGCTTAAACTCTTATATTTGACCTTTGACTTTAAGTGTGACCTTGACCTTGGGCCGAAGGACCTGGCTGTTTCACGCCACATTCCGTCTCATAACGCTAATCACTACTGTCAAGTAATTTGAAAATTCTTCCATGCCGGACAAAAATGTGCTCCGGCAGTCTATTGTATTAATTCTTATATTTGACCTTTGACCTTTAAGTGTGACCTTGACCTTGGACGAAGTACTTGCGCGCAACACAACGTCTGATAATGGTTATAAATTATGCCAAGTGATATGAAAATCCTTCAATGCTGGACAAAGTAATTGCCTGGACAAGAATCTTAACATATATACATATACTTTACATTTGATCTTTACGTGTGACCTTGACCTTAAGCAAAGGAAGCTGGTTCTTGGGTGCGACACACCGCCTCATAATGCTAATCACTTCTGCAAAGTCATTAGAAAATCCTTCCCTGCTGGACAACATTATGCTCCGGACAGGGTCTATGGCTTAAATTCTTATATTTGAATTTTGACCTTTAAGTGTGACCTTGACCTTGGACCTAGGGACCTGGGGCAACACACCGTCTCACCATGCTTAGTACTTCTGCCAAGTAATTTGTAAATCCTTCCATGCTGGACAAAATTATGCTCATGACAGTATATATGGCTTAAATTCTTATACTGGACCTTTGACCTTTAAGTGTGACCTTGACCTTAGACCTAGGGACCTAATTCTTGACACACCGCCTCACCACGTTTAACACTTCTGTCAATTTATTTGAATATCTTTCTCGCTGGACAGGGTCTATGGCTTAAATTCTTATATGAGACCTTTGACATTTAAGTGTAACCTTGACCTTGGACCTAAAGACATGGTTCCGCACGGTACACACCGTCTCACCATGCTTAACTCTTCTGCAAAGTTATTTGAAATGTCTTCCCCGCTGGACAAAATTATGCTTCGGACAGTGTATGTAGCTTAAATTCATATTATTTGACGTTTTACCTTTAAGTGTGACATTGATCTTGGTCCTTGGGACCTGGTTCATGCGCGGGCCACACAGCCTCACTTGCTTAACACTTGTGCCAAGTTATTTGAAATTCCTTCGTTGCTGGAACACATTTCTGCCAAGTTATTTTAAAATCATAAATGCTGGACAAAGTTATTGTCCGGACAAGAATCCGATCACACTTGCATACGTACATACGTACACACGTTCGTACGTACATAGAAACACACGTACATTTGTATATACGTACGTACCCATGTACAGGGTAAACACTAGATGCCCCCTCCATTATTGATGGTGGGGGGCATAAAACTTAATGAGTAGAAAACTTCATACACAGTCAAGACATAAAATGTCTCTATAAGCAGACAAACAGGTCATAGCATGACGAACGCATTACGAAAGCAATAACGAAACCTAGGAAATATACACGAACACAAATCATATTCCACAGTGTCTTCTTAACATTCTATTGAGAGGATCACATTAGCCCATCCGATCTCATGGGGCTTGATTAGTGAACTGGACCCTAGCGAATGTAAACCCATTTACACGTTACAAGTTATTTGTCAATTGTTTTAAGTCTTATACACACTCAGACATTATATTCTACAATAAAGTGGATCGATGTGTTTGGATGGTCTCAAGTATGGGTTAATTATTTTTAGTTTAAGGGTTTGAGGTCGTGGATGGTGGTGAAAATAATTAAAACCCACATTTAAGCGAAAAAGAAATTAATAAAGTACCTTAACAACTATTTTAAGATGATCAACTTCTCAATTTCTAAAATACACGAACAAATTCATATATATAGTCTGTAGCCCCGATTCTTTTTTAGCCATAGGAGATGAAGATCGACACCTGGTTTTTGGATTTGAAAATAAATGGCAAATAACTGATGAAAATTATTAACAATGTACATGTACTGGTCTAAACATTGATCTGTGTTAATAACTGACGCGATAATCATTTACGCATCAACTCTGAGCCAGTTCACAGGTATCCATTAAAAAACGAAGTACCGCTATAATATATAGCCTTAAGATATTGTGGAAAGATTTCCATACGTAATGAGATCAAATGAACAGTATAATAACGAGTTTTATTTGACATTTGAACGAAATATATGATCATGACAGACTATACCGCGTGACCTCCCATCATAGTAAATAGAAGATATACTTTTAAAGAATAATAGTCTTAATACATTTGAGAAATAGTACAGAACACTAGGAGTATCGTAGCGTTTATTAAGATTTAACATGTTACACGTTAAAGTATCAGAAATTCAAAAAAGCAAACATGTATTCTGTTGTTGTAACGGTCACTGGACTTGACAATTCTTACTTTGATAATCAGTGTCATTTATGGCACTGGCAATCATGGTATGGCCCTTGACATTTTACGTTAAGACCATTGTCCATGAGATGCAGATACAGAAATCGTACGCGCATTAAAAGGGTCTCGACCTTTTGCCTTACCGTTTTAGTTCTCCAGATGCGTTTGACCAAAGTCCACAAGTTGTAACAGATACTCGTTAATTCAACATCAGATGTCGCGATTAGTTTGCAGTTACTTAAATTACGGTTGTAGTTTATTTTATTAAAAACAAACATCTGTCGAAAGTAAGTTTTGATTTACCCTTAGAAAAGTATAAATTCTGAAATGCGTAGTGTTGACGTATGTTTGCTGGACACATTTTAACGCTCAGTGTCCGTTGAAGCGGTTAGATTCAGAGTTTGTTAAGTCGCTGCATGTTATTGTAATGTTTAAATACATAATCGAAAATTGTTTAAACTCTAAAGGCTTTGAGGTTCTAATAACTGCAAAATAAGCTTATATGCCATAAAATTCCTTCAGTCTGTGGAGTTTTTTATTGTTCATATTACAATACAGTGTTTCATCTGAACAGAGTGAACAGCTGCTTATTAATTAACCCTTTGTGAACACAACTCAACACATTTTAATAGAAAAGTTTATCAGAAATTTCAACTTTTTTAAGATAAAGCTAAAAACTACTTTTTAGACGTTTTGTAAATACGGCTCTAGGGTGCAAGACATTACTGTCGCAAAAAAGCACAAGCGATATTTAAATAAAATATGCGGTGTTTAGCGATTCTTTTTGTCCTTACTAAAACCATTATCATTGCATATTCTGCAATTCAAATGTGCGCTAATGAGGTTTTATGGATAATACAATTATTATGAGTACAATGCATACAAAGAAACAATGTGCAACAGTGTGTTTCATATTCAACAGCTGGGGGTTTGGATAAATATATGCTTATAGCTAGTAGAACACGGCATACGCAAATCAAAAACGATGTTGTTATTAACAGTGTGTTATATACCTTTCAGTGAAATATAGAATTTTATTCGTGAAAGAAAATCTGATATTTCCACTGTTCCAACAGTAAAAGTATCAAAGTTGATTTCACCAATAATATATAAGCATATATTAAAATATAATTAACCGAATTCAACAAATATCCTCTATATACATGTAGGAATATTATGTACTCGAAAGGTGCAAACATATATGTACATGTAATGATGTCAGAATAAGAGATAAAATGATGAACAAAGGTGTTTGCTATACTAAAGCAGCTGTTCAAATGTTAACAACATAATGAATTGCTACATAATATACCATGTGCGCATTAAAAACTCCAAAAGCTTCAATAATCTATAAGTTGCTTTTTGTTCTGACCAGTTCTCCTACCATGTGCCACGTCAAGTGACCAAAGTTATATAATTTATTATAATAAAACAAATACAAACATACTATTTGATAATCTTAACAAGTTTTGACAAAAAATATCGCATCGGACTAAAACACCATTGTATGCATGTTTTCTGCCTCCATATTAATGGGCGTTAAATACTTGTATTAACCTATAAAAATTCATAACGTGTGCTCATATTGAATTTGCTGTAAATTTATTAATGTATGCACAATCTTACCTTGACTTTTATAAACCCGTTCATCGTCAACGCAATGTAAAGTAACTCACACCTGGTTTAAATCTGTGGCCTCTTAACATTAAGTTCAAACCTTATAGAAAACCACCACAATCAAGTATGTTAATCCTACTAGCACGTAGTACAAACTCGATAAGAATACATTTCGCAATATATCAAGTTATGATTCTATCGGACCGAAAATAAAGTTATATACAAAACGCGCAAAAAAATATTTACTACACTTGTCGGCTCACGAAAATTCCTGTCCTTAAAATTGCTAATATACCTTTATGAGTACTAGCAGATTTCGATAGATAAATACAAGAATAATGAAACACCGGAGACATCACCAGGAGTGAAACCCATATTAACAACCGCTGGTCCTTTATTTATGGCAATTGACCTATTACCTATACAACACAGGAAAATATGCAAAACACAACACAAACCATAACAATGATTAAAACTGGGGTCATCGCCTTGGAACGGTCAATGCAAAGCTTTGGGGGCTTAAACCTGTTGAAAGACATGCCGAACCTTACACTTAGCCCAAAATTAATCAAAATACACATACTTGTGAATAAAATTTAACCTCATAGCATTGCGATTCAGACTAAATGGTAATACAATAGAATATTAATTCAACTGAATAACAATTTAATTACTTAATGGTTTAATGTTCACCAGAGCAACAGAATTGCATCTTTCTGAGGCACGATGAAATGAAGTAAATACAAATATTACCTAAATCCCTGCTTATTCACAAGATTTCAAGACCTATCATCAACGCACGTAAATACAATTCAAGATCACTTTCATGGATAGTATAGTTCACTGAACAATAGTTATTCAGTCATACAGTGATGAACCTAAATTTAATCGGACGCTGAAACAAAACGTGCATATAAGGGCCTGACAAACCTAATGTGATATTTTAGTTTACATGTACTAAACATATACTATGTGGCATTGGTAGAATTCAACCTAAGAAACCTTTGGTAGAGTACAGCCTCTGTATTTTGGGGGGAAAATCTAAACAGGGGTTTAAAAGGACACGTCGTCGAAAGATTTTTCTGTATAATAGCTCTGAAGGCTATCGTTTTCACTGGAACGGATCCATTTGAGAAACTTTGGATGAGGAAGGAACCTTTCTGAGAAGTTTCTTTAAAGTCGGCCTGATGGTTTTAGAGGCAATGTCGTTTCAAGAAAAGTTACAGCACGCACGGACGAACGGACGCACGCACGTGCGCGACGAAAGAACCGCACCGGCATAAGCTTGCAGGCACTCGATCAATGGAGCTAACATCATCATATTTTGCACGTCCTTTATAATTCTACTGGAAAAAATGATAATCAGCTATTATTTAGAGAAATGTAACAAACTTAATTTTATGTTTATTACAATATTATTTAGCTCTGTACAAATAACAATGTAATGACACACCCGATTTATTACCGTTCAGATAATTTTGACCGTGGATCACACAGTGAGTTTTCGCCTCGAGTGTTTGTTTTTCAGCCAGTATCTTTGAATCATTGTGGGGTTGTTTTTTTGTGCTTATTTTAACTTATTGGGACAAAATGCAAAATAACCCATCACAAACAATACAACAGGAACACACTCATACCCTTAAATCTAGTGACGTTGAAATATTAACATGTAGTTTTAATACACAATTGCCAATTTGGTATTGTTTAATTCGTATCGTCAATTCAGCGTTTTACTAAGTCATCATTATTGTCATCTACTTTATATTGTTAGAACAGATCTAAATATATATGTGAAATAATTTCGAAATACAACTTGTTGTTTCTGACAAGATTTTCAAGCTCGCTCGCCTTCGGTCAGTGGGTCTAGCATCATTGTATTTTAAACGCCCTTTAGTATTTCTACTGGATAAATTGATTATCAGCAACTATGTAATGAATTGTTACGAACTAAATTTGGGTTTGTTACATTGTTGTTCATCTCTGTAGCAAATGTAATGACACACCTGATTTATTACCGTTCAGATAATTTTGACCGTGCGTTTTCGCCTAGAGTGTTTGTTTTTCAGCCAGTGTCTTTAAATAATTGTGGGTTTGTTTTTTGTTGTTGTTTTTGTTTATTTTAACTTATCAGGACAAAATGCAAAATAACCCATCTCTAACAAAACAACAGAAAAACACGCAAACCCTTAAAACTAGTGTCGTTGAAATATTAACATGTTGTTTTAATACACAATGGCCAATTTGGTATTGTTTAAATCGTAACGTCACTCATTGACAAGCGTTTTACTCAGTTATCACTAGTGTCATCCAATATTAGAACAGATCTAATCAAGTAAGACGTACTTTGCGGTTTGTTTGTAGCATTTATGTTATAAATTATTGTATCTGCACATATTTGCTGATGTTATAAAATAATTAAGGTAAATAAACAATTGTCAACCATAGCGACCAGAAAATTTACTTATAATATGTGAATTTAGCATTTTTACTGTTCTAATAGGATATACAATATGCTATGTGTCGTATGTTTGTACCATTGCTATTAAATTTAGCCGTTTTCAAAAATGAAAAAGTGGTCCGAAAATTAATATCAACAGCACAAATTTTGTATTTTATAGTGACAGTATAAAACAGTTTCTAGTTGTATAGTTTATTTTACTGGTGTTGTTTTTATCGGGATATTTTTGTTTCTAATTCGTGAAATTGGTATTTTAGCTTTTGTAAAGAAGTGGGAATTTAGAATCTGGATAAAAATAACGAAACTGTTTGTAAAGAAACTTCTGAAAGATAGAAACACAATATAGATCAATCCGTCCCCTACATATTGGAGTACTTGTTTTTAAGTACAGTACTTGTTTGTGTACATATTTATATTGTATCCGTTTACATTGGTAAATTTCAGTAACCCTATAAAACAATGTTCTGTTTTCCGATCGGGAAGAAAAATATAATTTAAGTAGCACATAATTCATGCACGAAACTACAAATGTATAACTGACACATTTAAATTATTTTGTGCTTTAAAAGTCCTGCAAGGGCTATTATTCCGCAGTTCCTGAGGGGATTTTGTTGTTAACCGAACATGGCTAAAATAGTATGCCAATACACATTTTCGTGAAGTTTGGGGAAGGTCGGATGAAAAATGTTGGACACAGAGCGTAGAAACAGCCATAAAGTCCAAGTTTAGATAATTCGATGGCCATAACTCCACAGTTCTTAGGGAGATTTAGCTAATTAGCTAACTTGGCCGACACATAAGCGCTCAAACATTGTCATGGAGTCTGTTAAAGATCGGATATAATCTGTTGGTCTAACATGGTCTTTCGACCGACAGACAGACCAACGGACCGACCGACATTAGCAAACCAATATACCCCGCCATCTTCGAAGATTAGGGACATAAATATATGGCCTTCATACACCACATTGTTGCAAAATTTACCCACAGGATAAATGATAGATGCCAATGCGCTAGAGAGGTACAAAACTATGGTAAAGGCTAAAGCAAAACACAACCACATAACATATGTTTAAATATAATTATCACACAAATCTTTAAAGAAAACCCTTAAACAACTTTAATGTTCAATTCGTAACATGTGCTTAACTGTGATGCAGATGTTATTATAACATACTGAGTAATATGTTAACAAAGAGCAAATAATGGCGAAAAAATTGGACCCAGAAGCAACGTCACTATACAGCAAATAATGTTGTAGCTACACTACCGTAATCATAAAATAGACTGCCAGACGACAATTATGACTATTATTAGAATAAGAGGTATTTTAACTGCAACAAAAATCTTAACAGTGAAAGAAAAGTGCATATGTCGATGCTATCGGCCACACAATTACACATTTTCAGCATCTCAATCATTACTGTCAAACATTATGACAGCAAAACCAATCCTGTGATGGCAAAACATGATGTGTTTCTCCTAAGTGGAACCCACCCATCCCCATCGTCGGAACCCATGTTCGCTCAAATTCGCTATGCTTCTTGATCAACCGTGGGAGATTTCGCTAGCAAAACTTCATACTCATGAATAATTAATGAGACATCTCACTGGTTCCGGTGCAAAGACTGCACGGACAATATTTTCAATGAAACGGAAAGTTATAAAAATAGTTAGGGAGAATTCCCTTTAATCATATTAACTGTTGTCCTGCACGTGATCAATGAACCGATTTGAAAGTTTAACGTAGTGAACTGATAAGTAGTTAAATTGCACATACTACCAGGCACGAAAGTACACAAATCAGATTTTGCTCGGTGTGTACACAATGAGTTTTTCTAGTCATCGGTCAACAAATTGTTTTCTTGACTTCAGTTGAAGAGTATTTCAATGTTACGTGTACTTTCATTTGCCAGCACGTGGCTCATCAATATTAATCAAAACAAACATTTTACAGTTCTCCCACGACAGATAAAGTAGTGTTAACGGAATACATACCGTGAGTTCCGACAATGACCCACCCACAACCAAAGAGCAAGGGTCACTTATGAAACAAAAATCTTACATTTATAGTGTACAATATGTATTACTTTTTTTATTTAACTTTGTTCTTCAACATTCTATACGACAACAAAGTTGTTATTATTAATAACAACAAATTGTGACACACGAAATTCTCATAAAGTGTACAAGGCAATATGCTGACTAGCAAATCTGTAATTGTCAATAGAAAACTGATCAAATGGATACAAAGTTTTGTTTGTGGAACATTAACTATATAAAGCATTCCAAATATATGGTTCCAAATACAAAAGTTCAGTTCATAATAATTGTATTATGAAAAAAGTGCAAACATAAATTTAATTGAAACTTCTAGATTCTAACAATTCAAAGTTTAAACATAAAGTGATTTACATCTATCCTTACCGAGACTCAATTCTGGTGTACAGTTGATGCAAACATTTGACTTCACTTAGAACTGCTTATAGTGACCGACACTGTGGCTTTGTTTATAATATGTTAATATTACAAATAATCAATGTATTCTAGTTGAGGTTCTGGTTAGAATCAAAAGCATTAATAGACACATACACATGAACTTTACAAGAGGCATAAACATTCATAAAAAAATAATTTATTTTCTCGCACTATGGAAAAGAGAGACAGTTAACAATCATAAAATAACGCTTTCACAAATAAAAGTGAACTGTATTTGCTGGAAACTTCTGTAAGTCTAAAACAAAATATTCAGCAAGCCCTTCCTAAGTTTACAATACATCTAACAAGAATAGATGTATAACTACTAAGTAACATGTATATTATCACACACTAAACGATTGCAAGCAGACAGACAATGTACTCCAAAATAAAAACTACATTGTAATTTGATAGTTCCATGCTATATTAACTCACAACTTGATATTCCTAAGCTACATTTCAGTTTTCTGATTGTCTTATAATTACTTGTTCGGACTATTAAAACATGTAATGTCAAAATTATTTTGCCATGCTTAGCAAAATATGGAATGCTGAACAATATCTGTGAACTGGTTTCACACCAAAAAATATTTGCAACAAAATCAAATAAATATGTTTATTTATTCCAAAGCAAAACAAAATATTAGCACATACAGCTGCCTATATTTAACAACATATAATTTGGCATTTGGTGAACCATGAGTCAGTTATAGAATGCCTTTGATTTGGTACTGAACACCTCTCTACCAATGCAATTTGGTTAAAAATAATGAATGTAAGACATATACTGTAAAACAATAAACATTACAAACAGATTTCTTCACATCAGCTAAAAAAGTAATTTAGTCTAATTAGTTAACAAGACATAGATTTAACCATAACGCAAATCAATTTTATCTCAATGAAAACGAATAAAGTCAAAACTTCAAATTAAACTGTCAATTTAACACAACTTCATGATATTTAATAGAAAACCTATAACTTCCCACTACAAAGACAAATAAAACCAAACAACCAAATGTGAATACCAAATAAAAGAAAAAATGCAAACTCTGAATACAACAAAATCTTGTAACATAACAATGGCTAACAACATGTAAATGCAATATGGCAGTTCCCTGCAGATCTTGTTATAACTTCTTGAATTTAAGACTTTTTGTTTGCTTTCAATCTTAAAGCAGGTGTCATACATGTATTTACATCTTCGTAAATACAACAAAGATCTAAATATAAAATAATACAGTCTACTGAGTAAAATAAAACAAAACGTTTTTCCAAATATAAACAAATGCTAGACATTAATAAAAACAAATAATCAGAGTTAAAATAGTAAGTCACAAAAAAGCTTGTCCCGAAAAGACAAAAAAAATGTTTTCATTCACAGGCCCTATGACTACATTGAGTTTTCAATCTCAAACTTAATCCCAACTTATATTACTGACCAACGAGACTGCTTGTTACATTGGAGCTTTTACTTCCATTGGTTCAATATTTAAGATTAAGACTAAGATTGAGCTTAAACTATTCGTAGTCGTGGGGCCTGGGCCCATATTCACAAAGATCCTTAGGGAAAACTTAAGTAAATTCCTTAAATTCATAAAATTCCTTAAGTCTCTGGCTGTTTCATGTATAGGTCTTTTAACATTAAAATGTTGTAAACTTGTAAATATTGCTTATATGTTTAGTATTGCAGCCTTCTTTGCACAGAAATCATTGGATTTCACATAGAAAATTTGATCTGAAATTTCCACTTAAGTACAACTTAAGATTTCCCTTAGGGGCTTTGTGGATACCAGCCCTGAACACCAAAACTTCACACATTTCAATTCCCCAGTATATTATGACATAGGAATTTCGTGAGCGGCCGCATATCGTCCGTAGACGAAGTGGAACAGCTGTCGCTCAATGTCCACCAGTAGGGTGCTGGCCCCTAATCTGAAGAGTTCCGGCTGGGTCCACTCGTCCCCTAGCTCCTCCTTCATGAGGGAGAGCCAGGTGCATGCGTCCTTGGCCGACCTGATACCACCAGCGGGCTTGAATCCAACCTAGGGGAAGAAATAAAAAAAAATATTATTTCAGTTTATATTGGACTGATGGTGAAATGCGCAAAGATAAAGTTATTTGTATTAAAAAAGTTACTATCCTAGTGCAACCTTACTTTGACATACCCCAAATTGGATGATATTTAGTTTTTATTGCAACATGTAAAATTACGACAGATTTTGAAATATTAAACGTCAAGAAAACATTAAATGTCACATTGTATGATACTGTCATCAGTGCTCCAGATAAGCTTTTGTACTGGGAGTAAATGTATGCGTATTTCTGAAAATTTGGGAGTAAATGCACACACTGTCCAGAATTTATGGGGGTAAATGTACACTGTATGTAGGATAAATAGTGGTAAATTTACATGCAAGATGCAACATTACATTATTATTAATATGTCAATTTGTTATCAAGTAATTGAGCAGAAACTGTTCTTTTCTATATTAAGTAACAGTGACCTTGACCTTGACACCAACCACCCACCCCAAATGCAATCCTAAGTAAAGCATTACTGTAGGCTATCTATGTATGAAGATTCATTCGAGTTAGAGAGTGGAAATCAAAAGTTGATGCCGCAACCCCACCTGCGGGGATGTAAAATTTCTAAGTGTAAAAAGGACCATAATTTGACAAATTTCAAACTAGAGTAATCAAAATTGGCCTATGCGTTTATTTTAATATAGGGAATAAGTGTTTTAAGTTTGAATGAAATCCCTTAAGCCGTGCCTGAGGAACTAGCTTACCGAAAATGGTTAACCTATCTAAATAGCTTATATGTAAAATTTCTAAATGTAAAAAGGACCATAATTTTGACAAATTTCAAACTAGAGTTATCAAAATTGGCCTATGCGTTTATTTTAATATAGGGAATAAGTGTTTTAAGTTTGAATGAAATCCCTTAAGCCATGCCTGAGGAACTAGCTTACCGAAAATGTTTAACCTATCTAAATAGCTTACATGCAAAATTTCTAAATGAAAAAAGGACCATAATTTTGACAAATTTCAAACTAGAGTTATCAAAATTGGCCTATGGGGTCATTTTAATGTACGGAATAAGTGTTTAAAGTTAGAATGAAATCCCTCAAGCCATTCCTGTGAAACTAGCTTACCCAAAAACTTTAACCTATCCAAATAGCTTATATGTAAAATTTCTAAGTGTAAAAAGGCCCATAATTTTGACAAATTTCAAACAAAGGTTACCAAACTTGGCCTATAGGTTCATTTTATATGGGGAATAAATGTTTCAAGTTTAAATGAAATCCCTCAAACCATTCCTGAGAAACTAGCTTACCAAAAAACTTGAACCCATCCAAATGGCTTATATGTAAAAAATTTAAGTGTAAAAAGGCCCATAAGTTTGACAAATTTCAAACTGGAGTTACCAAACTTGGCCTATAGGTTCATTTAATATGAGGAATAAATGTTTTAAGTTTGAATAAAATCCGTCAAGCCATTCCCGAGAAACTAGCTTAGGTAAAACTTTAACCTCGACCGTACGCCAACCTCCGACACTGGGGCGATCAGAATAGCTTGCCTTTTCTTCGAAAAGTCGAGCTAAAAATGGATATTGGTAAGAAGAAAATAAACAGCCAATATAATTTGTCCAGGGCAAGTAGAATAGTTTGCCTTTTCTTCAAAAAGTCGAGATAAAAATGGATATTGGTAAGAAGAAATAAACAGCCAATATAAGTTGTCCATTGAGAGCCAAAGGATGCTATCAACCTTCTTTGCACATATCCTGATGACACATTCTACCTTTCAAGTGACGAATTATATGTTTCGGCTGCAATTCATACCAAGATGTTATCAAACTGTTACTGATAACCTGATTTGCACAACTTGATACTTATAACATCTGATCTGAGACTAGCACTCTATGCCACTTTGTGTTTACCTTGTAGCCTGTGCGTTCAAAGTATTCTCGGATAGCTCTGACCATCACCAGGCCAACCATCAAGGTGGCATTCACACCTTCCTTTCCAGTGGACGTCTTTATAAAATCAGCTCCTATAATTCATCAAAACAATGTCAAAACTGTCCTGCATGCAGACACAGAGGATGACTGGTGAACTAGCTCAAATCTCTCAGAAGACAAGTCATCGTGGAATGGTGTAGTTCTAGACCTACAGGGGGTGTATACATATGATATTTCTAATACATGAACTATAAAGACCGTAATAAGAAACTATCTTAAGGTTAGCTTTATCCTTATCATTAAATCTGAACTTCCTTAACTGCAATACATCAAATCAAAACAGGGCAACACTTTAAAATTTAACATGTCAACAAACATTCAAACTCCAAATATGTACATTTACCCAAAGCACAATATTAAAACATTAGCACATTAATATTTTACACTATAGTGAAAATATCTGAGAAATCACTTGAGATAGTTTGTAAAAATACCCCTGATTCTACACTTCAACAGAAGACACAGAGTGTCTCAATAAGCTCCAGCAATTCATTTCCATTAAAATTATGTAAATATAATATAAAATAAACCAAGGGAGACAACTGTGCTCATACCTGCCATCATGCACACATGGGATGCCTTGTATACGTTGACAAGAGTACCAAGCTCTCCAGTTGCTAGAATGGTCTTCATGTGGGCATCCCCGCATGCCTCCTTCATCATGCGAACCTCATCATAGATCCCTGATATGGAGATTATCAAGTATATCGCGGATGTGTTGTATGAAAATCACTTTATGAGGCTTAGAATATCTAAGCCGTGAATGGTAATACATAATTATGTCCTACTTTTTTTTAATGAATGCTTAGTATACACAATTTTTGCTTTTAAAGTCTTTTGGTCAATATTTATTTCATAAGCTTTTTCAACAATTATCTAAACACTGTTCTTTTGTGCTTAATGATCATGGTGTGCTATTTCTTATCAACCAAAACTCAGTAGTTGGCATAAGCAGAAGCAAAAACACATTAAATACACATGCACACAACTATTTCCCACCTTTCCAGTCGCCAGTCAAAGCCAGCTGTCGGTTGATGACAATGTCTATTTCCCGGGCCCCATCCGCCACAGCCATCCGGATCTCCTCAAGGCGGGTCTTCAGAGGGGTCTGACCGCATGGGAAACCCGTGGCAACTGAAGGAGTAGGTTTAGTTTAAATATATTTGAGCTTATATACTGGGCCCGTATTCACAAAGCTCCTTAGGGAAAATTTTAGTGAATTCCTAAAATTCAAAAATTCCTCTGGTCTCTGGCTGTTTCATGCATAGGTCTTTAACATTAAAATGTTGTAAACTTCGAAATATTGCTTACATGTTTAGTATTGCAGCTTTCTTTGTCCAGAAATCATTGGATTTCACATAGAACATTTGATCTGAAATTTTGCCTTAAGTACAACTTAAGTTAAGATTTGCCTTAGGAGCTTTGTGAATACCGGCCCTGGCGTTTTGTTGAGAAAGATCATTTGAACGCACCCCGAGCAGGGATCGAACAGACGACCTCCCAATCGCAAGACGGACCACGTGCCCATTTTACGACTGTGCTAAAAGGAGGTTTGGAAATATGGCTGTTTGAACAGGGGCCGTGTTCAAGAAACACCTGAAGTAAAATCCTATCCTTAACTTTAGAATCATAACTTCCCATTAACTTATTATTCGAAGTGTATATGACATAATACTTATTATTTAGTAATTATCAACTTTTGTATTAACTGTTGTAAAAATGAATGTTTAAGGTGTGACAAAATATTATAATATGTAGTTCTATAAATATTGCATTATATAAATTTGAAGGAAGTTAATAAACTTAAAGATGTTTCTCAAATACGGTCCCTAAACAAAGATGGATTTCCATAATGAGGCTGCATATAACATTTGTACTACAGTTTTGGTAAGACTACAATGGGGGCATGGTTGCCATGTATAGATCTGAATAGACCATAAATGAATTTGATGTGGTGGATAATAGATGTCACGATATTAGAAATCCATATCATGATACATTGTGATATTTTTAATTTATCAAGATACTTATTGCGATATATTGTGATATTTGCAGTTTAATGTATTCAATAGCCCAACAATAGCAACCTTTAAACAGTAGACAAAAATACAAAAAAAAACACACCCCACAAAACTATCAACTTAACAAATGGTTCTGTCCTAGGTACTGATTTTTTCTCCATCTCTAAATACAAATCTTCTTCTGGTGTATCGCTGAAAATAAGCCTGTTTGAATTTATTCAAAAGTTGTGGAATCACGGTTTTACCAGAAATGAAACAAAACTGAACGCCACATAAATATTGCAATATATCAGTAGGCACATTCATATTGTGTTTTATCACAGAATCAAATACTGCAAAATACCAGTATACCGGATTATCACGACACTGCTAAGGGATAACTAACATTTCTGTATGAATGTGTTGTAATTTCATGGTTCATATGAAGCTGTTCTTGGACTTGCATACTTGACCCAGTCCTGACTTTTGCTTGTTTTGAAAGCCACTTGTTTTAAGTCGTGAAAGTGATGTACTCAAACTGAAGACCGATGAAGCTTTACCTCATGAGCTATTACAATAAGTGAATGAAACTGCAGTAATTAATGTGTGTGCACGCATTTTTTACCAATCAAGCATATTTTTTAGATCTATGAAATAAATATTGTTTTAACACTATATGTACTAATACTAATATTAACAGCTATGACAGTTTTTAATAAAGACAACAAGTGTGTAGTAAAGATTAGACTGTACCTGAGGCCACAGGTATGTGTGAGGCACCCGCTGCTTTCAGAGAATTCACAGCGTCCGTAACACGGTTTGGATACACGCACACTGCTCCCACAGTCAGACCTGATTAAAATATAATAAGGTTTAATTATCATTCACACTGCATCACTGCATCACCAATGATGTTTATATTGATTTTACAGACATAGGTTTTTGCTTTACACTTGGTAAATAGTTGTAGTCAGTTATAACAAGAGATGTTGGAGGACAGCGCACTTGACTTTTCTTGTACTAGTCAGAGTTACTGGCATTTTTTCTAAAACAAAATGTTTGGATATTAGGGGCCAATTAAATTAAACAAAGTTAATTTCGTTTTCAAGTTACTGAGTGGAAAGCAAGTTTCTAATTTTCAAAACAGTGACCTTTACCTTGACCCCACTCACCCCATATGCAATCTCATGCAATGTCTCGCTTAATACGCTATCTAGCAATTGAGTTTCATTAAAATATTTCAATTTGTTATTCAGTTCAGTGTGAAAATGCCCATAATTGTGACAAATATCAAACTAGAGTTATCAAAATTGGCCTATGGGTTCATTTTAATATTGGGAATAAGTGTTTTACATATTAATGAAATCCCTCAAACCATTCATGAGAAACTAGCTTACTGAAAAACTTTAACCTATCCAAATAGCTGATATTTAAAATTTAAAGAGTAAAAAGGCACATAATTTTGACAAATTTCAAACTAGAATTACCAAACTTGGCCTATATGCTCATTTTAATATGGGGAAAAATGTTTTAAGTTTGAAAATGAAATCCCTCAATCCATTCCTGAGAACCTAGCTTACCAAAAAACTTTAACCTAGCCCGGAGGCCAGTGCCGACGCCGATGCTGGAGCGAGTAGAATAGCTTGCCTATTCTTCAAAAAGTCGAGCTAAAAATGTTATTGCTTTGTAAGTCCTTACAGTATTGTACTTAAACTATATATATGACGTGGATGCTCAAGAAAATACTAATATCATATAAAATCATGTATATATGCAAGCAAATCCTAAACTCCTTTAAACAATTATGGATACATGATACAATATACGTATTGATAAATGATACATGCAAATTATATGGCAAGCTGGAATAAAATTTTGTCAAGCTTTGAATTTCAAACTATCAACATATTATGCACCATAAGATACCAATATTTGAAAATTAGTTTCCCTACCAACATCCTCCATTTCCAAGGCCTTTAAAAGGTCTGGCCTCACTGGGGATTTTGCCTTGAAGCACAGTCTATTCACATTTGAGAGGGTGTCATCCCCAGCCAGTGTGGTAAGGTCTATGCATGATACAGCCCGCAACTCCCATGCAGCCTGACAGTTATAGATGAGCACATGATAGGATATGTTCATGCATATGTGTTACATATTTTTATTTACATGTTTTTTTGTTTTTTTTTATATAGTCATCTCAGGGACTTGTTCACAGATTTTTTACTTAGTTAGGAGCACTTTATGTTATTTAACATACAGTTTGTCACTGCTAGCCATCGGTATTCACTTCATGCAGTTACTTATATTTTACACAGTATTGCATTTGTTTACCAGTTTTCAACTACACTTAATATATGACAAAAATGAAAACGTGACAACAACAAGACTATTCGTTTTTTTGCTGTTTTGTTAGTCCAATGAGCAATAATAAATATTTTAAAATTACACACGTGGCCGTCCAAACTGATTGGGTTTGGAAACGACTAATTTAAACTCCTAATACATATAACTGGTCCCACAAGTTTTTTAAAACTCCTCAGTTCCTTGTAAAAACTGTCAAGCAGTCAATTTTAACAGATATATTGTAGTGCATTATAATTTAACTTTTCTTACTTTAAGTCATTATTTATTTGTATGGTTTAGAAATGTTGTGAATATTAATAAAAATGTTCAGACATTCCTTATAATCACAGAGGTGTCATTATTAACCGATTGCTGATCAAATTCATCGTTTCAAATCATGAGAAAATCAGTTGTTTTTCTCAGGGGCTTTAATATCGCAATAGGTAATATCACAAGGGGGCCCCGTAGACCCCTAGCCAAATCGCTTAGATTTAGATAAAAATCACTTGTTTCATTTTATGACAACCCTGAATCGGATAGCTATAATTCTGATACAGCATGTAGCGTCAACAGTGAACATCAGAATGTAACAGAAGAGAAATAAGATCCCTGTATGCAACGTCAGTGTTCTTATTTTAGAAAACCCAAAAGAGAGCAGTACAATCCCCGTGATATTTTTTATGTGCATAAAGAAATGTTTCATCCATAAATTTGTAAAAGAAAAAAAAACTTAGTTTTTATTTATGTGCATCCTCAGAACTCAGTCTTTAGTTACAAATGGTAAATCATAAACAATGGAATCTACTTTTCACCTTTATGATAGCTTTATGACTTGTTGATGATAATGCCAAATTAGCCACACTCAGTTTATCAGGAATCTTCAACAAATGAAATGCTAGTATGTCAATTGGAATGAACACCCTTTAGCTTGCAAAAATGTGCATTGATCTGATATATTTGTATCCCACAAACCCATATGTTTCACTTGATAAATTGTCACTGCAACCCAGTAGGCAATCTCACCTGCCACTGTTTCTTCACCGTTCTCCTGGTGCCCAGAACCTCCGCTCGTCTCTTGGTAGCAGGCACGTTGACATACACATTCTGTATCCAGGTCTCGTCTGCAGTTGAAATGGCAACATTGCATAAAATATTTTTTTAGTTTTAAGAACATTGCCTCAATATTTGTACATTTCCTATAAATTATACAGGTAGGAGAACTGAAATGTTGAAACACAGCTGAAACCTCTAACCCCCATTCAAACAGTGTATGGTTTTGCACAGATGTGACAAAGTTTAACAACTTTTCTGTGAAATTTATTCAGCTGACATGAGGAGGACTCTAAATGTCTTTTGAGAAAACAGTGTCTCAAAATTCAAAAGTGTAAACAGACAGCACTATTTGAAATTCCAATTGACAAACATATTAAATAAGTCACATGTTATATGGCCCTAACATGTTAAATGTTCACGAGCAGTCTTCGAAATGACCCACTTGCGCGGAGCCTGGGACAATTAAATGTAATTTCCGGCAAGTAAAAATTTCGACCTGTTTGCCCGAAAGGGCAAGTACAAGAAAAAAGCAAAGTAATCAAATCAGCTGATTCCTTTACCAAAAGTACAACAATGTCCATATTTGTTTGTTTAGTTATAACATTATCGCATGATTTTATTTTTATATGACTGACTACATGATCAACATCACTTTTGCTTTTAACTGTTTAGGTAATCTCTAGGTTTTATTTCCTAATTTTTGGAAAGTTGAGTTGGATTATGACAAGTTAAAATTGTATGGCTTATGCACGAATGAGAAAGTCCTTCCAAAACATTATTGTGAAGACTGCATGATTCATGCTGGCATTTTCCAAATTAACCAACTACTACAAATTTAAATGTTTGGCAATTAGAATAATGTTAGGTAACACCTCCTTCTTTATCCAACTATTGAAATTACAAACAATGAGGCGGATTTCATTAGTCTTATACATTTATGTAAAGAAATTTTGCAACCAGAGCTCTGAAGTTAAACAGGTAAATGCAAGTAGAACACATGCTGCTTTGAATCCATGAAAAAAAATGTTTACAGAATGGGCTACTTGTCTGTGCTGGCAAGTATAAATGAGAGTGACTAAGAAAAAAAGTTTGACTGTACATTTATTTTTCAAAAGTTTAAGATTGGTGTAGATTGTTACTTGTTGTTGCATGTAGCCAGCAGCACTATCTAGATGCTCTACAGCCAAATGTTATTTGAATACAGTACATAATGACAAAACGCCAATCATAGGTCTCATATTAAACACCACCATTGACAAGAGCTGTCAGAAGTATTTTAGCTGGTGCATTTTTTTGAAAGTGGACTGGGCATAAATCTGTCAAAGTACAAGGCTGAGTATTCGCAATTATTTCCTTGATGCCAGTGTTATATTCCAATTTTCAAGTGAAAAGCTTATGCAGTTTTGAAGTTATAATACTTGAATAAAAACTTTAACCTGAAAAGGGGTCTTATGGGGGCTGGTGCCCCAGATGCTAAGGTTGATAATAAAAGTGTATTCCAAGTTTCAAGTGAATAACTTATGTAGTTTTGAAGGTTACAAGACTTTTGAATAAAATCTTTAACCAAATTCAGACACGGAAGCAGACGCCACCGCCGGGGCGAGGAGGAAAGCTCACCTATTCTTCTATAGTAAAGCCTCTAGGGCATATCATATGGAAGCGTTTTTTTACTCCAAGCAAACTGAAGAATATTTTGAAAATTACACTTCGAGAATTATATTTTAGAGAATGGCAAGATAATCATTATTTTTTCTGATTTGTAATGACTGCTATTATTATAATTAATATTTTTTGCAAATATGTTTGTATCATTGTGCTAGTATGCAATTATACAAATTATTTTGTGCAATCTGTGAAAAACAGATATAGCAATTACTGAAAAATAATAAATACATTCTGAAATTCTGAAATTAAAAAAATATATATGAACAACATATGTTCATTATGTTGTTTAAAATGTTAAGTTCAAGCTTGGTCATGCAATTAAAATATGAAAAAAAAAAAATTTAGAGAATAAAACTCGCATGACATTAATGATTAAACACCAAAAAGACAACAAATGTGTTTTACCAGATGTGTTAAGATCTCGTTAAATATCTTAATTTTGTTATATACATGCAAATGCCTTCCAAATTATCTATTCTTATTATACAACTCAACAAACTCAAGGCACGAACATAATCGCGATAATCGCTCTAATCTCCAAGGACTATTGACATTTTAATGACATTTGAAAGGGAATTTAGAGCAAGTATGTGGCACCATTCCAACAACAGTAAACATACATGATTTCAAACAATTCTATGTGCACAAAATACAAAAATATGTATATTTCAAGTTCCTTTTCGTTACATTACATGTCAGAGCAAAACGA
The DNA here is from genome assembly GCA_027627225.1 of Congeria kusceri. Classification (NCBI taxonomy): domain Eukaryota; kingdom Metazoa; phylum Mollusca; class Bivalvia; order Myida; family Dreissenidae; genus Congeria; species Congeria kusceri. Next base: position 84,067,116 of record CM051024.1, read on the forward strand.
CAGAGAAAACACAGAATAAATCCTACCGAACTCCGCACCAGGATTTCCAGCTGCCATCTTTAAAGGGAGCCTACTCTAATAAGGTTACGATAAGGTTATGAACAACTAAATATCACGAATGAAGGGCTAGAAACTGATCAATTAATGAGGGGTTGAATTTACAATTTCGAGTTAGAAATGTAGACAAAATAATTCACAGCGGATAATTATTTTGGAACGATTGCAAAGCATATAGACCTACTGTATACCTGCAATGCAACTAAAGAACTTAATACGGTATTCACAAACCAATTATTTTATTATATTCGCATATACGAAACACCAGTACCAGTATCATGTACCACCACAACGTCAAACTCCACGCAGCGGTTATACTTCCCCCAACGGTTAACAGGTTGTTTTAAGCTATGCTCGGAAGCAATCAAATCACTGCGCGGAGGTAACGTATTAGCAACATCACCATCACCACTAACTCTAACATCACGTAACACCACCACCATCAAGTGCTACTACTACTACTAGTACTACTACTACTACTACTACTATTACTACTACTACTACTACTACTACTACTACTACTACTACTACTACTACTACTACTACTTCTACTACTACTACTACTACTACGACTAATAATAATAATAAGAAGAAGAAGAAGAAGAAAATAATAATAATAATACATTTAGCACTGCCATATATATACGTTTTAGCTTTACATAAATTATAAAGCGATGTTTGCAGCGAATATTGACACGGATTACATAAACCATTTTAATGCTATCAATAGTCGTAATATATAATGGTACCTGCGTTTTAAACTGGAAAATGTGTATTTCACCATTTGCAATTTGATAATTTGAACGACCAGACATCTTATCGGTCCCCATTGATCAATGTCAAGATTTCATTCCAAGATTTTTTTTATCAGAAATAGATAAATGGAATTAATAGCTATCATATATAATAAATAAAACATATCTCTCTAAATTTATTTAAAATATCTTTATCGTAATATGTGTGATAGGAAATGCTGTTATGCGCGTGTATTTTATCAAGAATTAAAAGAGATATTATGATGGACGGATATTCAAATACTCGTATACCAAAACTGTTCATTTCAAAAATGGAAATGGCATGCAAACATTGGTAAATACTCCTTCGTAACGTGTTCTCGCGTTTTCGCGCTGATATATCTATAGGTCAAACGTGCACTTACGAAACACCATAGAACACTTCCTGTAAATACGCTATGGAATATAGGTTTACCAGGTAAAATAACCGCATTAAAGAAATGTTTACACATAAATTAAATCATTACCTCGCGGTGTCGCATTTTTTTAAACATTATTTTAGTGCTAAATTATTCAACAAACATACTAACATAATTATGTAATGTCTACATTGTTTTCAACGTGTAGTCTATACATGTTTCGTAGTATTGCTATAAATCTGTTCATTGAAATAGCCCCTTTAAAATATAGAGGGTAAAATATATTTTATTTAATTATACATCTGAAATTCACATCCGTCAGTTTAGATTCCGACCGTGTTTCAAATGCACATGTTTTTTACACCATGTGCTCTTGCTAAATGCAAAGCATCTAGAATGTATTTACATGTATCTACATCTACTCAAGTTGAAAAACTATGTTAACGGCAGCACTAAATTTTACAAAAGTTCAAGTTGAAGTTCAGTTTAGAACACTTTTCAATATTTAAAATACAAAAATGTTCAAAGTATTGTGACATACTACACCAACAGGTTAACCATATTTGATCTGAAAGATTTGTTACCGGTAAATACATTTGCGAACCAATCCGTTTTTCTAAGTGTTTAATTAGCAGATACGAAACACAGCTATCACCACGCACCACCACCACCACGTACCACCCCGTATAACCACCACGTACCACCACCAAGTACCACTACGTACAACCACCACGTACCACCTCGTACAACCACCACGTACCACCATGTACAACCACTACGGTCCACCACCATGTGCCACCACTACGTACCAGCACTATAACCACCACCACCACCACTACGTACCAGCACTGTCACCACCACCACAACCTTTAACATCACCACCACCAACACTACCACCTTTAACACCACCACCACCACCACTACCACCACCACGTACCACCACTACGTTCCAGCACTATCACCACTCCCACCTTCAACACCACCACCACAGCCGCCGCCGCTTCTGCTGCTGTTGCTCTTATAATACAGCTGTCATATATTAAATTATTGCAGTTATGTATCACTTAGACGAATGGTAAACATTTACGTTTTAGCTTTTCATAATGATAAAGCAAATTTTACAACGAATATTAACACAAATCACATAAAACATTCAAATGTTCACAATGATGATAATATACCAAGCTGCGCTTTTATCACTGAAAAATGTAGCATTTGCGATACGATAACTTGACGGATCAGACATCTTATCGGTCCCCACTGATCAAAGTCAAGAGGATTGAGGATAAATATTTCAAAATAGTACAGCATACTACACAAACAGGTTAACAATATTTGATCTAATAGGTTTGTTAAACATTATAGTAAGTACATTTCACTTTCTCCGAATTTAAGCTTCGATGTTAGTATTTATATTTCATATCGTTAACACACCAATAAACTATTTGCTTCAACCTGTTTCTATTTAAGATATTTGTAGAGTCCAAAGCAAACAGAAACTGTTGATTTTAAGCAAGGTGCAAAGGTAGATGCTGTTTCATACGCGAGAGCGTTCTAATGCATTCAATTTACTTTGTTTGAGCTATTTTAGCATCTGATGTTAAAGAAGCATGAAATCAAATTATGTGATGTCTTGTTTTAATTTGCGCTAATAAGTTGTGCAATGGTTTTGATTTTTTTACTTGCAAGTGTTTCCATACCAGTCTGTTTCTTGATATACACGATTCTTCAGTATAGCTAGTTTCCTATAAGTAATAGCTGCAGAATACGTTTACCAAAATATGTTAGTTATTTAACGAGCCCATGAGGCGAGATTAAATCATTAACATATTGAGGTCAAAGTGTGCCTCGTGTTCTAATACAAGCACCACATAAACTAAAGTAAGAGACATAAAAATCATTCAAACATTGACTGTGCAAGTGTGTTTACAATCATTACCAAGCATTTTTTTTTATGTGATATCAAAGATTCATGATTGGGTGTGGCATTAATTTAAATATAATCATTGTTATTGGCTGAGACATACATTACAAAACACATTTCAAAAGGCATGCGAGCATGTAGAGGAAATTGCTTCCACCTATATGTGTTATTGCGCAGGATAGAGATGTCATATTTCTCCTGTGTTGCAACGAAATATACGAGTATTACATTGCCCAATGGAGCAAGAAATGAAAAATGAACAAAGAAGTTTCAGATATATAGGTTGTAGAAACACATCCAACAATGTAACTCAAGCGAAATAAATAAGCTTCTGTATACAGGTCCCAAAATGTATTGTAATGTACATTCTAACACCCATTTTAGGTCGGTGTGTTTGCCAAATATATATTTCTGTAATTGTTGTAATTTTTGTAATGCTAGTAAAAGCAAAATATATATTTCTGTAATTGTTGTAATTTTTGTAATGCTAGTGAAACACTTATTTTTATTTTGTTATTTGCAAATATCCAAACCGTATATTTGAGATATATGTAAATTGAATACGACTGCAATTTAATAAATCTATATAATGGAATAAAATATAATTATATAGTTTGCAGTATCCAAATATCTTAGCAGAAAATGTAAGAAACAGGAACACAAACCTTTGTAAAGTCAAACTGTGCATAGGAAATGATTTAACAAACTGCTAAAGCTGTTAGCTGTAAGTCAAACATATCACGGGATTCATAACATACAGTCATTAATATCAAACTCAGCCAATATACCTATGCGCCATGACAAAAGAAGCCGGTTTGTCTGTAATAAATGGTTTAACTATGTATGCCATATGAAAACACTCAAACGTGTTTTTGAAATACATTATTTACCGAACTGTTGGGTTGGAAAAAAAACTATCTATTCGGATGCAATAACAGCTCTAATTAAAACTAATGACCTGTGTATTGTGTATTCTATTGATAATAACATTTCTGAAACATAACTTTGATATAGTAAAATTTGTATTAATTGTATACAACATATATAAAAATGTTTACTAAACCTATCCTACACTTTAAGCTTGTTAAATTAATACAAGTGTTATTACTATCTAAGGTGTATAAATGTCAGCACAAATGCATTTCCGGAATTTGATGGTAAACATGATGCATGATAACATAATCATTTATCGTTTGCTTCAGTATTATCGCAGAAAAACGTGAATGAATGTGCGTGGTGGTACCAACAAACAAACAACTTTCAGACATTAAAAATATATTATCTATGTCCTTTTAACACTGCCATTATCTGACATCATTACCACGTGCTTCATGTAATTGAATCACTCGATTACGAGCTCATCTCGTGCCAACATCTGCTGTTAGTCTGGTTAACATGCTTGTGCTGATGGGCAATTGTTTTGCAATTTCTGTAGTATCTGAGCTATAGAATATCAGGGTATAGGGAAAGATCTAGAGAAAAATAGCAGATTGCAGCACCCTTTTCCTCTTTGGTTTCCCGCAGCTGCCTCTCTGGGCTGGTCAACACAGAAATGTTGAAATGACCGATGAATAGCTTATGCTTAAATACCTTCTATTACAAGCCTTAGACTAACACATACCCTGGATTTAGCTCTTTTTTTTAAATGTCAACAGACTGTTCCGGATTTCCACCCTGCTCGTTTTTAGCATCACCCTGTACCTTTTGTGATCCTAGATCTTTTCCCAGGTTAAAACGCGAACGTTTTAATATTAAAATTGCATTTTTAACCAAATAAGTCACAAGAGCTTATAGCATGACAGTGTCAAAGCATGTTTTTGTTTGCTTGCAATTTAACAATTCGTGCTATAATGCTGCAGGTGTGTTGTATGTTTAGCCTTCTACTTGTGTTTGTTTTGTTGATTGAGATCTTTACGTGCAATATAAAGAAAACATAATATGCACCCTTGAACAAATACAGAAAATATAACTTATAATCACCAGTTTAAATTACATCAATGTCAAACAAAATATAAAACACGTACACCATTTATGATATCAATTTACGATAAGGCGTAAAAAATATGTTTGTTTCAGGTTACCCGACCTACCCTAAAAATGCACCGACCCTAGAACATTTGATTGAGTTTGTCAGATATTAGTTTGTTTTATTTACCTTTTTCCCAATTTTAAAATGTTTTTTTTTATAATTTTTTTTGGGATAGCATCCACTTCAAAACAATGTTTATGGATATTACCGATATGTTTTTAATATTCATTTAGTTTAGAATCTTAAACTTGAGCATTTACCAAATAAAACAAACTATACAAAAAATGAATCCCTACCTACCTACCCTAATTTCTTTGGGCATGTAGCCTGAAACAAACATTTATTTACGCCTAAGGATGATAACACAGAGATAATTGTTATGTTCAATGGCTTCAATTTCCATTTTTATAAAAACGTTTTAGTTATGTAAATAACTGTCTGCAAATAATATGCATTCAGTACATTTGTATGAAATAAAGCATATGTAAAATTTAAAGTACATGTATACAAATGCAAGGGAGTAATTAGAATAGGAACTTCTACGTTCATCCTTACGATATAATTAATAATTATACACGAGATACTAAGACGTAATTGAGATATATACTTAGTATTTACGACATACATACTAAGTCGTTTATACGAGATACTAAGATATAAATACGTCAAACGATCAGATAAGGCGCGTATACGCGTAAATCTCGCACAGAAAATCACAAGATACAGACAGAAAATAAAATGTGCGTGAACATTTACGCAAGAAGTTTCAACCTTTGGCGCAAACATAGAAATAAAAAACTGACCCATAAATGTTATCCGACTGTTAGAGTGAAGATGTAGGATTTCCGTTTTTTAATTTGTTTTAATTTTATCAGGAAAAGCGCACTATAGTTAAGACTACTCCATTGTGTTCTTTTCAACGTTTAAGCTTACCATTTACCAACTTAAAGTACATCCCCCCCCCCTTTACATTCTAGCCTGAATGAATATTTACCCTCTACGCAGACACACGTAAGAATATCTGGAACACTGATACCCAATATAATCAGTATGGGACAACTTAGATCTCGAGTTAGTATTGTTTACCAAATTACATCAGTATGTTGCCAAAAAATAACTTAAGTAAATAATTTTCTTGTCTATAGAGATTGTATCTAGAACTTGTATCGATTATTTTTAAATATGCTCATAGAAAAAAATATCTGCTCGGTCTAAAATAACTGTTGAATCTTAAATTCACATCGTCAATTTAGATTCCGATCGTGTATCAAAATTAATGCACATGTGTTATTTACAATCTCGGCAACCATGTGCTCTTGCTAAATGCAGCTCATCTAGATTTTACATATAATTTATTGCAACTACTTTAAGTCGCAGATATTTTTTAATTCTTTAACAGCAGCATAACATTTTACATAACAAAATTTTTTCGTTTAGTTGGGAAAACTCTATACTAATTGATTTTTTAAAATTAATTAAACAGCTTAGTTGATCTGAAATATATGGCACCGGTAATACACTCTTTATTGTTTGACAAAACGAATACCATTTGCAAGATTAAAATTGTAGCGGTTATACATGTACGTTTTCAGATGTACAGAGTATTAACAGACCCAAACATTTTTCGCCTCAAACTTTTTTCTATCAGAGATTGTAACTCATTAACTCATATTACGCCTTTTAAAACGTTACGCAGTGCTTCAAGAAAAGATGACTCGGTTAAATGTGTGTACCTGCAACGTCTGTACTTTTCCACCGAGGTTCAACATAAAAGACGAACGCTCATGCTCTTTTTATGAGGAAGTATGCGGGTTTCACTCTTCTTAACTTAAATATATACGCGTATTAGTATTTAGGGATTTTAAGTCAAACAATTCTTGCCACAAACAATTGTTACTTGTCAGTACTTAAGGGAATGGTATGTTAGTAACTTTTAAAACCCACCATGTTATACATGTATGTTTGTTGGGTTAGAATAGGCCATTTCATAGCTGGGTACCGTGACATTATAAAGTCCAGAAAGCACTTTTTTAGTTTTACTATAGAAACAGTGATATTCAACTATGTCTAATGCTCGCATTAGAAATAAGATCATTGCTTTCGCATATTTTTTCTGTGTATATCGCTGGCTTGATTATGCGAAATAAACCGTTGGATTCATTGCAAAAAGAGAACCATGCGTTTTCACCTTCGCAAATACGTTCAAACATTCAGGGTCAATTTTTTCAGGGAACGGAAGTTGCGTTAACTGAACACTTACATAGTCGTCCCTATGATGAAATATGTGGAGGTCCGAATGCATTTGAGGAGTGTCGTTGGAAAATCGGACTAAATGCATGCGCGTATAGTGTCGTCCCGGATTAGCCTATGCAGTCCGCACATGCTAATCCGGGACGACACTTTCCGCCTACAGTAGATCACTTGAGCTACTCCCAAAGCTAGTGTTACAGGATGTGTCCAAACTAACTCCCAGCTATCCTCCTAGATGTACATGTACACATTCTGTATTCGCATTCAATGAATTTCATTAAAATATGTATACCTACCTGTAATATATTATTCTGCTGTTATAATTACTGTATTAAAAGTTAAATGTCTCTTCAGTTCTCGTTTTTGATACTCGCATACTGAATGCAGTTGTCACATTTGTCATTACATATACTTGTACACTGTTTGAGATTAGCTATCACTACTGAAAATAAGTTGCATTATAACATACATTTTGTTTAAAGGCCTAGATTAAGGAATGTCTGGCCTCCCCTTGGGGTATTCCGCTCTCTGTGTATTGGTCCACCATAAACTTACTCACCATTATCTGCAATCTTTTCTCTCAGCTGACTGAGCTATTGCTAAGAAGTGCACTGTTTTGTCTGCTGCGGTGTATTGATATCAGCTGATAAGCTGTCCACACTGTGACCACAGCAGGGTGCCAATTCACAGGGGTACAATGCCCCAGATTCGGAGGATGGTCAAATAAAGAAGGATTAAACTAGGCCTTTAATGTTATTATATGAATTTAATTTGTTAATGTTGTGATCACTTACATATAGGCTCGGCTGGCCGGATGTTATCAATGTGTCGATAGTGATCACAACATTAACAAATTAAAATCATATAATAAAATTAAAGGCCTAGTTTAATCCTTCTTTATTTGATGTCTTCAGATCCTAACAACGTTGGGATGTGATTTTAATGAGATTGGTTGTTACCCTGATAGTTTACAGTTTGATGTTGCACAAAATGGTGCACAATTGCTCACAGTATGTGAATGTTAACAAGATGATTCCAGGCCCCGTGTTCACTAAACAAATTGAGTCTGATGTTCCGGTTTAAGTTGATTCTTATCCTGAATTTTCAAGATCAGACTCATTTGAGCTGGAAGATCAAGATCAGCTAAGATTGATCTTGATCCCAAAGTTATTCCTTTGTGAAGACAGGGCCAGATGTTAGCATGAGATGAGCTTCTAATCGAATGCTTCATTAACATCAAGCATGTGGTAAGTGGTAATGTTTTTCTGATAACTGCAAATGTTTGAAGAATATATATAAGTAAAAAAGTTATATAAAAATTGTTTGTTAATATTGTTACGCATGCTGGTTCTGAGATATTTAGAACATTTTCAACATGTCAAGAGATAGTGTACGATTAGACGTCAATATTGCTTTGCTGCTGTGATGTGGACGTTGTCGTTGCTGTGATGGGCGTTCGAGAACTGAAGCAAACTATAGATGATTTGGCCATCATGCATCATGTTTGCAATCAAATTCCGGGGCCCAGTTGCTCAAAACTTTAACGGCCGGTTAAGCTAACGGCCTGTTAACTTTAGATGTAAATAAAACTAATATTACAAGCATCTCGCTTATGAAGCATTTGACAATTATTTGAGCATATCAATTTATTTAAAATAAATGCAAATTTTAAAATTTTAACATTTAATTGACATCAAAAACCTCATCCAAATGTTAACGGCTGTTAGCTTAATTGTCTGTTAAAGTTTTGAGCAACTGGGCCCGGAACTTCATTTGTGCTGTCATGCGCATGAAGTACAGATGAATCGTCTGTGCATAATTCATTGATAGTTGTTATAAACGTCGCAACTACATAAATTTCTCGAATTATAAGTATAGAGATGGTATTAGTAAGTATTTTGTGTTTATTACAGTTCAACGTGTCTTACAATGTATGATTATAATCAAATGTGCATAGTTTTTGTGGTTGATATATAAAGTTATGCCACAAGATTTGGAAGGCAACAGTTTGATTGGCTCTTGAAAAGATCGTCTGAACCTGACCCCTAATGACACCTGACCCCTAATCCGAAGTCATCTGATCCAGTCAGCGGTTAATATAGCAGCGTCAGAATGGAGATGGATTTAATGAGATTGGGTAACAACCTCCACACAGAGATTTAACTCTGTCCCAGTATAGCTGGTTTAAATCCCTGCCCGCACGAAGTTCCACGTGACCATAGGCAAACACTTGGCGCAAAATAAAATCGTGGACAAGCACATGATAAAACGTGGACAACGGAAAATCCTTGCGTTGTTATGTTTACTTATTTATTTATTTATTTTTTTTCATTATAACTCTTAATATAATATATACCTGGACCAATAATGAAATATGTCTGTGTCATTGTTATAAAAAATAATGACAAAATTAAAATTTTGTACAAAATAAATCTTCAATCTTCTTATAATCGCTTCCCCTGAAAACCTACAAATATATAAGTTTTGAACTCGTGGCTGCAGTGGTAACTGTGAATAGTAACAATGGGGAAGTAACCACTGCTAAGAGTTTGTCAGAGTAAAGCACGCTTTCATTCATTTAACAAATAAGTCACTAAATATCATATCAGTGTGAACGCATTACTGTACTTTATATGTGGTCATGTACTTGTACAGAATTTAACAGTACTGATGCTCGAAAGTTTTCCTTGTGCTCTAAGGCACGTCGATCGCTTCAAGGAAATGATTGTTTTATGAATTAAAAGAGTAATACTTATTTTATGTTCCTACCTTTTTATTGAAATCAACCATGTCGCGCTTTTAAATATACTGCAGGAGTTGTTTCGACGTTGATCCTTCGACTTTGTTTTACTTGTTTCTTGAGATTTCTTCTTGCATATTTTAGCTCGATTGCATCGAAAGCCGAAGGCTTATTGAGACACTCTCGAGTCCGTTTGCTGGGTTGGGTAGAACCAGTACTTGGTGTCTTTGGGGGATATCTCGAGAGTGGGGATCGAACCCGGGATCGCTAGACGGACACCATATCCACAACGCCACCGCGACCTCCTATAAAGTTGCTTTATCATGTGCTTGTTAATATAAATTCTGAACGCCAACATCATAGAAAGAAGCCGTATCACGATAATTAAGAGGTTTTAGACTAGAAAAGAAACGTTTGTTTGAAAGAATTAGAATTTCTGTAGTCATTTTGTACAGAAAAAAACATCGAAATCTACGCCGAGTTATTGATGCTGGTTCTTATTAAGTAATAGGTATTCGACAATCGCATTATACATTACAATAGAAAATATTGAAAAAGATCCTGTTGTGTTCCGCAAAGAGTGTAAATATCACGTTTTAACCTAAATGACACAACTGACAAATAAAGTCGATTGAAATCATTTCATGTCTATTTTTAAGTTGTAGTAATACATACAGTACATATATATTGATAGGAAACGTTGCTTTCTTAACAAAAAACACTAGCGGATCCTACATATTAACTTCAGTAAAACATATCCGACCTAGCACGCACCCTACGATTTAACGTAGTACCGCCGCTTAAGTTCAGTAAAAGCGATACACTATAGACAATGGGTATATATACCTTTGTTTGTGGTTAATATTGCTTTTCTTTTATAGACTCATATATTATATAAAGATGTCAGATGCAATACATCGTTGTCACAGGATGCCACATAAAAGCAATTTATACTTTTCGAATAAATGTGATTTAATTGTTTTAAAGTCGAAATTCAAGTCAAATGAACGACTACTTTGGAGTTTCAAGAGTTTTGTCTCGATAAATAGGTTTGTTCCCAAAATACTAAATCTACAAACTTTTTGTTCCACGTTCCATTAGCAATCACACTAAATTCCATATTGTTTTGAAAAACATGTACATGAGAAAGATATAACGTAATAAGCTAGAGGGGTGCCCACAACGTTGGCTCCAATTCCTGGCGATTTCATAGTTTTTCTGGCATCATATATGTCATCAAAATTGACACAAAGTCGGCATCACTTGCTTTATTAGTTCACAACGCAATAATACGAGTAACTTTCACAATATTTCGTGTAAAAACCACTATCGTCTGTCTGTCCGTTAGTTCGTTTCGATGAAAAACAAAACAAAACAACAACAGTGCATAGCACATTTGAAGACGATTGCTGAGCATAATTGTGAATGTGTGAGTTACTTAACGACATTCACTTTGAAACGAGACCCTTACACTTCGGTAAATGAATAATACACATACATGTATGTATATCGCAGCGTGTGTGCTTGAATTTAGTTAGCTACGGATTTTACATGTTTAAAAGATGTTCGTGATACATTTAACACTGAATGTCAAATACGTTATTATTAGACAGGTACATCAAACAAGGGCAATTTACTGCCCAAAAAGGTGCATGACATATATAGATGAACCAACATGTCTTTCGAACATAACGGTGAAGTATTAATTTCTTAAATGAAACAAAGTGCATTTGGTAATGCTGCTGCTGCTGCTGCTGCTGCTGCTGCTGATGATGATGATGATGGTCATCATCATGTGCACAGATTTTTAACATATCTTTGATAAAAATCTGTAGCTGATCACGGCAGACCCACAGACAAAAATAAGTTCAAAAGTTCACGCCCCTTCCCCTAATCCGAAATCCTGGACTCGCCCCTGAAACATTAAGGTACTTTCTAAGAAATTCCGCACGCAGAATCGCACCGACGTAAGACAAGTTTGTTTATTGAAGCGTGCTAGAATATGGTCATTTAAAAGTGCATTTAGACTGTAAGCCAAGATATTCTGAACACAGGGACGTAACTACAAATAGACAAGTTTTCACAAACACCATTACTTACAAAAAAGCATAAATATAACGTACAACACTATTAACAAGATTCTTTATTTATAATAACCATGCGTCTTGTCCAAATAATAAAATGTAACCGGCGAATTCTGAGTAAATTTGATTGGGCATTAGCTAAACAATACCATATGAAACATTAATGCAAATAATTTAATAATGAAAAGCAATACCGGCCTCTTATTTTTAAGAGTAAGCTTGTGTATTTATACATTTATCTTTCTACATACACACCAATAACAGGTAATTACGCAATGTTTGAAATTCAGGGTGACGTTCATGTATGTTAGTAGAAAGACATAGCATGTATACATTTTATTTTTAAACTGTACTAATGTGCATGACTAACTGTCGAAGCATGTTATACTTTATCAAGGTTCATAAACACGTTTACGAAAAGTCCTTTTTATGGGTGGTGTATTAAATGTTCTTGCCGCATCTGATTTCACGTAAGACCAAACTGAAGATCTACATTTTTTCGATATATTAGGAAAATTAATGTACTCCTATAGAGTTTATACGACGTGCTAGTAGGATTTACATATTTTATTGGGTTTATTGTATTTAATTTGTTGTTTTTCTATAGTATTTAATTTGTTGTTTTTCTATAATATTTAATTTGTTGTTTTTCTATAGTATTTAATTTGTTGCTTTTCTATAGCATTTAATTTGTTGTTTTTCTATAGTATTTAATTTGTTGTTTTTCTGTAGTATTTAATTTAAAGTTAAGTGGCCACTGATTTAAAACAGACGAGAATTACTTTATATTGCATTCACAACGCATTGGTTTATACAAGTCAAGGTAATATTTTGCATGATGTTATTTACATAATTTACATCAATTTTAATAGAAGTTTGAATTATAATAATATGTTAACATATAATACGTTTTTATAAATGTATTTAATTTTCCTCCATATTGACGGTGGGAATCAAAATTGCAAATTTCCTGTCAAAATATTTTTAGCTACTATATAAAACAGGTGTGCATTCATTTTCAGATGTATTTACGTACTTGTAGTCACTGATTTTCACACCTTGCTTTCTTGTTTTACTCTGTTGCAATATTGATTTATCAACATTTGCTTACAATTTTCAAACAAATAAACTGACTATATGTTTTATTATAATTAAGACTTCTGCTTATGGTCAGTTAAAGAGGTACATCGTGAGTGATATACTCATCAGGAAAATGTCCTTTGTTGTAGATATTGGAGTCATTTTAATTTCTATATTAACATCCTTGATGATACACATACCAAGAGTGAAGTAATCTTTTTTATTATACAAATATTCTGTATATTCATATACTGATGCATACATACGGATGTCTAAAAAATCAATTTTTGATATAAAGATTAATTTAATGCCAAGTAGTGAACTATAGAAAAAATATCAGTAAGATATATCCCTTTATCCTGCTACTAACCCAAACAGTGACCTAATAAAGCGGTGACCGTATAAACTTGTTGATATCCGGCAGTAGATCACGTGACTGTGATATACCGTCAATAGGTATTCCTACGCGCCGGATAACAACATTGTCGAGAGTGACACAGCATAAAGTCTACTTACCCGAGTGTTTCATCGATACAAACTTTGTGTGTCTAGTTTAACAGAGATAAACAAGAAATTAGTTGTTTGCTCTTACATTCCATTTAACTTGTTAACAACAACTTCTATCCAGTTCCATTCCATTTCAACACACTTTAATCTGATGCAAGCGGGTTATTCTTTGTGGATAGACTTTCTTTGTTCAACCAGCAGAGCATATTCATCAAAGAAATAACCCTTTATATAAATGTCCAATGAAAAGAAATGCAAAAGTCATCAAAGGCTACATCTGTAATTTTAACGTAGAACAAAACATTTAATTTGATTTATTTAACTTTCAGTTACACTGTCCTCCACCCACAAATATCTGAGTAAATCGTGGAAAATTTAAAAGGGATCAATCTCGCCGTTTTCATCCGAGGCAAATATTCCATACACTTTTTATCTGAATCCTATTGCATAATATAATCCATCCAAAACACAGAAACACTAAATATTCATTCCGATTTCATGTATTTTAAACTGCAAAACAAAAGCTTTCTGGTTTGACTACATTGTGTACACTTACAACTCAAAATGAATGACGTAGTTGGTGTGACGTAATGTAACTCTTTAAAAACCAATATAATCTGGTTTAAAACAAAAGCAAATTTACTGCGTCATTTTCGTGTCGTACTGACATCAGCAAATAAGATTTATCAATTATGAAATAGAGGACTATTTTTTTCGGGTAGTACGCATACATGCAAGCGAGATATTAGGTTCGAGGCCGGTCTATATATTTTTTTAAATTTAAACCTTTAATAAGTGTTTGGTTTTTTTTAATTTAATTGAATAGAAATCAGGATAAATAGAATACACGGTAGGTGCCGGGAAGGAGAAAGTTTATCCGGTTCGGCCCGAAAACAAAAATAGGGCTCGCTAAAGCACGCCCTATTTTCTTTTTCTAAGCCTCACCGGATAAACTTTCTCCACCCCGGCACCAACCATGTATTCTCTATATGTCACTCACAGTGAGGGACTATTTTGTTGGGTCCCGATTTAACACAGTAAATGAAACGGACCGTTATCGATGCCGGACTCAAAACTATGAAATGACGTCATTATTTTGACCTCATGACGTTATGGTTCCCGCGATAGTTTCCAATAAAATGTAAAACGAAGGTTAATAAAGCATAAAATAAAAAGAAAATGTGTTTGTTTTCGGTGTGATAACGCGTGATATCATCACCGGAAAGGGAGACAATTTACATATTTTTACTCGCGCAAGCGCTCGTGAAAATATTAATTGTCTCCCTTTCCGGTGATGATATCACGCGTTATCACACCGAAAACAAACACATATCCTCTATATCGTACGCTACTTAATCTCTTCAATAAGTTGTTATTCATAATAGTACACCAACATGGATTTGACGAATTGAATATGAAACATTCATCTGTAAGCGTGATACACTTACTTTGAAAAGCAGTGTATGCAACGCGTAAATCTTATTTACCTACGTCAATACAATCACAAATGTAATTCATTTGCCACTGCTAAAACATCGCTTGTCTTCAGTACGTGTGTGATGTCTTGCACCAAAGCGTGTTTTTGTTGTAATATAACAGCGAGTATAGAAACTTTACCTTTAAATGTTCATGCATGCATACAACACGCCAAACACTCGCATGACATTAGTAGATATATATGAAATTTAAACAGATTTTGTCTTCAATCGAAATGTTTTGCTACCGTAAATAACAGTAATGTACACTTTTAACGCCACTATTGATATTTCTGTGTTTTAATTAACGGATATCATTTTTTTCAACTTGTGGATCTTGGTATACTGCAGCTGGAATGTAAAATGTATGATAAACGAGCACATTTACTTTATCTGCATCGTCTCTAGATACCTCTATCCGCATGATATAAATTTTGTTTCTTTCGCACTGTTACCTGCGTGATAAATTTACGGAATCGAATTGGTCTTTTCGTAGTAAATTCAAGAATCATGGTTAAGTGGCCAGATTGCCTTTGTCTTAAAGGACTATGTCATTGAAAAGGGCCTCAAGGTGGCAATTTCTTTTTTTTTTAATCTGAAATTCAGATGTTAATACTGACATATAATAATGATTAAAACAGGGTATATATAATGGAAAAAAACTGCACGCATTCTGAGATAAAAATCAGTTTATAATATGGGTATTGTTTATTTGGCCGTTTTGATGCTTACATTTTGACGTCATAATTGTGAGTATTTTCTATAACCATAGTTTATACTCTACTTCTTACCTAGCATGATAGCGCAGTTGGTTAAAGCGCTGTATTTATTCGTATGACTCCCAAGTCGTTAGTTTGATCCCTGCTTTGCGTTTTAATTTTTTAGACTTTTTTGCCAATTTGTTTTATCAAATATCGTATTGTGTATTATATTATGTTTTACTTATTTCATGCACATGTCTTCATAAAGCGCATTTCTGTAAGAAAAATATCATTTAGAGTGTAATAGGAATCCAATTTTTCGACAACATAGACCATTTTAATCAGTTGTAAATTCAAGTATCTTAGTATTATGTGATTTTTTTGCGACATAAATGGCACTAATTATCAAACATGATTTGCCCAGTTCCTCTTGCAACAGTAACACATTAAATACATGTCTTTGTTTTGTCCTTACGACACAATATAGGGCACGTTAGCGTGCACTTTGTATTGATACTATAATTCAACGATACACATTAATAATACATATTTGCCTTTTCTTCTATTCCATGTGTTGAGAATCTAGTCTATCACTGTTATTTATTTCGTTCGAAGGTCAAATAATACACGTTAACAAACCATTACCTTTAAATCAGTGTCATATTGAAATATTACCATAATATATTTCGGTCATATCAAAAACATATTATAGCGGTGATTCGTTGAATGCCTGCTTATGGACAGGTTGAGGGTAACTGTATGTTTAATGATTGGTCGCATAGGACGGTAACATTCATAATCTGTTCTCTTCTGCCGGTGATATCGTTAAATTAAGATCGTCCCTAAAACATCTCTGCAAATTGAATGTGTAAATGTTTATATTGTGAATGGTTTTAGTAAACTATCTGTCATCAGATAAAAAGAAGTGAGATACAAAAAAACCACATTATATCGTTTAAATATGTAAAATTATTCGGAAGTCATACAGAGAGTCATACAGAGAGCTAAAGTAATTACCTAAAATAAAAAAATTTAAAGCAAATAAATGACTTCGATACATATAAATGTTTTATTATGGACGACGGTAGAGTTATCAGCGTTTGTTGCTTTTCATTTGGTGTAGTACCTAAATCCGGACAGTACTTAAATCCGGACACCTCAGCAAAAATGTGTCTGTACAATCAAGACCCATAATTCTATGGTATCAATTGATGCATACGTGTTTCATCAACGTATGTCAAGTTTCAACAGAATTAATTGAGTATTAGTTAATTAACATATTATTGTTTTTGAGTTCCTTTCAAATGTAAACATTTGCACGTGGGGGATTAAAATCAAAACAGTACATCCCATAAATAAAGCTTTACACATAAAAAATTCAAAGTAAACACCAGAACAAGGTAAACAAATAAAAAGAAAAAGATTACTCACCAACAGATTGTAGTTGAATGTTTTTTTTATTCTTTTAAACGCCTGTTTACCGAAAATTTTGCACATACACTCAGAATTTCAGACATGTTGAGAAACATAAACACAAAACGCACTTGAAAGAACAAGCATTTAATTACGACCTTATGCAGTCCACTATGGTTTGTTTATCTGAAAGCATTTTCACGTGTTTAATGTAATTGAATTATTTGATAACAAAGTTCCAAACGCCACCAACTGCTGGCAGCTGTTTGCAGCCCATTAATATACACGTGTTACTGTGCAATTTTTTGATAGTGAACTATGTACAGAAGAGATGGATATAAAGAAGTAGCGTTTCAGTATATGTGATCCATGGTAGCATACAATCTCAATATATGAGTTTTACATCTGTCGAGGTGATTTGAAATCTACTGAATATTCTACTACTGCTAATCGATGGTTGAAAGTACTAACTGCCATAGAAACCAATAGCAGTACCTTCTGGTTTTCAACCCTCGTAATTTTATAAAGCCAAACAGTCACTCCATCATCATAATCAGCATCAACATTTGAGCGTCACGCATCAAATATTTAAGACATTTTTGACGATCTATATGTACAGTCACCAATGGATATTTTAAATCAACATTATAAAACCGGCATGCTTGAGATATTACTCTGTATCTACTGGACGCATCTCATAATTATGACTGCTTTTTTTAAATCTGTCTTGAGCCTGTTTTTTTCTGCTGTTAACACAACTCAAATGTAAAGAGACTTGTTGTCAATATATCCGGAGTACGCATGCCATTCCAAAACAGTTGTTGCACAATGTTTAACGATACTAATAACATGCAAAAACATGGTAACTGACAATAAAAAGACAATGCAGGTCGATTAACTCCTATCGCGCTGAGACACCGAGAATTAATTGGCGTGGTGTTTTATTGTTAAAAGCGCATTGCTCACGTTGTTCCAAAACCGTCAACATAGATCTACATTTAATAGATAAAACGTTTTGCAATTGAGTCATCTTTGTTAAAGCACAATTTTCCAAATAATAACATGGTACAAAGTACATCGACAGAAAATATATCGGTGGTGTACATTGTGTTTATTTTCTACTGACAGCAGAAGCACAAGTAAATAGTTTTCATGGACAGGCTAGCCTTAAACAACAACGTTTTAACCACCTACTATATTTACAACGTGCAACGAAATATCCATTAGTTTCAAAGCTGCAGAAGAAACAGTGACATCAGCAGTTCAACACAGGTGGTATCATCACTAGTATCATTGGTAGCATCAGCAATAAAAGTATTGAATCCACATCTCATAAGGCATGCCTAACTTTGATGGTGGGACGACAATGGCCCGTTCTCAAGCCTTTTTATTATAGTATATAACCGCTATAGCTTGTCGCTACTTGTAATTTCTTAGGGCTACTTTCTTTATCTCATTTAACAGGATTATCTGATTATTATCTAATATTTAATTCATAACCGATTAGGGACTTTGGGTGTACAGCACAGGATTGCAGGGTAGGCGTCTGGTGTTGCCCGGGTCGTTATTGTTTAGGACATATCATAGAGGTTCCATACTGCTGGGTTTAATGCTAGACAGAGCAATATAATATGTAAGCAATGGCCACAATAGCGTGATACTAGCTACATTATAAGAATACAAGTGTGGACAGGGCGGTCCATTGTGCAGCGTCATAGTTTTAGTGTTATAGATGATTTGCTGGTACTTGTAATTATTATTGTTCAATATAATAATTGTTTAATCATTGGGCATAATCAACGCCAACGCCAAAGTAGGCCGAGGACAATTCTATTGTATAAGTGCATAGTTCTGTTTGCACATTTGTTTTGACATTTACCATACATAGTAGGAGCCGGACACGTTACAATGGTACCAAACGAACATATATGCCAGACATAGTAGGAGCCGGACACGTTACAATGGTACCAAACGAACATATATGCCAGACATAGTAGGAGCCGGACACGTTACAATGGTACCAAACGAACATATATGCCAGACATAGTAGGAGCCGGACACGTTACAATGGTACCAAACGAACATATATGCCAGACATAGTAGGAGCCGGACACGTTACAATGGTACCAAACGAACATATATGCCAGACATAGTAGGAGCCGGACACGTTACAATAGTACCAAACGAACATATATGCCAGACATAGTAGGAGCCGGACACGTTACAATGGTACCAAACGAACATATATGCCAGACATAGTAGGAGCCGGACACGTTACAATGGTACCAAACGAACATATATGCCAGACATATTCGTCTTTTTCTATAAGTTCAATAACGTTCA
This sequence comes from Congeria kusceri, assembly GCA_027627225.1. NCBI lineage: Eukaryota > Metazoa > Mollusca > Bivalvia > Myida > Dreissenidae > Congeria > Congeria kusceri. The sequence continues at coordinate 84,086,872 of CM051024.1, forward strand.
GATAAAGGCCAATGCATGTACATTTGTCCAAATAGAGACGGATTTTCTGCACCTGTCATTAAGTAAAAAAAACGAATCTTACTGTACGCAAACACTTAGCATTTAATATACAAGGGTCTGATACTGGTTATAATGTATCTTATTTGTAATAAGTTATTACACATTATATGCTATGCTTTATTTTGTATATGAAATATGTGTATACATAGCTTTAATCATTGTAATGCTTTAAATGACATGGGAAGTAATTTCTATCATTGTTTTCAAGTTATATGTTCGTTCTCAACGTTTTCTCACTGACACTGGCAGACAATATTCTCTGGGCAAGTAAAACTTCTATACCTCAACTTTGTATCACATTGTTTCAATGTGCAAATGCGCGAGTAATTATTTTGTATGCGTACTTGACTTCGTACGTAGTTAATGGTGGTACATCCGCTTGAATACAAAACCGTTTTAATTGAATTGAATTTTATTATTATTATCACTGTTCAATCGTTGTCATGCCCGGATCTTGAACACAATCCTTTATCGAACGGGCCCACACACTTTTCCGATTACTGATAGTGGCTACCCACCTAGATATCATAGTTAATGATAGTGGCTACCCACCTAGATATCATAGTTACTGATAGTGGCTACCCACCTAGATATCATAGTTAATGATTGCAGTTATTATAATAAATCTGGTGAGTGGGGACTGTGCCATACGATATGTGTTCGTGTTTTGTCTTTTTTTGCCTAATGGGTTCTAAAAAGTTGAAGATGTAATAGATTTTGAAAGTCAACATAAAGTGGCTATAAGTTAAGTGTCAGTTATACTGTCAGTAATCTGCACCGACTTGGATAACGGAACCTTTTTTGTAACATATTGGGTCATTTACAACTAATAATAGTGACAACTGCAAGGATCTTAGCATAAGGATTAATTTGATACAAACAACGCGTTCTTTTAGGCTACCATTATCCTATAGCCGAGACAAATAATGGACAAAGCGTTTTATCTGTAGCGTCTCGAATATAAAATTAAAAAACAACAAAATTAAAAACGGAATAAGAAAGATTTTACAGTTTGGATTGATTAAATATGAAGAACACATTGTTTTAGGCAACATTATCCTTAAGCCGAGACAATTTATTGCCAAAGCGTTTTCATCTGCAGCACCTCAAATATATAAAAACAATAACCAAAAGATGTCATCGCATTGTTTGTTTTTCAACTTCTTTGCAAATAATTTGATGAAAGATCATTTTGACAATGAGCAATAACTTTAACAGATACATTAACTTTAAAGATACAACGTCTTGATAACACTGTGACGTAACACATACAAGACAAAGAAGCATTCTCGTATCTACCGCCACAACAAAGAAACGGTTTAAAAGGTATTTTAAAAAGATGTTTTATTTCAGTAGGCATACATAACCATAAGGCAACTTTCTTTCCGTACTATTTGAACAGTAAACGTTACGCTAACTATTTCAATAAAATATTATTAACACCCAAAACAGAGCAGTAATGTTGTCTCAATGCTCCTCTGTTAAAAAAACAACATACACGGACGCCATTTGTGTTTGTAACGATGTAACATATAATGTGAGGCGATAAATTATGCAATTCCATTATGTGTTTTCAGTATTTAAATCATGCAACCGCAACAATTTTATTTTAATGACTTTTTTCTGTGTAAACGCCTTTCTAACAAAAATAAACATTTGTTTATGATTAGCACACTTTTACCAGAAACACACACATTTAAACTAATTTACAAAAACAAATCCATGTAAACTTGCGCTCGTGAAAATATTAATTGTCTCCCTTTCCGGTGATGATATCACGCGTTATCACACCGAAAACAAACACATATCCTCTATATCGTACGCTACTTAATCTCTTCAATAAGTTGTTATTCATAATAGTACACCAACATGGATTTGACGAATTGAATATGAAACATTCATCTGTAAGCGTGATACACTTACTTTGAAAAGCAGTGTATGCAACGCGTAAATCTTATTTACCTACGTCAATACAATCACAAATGTAATTCATTTGCCACTGCTAAAACATCGCTTGTCTTCAGTACGTGTGTGATGTCTTGCACCAAAGCGTGTTTTTGTTGTAATATAACAGCGAGTATAGAAACTTTACCTTTAAATGTTCATGCATGCATACAACACGCCAAACACTCGCATGACATTAGTAGATATATATGAAATTTAAACAGATTTTGTCTTCAATCGAAATGTTTTGCTACCGTAAATAACAGTAATGTACACTTTTAACGCCACTATTGATATTTCTGTGTTTTAATTAACGGATATCATTTTTTTCAACTTGTGGATCTTGGTATACTGCAGCTGGAATGTAAAATGTATGATAAACGAGCACATTTACTTTATCTGCATCGTCTCTAGATACCTCTATCCGCATGATATAAATTTTGTTTCTTTCGCACTGTTACCTGCGTGATAAATTTACGGAATCGAATTGGTCTTTTCGTAGTAAATTCAAGAATCATGGTTAAGTGGCCAGATTGCCTTTGTCTTAAAGGACTATGTCATTGAAAAGGGCCTCAAGGTGGCAATTTCTTTTTTTTTAAATCTGAAATTCAGATGTTAATACTGACATATAATAATGATTAAAACAGGGTATATATAATGGAAAAAACTGCACGCATTCTGAGATAAAAATCAGTTTATAATATGGGTATTGTTTATTTGGCCGTTTTGATGCTTACATTTTGACGTCATAATTGTGAGTATTTTCTATAACCATAGTTTATACTCTACTTCTTACCTAGCATGATAGCGCAGTTGGTTAAAGCGCTGTATTTATTCGTATGACTCCCAAGTCGTTAGTTTGATCCCTGCTTTGCGTTTTAATTTTTTAGACTTTTTTGCCAATTTGTTTTATCAAATATCGTATTGTGTATTATATTATGTTTTACTTATTTCATGCACATGTCTTCATAAAGCGCATTTCTGTAAGAAAAATATCATTTAGAGTGTAATAGGAATCCAATTTTTCGACAACATAGACCATTTTAATCAGTTGTAAATTCAAGTATCTTAGTATTATGTGATTTTTTTGCGACATAAATGGCACTAATTATCAAACATGATTTTCCCAGTTCCTCTTGCAACAGTAACACATTAAATACATGTCTTTGTTTTGTCCTTACGACACAATATAGGGCACGTTAGCGTGCACTTTGTATTGATACTATAATTCAACGATACACATTAATAATACATATTTGCCTTTTCTTCTATTCCATGTGTTGAGAATCTAGTCTATCACTGTTATTTATTTCGTTCGAAGGTCAAATAATACACGTTAACAAACCATTACCTTTAAATCAGTGTCATATTGAAATATTACCATAATATATTTCGGTCATATCAAAAACATATTATAGCGGTGATTCGTTGAATACCTGCTTATGGACAGGTTGAGGGTAACTGTATGTTTAATGATTGGTCGCATAGGACGGTAACATTCATAATCTGTTCTCTTCTGCCGGTGATATCGTTAAATTAAGATCGTCCCTAAAACATCTCTGCAAATTGAATGTGTAAATGTTTATATTGTGAATGGTTTTAGTAAACTATCTGTCATCAGATAAAAAGAAGTGAGATACAAAAAAACCACATTATATCGTTTAAATATGTAAAATTATTCGGAAGTCATACAGAGAGTCATACAGAGAGCTAAAGTAATTACCTAAAATAAAAAAATTTAAAGCAAATAAATGACTTCGATACATATAAATGTTTTATTATGGACGACGGTAGAGTTATCAGCGTTTGTTGCTTTTCATTTGGTGTAGTACCTAAATCCGGACAGTACTTAAATCCGGACACCTCAGCAAAAATGTGTCTGTACAATCAAGACCCATAATTCTATGGTATCAATTGATGCATACGTGTTTCATCAACGTATGTCAAGTTTCAACAGAATTAATTGAGTATTAGTTAATTAACATATTATTGTTTTTGAGTTCCTTTCAAATGTAAACATTTGCACGTGGGGGATTAAAATCAAAACAGTACATCCCATAAATAAAGCTTTACACATAAAAAATTCAAAGTAAACACCAGAACAAGGTAAACAAATAAAAAGAAAAAGATTACTCACCAACAGATTGTAGTTGAATGTTTTTTTTATTCTTTTAAACGCCTGTTTACCGAAAATTATGCACATACACTCAGAATTTCAGACATGTTGAGAAACATAAACACAAAACGCACTTGAAAGAACAAGCATTTAATTACGACCTTATGCAGTCCACTATGGTTTGTTTATCTGAAAGCATTTTCACGTGTTTAATGTAATTGAATTATTTGATAACAAAGTTCCAAACGCCACCAACTGCTGGCAGCTGTTTGCAGCCCATTAATATACACGTGTTACTGTGCAATTTTTTGATAGTGAACTATGTACAGAAGAGATGGATATAAAGAAGTAGCGTTTCAGTATATGTGATCCATGGTAGCATACAATCTCAATATATGAGTTTTACATCTGTCGAGGTGATTTGAAATCTACTGAATATTCTACTACTGCTAATCGATGGTTGAAAGTACTAACTGCCATAGAAACCAATAGCAGTACCTTCTGGTTTTCAACCCTCGTAATTTTATAAAGCCAAACAGTCACTCCATCATCATAATCAGCATCAACATTTGAGCGTCACGCATCAAATATTTAAGACATTTTTGACGATCTATATGTACAGTCACCAATGGATATTTTAAATCAACATTATAAAACCGGCATGCTTGAGATATTACTCTGTATCTACTGGACGCATCTCATAATTATGACTGCTTTTTTTAAATCTGTCTTGAGCCTGTTTTTTTCTGCTGTTAACACAACTCAAATGTAAAGAGACTTGTTGTCAATATATCCGGAGTACGCATGCCATTCCAAAACAGTTGTTGCACAATGTTTAACGATACTAATAACATGCAAAAACATGGTAACTGACAATAAAAAGACAATGCAGGTCGATTAACTCCTATCGCGCTGAGACACCGAGAATTAATTGGCGTGGTGTTTTATTGTTAAAAGCGCATTGCTCACGTTGTTCCAAAACCGTCAACATAGATCTACATTTAATAGATAAAACGTTTTGCAATTGAGTCATCTTTGTTAAAGCACAATTTTCCAAATAATAACATGGTACAAAGTACATCGACAGAAAATATATCGGTGGTGTACATTGTGTTTATTTTCTACTGACAGCAGAAGCACAAGTAAATAGTTTTCATGGACAGGCTAGCCTTAAACAACAACGTTTTAACCACCTACTATATTTACAACGTGCAACGAAATATCCATTAGTTTCAAAGCTGCAGAAGAAACAGTGACATCAGCAGTTCAACACAGGTGGTATCATCACTAGTATCATTGGTAGCATCAGCAATAAAAGTATTGAATCCACATCTCATAAGGCATGCCTAACTTTGATGGTGGGACGACAATGGCCCGTTCTCAAGCCTTTTTATTATAGTATATAACCGCTATAGCTTGTCGCTACTTGTAATTTCTTAGGGCTACTTTCTTTATCTCATTTAACAGGATTATCTGATTATTATCTAATATTTAATTCATAACCGATTAGGGACTTTGGGTGTACAGCACAGGATTGCAGGGTAGGCGTCTGGTGTTGCCCGGGTCGTTATTGTTTAGGACATATCATAGAGGTTCCATACTGCTGGGTTTAATGCTAGACAGAGCAATATAATATGTAAGCAATGGCCACAATAGCGTGATACTAGCTACATTATAAGAATACAAGTGTGGACAGGGCGGTCCATTGTGCAGCGTCATAGTTTTAGTGTTATAGATGATTTGCTGGTACTTGTAATTATTATTGTTCAATATAATAATTGTTTAATCATTGGGCATAATCAACGCCAACGCCAAAGTAGGCCGAGGACAATTCTATTGTATAAGTGCATAGTTCTGTTTGCACATTTGTTTTGACATTTACCATACATAGTAGGAGCCGGACACGTTACAATGGTACCAAACGAACATATATGCCAGACATAGTAGGAGCCGGACACGTTACAATGGTACCAAACGAACATATATGCCAGACATAGTAGGAGCCGGACACGTTACAATGGTACCAAACGAACATATATGCCAGACATAGTAGGAGCCGGACACGTTACAATGGTACCAAACGAACATATATGCCAGACATAGTAGGAGCCGGACACGTTACAATGGTACCAAACGAACATATATGCCAGACATAGTAGGAGCCGGACACGTTACAATAGTACCAAACGAACATATATGCCAGACATAGTAGGAGCCGGACACGTTACAATGGTACCAAACGAACATATATGCCAGACATAGTAGGAGCCGGACACGTTACAATGGTACCAAACGAACATATATGCCAGACATATTCGTCTTTTTCTATAAGTTCAATAACGTTCAGATAAAGGCCAATGCATGTACATTTGTCCAAATAGAGACGGATTTTCTGCACCTGTCATTAAGTAAAAAAAACGAATCTTACCGTACGCAAACACTTAGCATTTAATATACAAGGGTCTGTTACTGGTTATAATGTATCTTATTTGTAATAAGTTATTACAAGTTATATGCTATGCTTTATTTTGTATATGAAATATGTGTATACATAGCTTTAATCATTGTAATGCTTTAAATGACATGGGAAGTAATTTCTATCATTGTTTTCAAGTTATATGTTCGTTCTCAACGTTTTCTCACTGACACTGGCAGACAATATTCTCTGGGCAAGTAAAACTTCTATACCTCAACTTTGCATCACATTGTTTCAATGTGCAAATGCGCGAGTAATTATTTTGTATGCGTACTTGACTTCGTACGTAGTTAATGGTGGTACATCCGCTTGAATACAAAACCGTTTTAATTGAATTGAATTTTATTATTATTATCACTGTTCAATCGTTGTCATGCCCGGATCTTGAACACAATCCTTTATCGAACGGGCCCACACACTTTTCCGATTACTGATAGTGGCTACCCACCTAGATATCATAGTTAATGATAGTGGCTACCCACCTAGATATCATAGTTACTGATAGTGGCTACCCACCTAGATATCATAGTTAATGATTGCAGTTATTATAATAAATCTGGTGAGTGGGGACTGTGCCATACGATATGTGTTCGTGTTTTGTCTTTTTTTGCCTAATGGGTTCTAAAAAGTTGAAGATGTAATAGATTTTGAAAGTCAACATAAAGTGGCTATAAGTTAAGTGTCAGTTATACTGTCAGTAATCTGCACCGACTTGGATAACGGAACCTTTTTTGTAACATATTGGGTCATTTACAACTAATAATAGTGACAACTGCAAGGATCTTAGCATTAGGATTAATTTGATACAAACAACGCGTTCTTTTAGGCTACCATTATCCTATAGCCGAGACAAATAATGGACAAAGCGTTTTATCTGTAGCGTCTCGAATATAAAATTAAAAAACAACAAAATTAAAAACGGAATAAGAAAGATTTTACAGTTTGGATTGATTAAATATGAAGAACACATTGTTTTAGGCAACATTATCCTTAAGCCGAGACAATTTATTGCCAAAGCGTTTTCATCTGCAGCACCTCAAATATATAAAAACAATAACCAAAAGATGTCATCGCATTGTTTGTTTTTCAACTTCTTTGCAAATAATTTGATGAAAGATCATTTTGACAATGAGCAATAACTTTAACAGATACATTAACTTTAAAGATACAACGTCTTGATAACACTGTGACGTAACACATACAAGACAAAGAAGCATTCTCGTATCTACCGCCACAACAAAGAAACGGTTTAAAAGGTATTTTAAAAAGATGTTTTATTTCAGTAGGCATACATAACCATAAGGCAACTTTCTTTCCGTACTATTTGAACAGTAAACGTTACGCTAACTATTTCAATAAAATATTATTAACACCCAAAACAGAGCAGTAATGTTGTCTCAATGCTCCTCTGTTAAAAAAACAACATACACGGACGCCATTTGTGTTTGTAACGATGTAACATATAATGTGAGGCGATAAATTATGCAATTCCATTATGTGTTTTCAGTATTTAAATCATGCAACCGCAACAATTTTATTTTAACGACTTTTTTCTGTGTAAACGCCTTTCTAACAAAAATAAACATTTGTTTATGATTAGCACACTTTTACCAGAAACACACACATTTAAACTAATTTACAAAAACAAATCCATGTAAACTTGCGCTCGTGAAAATATTAATTGTCTCCCTTTCCGGTGATGATATCACGCGTTATCACACCGAAAACAAACACATATCCTCTATATCGTACGCTACTTAATCTCTTCAATAAGTTGTTATTCATAATAGTACACCAACATGGATTTGACGAATTGAATATGAAACATTCATCTGTAAGCGTGATACACTTACTTTGAAAAGCAGTGTATGCAACGCGTAAATCTTATTTACCTACGTCAATACAATCACAAATGTAATTCATTTGCCACTGCTAAAACATCGCTTGTCTTCAGTACGTGTGTGATGTCTTGCACCAAAGCGTGTTTTTGTTGTAATATAACAGCGAGTATAGAAACTTTACCTTTAAATGTTCATGCATGCATACAACACGCCAAACACTCGCATGACATTAGTAGATATATATGAAATTTAAACAGATTTTGTCTTCAATCGAAATGTTTTGCTACCGTAAATAACAGTAATGTACACTTTTAACGCCACTATTGATATTTCTGTGTTTTAATTAACGGATATCATTTTTTTCAACTTGTGGATCTTGGTATACTGCAGCTGGAATGTAAAATGTATGATAAACGAGCACATTTACTTTATCTGCATCGTCTCTAGATACCTCTATCCGCATGATATAAATTTTGTTTCTTTCGCACTGTTACCTGCGTGATAAATTTACGGAATCGAATTGGTCTTTTCGTAGTAAATTCAAGAATCATGGTTAAGTGGCCAGATTGCCTTTGTCTTAAAGGACTATGTCATTGAAAAGGGCCTCAAGGTGGCAATTTCTTTTTTTTTAAATCTTAAATTCAGATGTTAATACTGACATATAATAATGATTAAAACAGGGTATATATAATGGAAAAAACTGCACGCATTCTGAGATAAAAATCAGTTTATAATATGGGTATTGTTTATTTGGCCGTTTTGATGCTTACATTTTGACGTCATAATTGTGAGTATTTTCTATAACCATAGTTTATACTCTACTTCTTACCTAGCATGATAGCGCAGTTGGTTAAAGCGCTGTATTTATTCGTATGACTCCCAAGTCGTTAGTTTGATCCCTGCTTTGCGTTTTAATTTTTTAGACTTTTTTGCCAATTTGTTTTATCAAATATCGTATTGTGTATTATATTATGTTTTACTTATTTCATGCACATGTCTTCATAAAGCGCATTTCTGTAAGAAAAATATCATTTAGAGTGTAATAGGAATCCAATTTTTCGACAACATAGACCATTTTAATCAGTTGTAAATTCAAGTATCTTAGTATTATGTGATTTTTTTGCGACATAAATGGCACTAATTATCAAACATGATTTGCCCAGTTCCTCTTGCAACAGTAACACATTAAATACATGTCTTTGTTTTGTCCTTACGACACAATATAGGGCACGTTAGCGTGCACTTTGTATTGATACTATAATTCAACGATACACATTAATAATACATATTTGCCTTTTCTTCTATTCCATGTGTTGAGAATCTAGTCTATCACTGTTATTTATTTCGTTCGAAGGTCAAATAATACACGTTAACAAACCATTACCTTTAAATCAGTGTCATATTGAAATATTACCATAATATATTTCGGTCATATCAAAAACATATTATAGCGGTGATTCGTTGAATGCCTGCTTATGGACAGGTTGAGGGTAACTGTATGTTTAATGATTGGTCGCATAGGACGGTAACATTCATAATCTGTTCTCTTCTGCCGGTGATATCGTTAAATTAAGATCGTCCCTAAAACATCTCTGCAAATTGAATGTGTAAATGTTTATATTGTGAATGGTTTTAGTAAACTATCTGTCATCAGATAAAAAGAAGTGAGATACAAAAAAACCACATTATATCGTTTAAATATGTAAAATTATTCGGAAGTCATACAGAGAGTCATACAGAGAGCTAAAGTAATTACCTAAAATAAAAAAATTTAAAGCAAATAAATGACTTCGATACATATAAATGTTTTATTATGGACGACGGTAGAGTTATCAGCGTTTGTTGCTTTTCATTTGGTGTAGTACCTAAATCCGGACAGTACTTAAATCCGGACACCTCAGCAAAAATGTGTCTGTACAATCAAGACCCATAATTCTATGGTATCAATTGATGCATACGTGTTTCATCAACGTATGTCAAGTTTCAACAGAATTAATTGAGTATTAGTTAATTAACATATTATTGTTTTTGAGTTCCTTTCAAATGTAAACATTTGCACGTGGGGGATTAAAATCAAAACAGTACATCCCATAAATAAAGCTTTACACATAAAAAATTCAAAGTAAACACCAGAACAAGGTAAACAAATAAAAAGAACAAGATTACTCACCAACAGATTGTAGTTGAATGTTTTTTTTATTCTTTTAAACGCCTGTTTACCGAAAATTTTGCACATACACTCAGAATTTCAGACATGTTGAGAAACATAAACACAAAACGCACTTGAAAGAACAAGCATTTAATTACGACCTTATGCAGTCCACTATGGTTTGTTTATCTGAAAGCATTTTCACGTGTTTAATGTAATTGAATTATTTGATAACAAAGTTCCAAACGCCACCAACTGCTGGCAGCTGTTTGCAGCCCATTAATATACACGTGTTACTGTGCAATTTTTTGATAGTGAACTATGTACAGAAGAGATGGATATAAAGAAGTAGCGTTTCAGTATATGTGATCCATGGTAGCATACAATCTCAATATATGAGTTTTACATCTGTCGAGGTGATTTGAAATCTACTGAATATTCTACTACTGCTAATCGATGGTTGAAAGTACTAACTGCCATAGAAACCAATAGCAGTACCTTCTGGTTTTCAACCCTCGTAATTTTATAAAGCCAAACAGTCACTCCATCATCATAATCAGCATCAACATTTGAGCGTCACGCATCAAATATTTAAGACATTTTTGACGATCTATATGTACAGTCACCAATGGATATTTTAAATCAACATTATAAAACCGGCATGCTTGAGATATTACTCTGTATCTACTGGACGCATCTCATAATTATGACTGCTTTTTTTAAATCTGTCTTGAGCCTGTTTTTTTCTGCTGTTAACACAACTCAAATGTAAAGAGACTTGTTGTCAATATATCCCGAGTACGCATGCCATTCCAAAACAGTTGTTGCACAATGTTTAACGATACTAATAACATGCAAAAACATGGTAACTGACAATAAAAAGACAATGCAGGTCGATTAACTCCTATCGCGCTGAGACACCGAGAATTAATTGGCGTGGTGTTTTATTGTTAAAAGCGCATTGCTCACGTTGTTCCAAAACCGTCAACATAGATCTACATTTAATAGATAAAACGTTTTGCAATTGAGTCATCTTTGTTAAAGCACAATTTTCCAAATAATAACATGGTACAAAGTACATCGACAGAAAATATATCGGTGGTGTACATTGTGTTTATTTTCTACTGACAGCAGAAGCACAAGTAAATAGTTTTCATGGACAGGCTAGCCTTAAACAACAACGTTTTAACCACCTACTATATTTACAACGTGCAACGAAATATCCATTAGTTTCAAAGCTGCAGAAGAAACAGTGACATCAGCAGTTCAACACAGGTGGTATCATCACTAGTATCATTGGTACCATCAGCAATAAAAGTATTGAATCCACATCTCATAAGGCATGCCTAACTTTGATGGTGGTACGACAATGGCCCGTTCTCAAGCCTTTTTATTATAGTATATAACCGCTATAGCTTGTCGCTACTTGTAATTTCTTAGGGCTACTTTCTTTATCTCATTTAACAGGATTATCTGATTATTATCTAATATTTAATTCATAACCGATTAGGGACTTTGGGTGTACAGCACAGGATTGCAGGGTAGGCGTCTGGTGTTGCCCGGGTCGTTATTGTTTAGGACATATCATAGAGGTTCCATACTGCTGGGTTTAATGCTAGACAGAGCAATATAATATGTAAGCAATGGCCACAATAGCGTGATACTAGCTACATTATAAGAATACAAGTGTGGACAGGGCGGTCCATTGTGCAGCGTTATAGTTTTAGTGTTATAGATGATTTGCTGGTACTTGTAATTATTATTGTTCAATATAATAATTGTTTAATCATTGGGCATAATCAACGCCAACGCCAAAGTAGGCCGAGGACAATTCTATTGTATAAGTGCATAGTTCTGTTTGCACATTTGTTTTGACATTTACCATACATAGTAGGAGCCGGACACGTTACAATGGTACCAAACGAACATATATGCCAGACATAGTAGGAGCCGGACACGTTACAATGGTACCAAACGAACATATATGCCAGACATAGTAGGAGCCGGACACGTTACAATGGTACCAAACGAACATATATGCCAGACATAGTAGGAGCCGGACACGTTACAATGGTACCAAACGAACATATATGCCAGACATAGTAGGAGCCGGACACGTTACAATGGTACCAAACGAACATATATGCCAGACATAGTAGGAGCCGGACACGTTACAATAGTACCAAACGAACATATATGCCAGACATAGTAGGAGCCGGACACGTTACAATGATACCAAACGAACATATATGCCAGACATAGTAGGAGCCGGACACGTTACAATAGTACCAAACGAACATATATGCCAGACATATTCGTCTTTTTCTATAAGTTCAATAACGTTCAGATAAAGGCCAATGCATGTACATTTGTCCAAATAGAGACGGATTTTCTGCACCTGTCATTAAGTAAAAAAAACGAATCTTACCGTACGCAAACACTTAGCATTTAATATACAAGGGTCTGATACTGGTTATAATGTATCTTATTTGTAATAAGTTATTACAAATTATATGCTATGCTTTATTTTGTATATGAAATATGTGTATACATAGCTTTAATCATTGTAATGCTTTAAATGACATGGGAAGTAATTTCTATCATTGTTTTCAAGTTATATGTTCGTTCTCAACGTTTTCTCACTGACACTGGCAGACAATATTCTCTGGGCAAGTAAAACTTCTATACCTCAACTTTGCATCACATTGTTTCAATGTGCAAATGCGCGAGTAATTATTTTGTATGCGTACTTGACTTCGTACGTAGTTAATGGTGGTACATCCGCTTGAATACAAAACCGTTTTAATTGAATTGAATTTTATTATTATTATCACTGTTCAATCGTTGTCATGCCCGGATCTTGAACACAATCCTTTATCGAACGGGCCCACACACTTTTCCGATTACTGATAGTGGCTACCCACCTAGATATCATAGTTAATGATAGTGGCTACCCACCTAGATATCATAGTTACTGATAGTGGCTACCCACCTAGATATCATAGTTAATGATTGCAGTTATTATAATAAATCTGGTGAGTGGGGACTGTGCCATACGATATGTGTTCGTGTTTTGTCTTTTTTTGCCTAATGGGTTCTAAAAAGTTGAAGATGTAATAGATTTTGAAAGTCAACATAAAGTGGCTATAAGTTAAGTGTCAGTTATACTGTCAGTAATCTGCACCGACTTGGATAACGGAACCTTTTTTGTAACATATTGGGTCATTTACAACTAATAATAGTGACAACTGCAAGGATCTTAGCATTAGGATTAATTTGATACAAACAACGCGTTCTTTTAGGCTACCATTATCCTATAGCCGAGACAAATAATGGACAAAGCGTTTTATCTGTAGCGTCTCGAATATAAAATTAAAAAACAACAAAATTAAAAACGGAATAAGAAAGATTTTACAGTTTGGATTGATTAAATATGAAGAACACATTGTTTTAGGCAACATTATCCTTAAGCCGAGACAATTTATTGCCAAAGCGTTTTCATCTGCAGCACCTCAAATATATAAAAACAATAACCAAAAGATGTCATCGCATTGTTTGTTTTTCAACTTCTTTGCAAATAATTTGATGAAAGATCATTTTGACAATGAGCAATAACTTTAACAGTTATTTTATGCTTGTATAAAATACATGCTACATAATTATTTTGGTATTGTTGTTTTATGGTAAGGATAATCGAACAACGGTGTGCGATATCTAAACATTTTTTCAATGTTGATTGGCAAGTAATATATTCATGATTTTGGGTTACAACAGCTGTGAACGCTTTCCATAATAATCGAGGGTTAGAACCAGAAGGCACCAACCGCCACTGAAAAGAATACCAGTTGGCAACTTCTGGTTTTCAGCCCTCTAATTATGTAACAAGTGAACAACAAGCAACACATAATATACATACAATTAGAGTACAAGTTCTGTCAGGCTTTTGGCCATTCTCTGTCCTCCATTTAATTTAGCTCCAGCAGAACGTTGCTTAGACAATCTCTGAATTCCAGGTTTAAGGCATGTTCTAAAAAAGCGATTGAAGCTATAGTCTCTATAAAGTATAACTCAATTTATTCATTGCCCTACAAACATAATTACATGTTGTTTTGTTGCACTTAATTTAAGATCTTTAACCAACTAAACTACAATTGTGCTAGGATTTTCTGTTGATAAAGTGGGAGTTGTGTGCACGGATCCATGGCTTCATAAGTTGGTTTCTCAAACAAGCAACGACAGCAGACACCAACATCGTCATGTTCTTTTCAACATACATGTCATATTGCAGCATATGTTTCGAGACAATTAAGCGTAAAGAAAATGCATTTATAATACACAATATTGTAAAAAGATCAAAATGTAATAGTTGTATGAGTATTACTGCAGCTCCATTAGAATTCAACAGTTCATATTTTGTACATACATGTACTTTTCTACAATTCGATGGCTCATCGTAATCCGGTGGTAACTTATGTGATGATACAATGTCTTTTCATTTAGCAAACTATGTAGAAGTACTCTTACATGGCAGACAAAATCATGTAAGCACCCATCGAATTGTCCCTCCAGTGCGATCGTTATGTAAACTAATACACAGTAACGTCTTACTAGCTCTCTGGATGTCAAGGTCATTATGATTTGATGCAAAGTTGTCTGACCACATGTTCAGCTTGCTGGATGTCAATGTCATCATGAAATTTACAAGTCAATACAAAGTAGTATGGCTACATGGCTAGCTAGTTGGATGTCAAGGTCATTACGAGTCAAAACAAAGCACATGTAGTCCGAAAATATGGCTTACTCGCTGTATGTCAAGGTCATTACGAAAGTCAATATAAAGTAGTCGGACAACACGACTTGCTCGCTGGATGTCAATGACATTGTGAAAGTCGATTCGAAGTAGTCTGACAGTATATGACTAGCTAGTTGACTGTCAAGGTCCTTATGCGTCCATACCAAGTCTGACAACATTACTAGCTATTTGGATGTAAATGTTATTATGTACATGACCAGCTAGTTGAATAAAAAAGTCATTATGAGTCAATAAGAACCAGTTTGATCAATTGGTTGCCTATGTGTCGTTACGAAGGTCATCAGTCCACCTCAGGTGTGGAATCACCGGAATCGTCAGACAGCATGCTTTCCTGGAAGAAGATATGTTTGTACAGATAAATGTGATAAGAATCAACTGCGGAATATCGACTGCATAATACAACGTTCGTTCTGAAACATGTTATTGGAAAGTATCAAGGTATTTTCAAATCGGCTGTCCTGTATAAAGAAATTATTTGGAATTAAATACTTCTTCAAAGGCATGGACGTGTGTTTAAGTTTGAATGATGAAACAAAAATGCACGTGATTGTCACACATAATCAGACAGTAGATCGATATGTTTATGTATAAAATAAAGCACTTACCCACCCACCCCGCCTAACAATCCAGTCTGCACATGTATCCTCGATGAATCTGAGGCAGTTTTCTCTTATCCGCATTGCATATGCTCCTCCCGCTCCAGCCACTTGTATGGCCCTTTTGGTAAACTGGAAAACAACAGCAATTCGTCGCCAGCCAACAAGGCTGTCAATGTACTGTTGCACTGTACTCCTGAAACTGTTGTAGGCCACCAAACAAGTGATCTGTTGTGCAGCTTGGCGGACATTTGCCATCAACTGTAACATAGGCAATATTTGTATATTTGGAAGCAGGGCTAATATTGGTTTAAACGTTTTCAGCCATAAATGGTGTTGATTTATTTAGAGAGTATAGCATTGCACACCAGAAATATTTAGTATACTGTAACCTATAAGAGAAAGTGCATAATGTGTTAATGCTTTTCCTTGAAGAATTACATTTTAATTTAAAATATGGATTATTTTACTGATTTTTAAAGATACAACGTCTTGATAACACTGTGACGTAACACATACAAGACAAAGAAGCATTCTCGTATCTACCGCCACAACAAAGAAACGGTTTAAAAGGTATTTTAAAAAGATGTTTTATTTCAGTAGGCATACATAACCATAAGGCAACTTTCTTTCCGTACTATTTGAACAGTAAACGTTACGCTAACTATTTCAATAAAATATTATTAACACCCAAAACAGAGCAGTAATGTTGTCTCAATGCTCCTCTGTTAAAAAAACAACATACACGGACGCCATTTGTGTTTGTAACGATGTAACATATAATGTGAGGCGATAAATTATGCAATTCCATTATGTGTTTTCAGTATTTAAATCATGCAACCGCAACAATTTTATTTTAACGACTTTTTTCTGTGTAAACGCCTTTCTAACAAAAATAAACATTTGTTTATGATTAGCACACTTTTACCAGAAACACACACATTTAAACTAATTTACAAAAACAAATCCATGTAAACTTGCGCTCGTGAAAATATTAATTGTCTCCCTTTCCGGTGATGATATCACGCGTTATCACACCGAAAACAAACACATATCCTCTATATCGTACGCTACTTAATCTCTTCAATAAGTTGTTATTCATAATAGTACACCAACATGGATTTGACGAATTGAATATGAAACATTCATCTGTAAGCGTGATACACTTACTTTGAAAAGCAGTGTATGCAACGCGTAAATCTTATTTACCTACGTCAATACAATCACAAATGTAATTCATTTGCCACTGCTAAAACATCGCTTGTCTTCAGGACGTGTGTGATGTCTTGCACCAAAGCGTGTTTTTGTTGTAATATAACAGCGAGTATAGAAACTTTACCTTTAAATGTTCATGCATGCATACAACACGCCAAACACTCGCATGACATTAGTAGATATATATGAAATTTAAACAGATTTTGTCTTCAATCGAAATGTTTTGCTACCGTAAATAACAGTAATGTACACTTTTAACGCCACTATTGATATTTCTGTGTTTTAATTAACGGATATCATTTTTTTCAACTTGTGGATCTTGGTATACTGCAGCTGGAATGTAAAATGTATGATAAACGAGCACATTTACTTTATCTGCATCGTCTCTAGATACCTCTATCCGCATGATATAAATTTTGTTTCTTTCGCACTGTTACCTGCGTGATAAATTTACGGAATCGAATTGGTCTTTTCGTAGTAAATTCAAGAATCATGGTTAAGTGGCCAGATTGCCTTTGTCTTAAAGGACTATGTCATTGAAAAGGGCCTCAAGGTGGCAATTTCTTTTTTTTTAATCTGAAATTCAGATGTTAATACTGACATATAATAATGATTAAAACAGGGTATATATAATGGAAAAAACTGCACGCATTCTGAGATAAAAATCAGTTTATAATATGGGTATTGTTTATTTGGCCGTTTTGATGCTTACATTTTGACGTCATAATTGTGAGTATTTTCTATAACCATAGTTTATACTCTACTTCTTACCTAGCATGATAGCGCAGTTGGTTAAAGCGCTGTATTTATTCGTATGACTCCCAAGTCGTTAGTTTGATCCCTGCTTTGCGTTTTAATTTTTTAGACTTTTTTGCCAATTTGTTTTATCAAATATCGTATTGTGTATTATATTATGTTTTACTTATTTCATGCACATGTCTTCATAAAGCGCATTTCTGTAAGAAAAATATCATTTAGAGTGTAATAGGAATCCAATTTTTCGACAACATAGACCATTTTAATCAGTTGTAAATTCAAGTATCTTAGTATTATGTGATTTTTTTGCGACATAAATGGCACTAATTATCAAACATGATTTGCCCAGTTCCTCTTGCAACAGTAACACATTAAATACATGTCTTTGTTTTGTCCTTACGACACAATATAGGGCACGTTAGCGTGCACTTTGTATTGATACTATAATTCAACTATAAACATTAATAATACATATTTGCCTTTTCTTCTATTCCATGTGTTGAGAATCTAGTCTATCACTGTTATTTATTTCGTTCGAAGGTCAAATAATACACGTTAACAAACCATTACCTTTAAATCAGTGTCATATTGAAATATTACCATAATATATTTCGGTCATATCAAAAACATATTATAGCGGTGATTCGTTGAATGCCTGCTTATGGACAGGTTGAGGCTAACTGTATGTTTAATGATTGGTCGCATAGGACGGTAACATTCATAATCTGTTATCTTCTGCCGGTGATATCGTTAAATTAAGATCGTCCCTAAAACATCTCTGCAAATTGAATGTGTAAATGTTTATATTGTGAATGGTTTTAGTAAACTATCTGTCATCAGATAAAAAGAAGTGAGATACAAAAAAACCACATTATATCGTTTAAATATGTAAAATTATTCGGAAGTCATACAGAGAGTCATACAGAGAGCTAAAGTAATTACCTAAAAAAAAAAAATTTAAAGCAAATAAATGACTTCGATACATATAGATGTTTTATTATGGACGACGGTATAGTTATCAGCGTTTGTTGCTTTTCATTTGGTGTAGTACCTAAATCCGGACAGTACTTAAATCCGGACACCTCAGCAAAAATGTGTCTGTACAATCAAGACCCATAATTCTATGGTATCAATTGATGCATACGTGTTTCATCAACGTATGTCAAGTTTCAACAGAATTAATTGAGTATTAGTTAATTAACATATTATTGTTGTTGAGTTCCTTTCAAATGTAAACATTTGCACGTGGGGGATTAAAATCAAAACAGTACATCCCATAAATAAAGCTTTACACATAAAAAATTCAAAGTAAACACCAGAACAAGGTAAACAAATAAAAAGAACAAGATTACTGACCAACAGATTGTAGTTGAATGTTTTTTTTATTCTTTTAAACGCCTGTTTACCGAAAATTATGCACATACACTCAGAATTTCAGACATGTTGAGAAACATAAACACAAAACGCACTTGAAAGAACAAGCATTTAATTACGACCTTATGCAGTCCACTATGGTTTGTTTATCTGAAAGCATTTTCACGTGTTTAATGTAATTGAATTATTTGATAACAAAGTTCCAAACGCCACCAACTGCTGGCAGCTGTTTGCAGCCCATTAATATACACGTGTTACTGTGCAATTTTTTGATAGTGAACTATGTACAGAAGAGATGGATATAAAGAAGTAGCGTTTCAGTATATGTGATCCATGGTAGCATACAATCTCAATATATGAGTTTTACATCTGTCGAGGTGATTTGAAATCTATGAATATTCTACTACTGCTAATCGATGGTTGAAAGTACTAACTGCCATAGAAACCAATAGCAGTACCTTCTGGTTTTCAACCCTCGTAATTTTATAAAGCCAAACAGTCACTCCATCATCATAATCAGCATCAACATTTGAGCGTCACGCATCAAATATTTAAGACATTTTTGACGATCTATATGTACAGTCACCAATGGATATTTTAAATCAACATTATAAAACCGGCATGCTTGAGATATTACTCTGTATCTACTGGACGCATCTCATAATTATGACTGTTTTTTTTAAATCTGTCTTTAGCCTGTTTTTTTCTGCTGTTAACACAACTCAAATGTAAAGAGACTTGTTGTCAATATATCCGGAGTACGCATGCCATTCCAAAACAGTTGTTGCACAATGTTTAACGATACTAATAACATGCAAAAACATGGTAACTGACAATAAAAAGACAATGCAGGTCGATTAACTCCTATCGCGCTGAGACACCGAGAATTAAGTGGCGTGGTGTTTTATTGTTAAAAGCGCATTGCTCACGTTGTTCCAAAACCGTCAACATAGATCTACATTTAATAGATAAAACGTTTTGCAATTGAGTCATCTTTGTTAAAGCACAATTTTCCAAATAATAACATGGTACAAAGTACATCGACAGAAAATATATCGGTGGTGTACATTGTGTTTATTTTCTACTGACAGCAGAAGCACAAGTAAATAGTTTTCATGGACAGGCTAGCCTTAAACAACAACGTTTTAACCACCTACTATATTTACAACGTGCAACGACATATCCATTAGTTTCAAAGCTGCAGAAGAAATAGTGACATCAGCAGTTCAACACAGGTGGCATCATCACTAGTATCATTGGTAGCATCAGCAATAAAAGTATTGAATCCATATCTCATAAGGCATGCCTAACTTTGATGGTGGTACGACAATGGCCCGTTCTCAAGCCTTTTTATTATAGTATATAACCGCTATAGCTTGTCGCTACTTGTAATTTCTTAGGGCTACTTTCTTTATCTCATTTAACAGGATTATCTGATTATTATCTAATATTTAATTCTTAACCGATTAGGGACTTTGGGTGAACAGCACAGGATTGCAGGGTAGGCGTCTGGTGTTGCCCGGGTCGTTATTGTTTAGGACATATCATAGAGGTTCCATACTGCTGGGTTTAATGCTAGACAGAGCAATATAATATGTAAGCAATGGCCACAATAGCGTGATACTAGCTACATTATAAGAATACAAGTGTGGACAGGGCGGTCCATTGTGCAGCGTTATAGTTTTAGTGTTATAGATGATTTGCTGGTACTTGTAATTATTATTGTTCAATATAATAATTGTTGAATCATTGGGCATAATCAACGCCAACGCCAAAGTAGGCCGAGGACAATTCTATTGTATAAGTGCATAGTTCTGTTTGCACATTTGTTTTGACATTTACCATACATAGTAGGAGCCGGACACGTTACAATGGTACCAAACGAACATATATGCCAGACATAGTAGGAGCCGGACACGTTACAATGGTACCAAACGAACATATATGCCAGACATAGTAGGAGCCGGACACGTTACAATGGTACCAAACGAACATATATGCCAGACATAGTAGGAGCCGGACACGTTACAATGGTACCAAACGAACATATATGCCAGACATAGTAGGAGCCGGACACGTTACAATGGTACCAAACGAACATATATGCCAGACATAGTAGGAGCCGAACACGTTACAATGGTACCAAACGAACATATATGCCAGACATAGTAGGAGCCGGACACGTTACAATGGTACCAAACGAACATATATGCCAGACATAGTAGGAGCCGGACACGTTACAATGGTACCAAACGAACATATATGCCAGACATATTCGTCTTTTTCTATAAGTTCAATAACGTTCAGATAAAGGCCAATGCATGTACATTTGTCCAAATAGAGACGGATTTTCTGCACCTGTCATTAAGTAAAAAAAACGAATCTTACCGTACGCAAACACTTAGCATTTAATATACAAGGGTCTGATACTGGTTATAATGTATCTTATTTGTAATAAGTTATTACAAATTATATGCTATGCTTTATTTTGTATATGAAATATGTGTATACATAGCTTTAATCATTGTAATGCTTTAAATGACATGGGAAGTAATTTCTATCATTGTTTTCAAGTTATATGTTCGTTCTCAACGTTTTCTCACTGACACTGGCAGACAATATTCTCTGGGCAAGTAAAACTTCTATACCTCAACTTTGCATCACATTGTTTCAATGTGCAAATGCGCGAGTAATTATTTTGTATGCGTACTTGACTTCGTACGTAGTTAATGGTGGTACATCCGCTTGAATACAAAACCGTTTTAATTGAATTGAATTTTATTATTATTATCACTGTTCAATCGTTGTCATGCCCGGATCTTGAACACAATCCTTTATCGAACGGGCCCACACACTTTTCCGATTACTGATAGTGGCTACCCACCTAGATATCATAGTTAATGATAGTGGCTACCCACCTAGATATCATAGTTACTGATAGTGGCTACCCACCTAGATATCATAGTTAATGATTGCAGTTATTATAATAAATCTGGTGAGTGGGGACTGTGCCATACGATATGTGTTCGTGTTTTGTCTTTTTTTGCCTAATGGGTTCTAAAAAGTTGAAGATGTAATAGATTTTGAAAGTCAACATAAAAGTGGCTATAAGTTAAGTGTCAGTTATACTGTCAGTAATCTGCACCGACTTGGATAACGGAACCTTTTTTGTAACATGTTGGGTCATTTACAACTAATAATAGTGACAACTGCAAGGATCTTAGCATAAGGATTAATTTGATACAAACAACGCGTTCTTTTAGGCTACCATTATCCTATAGCCGAGACAAATAATGGACAAAGCGTTTTATCTGTAGCGTCTCGAATATAAAATTAAAAAACAACAAAATTAAAAACGGAATAAGAAAGATTTTACAGTTTGGATTGATTAAATATGAAGAACACATTGTTTTAGGCAACATTATCCTTAAGCCGAGACAATTTATTGCCAAAGCGTTTTCATCTGCAGCACCTCAAATATATAAAACAATAACCAAAAGATGTCATCGCATTGTTTGTTTTTCAACTTCTTTGCAAATAATTTGATGAAAGATCATTTTGACAATGAGCAATAACTTTAACAGATACATTAACTTTAAAGATACAACGTCTTGATAACACTGTGACGTAACACATACAAGACAAAGAAGCATTCTCGTATCTACCGCCACAACAAAGAAACGGTTTAAAAGGTATTTTAAAAAGATGTTTTATTTCAGTAGGCATACATAACCATAAGGCAACTTTCTTTCCGTACTATTTGAACAGTAAACGTTACGCTAATATTTTCAATAAAATATTATTAACACCCCAAACAGAGCAGTAATGTTGTCTCAATGCTCCTCTGTTAAAAAAACAACATACACGGACGCCATTTGTGGGTTGTAACGATGTAACATATAATGTGAGGCGATAAATTATGCAATGCCATTATGTGTTTTCAGTATTTAAATCATGCAACCGCAACAATTTTATTTTAATGACTTTTTTCTGTGTAAACGCCTTTCTAACAAAAATAAACATTTGTTTATGATTAGCACACTTTTACCAGAAACACACACATTTAAACTAATTTACAAAAACAAATCCATGTAAACTTGCGTGTGAATTAAACATATTTCAATAAACGCACAAACACCCTCACAGTTTTCGTGATTTGCCAACTATCAGTGCTAGCTAACGAATTGGACCCCTTGTAAGAAGAGCATTTATTACAGGTTGATCATTGAGAATTAAGCGTCGGATTTCATTCACGGTCGGATTACGGTTGAAGTAGAAACAGTGCGAATAGTTTCCTACATTATTTGGATTCGAATGTCTTGTGCTATATTCATAATAAAAGAGCTATAAATTTGACATCATTGTAGTGGTCTATTTAATTGTGTACGTCGGATAGTGTGAATACATTTTATAAACAGACATCAATGAATGAACGACGGGGATTGTATTTAATTTAAAATTAAGAAATATTTAAACAGCGGTAAGGTATGTTGCAGATTTCATACTGACAAACATTTCATACTGGTATTTTATGTTTATGCATGTTGTGTTTAAGTATTTTAACTGCTGCATGTTACTTAGTTAAATAATGAACATTATAACATTAAATTGCGTTAAAGTGCAAGCAATATTGAGATTATTGTCTGTTTGTCATGTGGCAGCCTATTGGTTCAGAGTGTTATTATTACATTCAATGATAAGGTTAATACAAATACAGTTGTTAATATTAGACGTAATTGTGAACATTTCTAGTTTAGTCAATCTGAAAATGGAAGTTAGACATTCGTGTGCATATTTTGCATGATATTGTATATAATGTATGTAGTATATTTTGAATATACATTTTAATCACAATATATTCATATGTTTAACCTTTAAATATATGGTATAGAGTATCTAAGGAAACATACAATATAATCACTAATATCATAGGAGTTAGAGATCATATAATCTTAATGACAATATAAATATAATACAAGAAATGTACTGCAATATAGTTCAATCTGTTGTTTATAGTTTTATAATATTAACATTCATGTTTATAAAAGCGCTATATTGTCTATTTGGTTAAAAGTATGACCAAAATATTTACAATAAACATACTTGTATATGTTTTGATGTTTTAAATGGCTTACAAGGCAGGGTTAAGCGCTCTCGCTTACATCCACTTGAGTCATGCATTAGTCATTATATTGCGAACTACTAATTGATTACTTAAAGGACGTATGCTTGTTTATAAATATACTTTTTAATGTTAGCAGAAACATTACCAGTGCGATGCATTTGAAAATTTTTATAAACATTTTAATGGTTTCAAATACACAAAATGTAGCAGTGTCATTATTGCATTCGCACAAAGTCTGGTCAAGAAAGCTGTAAGAATGGTCCATATCGTTACCAATTACTTTCTAATACAAATTGGTAAGCTTTGGTTTAATTGGGACATTTTCGTTCATGACAACGACCGATGACATATTGGTCCGAATATTTGTGCAATGAAAATGTTTTTGTTTTTTTAAATATGCTTTTGTTGAGTTATATTCAAGCCTTTTAGAAAATGGTTGTAACGCCGTGTAACCAGTTGGATTAAGTTCATAAAATCACAGAAAATGTGAATCATTCGTTAGATGTTAGTATTCGGACTGTTAACAAGCTGTCAACAACACAAGGGTTTCTATGATTTATTTTATAAATTTAAATTAAATATTTAAATGATGCCAATGTTAACAAAATGATTCACTGCACATAACTGTTAGAAAACTCACTGAAAACATTCCCGAAAACAAATTTGGGGCGGTATGTCGTGATAATATGCATACTTGCTGTTGGCACCGATCTCCAAAAAAGGCTTAACTAAAATCCAGTAATTGCTGAGAAATAGTCCAGGGAAGAATTGTGCGTCATCTATTGTTGGCAGCAGTCTTCAAATGCCCATAACCCAGAGAAAGAATCATTGAAGCGAAACGTCCTGGTACTATACTGTTGGTACTGAAGCTTCCCCTAATTGAAATCCTGTCAATGGTTTCTGAAAATGATACAAGTATGCGAAAAGGAAGGGCGGAAGGGAGGGAGGATTGTATGCTCCCCCCGATTTTTTTCGGGGAGAACAATAATAGTCGGAAAGCGTGTATTGCAATCTTGACTGCTTTACCACTTGCGCGTAATGGATGGTTGTACGTGATATTTTATACATCAGCGTTAATTTAAGCTAGGCTATAATAGTTTGTAGCATCGTAGACGTATTTTAAATGGATATTTAACGATATTTGAATTATAGCAAACATATTATCCATTGTATAGACATGCACCATGTATTCAAAAATATTAAGGATTCCATTACATCGTCAAATATGTTACCGTTAACATCTCTGACAATCAAAACTGGAGATAGATGGATGATATGAAGTTATATCTTTTATCTTAAACGATACGAAGGCGGCGGTTGCTCATATTTCACTAAACGGGTTACACAGGTACAAGCTATTATACTTCAGTAATATATTTTCAGTCACTTGAAGACGAAACACTATAGAGCGTAGAAAATGCATTACACAAGTACACGAATGTAAGTTACACATTACAAAAACGATGCATAACTATTACTTTTTGTATGGGTTGTCTTTATTATAATTGTGAACAAGTCACAAGTCACGGATTTCACCTACGCCTACTGAGTGTATTGTGTCCGAAGTGACCCGTATCTCATATACATGTATGTATTCATGTAAAATTACCACGTATAAGGTTACATACAGACAAACTAATAATCTCGTATTTGAACTATTTCCGTTTCTATCGCACTAGTTAAATTCGCTACAACTACTACTGCTGCTGATACTACTACTACTGCTGCTGATACTTCTACTACTACTACTACTACTACTACTACTACTACTACTACTACTACTACTACTACTACTACTACTACTATTACTACTACTAAGTACTCCTACACTCCACAACCACTACCACAACAACAACGACAACAACAACACAAACAACAACAACAAAATGTCGAACACTACACTTGGCTTTTCTATATTTATGCACGTTGCTAAAATCATATCAGCCCCATGGCGTGTGTGCATATATTCGTTAAATTATTTCCGTTAATGGGTAATTGCCTTTCACATAATATGAAATAAATGCATAATAGTTACAAGCTTTGTAGATCATTTAATGTAAAGGGGCGTATCGACGGTAAGTCGACAATGACGTTTGCAAAAATGAAGTTCATTTACAGAGAATTTATATTGAAGCATTGTTAAATGTAATGGTTTTATTTCTATAAACATTTGACAAACAAATACTGTATAAACAATGTTCTACGGTGATACTTTCAGAGGCGTGCGAAAATTTGTAGTGGTAGTAAAAGCGATATGAATAATACGTACATAAGTTACAGTAAAGCGTAAGCGCACCATTGATAAACTTTTCATAACATGTAAAAACAGAAAATTGTCTTGTTTTAATGTATGCGAAATGCCGTCGGTATGCCACTTTAAATGCAAAATAATAATATCAAAATAATACATCTTTGGTATAATAAAATATTTCCATTATGTGTATACAATTAATAAAAATAACGTAAAATGCGACCATAGTGTGTGTCAGCATTTTGCCTATAAGTATTAAACATTGTTTCAATATATATTAGTTAAGTGTTTGTTTATATTTGTTTTTATATGTTGAATCATATAAAGTCAAACTATCTTTGCTTAGTATCATACATTCCGTTCGGAATGATTTTGAAGTTGTTGTTTTTTTAAAGTAACTTTTTTTTTCAGACATTTGGCGGAAGTCCTTTCGGCTAGAAATTTTTTGCACTCTATTTCCTTCATTTTGGTTTCTTTTGTTTTCTCGCCAACAGTCTTTCTACGCTATCAGCGTTTTGATTTTAGTTTCGTACCGGACACGTGACGCAGAATGCCAATAAAATCGCCAACACTACAGAGCATTGCCAGCTTTCTCATTATCCTGCAACTTGTCGCCAGCTCAAATGCGGACTCTTGCAGTGAACCAGTGAATAATGTTTACAACTGCAGCAGACAAGGCTTTTTTACATTGCCACAATTCGGCATAAGTGCCACAGAAGTGTAAGTTAACGTTTAACGTTTTAATGTTCATGTTAGTTTACATTCAGCCATCTGTGTTGCTTCAGATTGTTGGGGTTTGCAGATTCTTTGCCCAGCACTTATCCGTAACATCACCTGCATCGAATAGTGTTTATATTTTGTATAATGCAGCTGTTTGAATATTTCGTCACTACACAATTTTACATGTGTTGCAATACCATTTCGCCACCTTAGCATTTTAAGGGCCAATCTAGCATGTTTAAAAGGTGCAGATAGGCCCTTGGGATACTAAGGTGGCGGTTTATGAAATAGCACCAGTCAGATTTCGGAATGTTATGGAATATGTGTAAAGCCCAAATGTTCGATCATATGTCTTACACGTATTTATAGGAATATCATTTGCATTTGTACGTGACTATTGTTGCTATGATCATTTTTCAGGGACTTGTCATTTAACTACTTACAAGCAGTTTCTAACACTTCATTTCAAGGTCTTAGGAGCCTCCGAGTCTTGTAAGTCATTTCCTCCACCAAGGAGAGATCTTTTGCTTGCGCTGATTTGTTTGTCTGTTGTTGTTTTTTGTTAGAACGCAATAAATTGTCGGCGTATTTTTATGGATTTTCTGGGAATTTCGGACGTGGGCAAATTAATTAAATGATTAACCTTTAAGATCTTTTGCTTGCGCTGACTTGTTTGTCTGTTGTTTTTTTGTTAGCACGCAACAAATTGTCGGCGTATTTTTATGGATTTTCTGGGAATTTTGGACGTGGGCAAATTAATTAAATGATTAACTTTTGATAGTGATCCGGATCCGCTTCTGGATTCAGAAAGATTTTTAACGATACTTTATAGATCTAGTATGAGGTATGAGAAAGAGGGCTAATTGGATGTCGTGTCGTGGTCCGAACAAATTGATCTGATACTTGTGAACTATATAAAATGATAATAACACGTTTGCATTATTTTAATCAAACTGCGGCATAATACGTGCGCATTGGGCCAATCACATTAATTGTAAGTCATATAGTAATTACTTTATTTACATTATCATATGAAGTAACATGGTGCTTCCCGTATGGAAACCAATATTGTATTCATGAACCTTTCTTAATATACCTGTAGCCATGCACACATGTCAGTTTCAGGTTTCAGAACTGAAACTTAAATAAAGACTCATTTTGTTTCCAGATACTTGCAAAACAACAATATCTCCACAATAGAGCCGTACTCGTTCGCAGGACTGGTACATTTACAGATACTGTGAGTTACATTTTAAGATTATTTTAAACTACAATAAATAATTAAAATCACACTCATAACAGGTCATCCAAAAAGGGTTTTACCGTTGAACATGATGGTTGTGGATTATCGGTATTACTTAAATTTAAATGTTTTGCATTTAATATATAACTTTGATTTGCTAAAGAATTTTAACGCGGATGTTATTTTTATTTTTAATTTATTATATGTGTACCACATATACTCATATATCATAATATAAGGAAATGCGCATATGATTTTTAAAACAAGTGTAAATTAAAAAAGAACAGGTAATAACTATGTTGTTGCACATTACATAACACTGTAACAATATAATTTAATAATCGAATTTGTTTTTAGAAAATTGGTATTTTAAATATAAACACGTTTGTTTTAAGAGTGTGTGTAATAACGTATGCTATTAAATGTGCACACGAACTTTGTTAATACTGACTAATTAATACTTTTATAAGACTGTATGAGTATTTACAGAGATCTATCAGTAAACCGTCTGCCAAACATCACCAAAGATATGTTCACGGAATTGTCGTCCTTGCAAATGCTGTAAGTAGTACATTCAACATGCATTAACCCTTGCATGCACCGTTATATTGCATTATAGCATAAAAAGTCCGTTTTCAGTCAGTTATAGGATAAGTTAACGAACAAAAAGCGGTCGGTTATCGTAAAAGGGGTATTAATCATCCAGGGCACGCGCCAATAAAGACCGGCTTGGTGTTTTACTTATGCATCGGGCGTCCTTGTAACTATTGTCCATTACTACACTCTTCCAAGCTTTAATCGACTGAAACAAAATGGCAACTAACTAGTGCGATTCCGACTTGATTGAACGCCCCCCTGGTATTCAAATATTAAAAACTATAAACAAACATGTGCGCGATTTGGGGTTACTCTGTACTATAAAAATCGATTGTATAGTAAATTACCTATTGTTTCGATTTCATTACTCTAGATGCATGTTTTCATACTATAATAGCGACAAAACACTGTTTTGGTCGTTAACGTCCGCGAAGGCTCTTAAAATGCGTAAAACCCCTTTTTTTCGCGCGTCTGTGGACGTTAACGACCTCAAAAAGGTATATTATCCCTATAATGTAATGCGGCTTCACCTATTTAAATGTGTCTCATCTTTGGATAACTGATGTGTATGGAAACCACATCAACAGAACATCATTGAGAAAAAGAGCAAACAAACTTGTGATTTCCTTCGTATGTGCTATCGAAACTTTACCTGATGATGTGGTGTAGCCATGTTGCTCAAATGTTCTTTAACTTTCCAACACGGCTAGAGATTAAGGATGTTCTAAAAATACGACTTTTTAAAAGTAATTTACGCAAATATCACATAAACACCGTTTCTCATTGTCAGAAGCATGGTCGAGTGCCTCCAAACAACTTAAATGTAGAAACGTGTGTGAGTAAATTAATATTAAGCATACTAATCATTAACTATTAGTTTGAATACAATGCACAAGAAATTAATTGAATACAATGCTCGCTGGAATAAGACTGCATACAACAAAATCAAATACGAGTACCCTGATCATTTGTCATTTACTAGTATTGGTGACATGACACAATGAAAAAAGGATGCGGCAAATAAATACGGATATTCAACATTTTGAGATTTGGGTCATACAAGCAAATCCTACAAGTTATTGTAGAATGAGATATTATTATTTTTAAAAGAAATCCATTGCTACATTATGATATATGATGATAAAAGAGTGTTGATGTTTGTTTTTTTGGGGGGTTTTCTTCAGAAATCTCTCCAACAACAGCATTGTCACCATCCAACACCATTCGGTTTTCTCACTGGCAAGTCTGGAGAAGCTGTAAGTTTATTAGGGCATTTCTCTTTTGTTGTAGAAAAGTCGCCATTCTTGTTTTTTCTCGCTTCCAATTTTGAAGGAATTGTAAGTGTATTAAGTCAAACTGTTTGTGATAAAATGACAAAATTAATAAAACAACATCAGTATCACCCATTTATGACCTTAAACGCTGGTCCGTTGTCAAGTATGGCATATTCCCAGTAAGTATTGGATGTTTATGGTAAAATACAGTTTATTCACAGCTATTCATAATATTAATTTGATTGCTGAATGCTTTGATGATTCTAGAATAGTCACTTAGTCAGATAACTTTAACTGTTGTAAAATCTGAAAATTTAAGTTTTTAGTATCTGTAACACTCTTTGTGGCATTGTTTGTGTACATCGTTGCTACCATATTTATTATAACATTGCAATGTGTTGTAAGTAAAATACTTTTTGTAATACTGCCAGTCTTGCAACTAAAGTTGCTTCTTTATTTTGTGATTAAAACGCATTGTGTGATTTTCAGCATTTTAACCGGAAACGAATTAAATTGCCAATGCGGGGAGCAACTTTTGAAACAGCAAATAGAATACAAAAATTCACGAAGTTCTTTCAAACTTAACGTCATAGGAGCTCGATGCGCGAATTACTACAATAGAGAGCTGTTTAGTATTGCAATGGACGCTTGTACAAATGGTAAAGCTTTATCAATCCTTTCAGATGAAAATGTAACATCTATAAGACTAAATGAACTGAAAGGTATCTTAGATTTTCGTAGCACAAATAGTTACAAAAGCTGCATAACATAATTGATATTGATTTAATTATTTACAGAATATTGCCGAAACCTAAAAGTTAACAAACAAGTAATATCGGATATAGTTGTTAGAATGACGATTTCAAGTCCTAGTGCATAATTTACCGGCACTTGTGTCTGTGAGATTCATTGGTGTACATATTTCAGGAGAAAGTTACTGGGAACCCAGCGTGAATTGCTATGACTGTGCCAATTCTCCAGGTCTGTTGACCTGTGGCACTAGTGAAATAACGCAATGCGGAAAAAATACGGTTTGTTTCTATTAATTATTTAGTTTAATTAGTTGGTATAAATTCCAATAAATCTAAAACAGTCAAGTGTTAAAATGCAAATATTTTGTTAACAATTAAAACAACTTGTGGCTAGACAAGACACTATTCAGTCTTACAACATTTGTAGTGTTCAAAATGTTTTCAAAATGTTTGTGATTTATATGCAATTTCTGTTTGCTCACAGGACGTGTGTTATTCTACAATCACGTATAACAGCAGTGGACTTGACGTCACAGCGGGGTGCATGGATTACGTGGCTTGTCTCGACCTTATAGCGAAGAACAACAGGACGTGTGTCAGCGGAAACACCACATGTTCATCGTGCTATGTAGGAAGTATCTCCAACGCAAAGGATATTGCTGGTACGTCCAATATATTAAAGTTAATACTGTTAACTGTAATATAATTGAATGTAACTTACAGTAATACAGTTTTAATTCCATATCTACTTTGCTTTATTGACTATGACAATATTTTAATTCTGCATCGCATCGATTTGAGACACCACGTGTTAAAGTTTTTCCATTTAATTGAAAACAGTACATATATCTCATCTGCCTGTAGTTCAATACTATCGTCAGCAATATTGCTCTCCATATTGAAATATTTACGATTTCGCATAATGTACATAATAGTGCTTTGATTTGCATTAGGCTAAATGTGTTATAATGACTAGTATCGGGAATCTAGATGTCAGACGATAGTAATGTTATTGTTCAATTTAAATACTGTTATAACATCGCAAAGCAAAGAAACACTAGCTACTATACTCATTGCTAGTGTTTCTGTACACCTATGACAATTTCGGCGGGCTACGGTAAAACTCATTAGAGCACAAAGAATGTTGTGCGCATATTATTTTACTACCATATCAATTGAAAATTTTAATTTACAAGTAATTACAATATCCATTCTATTATATAAATATAATTCGCATATTATGTACATTTGTGTATACCAAAATGCACGAATACTAAAAAAATAAGCCACAAGACATGGATTTATAAAAAAAACTAATAACACTTGCATATGGAGTATAAGTTTATTTGGGTATTTATAATTTTACATCTTGTCCTCCTTAATTGGAGCATTCTCACACACGTTGAGATAAATGAAGTTCGTCAGGACGGCACTTTTTGCTTTTATGGTATTTTCTGTTTCTAGGAAGTATCTTCTAAACATTAATCCACTGTAGGCGGAAAGTGTAGTCCCGGATTAGCCTATGCGGACTGCACAGGCAAATCCAGGACGACACTTTAGGCACATGCATAGGTTTTTTTCTCACGACACGCCTGATATGTATTGTTCAGGTTATACCAATGAATTCGTGTTAGACGTAACTATTGAGTTGAGGTCAACATTGACGGATGGGTCGAAAGAAGTGTATTCAAATGAATACTCCGCA
Source organism: Congeria kusceri (assembly GCA_027627225.1). Classification (NCBI taxonomy): domain Eukaryota; kingdom Metazoa; phylum Mollusca; class Bivalvia; order Myida; family Dreissenidae; genus Congeria; species Congeria kusceri. The sequence continues at coordinate 84,119,879 of CM051024.1, forward strand.
TTTACGAAAAATATTGTCAGAGATGTAAGTAATATGCAGTATTAAAATTATTTGATGGATTAGCATGATTAAGAAGAAAGTGATTTTATAAGAACAAATCATGAACATTTTACATGAGTAAGACTTTTAAATTAGTATTATACCCTGAATATTTTGCACACTGTTGTCTTTATTATTTGATTTTGAATAACTATGTTATCAGCTTGGCATAAAAAAAGATGGCAAATGCTCGTGAAATTGTTTATTATTTGCCGTTACAAGTCTACTTTTGTTGAGTTACAGCGATCCCAAAATGAAAGCATTATCAATTGTCACATAAAAACAAACACAATTATACTTTACTACTAATTGGTGTTTATCGGATAACCATTTATTTCAGGTAAAAAACTTTATACATGACAAGAAAGTGGGATTTTGGGTGGAGCTTATTAATTTAAGGTATACAATTAATTGTGTGTATTTCAAATTGGATTTTATGAACACCCATATATCAAAACAAAATATATTTGCACTGAATATGATGTCATAGTTTTACGTATACAGTCATTGATTATATACTTTAAACGCGTTGTGTTGTTATTATTATTATTATTATTATTATTATTATTACCATTATTATTATTATTATTATTATTATTATTAAAGCAATACATTGTTTCAGTGAACCCCAATTAACAGTTCACCTGACTATCCATTGCACTTCCATTTGGTACTTAGCAAATCAGACAGTTACTCATGCCTTATTGAAGACTCTTCAAAAACTGTCTCTGAACGGACTAGCAGCGGCGAGCGTCTATATTGTGTATTCCTCAAAAGGTTCGTTAGGCATTTAAATATAGCTTTAATGAGCTTACACGTGTATAATATTCCAACCCTGTGCTATAATCAACAAATAAGACAAAATTTGCAATTTATAAGTACTGTACGTAATGTTTGCCGCAGCAGGGAGCATTGTTTTGCAATCATAGCCGAGCCCATGACAATTAAGAAACAGGTCGTTATAGTGCGATGAGAACGTCGGTTTTGTTAACTGATATTTTTCGATTATATTTATTATATGATGATATAGTTCTTAAGAAAGGGGTTGTGCAAAAGAAACACACCTAACATTTGTTGTTCAATAGATATTTGAAAGTGCACTATCAACATGCGCAACATGGTTTGTTGAACTGGCTATACGATGAGATTTGATTGACAATGGTTTAACTATTTAGAAAACCAGGCCTCAATTGTTTGACGCATATGTCTTGTTAAAACTCTCGGAGTTTGACCTACGTAGGCGTTGTTAAAAATCCCATAGCGTATTGTCTAGATGCTTGACGTGGCCAAGACACACACCACATTTGTTTTTCGATTACTAGTACTATGTTACTATTTGACTGTGTTTTACAGTATATTGTCCACCGACTGTAGAGCCGACTTTAGATCGCGGCAAGTTCATCTGGCCCTTAACACCTGTATCAACTACGGCCACCATTGACTGTCCGTTCCAGTTTAACAACTCTAGAAGTGTCGCGTCGAGGTTATGGTAAAGTAAACAATTCACAAGGTTAACAATTCACAGATATACTATTCTTTGATCTACATATGATGCCAAACGCTGAATATCTTCAAGTATCGAGTCCGGTTGCACATCGCATTGCCTGTTTCTATTAATTTATTGCATTATTTACCTAGGTCGTTTTGTGTATTTCTCCTGGCTGGCATTTGAAAATTCACACTTGTGTAAATCCACTGCTATTAGTAATACGGAAAACGGACCCGTAATGGGACAGACAACGCACTGAAAGTCTGTGGTTGTTTTTTTTTCAGCCAATCAGACAAAACGTGGGGATCCTATACAATCGCTGCTTGTCCTTTAGAAGATAAGCAATCACGTGATCTGCAAGAAATTTCTAAAAAAGAAATATCTGACGGTATGGCTTATATTAAATGATGTGACATAAAGTCATGCAGCATTGTCAATCACCAATGCATATGTTTATCATGTCTACCTAGTTGTTAACATAGACTATGTTAATGGACGCGCAACATTGACCTTCAAAACAGTAAAGGACGACTTTTGCTGGTGGTCTTTGATGAGTCCAAAATAAGAACCCAGTTTCACCAATCAATTAATTTAAATAGTATCCCAGCTAAAACACAATGTATTTATTAGTAACTGTCGTTTCCTCGTTCTGATAACTGTCCAAATGTAACAGATGTTTAAATGATTTAATAGATACTTTTAAGGAACAGTTTTTAAGAAATCTCATTAAAAGTCTTCACTGCACAAACTTGAGCATTTTAACTGGAAAAAAATCAAAGATCATATCATTATATCAGTAACAGCATTAAAAAAAAAATGCCTCTCCCGGGGCTCGAACCTACGACTACCTGTTCAAAATTTTCACGCTAACCACTAGACCAGACTGACTAATAAACATTAAGTATATTTTAATGCTATGTAAGTGATGCACTTGATTCAATTATAGTCAATCGTTTAGCGTTACAAATACATTTAAATTGAATTACGGCCCTTTTGACTTGTTTTTTGTTTAGGTCTTCCTTTTATTTGAAAACGAATGAATCTATCAGCAACATAGTTGGCATACTTCTTTTCGGTTTGATGAGTGTTTAGGCCAAAACATTCACCGTTTTGTTTACACTTTGCTTGAAAACTTCAAATATGATTCTGTAGGAGAAACAATAACATGGATTTTGATTGACTTTTATGGATCTTTTGACTTTGGTTTTTATAACCCCATCAAACATGTTTGGGGACGAGGACCTTCACTTCCACAAATAACATTTTACTGTTTCAAGTATCCAGTTGGGGTATTATTCGCTTTCAGTGATTGTTCTAGTTTAATTTGTATTAAACTGTTTGTATACATGATATGGTCATTTAGCCATTATATCAATATATCCACTCACGATTTTGGAAGTTTTTTGGAAAAGGAAATCAACACAATGGTTATGACGAAGCTTTTTCACACGTTTGCTAGAAGGAGGAAACCATTTCGAAATATTAAATAGAATCGTTGACAAAATAAATAAGTAAAACAAAAGAATAAAAGTATCGTTTATATAGCAATATATACATATGAATATGACACCATTTCCCTCATAATGAAATAATTGTGTATTGCAGATAATGTTGCTGATGCGTCTTCCGAACTGTCCACGATCACCAGCAACTGGAAAACTTTTACGGCGACAGACATGGGAATGGCAGTTGATACAGTAGATAAAATATTAAACACAGACAAGGCCAGCACCGACGACGCGGTCATTGATAACGCGGTGAATACTATCAACAATTTGCTGAATGTTGAAGAGGAGGTCTTAGCGAAATCAGAAGAAACGTCTGGATCATCAGCCAAGTAGCTATGAAATTTACATAAAATTTGATATTCTATATGGGGATTTTAACGACTGGCTCTCTTGTAACCATTTGTTTGTGTCTAACGCCAGTTGTTCAGTTTCAAATGTATTCATACGATTAATTGATTAATTGTGTGTTTGGTTTTCACCTTTGAGAACAGTCTTTACATTTTGAAAATTGTATGTCACATTATGATAAATAGTTTTCATATACATGTGTTGTAGCAGAACATTGAAACGATTTATGGCATATATATAATTATACATTTGGATTAAATGTAATAAACTCTTAATGATTTTTCAAACGCTAACCTGACATTTCTGTAAATTCAATGTTGATGTTTCAGTAGACAATATATAGAATGACATGTAAATTATAACACTATATCGCAAAATGTACGAATTATGACCGCACCTTTATAAGTTATTATTTACTGAATTTTAGATTAATTAAAGCCATCGAGACGCTTTTAAGCCGGATTGACAAGGACTTTTCCACAATAAAATCGAACATAGCTGGGTTCGTATCAGCCCCTGTTACTGGCATGTACAATGGCTATACGTTATCATTCAGCGATGGTACCAAAGACCTTACTAAATTAAAGGTGTGTCTAAGATTATTTTTTTGCTACAGGATTGGCTATCAAACATTCTATGCAGTATTCAACATGACTAGACATTAACAACTAGCTGAGCCTATGCATGACCATTTCGACTTGAGGAAGTTAGAAATCAGTGTGCATTTGCTCTGAACATAATAATCATTCAAAATTACTACAACATCATTAAAACGTTTGCCCAAACTGATGTTTTATAATACAACATGTACAAGATTTTATTACCTACTTTACTAAAGAAATAATAATTAAGCGTTTTTAACTGTTTACCATTTTGTTGAATTAAGTTCCTCCATCATTATTCAAAGGGGAACAACATGCGCAGAACGTTGCACAATGTAAATTTATGGTAACACTGATTCTGCTGACTGTTACAAGCAGGACCCAGGTTAATGATTGTTCTGTTTTGTAGCTGTGAGTCAAAACCATCGTTATATTAGTCAATATTGAAAAAAAGTAAAATGTTGTTGTTGTTGTTATTTATTATTATATATAGGTAATAAAACGGTATTTCATTGTCATTTAAAAACAGTCAAACTTGTTTTCCTTCAATATCTGGGGGTAACATTTTGAAAGGTTGCGCTGGGCCTAACGGTCTCGGGGGCAACAGTGCAATGTAGCCCCCTCTTCATTAGTAAAACAATTTGACTGTTCCCAAATGCTAATAAAATATCTGTATAATGTTACTGCAGCTGCATCATTAGAACAGGGCCTGTATTCACAAAGTTCCTTAGGGAAAACTTCAGTTAATTCCTTAAATTCATGAAATTCCTTAAGTCTTTGGCTGTTTCATGTATAGTTTTTTAACATTAAAATGTTTTAAACATGTCAATATTGCTTATATGTGTAGTATTGCATCCTTCTGTGTATAGAAATAATTGGATTTCAAATAGAAAATTTGATCTGAATGTTTCACTTAAGTACAACTTAAGTTAAGATTTTTCTTCGGTACTTTGTGAATACCAGCCCTGAGATACCTTTTTAGCAGTGACCACATATCTACATAACGCGGAATACGCAACATACACAATGTCCAATTTTAGAATGTCAATTGAAACGTTAACATCATAAACTAAATTTCTCAACCGTATGCATTTATATCGCAGATTAACATGTCCAGAGCTGCTGTAGATATAGGGGGAGGTATGTCCGGTATTGTGCTACCACTGACCATGTTGGAAAGTGCCGAAAAAGTTACATTGATCGTCTTCAGTGATCCGAAACTGTTCGAGGTAAACATATATATTTTAGTAGCAGAATTTGAACTGAAAACCCGATATGTGGCTCTAAATATATTAAATGTTAAAACCAAAACTGTGCGAGTACCAGCATATCCAACAATAAACACGTTTTTTCCGTTTAATCATTATTTGTTGAACACATGGTTTTTTTTCTTTCAAAGATACTTCGGATGCGTTTGTAAACGGATAAGTTGTAACCATTTGTTTCCAGACATATTTTATGTTGATGATGTGTTTGCAAAGAAAACAATAACACAAACACTTGTCTGATATAATGAAACTAAGAACGGTTCATTTACATACTTGATAAATGTTTATAATTAGCATTTTAAAACTAATGTTATTCATTATTCAGTTCTTTTCTTTCAGTCAATATCTAATCGAGCATCAAAAGAGTCTACCTCTAATGACATTTCGGACACTACTACCTATACGGGCGTTGAGCGAAAGATCAACAGCAAAGTAGTGGCAGCCAGTGTACCAGATAGAACTATCACAAATTTAATAGAACCAGTGAAAATTAAATTGAAGCACGAGAAGGTAATAATTTTAGAGCATAATCCGAGTTCCATTCACCTACATATGTGTCGTCAATTAGAATATCTTTACTAATGGTGATCTTTTCAGTAGTGTGATGCAGAACACAATGAAGTGCACTAAATTGATGATTATTTACGCTGCATTTGATTTGTTTTCAGAATGGCAAAAACGTTACGTGTGTGTACTGGTCCCCCGCGACATCAGAATGGCTGTCGGACGGATGTACTGTCCACACAACGAACGACGACTACACCGAATGCCACTGTGATCACCTGACAAATTTTGCACTTCTAATGGTAGGGATGTCAACAAAGCATTGATATTGTAAAACACTACTCAAAAAAATAATGCAAACTAAAATGAAGAACCAATGTATTACAATTTCGTAAGATAAACACACGGTATGCTTTCTCACAATTTACACTGAATATTGTATTTTAAAAAAACTGCTTTTCCAAGTATTAATTATTCCATATTATACACTTTAAACTTTAAGGATGTTTATGATGTGGGTGGAAAACTGAGCGCATCTAACAAACTGGCACTTCGTATCATTTCCATTGCCGGATGCATGCTGTCTCTCGTTGGAGCATTGCTGACATTTATTTCCTATGCAATATTCAGGTAGGAAACCAATAGGAATATGCTTTAAGCGCAATGATCGAACATTTACATTGTTTTATCCAACTGCTAGATTTGTATCATTCATCTACATCATTTGTATACCTAGTGAATTAGTGTAAGTCAATTAGCTCGAGACAGCACAAGCATCACGACCGAACAGACACGAAACCAAACTCATTTATTAATATATTGTCATTGTGTGCATACATATAATAACAAAAACATGTATATGTAAGCAATTGCTAGGACTCATATGACTTATGTTCAGTATTTAGTTTAGTTATATGTACATGTAATATATATGATAAATGTTTGGATAGAATATCAAACACAAAACTCACCACACAGTTTATAGCGACATGCATATGCTTTTTTATATTGACAATAGCAATACATCAGTACACCTGACTATCGTTGTGTATATCTATTTGTGTTATTTATATCTATTTCTTTGGAATACAGCGGTAGCAGACGAATGCCAGTAACTTCAAGCACGTTAGTATGAATGACCCAACGTGTCATCAGCATATTGCATTACATTGTTTTGCTAGAATGTGTTACATTTTTCTGGTCGCAAGTAGCGCTATTGCACATTTTTGTACGCATCTAATATCTACTCTATAAAATATCTACTGCTATTTGTTTCGGTTCCAAATTATACATCTGTTTTCACTTTATCATATTCTTTTGGTTTTTAGGACGACTTTAGGTCAATGTCTTGTTGTCGTTTTGTAAAATGGGTGTATTTTGCTTGTCTAACTCGTTTAACTTAGCTAAGAGGTGGGAAAATTAAATTTACAATAACTGAAATTACTCTGTTTACTAATTACATTGTAATTAACGTTTTCCAAATACAATAATGACGAATAATGATGCTAATTTCATAACAGAAATTAAATGCTTTTATATTAGTACATGACAATGATTTGGACATACCTTTCAAATCAAAATAATAATTTCACATGGTTTTATAATAATAAATTGGTGCTTCAACGTTCAAAAAACAAATTTATATGTATGCACTAATTATACAATTGATAAGTGGTGTCTCTGCAGCAATTGTATAGCAGAAACTTCTATACCATGTAGCAGTATTACATTTCTTTGCTAGCGTATTTCGTGCACTGTTAAGGTATATGTAGTGCCGGACTTGGACTCAGAAACCACCTTAATTTTGGAATATACGTTAAAAATTGCTAGCGCTTGTTCTGTAATACAACGTTACATAAAATAAGGCACAACTATATACAAACAAACGCACATATGGTTATTGAAAAATATTTGTTCACTTATGATAGAAAACATAGCTTTTTGAAAGGTGTATAATATGAAGTACAAGTAGCTTTGGATTCTAATGAAATATATTTTACATCTTAAGGCATTTCAGTATTCAGGCAGTTGTTTTTCAGCCAATATGCATCTAGCATATTACTCGCTATTGCTGTTTTACCCTTTCAAGGACACTGTATTATCCCATCAATTTACCCTTACCGAATATGTGCTGTTGCTCGTCCATGTGTATTTGAATTAATACGTTGCTTTATGTATCTACACTGTATAACAGGTTAACAGACCATTCAGAAATGTTTGTTGAAACAAAATCGAAAAAGGTTAATAAATATACAATTATAATAAATAAATAAATGAAGCAAAAATAATTGTATTTAAGGGAATAATGGAACGTTACTGTTATTATCATACATTCATTTATTAAAATATTTAATTATATATGCAATTATATAGTAAATACAAATAAAACCAACATAACACAGTGGAGTTTAAAAAAGGAAACAAAACGCGCTAAAACTATACTCTTGCTTTCATTTGTTGAATCATATTTTCTTCTGACTTCAGGCGGCTGCGACGTGACAACCCATCAAAGATTCTTATGCAGCTGTGTGTTGCTATAGCAGCGGTGAATCTTGTGTTTCTAGTTGGTGTGCAGGAGTACGCGGCGAATAGTGTTGGTGGTTGCAAGGTAAAAATGGAGTACTTGGTATTATTTCACCAAAATAATTATCTGGTTTGTTAAAACAATTTCCATGCTGTTTCCTAAGAAAAACCAGCACTTGATTTATTTTCGGGTTTCCGTAAACCGGTTTAAACCCCCAATGCTTTTTATTGAGAGTTTCCAGTAAGTGACCCCCGTTTTATTTATATTTGTGGTTTGTGTTTGTGACGTGTTTTGGAATTGTTCTGTGTTTAATTGGCAATTGCCACTTGCCTTAAATAAAGGACATTGTGTTGCTAATAAGAGATCTCTTGCTGATGCAGCCGGTGTTTCACATTGTTTATATTTTGAGAAAGAAAGCTGCCCCTGTAGGGATTGAACACTAGATCAATGATCTTAGGGCGGATACCATTATGAGTTTAAAATTGTCTGGTGCTATTTTAATGAGAATATTGTTACGCGTATTATTTTAGTTTTCTGTTTATTATAGTTCAACGACACTTGTTTAATATAAACAGAAATAGCCTGACTACACAGATTGTCAAAGCGCTATTATAATTTCAGTTAAATCATCGTAGTAAGTTTCCTATACACCGATTCTCTAATTGTATTCCATCTCATTCTTTATCACAGACAGTCGCAGTTCTGCTTCACTATTTCCTCCTCGCCATCATGTGTTGGATGCTCGTGGAGGCGTTCTACATGTACCAGTCTCTCGTGAAAATCTTAGACACATACATATCAAATTTCCAGCTCAAAGCAGCGGTGTTTGCATGGGGTAACATTTGCATATTAACAATACAATGAGTTTATAGGTCCATGACGACTTACCTAAGAGGAGTAATAAAATATAACGCTGATTGTTTTGTATTGGAAGCATTAAAAAATAATACAAAACATCATTCCAGGTTTTAGTAATGGATACACCCTACTTATTTATTCCAATACATAACTTGAAATAATACATATACGTATCTTACAGGCACACCTTTGGTTATAGTTGTCATCACATTGGCTGTGAACAAAACAAATAACTATGGGTTTCGTCCGGGAGGCATGTAAGTGTATAGTTTAAACCTTGAGTTTTCGGTTTCTTTCAGTTCAATGATTTAATTTCAAAACGATTTTCTTATTTCTCGTACATTTAGAGAAATTATAAAATTTTGAAAATGCATTCAATGCGCAAACATATACAAAGAAAAAACATATTCCTATATTATATCGATGTTTCAAATAAATCAAATCACTGTGATTTTACAAAATTCATACTGAATTATTTTATTTTCTTTCAGTTGCTGGTTGGAACGCATTCCTTTCTATGCGTCATTCCTTGCACCAGTATGCGTAGTGTTCGTTCTGAATGTCATCACATATGTACTCGTGTTGAAACAAATATTCAGACGAAGCTCTAGCAAACTCACGAAAACAGAACAAAGTAAAACCAGTGTGCGTCTTCGCGGAGCAGCAAGTTTGTTAGTGCTTCTTGGACTCACCTGGTCGTTTGGTATTCTAGCTATTGGAGATGCTGGAATAGTCATTCTTTATCTGTTCGTCATATGTAATTCCTTTCAAGGGTTCTTCGTCTTTGGGTTTTATTGTCTGCTAAGGGAGGACGTCCGCAAAGCTTTGAAGAGTGGTTTGCCATGTTTCAAGTCACCTTACGAGTCTACGTCAGTTACAAACGGTAATTGTCATCTTATTGAGATATGTTTTTGTCGTTGTGTAAGCAATAAACAACTATATTGTTTGAGTTTGCATCAGTATTGTTATGTAAATGAAAATGTATTGAGATCACGTATTGACCTACCTGTTTTAATAATGTTTGTACAATGATTTATCGATACAATTTGCCAGCGTAGTATTTTGTTATATTACCAGATCATTTGTGTCACGTGTGATCGACGCCTTAGGTGATTACATACAAGAAACACGCATTTTTCTTGCTTTATTACAGAGTCAAGTGGAACGAATATGGCACATACTACATCATCCAACGTTATCAATGCAAACCAGTGCGGTACGCATTCAGAGTATATTCCAATAATCACTAAATATATAACAACTACTTAAAGGCCTCGTTTCAAGAATGTCTGGCCTCTCCATGAGGTATTCCACTCCGCGTATTAGTCTACCATATATTTCTTATCTTTATCTGCAACCTTTTCTCGCAGCTCACTGAGCACTGGCTGAGTACACTGTTTCAATTGCAGCAATGTATTGAATTTCAGCTGATAAAGGTCGCCACACTATGAACACAGTATGTTGCCAAGACACAAGTGTACAGTACCCCAGATGGGGGAAGGTCAAATAAAACAGGACTTAACTAGATGTAGGCCTTTAAATACGATGTATGAATAATGTATTTGGATTTTTTAGAACAGATATCTAAAGAAACTTCTTAAATCCTTGATTGATTGAGATATTCTAAATGTAGTGTTTAATGTGTGTCCATTTATATTTGGTTTACACATTTCAGATCAAACTAACAGCCACACATCTGCCTAGCTGCCTAACCACACATCTGCCTAGCTGCCAAGCCACACATCTGCCTAGCTGCCTAGCCACACATCTGCCTTGCTGCCTAGCCACACATCAGTTTAGCTGCCTAGCCACACATCTGCCTTGCTGCCTAGCCATACATCTGCCTAGCTGTTGATAACTTTCGACGTAACGAATATTGAAGTTACATCGACTATATTTGGCGGATGACACCTAATGGGTTGACGACGGATTACCGTATTAAATCTGAGAAAGTGTGCAGTCAAACATTGTGTCTTGAAGCATTTTCAAATGTGAAGCAATTGTGTCGTTTGCAATGTACTTGGCACTAATAACATAATGATGTGGGTCTCGTTAATGTACACATTTTGTGCTTTTAATACGGTAATAAAACAATCAAAACGCATTCGTAAGTAGTGGACCAATATTGTTCAAGCTAATTATCTGACGCAAGCGGAATTATATACATGCCAGGTAACAAGTCAATCTGCAACGAGACATGCAGAATAACCGATAAAGCGTGGTACTCAGGAGCATCGTTTGTTAACGATTTGTAGCCTACTGAGTCAAAAGTAGGTCATACGATGCGTGCTCTCTATTTTCCATTCTACAGTTTAATATTAATACATTGCAGTAATTTGTTGTCAATATATTCAAAATAAGAATCGGGAACACGAAATAACACTTACACAACGAATCAAAATTAATCGATGTAACGCATCAATTTAGTGGTCTTATTCCAGGACACCCAGGTGAATATTTTGGTTACGTTCAAGTAAATAGCGAAAATAGGGGTGTCATTAATTTGACGTAACATTTGTAATAAACTGACTTTTTAAGAAATTGTAATTGAAATAAGTAACATGATATACACATTATAATACACATGACATGCATTATCTTAAATAATTAAGTAAAGGGTAAGAAATCATTCGTTAATTTTTGCTGTTTTAAAGAAAGACCCTTTCAGTGTTCGATTTACTGACTCGTAGCCTGCAAAGAAAAGAAGTAGTTTTCCGCGATGCCTGTTTTAGAAATTCCCCTCTCAAGCGACCGTTGGCTTCCGCCAACAGTTTAAAAACAAGAATGAAAGGCTTAACTGAATAGTTTAACGAGATGTGGGGAAAGAATATGCGGATCGTATTTACGCTATACATTGTATTTAATAATAATGCAGCCACATGTAGCTGCGAACGAAGAAATGCAAGAAGAAATGAACAAAAGTCTTGCAAGACACACGGTGTACTATGACACGTGACAGTTTATATTGCTTATTCATACATGATAATGTATACGTAGCTTTTGAAATAAAATGTAACTTCAAATTAAAAAACAACATATTTTGCATTTATTAACAAGTATTATTCATTACAAATAGCGTTTATCTTATTAAATTTTTTTATCTTTCTCGGCGGTGTTCTTTCGCCTACAAAATAACAAGGAAAACTTATTTTATTTACTCAATGCTTTCATCCTACATTATCGTAATGACGACTCTTAACCCGCCACAAGAGTGTCATGTTAAAGTGCATTTGGACGGTTAAACCAGAGCGTCTGGCTATAGGAAATCATTTAATGCAAAACAGGTTATGTACATGTGACAATAAATATATTTCTAAAACATGTTATTTGACAGTGCTTTGGCAATTGTCTAGCGTAAATCCAAGTTAATCTAGTATGGGTAACACAATGCCAACTTTTTACGGTGTGCTGTTGTTTGCTTTTTTGTACATCTATTCTCTTATCATTCATCAGACCTTAAACATGACACTGTCTTACAATACTATATTAACATAATTCAAATCTATACATAAAAATTTAAATTTAAATCCAATGACGCGACATATAATTGGAGAGTATTTAAATTTACGTATATTATTATTACTCCTTTGGTGGATTTTGCATTCAGACCTGATATAAAGCAAAGTTAAAAACACAAAAAAACGATGACTTAAGCATACTTGCTAAAATCGAGACCTCGCTTGGGATTGCATATGGGGTTGGTGGGGTCAAGGTCACAGTTACTAAAAATAGAAAAACGGTTTTCGATCAATAACTTGAGAACGCATCCAGATATTTGAATGAAACTTCATATACATATACCATATATCGAGACCTCGCTTGGGATTGCATGTGGGGTGGGTGGGGTCAAGGTCACCGTTACTAAAAATATAAAAAAAAAAGGTTTCCGCTTAATAACTTGAGAACGCATCAAGATATTTTAAATGAAACTTCATACATAGATATCTTGTATCGAGACCTCTCTTGGGATTCCATATGTGGTGGGTGGGGTCAAGGTCAAGGTTACCGTTACTAAAACTAGAAAAACTGTTTTCGCTCAATAACGTGACAACAGCGAGATATTTTAATAAATCTTCATACATAGATACCTTACATCGAGGCCTTGCATGAGATTGCATACGGGGTGGTCAAGGTCATTGTTACTAAAACTAGAAAACGGTTTCCGCTTAATAACTTAAAAAGGCATCAAGATATTTTATTGAAACTTCATACGCAGATACCTGATATCGAGACCTCTCTTGGGATTGCATATGTGGTGGATGGGATCAAGGTCAATGTCACCGTTACTAAAAATAGCAAAAATGTTTTCACTCAATAACTTGACAACGCATCGAGATATTTTAACGAAACTTCATACATAGATACCTTACATCAAGACCCCGCTTGGGATTGCATATGGGGTGGTTAAGGTCATGGTCTCCATTACTAAAAATAGAAAAATGGTTTCTGCTCTACAACTTTAGAATGCATCAAGATATTTGATTGAAACTTCATACAGAGATACCTTATACATGTATCTAGACCACGCTTGGGATTGCATATGGGGTGGGTGAGATCAAGGTCAAGGTCAATGTAACTAAAAATAGAAAAACGCTTTCTGCTCAATAACTTGAGAACGCATTGCGATATTTTAATGAAATTTCATACATAGATACCTTATAACGAGACCTCGCTTGTGATTGCATATGGCACCCAGAACTTCCTTTCATTATTGTGCTGACTATTATGCATTTCGTTCGAAAAATTTGGTTATCGTTGAATTCACACGTTTCTTGTTTCAATATAGTGTGAAATGTACTCCTGTAGTGTTTGTACTATCTGCTAGTATGATTAACACAGTCATAGTGGTGGTTAGCATCATGATTTGAAAAGGTCAATGATTTAAACCAGATGTGAGTTACTTCTCATTGCATTAACAACAAACGGGCTTATACAAGTCAAGGTAAGATTTTGCATAAAGACCATTATTTAATAACAGCAATTTCAAATGGTGTTAACAGTGTGCATTATTATACGATAATAAAACAAGTAATGTCCCTATATATTAAGAAAGGAAAATCAGTACAATGTTTCTTGTCTGAGTATTTACAGATATTAAAATTGGTGCGTCCTCGTTATCTGGTGTTTTAAAAGGAGCACAATATTATCGTAGCCGCTGATTTTCAACACTCGATTTACACCTTTGTTGCCTTTTGAAAAGCAAAGTGTGCAAAAAGAATGGGAAAACAGCATTATTGCTGAAACATCGCTTGTGTTAATTGCGTTGGTATAGTCTTGTATTTATGGCTTTCAGACCCATGATGTTATTTAGAAGTTAAATTTGGAGCTTGTGGTTTAAACGTTCGTAAATGTAGTGTATTAAAATCGTTATATACTAAGTTAAGCAATTATAATTCGCTTGTTAAAATGTTTTACCTTTATAAAAAACGACAAATCAAACAATTGTCTTTATAATAAGTAAACTTTGTAATGACATACAGGGACTTTAAAGCTGCTACTTCACAGATGATATGTATTGTTCATGATATTCACGTTAAAATAGGCCGGTCGAAACTAGTATGGTATGAAGGAAACAACAAAACAATGTTTTGATTGAAAAGGGGCATTTATTGTTATGCCATAAACATAACAAGGGCATTTAAAACCAAACGCCCTAAAGCAGTAAATGTACATACATATAACACACAACATATTCAAATCAATACATGTACATTCATGTGAAAAACACAACATATTTAAACACGTGAACAATAAAATATATGTGGTTTTGTGAAAATTTAGCGAGACAACTGCCCACGCCGAAATAATATCAATAAAGGTTGTAGGAACGTTCTGGTTGGACGAAATTATTACATAACTAGTTCATGTAAAATGATTGATAAGGATTCAGGGATAAATTCCCCTAAACAGCAACAATGTAAATATCACAATCACATAAAACAAATTGTATGCATAAAATAGATATGCATGTCAAAATACGCCGGTCGACATTAGTATGACATGAAGGAAAGAACAAAAAAATCTTGTGATTGAAAACAGGCACGTATTCTAAATGCCATAAACACGACTAGGGCATTTGAAACCAAAAATGGCGCATCAGGATGACGCCCCCATAGGTCGAAAAATATTTATCCCTTGATTTAAAAACCTAAAAGATGATGATCGGTGGGAATGATAGGGATAAGGCGGAAGGCTGAATCAATGTCGGTTTTGCTGAAAAGTGTACCCGGGCAAAGGATCATAAGTTGGTCGACTGCATCGTCAAAGGATAATTAGGAGACCGTTGACAGGGCGAGTTCAATGAAATCTTTAACCGATTACCATTTGGATAATTGAGATCATGAATTAAACGGTATTGACCTGATGTTTTCTCGGGATGCAAGCATATGTCTACATGTATTATTATAATGATCTAGTGTTGCAACGCCGACATACTTATGTTTGTTGAGAACGTTGGATAACCCATGAACTACCTTTGTTTTTGGAAATCCTACGAACTACATAGTATACGCTGTATATAGAACCTCCTCTGGACAATAATTATAAAAACACGGAAAAGAAGAAAAAAAAGATAAACGAAGTTGATGCATCTGCAACAGGTAAACAGGATGCAACTTCGGGGTTGTTCAATATAAAATGAAAAACACGTAAGTTCAGTTCGATATTCTTCTTTAATTACATGTATATGCTTAACCAGTGATATTATATGATTAATACTAAAAATAGTTCAATCAATGTTCATTCTTATAAGTAAACACTATACAGAAGCAGTCCTGTTACTCCGCGATGGCTACATCTACATCACCCTAAAATAACAAAGAATATACAAATATTTAAGAATGATATAAACACATACTTAACTCCTGAAATTTATAAATATTCTGGGAACATGAAAATATATACATTTCTTATTCCAATAACTATAATAATGATAAAATATTCCTAATTTGCCTTGAGTGTCCTTGTGTGCCAAACCTATTACTTTTACAAGAAAATAATGATGTCTCAACAAAATCACAGGAACAAATATATAAAAGCAAAATCAAGTGTAGTTGTACAGTTTAACAATAAAAACAAGGGAAAACAACTTACAGAGTATTTGGTACTCTTTGGCCTCTCGTTCCAAAAACGCTGTCTCTGTCTTTGCACGGTGACTGCTGTAGCAATATAACATTATTATATAAGTGAGAAAGGATATAATTGTGTTAGAATTCTGACAGCCCAGGTTTTTACATTAACAAATCGAAGTTTTGAAAATGATGCTTGGTCTCAATTCAACCTTTTAACAAAAAAGAACTCGAAATAAACCCATTTCTACAACAATTGACACAAACCTAACAATACTTATTCATACCTTGATTATTCTAGATCCTAATTATAAATTATCAACTTCACTAAAATGCAGGATTGAAAAGATATCAACCGCTATAAATCTACAACTTAAAATCTTCCAGTACAGATCTGCTCCGACAAAACAAGCTACTTTCACAACCTCTAAAGTTTTCGACACATCGGTTACATACTAATAAAATGTTCACCTTGTAACATTGTAAACAAGGGGTCGTGAGTTCGATCCTCACTGGGGGGACCAGATCTGTACTGGACTATAACTATACATGTACATTGATGCCTTGGATACATGTATATAGTATAAATAAAAAAAGCCCTTGGATTAATTGAGTTGAAATTTAATGGTGAATTGTAATTACAATAACCATTGAATTTATTTGAAATGATTGAAAGTGGACTTAGTTTAAATAGTCGGTAGTGTTGTTTATAGTGTACATTATTTTAGTGAAGGTAGTTACTAGTACTTACTATAATTTAGTGATAGTGTAGTGGGCCCAACAATTAAAATAGTTAGTTACTTGTACTATTAGTTTTACACTAGTTTTGATAAGTACATGTCCACAATTGAAAGTAAAAGTGAATATTGAACTTTTATGATATTTAAATAAAAATTGAAGTAAATATTATTATAGCCCGTTGCTTGTACGAGTCATAATGGCGGAAATATCAGATGAACAGATGGCACTTTTAGATGCCATGAAAGAAATGAAAATATTAACTGAGCGTGATTTGAAAGGTTTGTTGCGAAAACATGAACTTAAGACACTATCTAAGAAACATGATGAAAAGTCTGCAGCAACAAGCAAGTTTCCCAGAATTTCACTATTCTATGGTGAACTAGGTAAAGGGGAAGTGCCTTACTTTACCTGGAGATATGAAGTTAAGTGTTTGATACAAGAGAAGGCGTACAGCCCTGAGAGTATACTGCTTGGCATTCGCAGGTCTTGTAGAGGCAAAGCGGCAGATATACTGCGGAGACTAGGTGTTTCAGCCACTGTGGATGACATTCTAGACATTGTTTAATGTACTTTTGGTGCCATTGACACAGCAGAGTCAATATTGCGCAAATTCTATGCATGTCAGCAGGAAAAGAGTGAAAGTGTATCAAAATATGCTACACGCATTGAAGAGATTTTTTCACAAGCTGTTGAGCTTAAACCCTTTGATAGAAGACAAGAAGCTTTGTTGAAAAATGTGTTCTATCAGTGTCTTCACAAAGAATTGAAGCATGCTGCCTCTTTTAAATTTGAGTCAGTACATAACTATGGCCTTTTTAAAGTTGAGGTGAGTAAATTGGAGCGTGATTGGAAAACACCTCAAGAAACAAAAGCACAATGTAGTGCAGTGAATCCAAATGAGGCTAACAGTGAACTTGTAGAAGTCAAGTCAATGTTAAAATCATTAAATGCGAGAATTGAAAGGTTAGAGAAAGAAAAAGAAACGCAGTATTCCCCATATTAACAGTCGAATGTAGCTAGAGGGTCATTCAGAGGCCCTAGCCATTTCAGAGGGACACCTTCACAAAGGGGATTTGGCTCCAGGCCATTTAGAGGAAAAGGGCGAGGTGATAATTCATATCGACCCAGACGACCATTTGGCTCAAACGTGTTCAAACCAAGAGAGTTGATATGTTTCAACTGCTCAGAGTCAGTTAATTTGCTTGAGACGGCTCACATTTAAATGAGTAAGTGCCGCATGTGCGAGTCTCCATTCTGGCACTAACAAAAACGACACAAATTTAGTTGGAGAATCTTGTGAAGGCACAATCTAGGTTAACAACAACTCTGTTTCAGCATTGCTCGATACTGGATCTTGTGTTTCAACATGCTCTGAAACATTTTTTCAGAAAAATTTATCAGGGTTTAATTTGAAACCTCTGAATGAATTAATAACAATTGAATGTGCTGATGGTAATGCACTACCATATACTGGGTATGTTGAAGTTCCAATTAATACCCCAGATATTGAAGACTCTAGAGAGCATTAATGTTTATTGTTTTGCTTGTTGTACCAAGTACCGAGTACAACAAAAAGACACCAATTTTAATTGGTACAAATTGTAAATTACAGTGTGGAGATTAATATTTTAGAAAGGCCACATTGCCTACACCTTGGTTTTTAGCTTTCATAACCATGACGTTAAGAGAGAAAGAATTAGCAAGAAATGGAAATAGACTTGCAATATTGAGATGTAATCAACACTCAAAAGAGACAATAGGTCCCAATCAGTCAATTAATTGTCATGTTTTACAAACAAAGTCTTGTATTATAAACAAACTTGTGCTATTTTACGGGTGACAAACGCCTCTTTATTGCCAAGGTTTGTTGAAATAACTCCTGCTGTTGTTAATTTTAATAACAACAAGCAAGAAATATTTGTTTATATATTTCATATATTTCAAATCCTTCTCCTCATGTGGTGACTATTGCACCTAGAGCTATCATTTGTGAGATGCAGCCTGTGCTCATTGAAAACAATTCTTCTCAAAACGTACAATATGAAAATGTGAATATTTTAAAACAGGTGCACATCAATTCAGAATTAACTCAAGGACAAAACAGTTAAATTTTAACTTTGCTTAAAAAGCATGAAAGGGGACAGAGACATTGGCAATTGCAATTTGTCAAAACATCGCATTGATTTACGCAGTGATGTTCCTTCAAACAAAGACATCGTAATATACCCCCACATATGGTGGACGAAGTAAGGAAACACTTAAATGATTAAGTCACTGCAGGCATAATTAGAAAGTCCAAGTCGCCATCTGGGCATTAGGGCATCTGCAGTTGCACTTTGTAGAAAAAAGAATGGGAAATTACGTATGTGTGACTATAGAAGGCCAAATAAACAAACTGTTAAATATTAATTTGCACTTCCAGGAGTAGAGGATATATTCAGTTGTTTAAGTGGTGCTACTTGGTTTAGCACTGTCGATATGAAAGCTGGTTACAGTAGAAGAGTCCCATAAAGAACGAACAGATTTCAAAGACGGCCCCTTTGGATTTTGGGAATTCAATAAAATGTCTTTTGGTTTAATTAACAGTCCAGCTAGCTACCAGCGCCTAATGAAAGAACGTTTAGGTGATTTTAACATGAAGATCTGTGTGATATATTTATATAATTTTTAGTGCTTCATTTTCTAAACATTTAGAACGTCTTGATCTTATTATGACAAGACTCAAAGACTTCGGCATAAAGCTTTCCCCAGATAAGTGTTTTTTTCTTAAAGAAGAAAGTTAACTTTTGAGGACATTTTGTAGGAGAGAATGGAATTGAAACTGAAGCTGATAAGTGTGAAACGTCCAAAGAAGTATCAAAAAAACAAGTCTAACTTCAAGTGGAAGCGGGGTGTTGAAGAAGAAAAAATGTTTTATGATTTGAAAATGTTGCTATCAACACCACCTGTATTGGGATATCTAGATTTTAATATCCCATTTGAACTACACACAGATGCCAGTCAAAAAGGATTTGGTGCAGTATTGTACCAATTGCAAAATGATACAAAAGAGTAATTGCTTATGCTAGCAGAAATGTGTAAAACTGAAAACAATTATTTTGCATACAAATTGGAGTTTCTTGCATTAAAGTGGGTAATCACAGAAAAGTTCAGTGAATATCTACAAGGGAGAAAGTGTATTGTCTGTACAGACAACAATCCACTGACCCATGTTTTTACTTATGCTAAATTGGAAGCTACTGGGATTCAAAGATGGATTTCTCCATTGCGGGAATATGATTTTGACATTATCTACAGACCAAGACATTTTAATATCGATGCTGACATTCTGTCAAGGTACCCATTTGAGAAATATGAAATTCAATTGAATGAAAGTAAAACAGAAAGTCAAACTATTAAAACCATTTGTAATCAAATACACATTCCATTCATTTAAGTACTTCCATGTGCTTCTGTAAATGTTCTGGATAGTGTTGATGATACTGGTGTTACATTAAAACAGGTAAAGATGAGAGAATTGATAAAAAGTCAGCGGAATGACCCAGTTTTTGGTGACGGTTTACGGCAACTATTAATAAACATTTTCCACAATAAAGTTTGATTTCAAACAATAGACATTTGACAATGTCCAGACATTTTAACCAGTTCAAAGTGATCAGAGGTTTGTTGTATAAAGAAATTGAAGAAAACCAAAAAATAGTTAAACAATTTGTGTTACCATCATGCTATCTCAGTGAAGTATTGAAAGGTTTACATCAAGATGTTGGTCACCCAGGCAAAGATAGAACAGCTTCATTAGTACGTGAACGTTTTTATTGGCATGGATATACTAATGATATTAACAAGTGGTTTAAACAATGCCCAAGATGCCTGAGAAGAAAGTCCAACAAGAACAACACAGCACCTCTTGTAAATATTAAGTTAAGTTATCCCTTGGAACTTGTGAGTACATATTTTTTTTAAGTGGATCAGTGTAAAGGAAACATAGGAAATATTCTTGTAATAACAGACCATTTTACTAAATTTGCTATTGCAGTGCCAACAAACAACCAGAGTGCTAAAACATCAGCTGAAGTTTTACTGGAACAGTTCATCTGCAAACATTGTATTCCCACCAAACTTTTATCTGACCAAGGTCCAAACTTTGAATCGTATATTATTTAAAAAAAAGCCATCTTATGGGAATTGAAAAAGTAAGAACAACGGTTTATCACCCTCAATGCAGTGAAAGGTTCAAAAGAAGTTTTTTGGATATGTTAGGCACATTAGAGCCTGAAAAAAAAAGCAATTAGAAAGAACATTTGCCATCCTTGTGTTATGCATACAATGCAATAAAACACGAATCCACGTGGTTTAGCCCTTTTTAACTTATGTTTGGAAGAAAACCAATATTACAAAATGGAAGTATCGAG
This sequence comes from Congeria kusceri, assembly GCA_027627225.1. Classification (NCBI taxonomy): domain Eukaryota; kingdom Metazoa; phylum Mollusca; class Bivalvia; order Myida; family Dreissenidae; genus Congeria; species Congeria kusceri. Next base: position 84,141,239 of record CM051024.1, read on the forward strand.
AAACATTGCAAATGAATTTTTTGAAAAAGCAAGAGGTAAACAACAACATCAGTATAACAAAAAAGCTAAAGCTTCAAAAACAGAGGTTGGTGATTATGTTTTTATTCGAATTTAAGCATTCAGTGCTCCTCACAAAATTGCACACAAATCATCTTTTACCTGTTGGTGAAAGAGAGAATAAGTCTGTACAGATAGTAAGTGATAAACCAAAGGCAGCCCCTAGAAAAAGTGAGATAGTTGATAAAAGTGAGTTCACTAAGTCAGGTGAATGTAATACAACTGATAAATGTAATCCAACTGAAAAGTGTAGTTCAGATTCTAGTGAATCTGATTGTGATAATTTTATTGAATACACAGGTGTGCGTTCAAAGAAGCAGAGACTGACTGGTCAGCGTGAGATAAGCAGGGAGGAAGCTGCAACAGTAGATGTAGAAGTAGAAGCTGCAAAAGGAAAGAAAGAAGAAACTACAACAGAAGTTGAAGCAGCAGAAGCTGTGGCAGAAGTAGAAGAACAGAAGGCGAAGAAGTCAATGTCCGGAATGATATCCGAACAAGTGAAGAAGGAATTGAGGAAGATTCTAAAGCACTGGCAGCGAAGCCGCCACCAAAACCACCACCGAGAAGGTCAAAACAACAAACATCTCTACCATACATTGAAACCGATGATGATGTTGATAGACCATTCCAAGAAAGTGAATTAGAACCAGGAAAAAGCCAGCCTGGCATGATACATATTATGTGGGTCAGCAGCAGAACATTTTAAAATTGTTAGAAATGCTAGCAGAAAACAGCAAAGTTACAGCTGAACTATTTAAATCTGTATTGCAGTGATGATATATGTGTACAACTGTTTTTAATACTCAGCTGTACAATATTTTGTATTTTATTAATAACGTGACAGGATGTGCAGATTTTGCATTGTTGTCATATTGATATTGTAAACAATAATGTATTACGTTTTTATTTTCAGAAGACCTGATGATGTACAAAAAATCATTGTATGTTATTATTTTTATTAATGCTGACACTTATGTTTCAGAAAGGAGAATAATGCATAGATTATGATGTTTTGATTTAAATGTATATTTATCATTTACAGGTTTTTGTCCAAAATTTGCACTCTATAAGTCAGTATGAGGAATATTATGTAAAAATAATCTTATTGTGTGTGAATACATTGTGTTGATTATTGTAAATACATTGTATATATATATATAGTGTGTATATGCAATGCATGGTTGTGGTTGTATAATGTAATAAATATGTGTAGTATCAGAATATTGATAGTAAAAAATATTGTACAGTGGTGTAGTAGTTTGTATTTGTAGTTATTTTAAAAGTCAAGACTACTTTTAGAAGGATGGGGAAAATGTTACAAGGTGAACATTTAGTAGTATGTAACCGACGTTTCGAAAAGTTTAGAGGTTGTAAAAGTAGCATGTTTTGTCGGAGCAGATCTGTACTGGAAGATTTTAAGTTGTAGATTTATAGCGGTTGATATCTTTACAATCCATTTAGTAAAGTTGATAATTTATAATTAGGATCTTGAATAATCAAGGTATGTATTTGCATTGCTCGTCAATTGTTGTAGAAACGGTTTATTTCGAGTTCTTTGTTTAAAGGTTAAATTGAGACCAAGCGCCATTTTTAAACTTCGATTTGTTAATGAAAAACCTGGGCTGTCAGAATGCTAACACAATTATATCGTTTTAACTTATCTAATAATGTAATATTGTTACAGCAATCACATTGCACAGAGAGAGAGAGTGCGTTTTTGAAACGAAAGGCCAAAGAGTACCAAATACTCTGTAAATTGTTTTCTCTTGTTTTTATTGTTAACTGTACAACTACACATGATTTTGCTTTTATATATTTGTTCCTGTGATTTTGTTGGGATATCATTATTTTCTTGTAAAAGTAATGGGTTTGGCACACAAGGACACTCAAGATCGATTAGGAATATTTTATCATTATTATATTTATTGGAATAAGAAATGTATATATGTTCATGTTCCTATAATTTGTATATATTTCAGAAGTCTGGTATGTCTTTATATAATTCTTAAATATTTGTATTTTCTTTGTTACTTGAGGGCGATGTAAATGTAGCCATCGTGGATTAACAGACGGACTGCTTTTGTAAAGAGAACACTTTAATGAACAGTGAATGAACTATTTTTAGTTATAAATCTATCATAAATCTCTGGTTTATCACATATATGTAATTAAAGAAGAATATTGAACTGCACTTACGTGTTTCATTTTATATTGAACAACCCCGAAGTTACAACGATGCTAGTCAGTGCTTTTCTGTAAGCCATTTTCATTGGCAGAGACTATAGCAGGACTGCACAGTTGTTTTTCAGAAACTGGATTAACCGTCAATCCGAAATGTACATCTGTATGTAAATTGTTATTTTAATAAAGACAATACGTGTATAATATAATTTTTTTATAAGCTGTATGCACAAATATTAATCGACGTTTTCCAATAAATAGGGATGGTCGACTATCTTGTTTTCGGGGCATAAACAATTTTCGGGGCATTTTGCATTGTCACCGTTTACGTCATCGCTCGCGCGCTTGACTAAATATTATTATTTGGTTGTTTCACGGTTAAAGTGCTTTTTGTTTACATATGAACAATAAATATCTTTAAAAAAGATATTCGGCGTATGTTGTAAATGTTTGTAAAGAATGTAAATTGAATATCCAACATGAATATTTAAAGCTGATGCATATGTTGATTTGGTTTATAAACGAACTGTCTCATTTCTTATAGATCGTTATTCTACACTCATTTAATATTATATTTATTAAAATCAAATAAATAAGTAAATTTTCATCATCAAATAGCGAACTGATATTTTCATGTGGCTTGCTCCAAAAAAGTAGTCTGAAATGTTTCTATACTTGAAATAAATAAAAAGAATATCCTTATTTCAAAGCAATGGACTGATGAACTGCCCATGTTTTTAATCAGTTCTACTTGAATAACCCAAATAAGTCAGACTCATCTGCTTATATATATTTGAAGTTTGTTTCAGTTTTTCATGATAAAATTATTTTAGTATACAATGCATTTATTCATAGTCTATATAAAAACGATGTCTATTTGTAGATTGAATAGCCTCTACACGAGATTTTGGTAGAAACATCAGTACCTCACAAGAAAAAAATAATTATGCAGAGCATCATAATGCGCCGAGAAATTATGAAAAGTCCATATGTTTAAGATAACTTAATTATGTAATGTCCGTACAATTAACTGATCTTACCGTCTCATATTTTTCATGCGGGTTGTTTTAAATCTAAGTAATGTCAACAGTATTTGTCAGGCAAATCAAAAGTTATTAGAAGTTACATTGTTTCCAAGACATTAATGACGAGAATGAATATGAGCGTTTAACATATTTATTATTGATTAAGCATTTATACTATGTGTGCCAAATAAAAACACACGTTAGGGAAAATTCATCGCAATTAAATTATGATGATTAGACTTCATTTTGTGATAACAAAAACGTAAAGTTATATTTAAAAGTGGCGAATTAGATTTTTATTCCTTTGGGAAAATACATCTCGAACGTGTTTGTGTATAACTATTATAGCTTTAATGCATTCATACAACGCGCGTATAGTTAAAATACCAAATGTCAAACATGTAAAATCACAACATGGATGAATTCAGATATATTCTGCTAAATAGTTTACATCAAATAAGTAGGACAACCTTATACATGTATAATTACAACTTTTTGCATTTTCACGTAAACGCTGCATTCTGATTGGATAATCCGCCAATGTGACCAGTCGTTCATACCCCGATGAACCGGCTGCGTATGCATATTACCTCGTTCTTATTCATGACCGTACTACTATCATTCACTATTTGCGAAATGACGTAATTGTTTGGCGATAACGTTTACGGTGTTTTCTTTTTCATTCACAATTTGCGATATGACGTCATTGTTTTGCACGAACGTTTACGATAGTTACTAGCTTTCGTAAACAAAATGGCTGATTCATCTGTTGCCGGAGTTGCAAACGATGAACTGTTTAACGCATTTGTTAAGAGTTTTGAATTGTTTTAACCAGAAAGTCCACTCCAAAATATCTGACGAGATATTAGAAATGCTACATGTGCCATTCGACGAAAATGAAACCGGAACTGAAACAGAGACTCCTTCGCAAGAGGCTACACGGCACTAGAGAAAAAAAAACAATACAAAGGGAGTAGTTGCGGCCCTTGTACAGTTAAAATTACAGTTTATATCCATTTTGGGTTATAATTATAAAATATTGAACTGTATTTTTCTCTAGTTCATCGGTGTATCAACTGTCGGCATTTATGCATATATTAGGCGTAATTTTCCCGACAGTTCATACGCCGATGAAATGCAAATATAACTATTACATTTCTAAATAATATATTGTTAATTGTTTATGTCTTTTATATGTGTCAAATTCTGCCGATGAGTGTTCCCAGACCTTTATTCAAACCCTGAGTGCATGCGTAACTAATAATGTGAACCACTGTGAATGACTAAATGAACTTCCGGGAGGACTACTTAATTAAAGATGTTTATTGAAAGGTATATACTTAGTTATCTATCCTTTCTGTCAAGGATAACATGAAAGGTATATGTTAATGCACATGTAATAACCTTTTTTATTATCTGCTATTGATCCTTTGTTTCATAAAAAATAGTATCAACAAGAAATACATTATCATTGTAGATTGTGATCTTACCTTCTATAAGTATAATTTCTGGAGTCATAGTTCGGTACTCTTCATTTCAAAATAACCTATGTCCATCTTGGATTTAATGGCATTAATTGTTAATTTCCGTGTGCTGCACAAGTCGGTTCACAGCGTAGTGAATGTACCGGTAGCTTTGTAAGTGCTAGTATATAGTATATAGTATATCATTTATATAGTATATAGTATATCATTTCGAAAAAGGATAGATTCAACATTCACATATTGATTGTAAATTGCCTAGCAACTAAGGTTTGCAGTTGCCAGTTACCTTAATTGTTTAAAATATCATCAACTGAATGTAGTTATCATGGCTACCAATTAAATCTTACAAACAAAACGCAACAGAGACACTAAAAATATGACAGTATGTTTTTAACGTTTTTAAAGCTTTATATGGCTTTTTACGAATTCTTTTTTGTCGTCACTGTCTGATCCAATTTCCGTTGTTTCGAGCTCTTTAAAAGTGGCCCAGCTAACGAAATAATTTGTTACGATGTTTGAGATTTCTTACAGCTTCCTTGGCTTTAGTTTTGGCAGAGTCCAAGTCTTCAGAATCAATCATTAAATAACACAAGTTCTTAATTTCCAAATTAAAATAGTACTGTATTTTTAACAATAGGGTTTTCTCATTAAAGAATGCAAAATAAAATTGAATTATTTTCATTTGGTGTTAACATTTCACTGTATCACCACGAATAAACATTTAAATGAACATAACACATACTAACCGTGTGTTATATAGCTTGTGTATATATCGCATTAATTAAGTCATTGTGACAGGTCATTTTCAGTACACCGATGCTTGTTCAAGACCTTTATTCAAACCCTGAGTGCATTCGTAACTAATAATGTGAACCACTGTGAATGACTTAATGAACTTCCGGAACGGCTACTTAATTAAAGATGTTTAATGTATGGTTTATACTTCACAATCTATCCTTTCTGTCAAGGATGGCAAGAAAGGTATATGTTAATGCAAATTTAATAGCCTTTCTTATTATCTGCTATTGATCCTTAGTTTCATAAAAGTATAATTTCTGGAGTTATAGTTGGGTACCCTTCATTTGAAACTAAAAAACAAAGTCCATCTTGGATTTATCATTTTCAATGCACCATATCTTGTTTTGCTAAAATTCATCAAATAATTTTTCAAAACGTCTATTCAAAACTACAATACTTGAAACATACAAAATGTTATAAATGTAACAAAAATACCTGACTGATTCATTATTTTGCAGATTGATTCCTGTCATCCAACTAGTTTCAGAATGCAATAAATTTAATAATGTAGCTCCACACGCATCTGTCGCCGTGAGGTTATTGTTAAAACTTCACCGCATATATAAATATTATTTATATATGCCATCAGTGAGTTATTAAAAAAGTGTTTTGCTTCAGAATGTTTAATTTTTAAGCAGATCACCTGAAAGTTGTCATAGAAACGTTTTTAGTATAAAGAGTGTCATACTGATATTTTAGTTTGTTGAATATAAGCAAGTGTATTAGACTAATTGATGGCAGTATTCGAAATTGAATAAAGCGCGCGAGTGACACTAATACGTACAAAATTACATTCAAGCTATGGCATAATAGAAAACAAAACGTAAATGTTATAACGATACTAGTTTTAAAGGGTTTGAGTGTTTTCCAGTTGTTTTGCTTTGACCTAATTAATTTAATGTTATTGACCAATCGACAAGAAAATAGGTAAATATATTAACGACATTTCTCCCAGTAGTATTACTCTAAGTAAAATGTCTTTAAATAAAAATATCGACTAAACAGAGACCCGGTCGTAATTTATAATGTTTCGATTGTTTTAAAAATCTATAGGAACATTGTACGTATGTATAACTTGTCACTTGAGCTACATAACTTGCTTTGTTTTTCATGAGAAAGAGTTTACGGTAAACCCGAATTTATAACGCCTCCCCCCTAAACGTTTTAATAAAATGTCACTGATTGTTTTGGTGTATAAATGACATAAAATCTCGGCATTGCGGATGTGATCGATATATTTATCCTTAATGATCTAAATCCCATTACTTAGGCCAATATTTGTTATGTTTTTTTTACGGGAACTTTTTTTTATAATTGAGTCGAAGGGGGAGGAGTAATAAAAATAAAATATTTCTTTTTACAGCAATCGACAAATAAAATACATTATAAATTAAAAGAGGAGCTTTTTTCTAACTGAATACATTTTTAACAGTTGAGGCTAAAACAAGCTCTTAAAAGACATGCTAGTTTAAAAGTTACTTAATTCGTTTGAAATTCTTTCAATAACTATTTGAAAAGATACAATTATTACGTTATACTTTTTCAAATATGTATATGTCCTTGTTACTTGTACGTGTGCTATGAATAAAATACCAAGTCGGCGTGGAAATTATCAATAAAATTCACAATGGTTACTTTTATTTTTATTTGCTTTTTTGTTAAAAATTAGGGTAGGGATTCCCGTAAAACAAAAGATAAAAAATGTTGGCCTTACTATAGTTGATAAAACATTATCTTGTTTTATTGTAATGTTACATGCTCAAATGAAATTCGTGAAGGTATAGAAAGTTAGCGGATATTTGCCATAATTGTACCATATATACGCCATAGTTGCTTTATTTCACTGAATGTTTACCTGAACCTGTACTGTAAATTGCAAACGTACTTTTTGTGGTTTTTTAATGGTCATTATTGATTATTAGAGTAAACAATATGACTATAAGTTACCATTTAGAGTAAACAATATGACTATAAGTTACCATTTAGAGTAAACAATATGACTATAAGTTACATTTAGAGTAAACAATATGACTATAAGTTACCATTTAGAGTAAACAATATGACTATAAGTTACCATTTAGAGTAAACAATATGACTATAAGTTACCATTTAGAGTAAACAATATGACTATAAGTTACCATTTAGAGTAAACAATATGACTATAAGTTACCATTTAGAGTAAACAATATGACTATAAGTTACCATTTAGAGTAAACAATATGACTATAAGTTACCATTTAGAGTAAACAATATGACTATAAGTTACCATTTAGAGTAAACAATATGACTATAAGTTACCATTTAGAGTAAACAATATGACTATAAGTTACCATTTAGAGTAAACAATATGACTATAAGTTACCATTTAGAGTAAACAATATGACTATAAGTTACCATTTAGAGTAAACAATATGACTATAAGTTACCATTTAGAGTAAACAATATGACTATAAGTTACCATTTAGAGTAAACAATATGACTATAAGTTACCATTTAGAGTAAACAATATGACTATAAGTTACCATTTAGAGTAAACAATATGACTATAAGTTACCATTTAGAGTAAACAATATGACTATAAGTTACCATTTAGAGTAAACAATATGACTATAAGTTACCATTTAGAGTAAACAATATGACTATAAGTTACCATTTAGAGTAAACAATATGACTATAAGTTACCATTTTATAATTTAGTTAGAAATATTGTCTTTTCGTATGGTTTATGAGCATGCCTTGCAGATAAAATAATCACTGAATAACACTCTTGATGATGGAACTATATTTAAGAAATAATATTTTTGCTATCATAGTTTGTTGTCAAATAACCTAAGTCAGGGAGTACAGATGCGTAGGAATTAGCTTATGAAATAACCCTATATTTTATCTGTACTCCGCCCATCTCCCTCCAATGAAAATTCACAGGTGCGATTCAGTGACCTAAATGAATCATAACAAACTATTTTCCAAACATTAAACCCGTCCATAATTTGTTGCAAAATAACCTATACTTGAATGCCTTCGTTGTGTATGAAAACTAGTCTGTGTGTTAGAATAGACAATGAAATAAACATTGCCAACATGGTGAATACGTGTACGTCAGCACATTTTCTTTGTAAAAGAGTATCAAACATTATTCAGTTAATGAACTAGAAAATACTCTATCTTATAGTTTACAAAATATGATAGTAATTAACAACAATTTAACACATGACTTAACCGTATTGCCACCGAAATTGTATGCAGCAATTACTCTCATGTTATTGTTGTGTAAAGTCGGAAATGTAATTTGATTTAACTCAGCCACGCGTGCTTTAATGGCTATCATAATTGCACTTTTCAATATAATAACATTTATGAGTCAATGGTATTGTCCTTAAAAATATCGTATCTTTTAGAATAAAGCACGAGCGGGTTCAAAGAGTGTTTTGTTTGAACTGAAAATTATTTATGTTTGACGAAAAACCACTGAAAGGATAAATGTATTCATATTTATGACATCGCAAATACATATTTTGAAGTTAAATATAATTCTCTTTTTTTGTCAGAATATCCAGTTTGCTGTAAATTGCTGGATTTTCCACGCCTTAACATCGTATCAAGTGCAATGTAGTTGTCATATACCAGATATGGAATACTTTTACACCAAACATTGTAGTAATAGATATTTGAATGTGTCAAAAATTGTACACTGTGTTACGTACAACATTTGTAACATAAGTATATGTAATGTAATAACAAGTATTTAAATAGTGAATCATGTTGATATTCTATACTCTTATATCTTGCATGCCCATTCAGAAAAATCACCGAACAAGTAGAAAGTTAAGGAGAACTATATATAGTATTACCAGTACACGTGATTGATTTACCTATGTCGCTAACGCTTACTTTACTTTGGATGACCCCACAGGTGTCTCCTGCAATGATGCGTCATACATATATACATAATACATTGTTGGCACCTGAACGGAGAAAGTCGTTCTTGTGTGGTTTAAAAAAAATGAAAATACAAATCGCTCACTTTACAATATCACAATTAATATCCCACAATCAAATGCAGAGTTGACTGTGTCTGACTAACATTTCTCACACGAATACATGTATGTATGGGTCAGTTTATAGACATTAGATCACCATGTACGTAACTGAGTGTTTTATTGTTTCTCTAACTTAATATTATTAATAATATAAAAATCGGATTACAAACAAACAAGCAACCCAACGGTAACAAAACAATACCCTCGTTGGTGGAGTCAATTACGGTATATAGATACCACATTGAGCTATACGTGGAATAAATAGGTATATATGTGAGCTACATATACGTGCAGTTTCAAATATTAGACTCGAAATCATAATTTGACAAATTTAAATGAGGTTATGTACCGTTGTGATAAATAAATACAATGATACGAGGTTCGTATTAAATAATTATTTTAGACAAGCAACAAAGTTTCGTGCGTTTAGTATTTATTGTTTTCCACCTATTCCTGCAAAATATTTCCCGTACTTCCACTTAAAGCTCAAACATGCATGTTACCAATACGCGCTTATGTTTTTCCAAACTATTGGAGATAGCGCGATGCATTTAGACAGTTTATTAGGGATCGTGGGTTACGTAACAATTCAAAGGTCACGAGTCCAAGTGGGGAACGAAACCTCCACGCAGAGATTTGACTGGTTCCGAGCATAGCTCGTATTCGTATCAAAACCCTGCCAGGACAAACTACCACTTGATCAAAGTCAAATGACATGGTGAAAGTTAAAATGGTGGACATTGTTTTCAAAAAGAGAGACGCTTACGTTGCGATAATGTGGTTAAAAAAGCAAGTTGTTTGTTTCGTTTTATTGTTGTTATTCCCAAGTGTATACTGTTGTATTTATGTATATTTCGTAGTTATGTTTTGTGTGGTTGATGTTTACGAAGTGTGTTTGATTCATGTTGGGAATTACGTACAAGTGTACTTGCATGTATTGCAGTTTATTTTCAGCGACCAAAAGGTCAACTCTCCGGCTGATATGCAAACAGGTAACAAATTCGAGAGCAATACGCTATCACGAACAGGTGATTAAACAGTGTTTTACGCTTTCTAGTTAATTGGTCATTACCACAGTGGATAAACGAACTATACGCTGACCGGATATTGCGATTGGTTGTCAATTGAACAGTGTAAAATTCTAAACATGGGTGATGAAAAAGTGGTAATATTTTGGATGCAACACAATGCATGCAAATGGATTTGTATGTATATTGTTTTATACAAATTATCTGTTCTATATAAACCATCCTGAAAAACTCAACGAAGCATGTTATGGTATACTTTCCTCTTAATCATAACAGTGTTTAGCGAGGTCAGGTTGACACAAAAACATAAATTTAGCTGATTTTCTTCTTTTTTCCTTCGTTGTCAGACGTTTGTATTTGTGCAATTATCTATGTAGCATCTTAATGTTATTGAGTATTATAATAAATAACGATTACGAGCAAATTACAAGTCATTTAAACCGGGGCTTAAAATATGCCGACTGTACGTTTCTTGCAGTTGATACTGAACCTTACTTGCGATTTAACGAATATGTCCTGTACTATGTCTTGCGAAGATTCTGTACGTTTCCTACGATGCTATGAAGTTGTTGTTGTTTGCGGGTGATTACATGCAACTGTATTGTATTGCAGATTAAAATTAATACAGTAACTGCATTTTAAAGACAAATATCGGAGGCTATTAATGGAATGTAGACATCAAACTTTATTTTTTATTTAATATAACCATCAGTGCGTAGATTTAAAAAAAAAACTGCAATAGAAGGAAAGAACAATTATAAGAGTGATTGTTTCAAATAGAAATAAATTACTTATTACACAAATGCTTAAAAATATACCAATAAATTGAATATTTACCGGGATTCCGACACGAAAATACACAGTGTTAACAAGAGAAAATGGCAAAAGTTTGTAATAAATACTATTTCTATAGAAAACAATTAATAATGAACATTAAAAAGAAGGATAGGAAAGCAATTTCAAACAGGTATTTGACTAGCAATACATACGTTATGAAATTACAAGCAATTAAATATAACGCAAAGGGAAGCAACTCTTACAAAAATATGCTGTCAACAAAAATGTAAGCGAACGCCATCGCATTTACTGTCAGGTTAACCTGACCATGAAAATTAATAAAACTCATGGTTTTTTGTCGTCGAAAGTTGATTAAATACTGCAAAATATGTCTTGAATCCCAAATGAATAATCACTAGAAACGGTACAGTACAATCGCAAGTCGAGTACAGATCATTTGTTCAATTAATGCAAGAGACGTACAGTTTGCAAAATGTTCACCTTGCTTTCTTTACAAAAGATTGTGTACAAAGCTAAGTCTCAAACAGTATATGTCACCGTTTTGGCAAAGTAAATTTATTTTTAAGCTTCTTTTTGATGAATATTCAGAAGAATAAGAATATGCACTTAAATGCGAAAAATATCATCATGAAATCGGTGAGTATGAAAACGACAAAACGAGGTAAGCATGATTGTAAGTGAATTCGGCGATGTTTGAACGACGACAGCCATTCGATGCATCCCACTAGGTAAATAAACTATTCCTTGATATAATACAAAACCGCACATAGCTCAAAGGTTTTGAAAAATGCAAAAAAATATCAGATTTCATTTACCCATGTTTCGAAATATACACTATTCTATTGACATCCAATCGCAATATCCGGTCGGCGTACAGTTCGTTTATCAACTGTGATTATTAAGCAAGTACAGCGCAGTAATAAAGTGAATACTGCATGTTGCAAATTATAAAACGTATGCTGCAATGATAAAATATATCCATAGGATTCTGACATTAAACAGCACCCTTCTTAAATATGCTTATTGTTTAACAGTAACCTAGAACAATAGCTGTTAAATAATACTATAACTAACGCATCGTGTATGTAAACACGTATATTATAACAAATTGAGATTGAGAATATAAAGTCGAAATGGTACAAAGATGTAGAATAGATATGATATAGAAAAAAAAGATTGTTGTACTTACAATTAAACTAGTCACCGAGGTTTCCTATGCATCGCTACATTGATCAATATCGCGTTTGTTTATTTTTGTATACACTTCATGCGAATTGTTTTCGATAAATAACAGTTATGTTATGTATTATTCTGAATTTATTAGCACACTTATATAACGTTTAACTATATTTGCATATTATTATACATGCATTTCGTAATTTAGTATGTTTCGAGGGTTATATCCATTTAATTACAACGTTTTATCCTTGTGAATTATTATAGTTTAAATTAGATATTCAAGGGAAATGAAAATACAATTATATAGATACGTGTATGTTTGCAGCAGTGTAAGTTGTTGTTGTTGTTGTTGTTTCTTTGAGTTCTATGACAGACTAGAGAAGCTTATTGTCTGACTGACTTTTGTAATAATTTAGTGTTTTATGTGCTTTGTGGATGCAATAAATGGTATCCCCGTACATATCTTCAATGTTGTCATATATTCACTCATTAGAGGCTGTCAGCGGTAAAGTTTGCAGCTGGAGTTTCATTGTTTATATTTATGAAACTAAAACAGTATCGTATAACCCAGATGGGTTCTGATATAATATTCAAAGCTACATTTAAAAGCGTCCATGTGCATGACAATGTGACCATCTGCAAAGTATGTACAGCTTTTGTTTTTCGGTATATTACAGCGGCAAATAAGCTGAGCTTACGGCATTTCTCCACAAAACCTTGTGAGATGTGAAATAGTATCGTGCATTTCAAAATTTCTTGTTATTTTAGCGTTGGGAATAATAGTTCTTAAGAAGATTATATACATCGAGAAGAAATATGCTAGTACCTCTTTGTTTTGTGAAGTTAGGATATTTATCATGTTATCTCTGATTTGTCGGTCAATAAATAAATATAAACATTTTGAAACTTCAGCTGCATCAGCAGGAGAGAACTCCTATAAGCAGCACAAGGTCCTTTATTTAAGGCAGATCAGGAGAGAACTCCTATAAGCAGCACAAGGTCCTTTATTTAAGGCAGATCAGGAGAGAACTCCTATAAGCAGCACAAGGTCCTTTATTTAAGGCAGATCAGGAGAGAACTCCTATAAGCAGCACAAGGTCCTTTATTTAAGGCAGATTACCAATAGCAAACACAACACAGCACAATACAAAATCTCGCAACAAACACAACACACAAATATGAATAAAACTGTAGTCCCCGCCTTGGAACTGTTAATGCAAAGCAATAGGGGTTTAAACCCGTTTACGGGCGCCCGAACCTCATACTTGGCCAAAACGTATTCCTAATACAGTCACGAAAATATAAATATACATTAATGTCAAAGAATAGCAATTCAAATTAAACAATGATTAAAGAGAATACTTTATTTCAGTGTAATTACATTTTAATTACTTTATGGTTGAATGTACACCAGAGTAGCTGAATAACAATTTCTGAGGCACGATGAAATAACAGGAAAACACGTAAGAACTACATCTCTTTTTGTTAAACGATTTAAAGACATTATAGCGTCATCTAGATTATTTTTCAGATCATCGTCATGCAATACTGGAAGAAGCCGTAATATTGGGTGTAAATTGCCAGATTACATAACTAGGCTGTATATGATAACAATACACATTATCAAACTTAATCAAAATGAATAAAATATAATATAGTATTCTATATTTGTAAAATATTAGATTCTTCTTGCAAACAGAAATTACAAAATAGTGTCCAACTTAATAAATGGGAATCAGATTTTTTTTTAATGAGGTTATTTTATCCCATTATGTAATATGGACCCACATGTTATTTGTCATATAATAAATATCCTCAGCAAGTCGTTTCATCATAGCCATACGTTGCCAATGTCGGTGCGTATTTATTATATTCGTTTTGATGTTCAGATAATTTTCAGTTTGTCATTAAATGAAATATAAAGACATTCTTAATGATAATCATACATTATCCGCGCAATGCGTCCAGTTCTTCTGCTGCTAGAAACCCGGAATTTATTTCTTAGAGACTTAGTTTTTTAAGCAATAATACCGAACAACACTCATCAATTAAGTCTTTATTTGGTTTTCCGGCAAAGAGTTTGTATATCGAGGGCAACTCGATATAATGCTATGGTTCTGACGTTTAAACAGAAATAAACGTTTTATCATTCATGCAACGAACACTATTTAACTGAATATTGCACGAAGTAATTCGATATGCTGTTATGAATTCTAACGTTCAAACAACAGGGGATGTTAAAATTCACGCAACGAATATTATTGAACTGAAAATTGCACTCGATATTATGTTATGATTCTAACGTTTAAACTACAGGGGATGTTATCATTCACGCAACGAACATTCTTAAACTGAATATTGTGCGAAGTAACTCGATATTATTTTATGATTATAACGTTTAAACAACAGGGGATGTTATTATTCACGCAGAGAACATTATTGAATTAAATATTGCACGAAGTTTAGTGTAACGCGATATTATGTTTCGATTCTGACTTTTAAACAACAGGAAACGTTTGACAGAAGCATGTAGTTCACTTGCAATAAATGTTTAGATGACATTGATTGGCACCATGAACTGATTTAAGGGTTTCAACCAGCAAAACATAGCGTGTTTGGGAAATACATTATGACCTGTTTTGTATTTAATGCATATAATGTATGTGTAAGTTGTTTGCAAATGTATTATAACCTATTTACATGCATTTTAAATAATTGTGTATTGCATTATCTTTGGTGCAGATTGATTATGATGATTGTCATAATCATTTGCCTATATTACGCGCGTATTTATAGTTTTGAAGCTATAGTTAGTAGTAGTTTAATAAAACTCTCTTAACCACTCTATATTGTTGTTGGTCTTTTGTTTGGGAACTGCATTAAGATTTTAAACCAGCAAAACATAGTGCGTAACAATAACGGACAATATTTATGGAATGTAATTTCTTGAGAGTGTTTTTCCATTAAGTACAAAAGAAGATATATTATAATCGTGAACAATAATATCAAACAAGTTTTATCAGATTTACTATTTGTCATTATTTTATTTTAAATATTAAAGTATTATGTTATTGCAAATATAAGTGTGTGTGTGTGTGTGTTTTTTCAATTGTCTACCAGTTCCTCGCATAGATCTACTCCTGTTTCATTCTAATTATAAAGAAGGAAATCGCCTGTCTCTGAGATATAAGGCTCCAGATGTGTTCTAAACATTATTAAAGGTGACGTATGGATCGCCGGGACTGTCTTATGTTGTCGTCGGTTGTGTTGTTGTTATGTTAGCAGTATATGTTATTATGTCGTGTTGTGTATTATGTCAGTATATTGGTTCATCTTGTCTACTCATAATGTGAGTTTGTCTTTCGCATGTGTTATTATGTTATGTACACGTGTTGTTTTGTCAATGCAATGCGTTAACGTGTATGCAATGTGACTTGCTATGTCAAATTGTTGTGTTGTTATGTTAAAATGTAGTTTGATCTTGTCAATAGAGCAAGTTAACATGTTTAACTTAGTGCAGCGTGTGATTATGTCAATGTAGTGCGTGATTATGTCATGTTTAAAAGTTGTATATATATATATGTTGTTGATTTGTTCAGACGGAGTCGTATTATGTCCAAATGCGTTATCAAATCAAGATTAGTCATCTTGTCAAATAATAATGTATTCTTGTCAGAACAATATGCTATTATGTATTGCACCCGTTTATGTATAGTTTTTGTCAACACAGTATGTTATTATGTCATGTGTACGAGTTGTTGTGTCAATGCATGGTGTTGTCCAGACAGTGTTTCATTTGGTCCAAATACCGTGTAATGTTGCATATATTTCGCGTGCATTTGTTATTAAAGAATGCTATCATGTCAAGCCCACATGTTGTTCTGTCAATGATAAGTTTTATTTTGTTGTCACAATGTCCTATCATGTCTAAAGTAAATTCATTTTGTTCAAACGGTTTTGTTCGAATGACATGTTATTGTTGTTGAGCTAAAATTAACATGCACTCATTACAATAGCGGAAAGCATCGCACATTGACAAAATCGACACAATTAGACATAGAGGCATGCGTGGATGGCATTAAAGTCGATAAGTTAATTTGAGTTGTGGACATAGTGACACGCCTTTTTGACATAATAACATATTCTTTTGACGAGTTCACAGGATCATAGCACATAATGAAACAAAATTTTAACATAATAAGACGTCTTTTTGACATGATGAAACAATATTTTTACATGATGACACGTCTTTTTGACATAATAACATATTCCCTTGACAAGTTGACCTGATCATAGCACGTGATGAAACAATATTTTTACATAATGACACGTCTTTTTGACATAATAACATATTATTTTGACAAATTCACCTGATCATAGCACATGATGAAACAATAGTTTAAAATAATGCAACGTCTTTTTGACACAACATATTCTTCTGACAAGTTCACCTGATCATAGCACATGATGAAACAATATTTTAACATAGTGACATGTCTATTTGACATACAAACGTATTGCTTTGACAAGTTCACCCGATCACAGAACATGATGAAACAACATTTTAACATAATGACACGTCTATTTGACATAATAACATATTACTTTGACAAGTTCACCTGATCATTGAATATGATGAAACAATATTTCAACATAATAACACGTCTTTTGGACAAAATAAGACAATCTTGAACAAGACAACACGAATCATGGTGACATAAGACAGTCATGGCGTTCCATAATATTGGATTCCAATACGCAATTTGATCTTCCACGCGCTTGTAAAGGTCTTTATCTGCATTTTGTTGATTTCCAAAGAAACTAAACATTTATTTGGATTAAACCAAAAACCACGGAAACAAACAACTGAAAGGAACACAAAGCTACATAGGAATATATTAAAAATTCATTTCGCAACATACATGTACAAATCTAGATTTACACTTGTTTGTTTCGCTCTATCAAGTTAAACCGAATCAATCGAAATACAAATCAATGCACTTATAAGTATTCTACATAATTTTAATAATATATACGACATTCATATTTACACTGTCTTCTAACTTTTATGTTCTCTACATAATTTTAAAAATATATACGTCATAAATATTTACAAAGACTTTTTACTTTTATGTCCTATACATAGTTTTAATAATATATACGACATAAATATCTACAATGTATTCTAAGTTTTATGTACTATACATCATTAAGATAATATATATACGACACAAATGTCTAAAATTTCTTCTTAGTGTTATGCTCCATACATAATATAAATAATATTTACGACAAAAATATCTACAATGTATTCTAACTTTTATGTACTATACATGATTTTAATAATATATACGACATGAATATCTACAATTTCTTCTTACTTTTATACGCGAGTTTGTATGGAGTGACTAAGAATTTTTTATTCTTTAGTCGCATTTCTTAATACTAGTATTATAAGGCGGAATACATTTAGCTGCATATCAAAAGTCGTCATAACTATTGATGTCCTCATTACTTTCATATTTGCAACATTCCGTTCGATAAATCAATATATGTTTCAGTGCCGACTGCATCGTTATTTTAGTTAGGTGAAAAACCACATAGATAGTTTCAAATAGTATAAAACTAGTATATAACATACACTAGCACATATTCTCACACTGTCTAGAATAATTAGTTGTAACCATTGTACGAGAAATTATTGGGTATATTCTAATTGCGTAGTTTTAAAGATGTTCGGAACAATTTCCTTCAATTTTTTTCCAAAGACAGATTTTCTTAAAACTTGGCACAAACATGCATCAATGTATCCTAAAACTTGAACAGTCTTAAAAAATAGTGGTCACCGGCCTTTTTCCGGAAATATTGAATTTTGAATACGGTACCTGTCGAAGCCTTTTTTCAGTTTGTGTTACTTAGAATGTTGAATAATATAAAGCGTTCATATTCAAACAAAGATGGAGATTTTTAAATGCATTTTTTTTATGTTTTTTGGTAATATACAAGTGCAGTTTAATGATAAAACAAGCTTTATCTACAGCTATCATTTACCAAATAACTTGTAATAGACGCTTAACGAGGTGAATTTTGCATTAAATTTGCATCAATTTGCATCAATAATTTATCAAATATACGAATATCTTTTGTTCCAAACGACAGATTTTGTTAAAAGATCCTACATACATGCGTCATTGTATACTGAAACTAAAACAGTCTTAAAAAATAGGGGTCACCTGCCTTGTTTCGGAAATATTGGGTTTTGAATACGGCACCTGTCGAAGCCCCTTTTTCAATTTGGATTTTATTAATGTTTTTAAGTATATAGGATAGTTATTTTTTATAAAGTTATGGTTCTTTCAACTGATATGTTTGGCAATATACATGTGTATGTTGATAATAAAAACGTTTTACCTACATTTATTGCTTAAATAATGAATTTGACTGGACATTTAAGTGTGTCAAATGGGAACTAATAATGCTTTCTGAAACTTCATTTTTATCAAATGCATATTTTGTTCCAAACGACATATTTTCTTAAAATTTCGCGCAGACGTGCACTAACGTATATGTACAACAAAACATGAATAAAAAGAATGGCTCACCGAACTTGTTTGGGGAATATTGGATTTCATAAACGGTACCTGTGTAGCCTTTTTCTTGTTTCGTTTTAGCATACATAAACAACGTATCAATATAATGGAGATCTTTAATGGATCATTTCTGAACTAAATTTGTTTGGAAATACATTGCATAAGTGTGTTTTTGATTATTATATATGCTTTATGAACTTTTTGTATTAAAAATGTTTATTTTGAATGGACATTAGAGATGAAATTAGTATATTCTAACCTATATACAATAAAGAAAAAATGAAGCAAAAGGAGAAATTAAACCCAATTATTTTCTTTTTGTTGCGAACGTCTTTAATCAACACATTTGGTAAACGAATATCACAAACATTACCACGTACTCTTTTGTGCGAAATTGTTTAACTGTTAACACGTCATATCCGAGTGCAATGTTTGGATAAAACTGCAGCTTGATTTGCACATGATTGACATTTGTAGAAAGGTCAATTATTCTAAGTTTTTGACCAACTGTCGTCGAAGTTCATCGATTTATTGATTTGGTCGACGAATGATGACAGGAGATGACTTATTCAATCTAGGGAGCACGATTATAGTTGAATCTGACAACCATATCATAAATTGCTGCATTTCAATGTATTCAATATAAACAGGTTGATCCTATAGGTATTTATTCTTTTGCGAAAATCAATGTGTTCTATACATTACTATTTAATTTACAGTCTCAAAAATATATAAATATAATATATTCGTATAGCTCTCGAATCTGTATTCCAATTAAAAAGTTCTTAGTTAATATTACATAAATCTCATACAGCATGCCTTATAGACTTTGTCTTTAAATATAAACACAATGTGCACAGTCTTGTAAAAGAAAATAAACTTATGTATATTTATCGTCAATTTATAGTGTTATCTAGGCAATACAACCCTGCTATATGGGTTTTTATTTATGTGTAATAGGGATACACTACAATCGATGTCCATTGCAGTGTGCGAGGTGACAAATACACCACAATGTATCCCAATGTTTAACCTATTCTGTATATTCGTTTTAATACTTTTTTGCATTCCTGTCTGAAATTCTGATTAATGATTGTGTAAATTATCGGATTTGCAGCGTTGTTCAAATATAACAAGTGATTAATAAAACACTGCATGACCAACGTTGTTTTAGAATTAACATTCCAGAAGTCACCATTTACCGTGTTAGCCAAACGGACAAACAGGAAAGGGATCCATGACGCAAAAAATACAGCTGTAACGCAGAATAAAATATTAGCGGCTTTCAACCGACTTCTAAAGATGTAATTAGTATTTCCCGTTGTTAAATAGTTGCCGTTTTTAGCTCTCATTGGCACTGTTTTAGCTATATGATTGTTTTCCTGCAGCTTCTGCAAATGTATTAAGTTGCCGTTGCGCTGGGGTCTTGAAATGTTTGTTTCGTACGTTTTTCTGTTGTAACTGCTAATTGTAGAAAGTGTTTTATTGGACGACATCGCTTCTGTATTGTCTGCGTTTATTTCTGAAATAACTGGTGTTTGTAACTGCGACACTTCGGCAGTTGATGCTCCAGCGGATGTTTGCTGGACTGACTGTGTGCCGTCTTGCGGCTTTATTGCGGCTAAAATATGTGCGTTCGATAATGGCCTTATAGAACGTTTGCTAACATATGCCGTAACGGCAACTCGTATGTACAATATTACCATTGCTACTACTTCGACCAGGAAACAAATCAAAATGAATGATTCTCAAATACTGTTAGCACTGCGGAGCTTTGGTATTTTTCCCGGTAATGACATCGGTAGGCGATAAGATGTATTCCATTGGCGGTTATTTCAAAAGGTGCTGCTCCATAAAATTCAAACAACGGCAGACTCATTACGAAAGCGATCACAGTTATTGTCGTTATCCCTTTAATCACATGTTTGTCAAATGCCAGATATTTGACTGGATGACAGATAGCCAAGTAGCGGTCGATGGCGATGAGTACAAGAGCCATTCCGGATAGAGCCAGGTTGCAGTGAATAACAAATTCGAAGAACTTGCATGTCATCACCCACGTTTGGTCATGGGAGTTAAACAATTTGTAGATGACGTACGGATGGATAACTAAGCATGCAGTCCAATCCATCACTGCAAGAAACATTATAAAAACGTTTGCCGTCGATTTTTGTCCCCGTTGCCCGTACATTGATAATACAAGCGTGTTGCCAGCAAGACCAACAAACATAAATATGAAAATCATAAAAATGTTTGGTGCTTGAGTAACTGCGGTGATTTGGTTCCATCGTTTGACCTCTTCATACCAACATGTAACATTGACGTCCGCACTGCAAACTGGGAACGTAACGTTATTCGCATTCATATGGATCATTTTGAAGCTGTTATGTTTCATATCCACGAATTGACAATATAAACATTTATCTATGTTTACATATACATGCACCACGATTCCACACGTAGCTAACTGGTCAACGCACAATACCTGACAATGTTACATGCACCTGAATATTGTTAAGCTTGTTCATTCATCCGGCATACAGAGAGTTTAAAAACGTTTTTTTTATTTAAATGTTAAGTATGTTGATTAAATTTTGCATGCCACCCATTCCATAAAAGGCTCCTTTTTTGGCTCACTGGATTGTTTAAAATTGCCACTGTAATATCCTGTCAATATACATCAGACTGAATGAAAACATTCATCTGCTACTCCTGGCTCATTGACTCACAATGAGAGTCGATTATTAACTGTTCATATGTGTTGCTTTAATATTAGTGCTTCTTCTATCTGCAAAAAGGTCGCACAAAATACTCCATCTTGTATCTGAAAAAAAATATTTTTACTCTAAAGTGCCCTTAGTAAGAATGTAGTTAAAGGGTAATGATTCTCCCTAAATGAACAATTAAAGGGATATTTACTCCAACATAGCAAAACTACACATTTCAATATATAATTTAATGGTTTTAAGATGTATGAATATTAAATGAACAATGGCTATATAATTATTATATTTCCATATTTACTCTATGTGTTGTTTCATTATCAATTCACAATTTCTGTAAAGAATTTTATTGCCAGTCAGAGAGTCACATTTTACCAAATTTTAAATGAGTATTCACTCCAATGCTCGTCTTATCTAGAGCACTGGTGTCTCTGTAGCTAAATACACATAAAAAGGCAGTGCCATGACAATGGACTGTTCTAGATTTAAACTCAGCCCCACCTTTTGCTAGAGATGTTATTTCCATGCACTGTTTTTAGGTAACCTGAGCACAAAGTGCTCATAGTGAGCTTTTCTGATCGCCCGTTGTCCGTCGTCCGTGCGTCCGTGCGTCCGTGCGTCCATGCGTCCGTCGTCAACTTTCATTCAAACAACATCTTTTCCTAAACCACTTGGCAGATTTTCACCAAACTTAACAGGAATGATCATTGGTGACCCTCTTTCAAAGTTGTTCAAATCGTTACAGTCCGCTGCATATGTAGGTCAACAAAGCTAACAATAGATTTAAAAAGTGTAAACTTTAAAAATATTTTTCTCTGAAACCGCAGGGCCCAGAGGTTTCATATTGGGCATGAAACATCCTATAGTGGTCCTCTACAATGACTGTTCAAATTATGCTCCTGTGGTCAAAACTGGCTACGCTCCGGGCGTCACATGGTTCATAAAGAATATATAGCAAAATGTCTTTAAAAATATTTTCATCTGAAACCGCAAGGCGCAGAGGTTTCATATTTGGTATTTAACATCCTTTAGTGGTGCTTTACAAAGTTTGTTGTACTTATGCCCCTGAATTCAAAACGGGCCACGCCCAGGGGGTCACATGGTTTATGTAGAATATATAGCAAAATGACTTTTAAAATCTTCTCCTTTGAAACCACAAATCTAGCTGCACCCCGAGGGGTCACATGGCTTATATAGACTTAAATAGCAAAATTACTTTAAAAATCTTTACCTGAAACCGCAAGGCCCAGAAGTGTGTTCAAGATTGTTCAAATTATAGCCCTGGGATAAAAATAAGTCACGCCTCGGGGATGCAAATTCCAATTGGGTTACAAGGTCTCAGGTTAGCGTCCTAGGGCCCTCGGGGCCCTCTTGTTTTTACAAATTTCACGTGTTGATTGTATTGGCAGTCAATCGGTGAATAACCAAGAACAATTGCGTCGCTATTATTCTTACAACCACGCCTACATATGGGCGGATCTCAGAAGAAAAAAAACGTACAGTGGATTTTTACAAGCCATCTGAACCTTAACATAAACATTCATATCATGCACATTTTTATATTTTGTAAGTACAGTATTGTCCTATCTTTAGAAAAACATCTTCAGACACATACAATGCGACGTACAATGACACTTTTTCTGATACATCATAAAATATTTAGAAATTTATTATAATATATCAAAATATTTATTAATTTCTTTCAATTATTAAAACAGTAAATTTATTCGCGTGAACAACAAACGGAACTTAAAATAAGTAACCACAGTTAGTTTGGGGGTGGGGTTCAGATTTTTTACCTATTTACACTGCTCGGCGATTGTATGCTAAATTGTCACATAATCATAATGTAATGTAATTATTATGATTGCAGTTTTCAAATAGATCCACAAGTAGATGCTTATGAATTACCGACATATGTTAGTACATTATTCCATCTTAATAAATGTCGTACCAGAAATGTAATATACACTGTCTCGATATATATTTCATGAATTACATGATCATTAAAGCTAGTTATATTACATTTTAATTTGAGAAATATCAAATCATAACCAGTTCGAAAATATATATTCATCTTTCTTATACGTAATATATTTTGCAACAAATTCAGAGTGTACAGAGACTAAGTATTATTAAATAATAATAATAATAACAATAATAATAATAATAATAATAATAATTTTATATTACATCTACCTGTGCATGGCACAAAAGACGCTCACCACTCAATCAACGAAGCAATCCAAACTAATGTGCCAACCTTGTAGACGTATCGAGTCCAATGCTGCCACTGTAAATATTCCGATATGTAGAAGCTCAGTTATATCACGCACATATCAATTACATTAATACAATTATCTTTAACAGCACTTAGCAAAAGAGGGCACACTTCGCACAGTATTAACATTTCATAATATATCATAAATGTAATACACACATTAACTTAGGTTTAAATTTAAGATGCGAGGAAATTTGTTAATCTGTTGAAATAAGAATAAATGCAAACCACAAGAATATAAATATTTAAGTCCTCAGAGTTCCATACTAACGCAAAGATTCGTGTCAATGATAAACATGATTTACAATTACTTAGTATACCAGACGGGGTTTTTAACAGTAATATGTTGACAGAAGCTATTTAAATTAGGTATCGGACCGAATACTGAAATCAATATTCGAATATTCGTTTTAGGTATTCGAATATATTCGAATATTTGTTTTGTAAATACTACTATATACTACTATATATGGCACTCTGTCCGAATATTTACCTAGCCGAAATATGTATACTACGTGTACGTAGTTGTTTTACCTTGTTTCAGTGGTAAATGGGCGATACAAGTTTAAAAAAATATTTTTTTTCAAGAAATTGTGTTCTTTACATAAATTTGAACATCGAATATTCGTATTCGTTTTTTTTAATATTCGAATATTATCTGATATTCGAATATGCGAGTATTCGGTCCCATCCCTAATTTAAATTGAATGTTTAATGCAACCAGTCGAACTTCCATTTCACGTTAAAATAGCATTTCTTGCAAGCAAAACACCATATACTTCTCTTAGATTTTTAGAATATAAGTTTATACAACTCCCTCTGAAAAACTGCACTATTGGTCTGTACATATACATTGAGGTTTAAATTAAAACACGAAGAGAGATCTAAAAAAACAGTAAACATAACAACGCAATGATTTTACGGTGTCCACGTTTTATTTCTTCTGTTTGTTCATCATTATAATTTACACAATGTGATTTGACAATGGTAACCCAGGGAGGGATTTTATACGAACTTTGCTCGGAACAAGTTACGTCTCTGTTTGGCGGTTGGCAAAACACATCATATAAATTAAAAAATTTGGTTGTACTTGGCCTATGTAACTGTTAAGTGCATTTATTGATACGTGGTGGAGCAGTGTGATAAAATTGCACTCCGCCTAAAACATGTATAGCAAGATCTTTATTGAAGCAAAAAATGCAAAATTATTCTATGATTTTTGTCGGCAGCCCAATCATTTTTGGGGGAAACAATGTCCGTATTTTGTTGCTTTGACGACCACGTAATAGTAAACCTTTGAAGTTATGCAAATGGTTGTGTGCACTGTTTCAATATTTACATAGAAGACAATTAAATAGGGTTAAGAATATAGGGACACCATGATGATATTTGTGCAAAACAGAAAAATATTTTACGGACATGTTAATAAACCTATATTAACCATAAGAAACACATTTAACATTACTATTGTTTCCTTTGTAATGCATTTGAGTTTTAAATTCATAATATTGAAATATTAAAAGTAGCATTCTTTTATATCTAAAAATCTAAAATTCTTTCTGATTGTGACCAGAGTTTTGAAAACAAAGTGTGATAAATACTTCAACATATTTTAACATTATACCATAGTTACCACTATCAGATTCATGGTTCAGTTTTTCTAAGCCTTGCTAGTGTTTAACTTATAATTACTCAGCATACATAGAATCCTCAATCATCTCTATCAGAGATCTTTGACGAGTTGTGGATAACAAACCTTAAATACTCGATTATCGTCATATTAGGAAATGTTTGCGAATCTTTATACATTACAAACCTAGTACCCACGATTATCTCCATATCAGAAATCTTTAACGATCTTCATACATTTTCAACTTAGTACCCACGATTATCCCCATATCAGAAATCTATGACAATCTTCATACATTTCAAACTTAGTATCCACGATTATCACCATATCAGAAATCTATGACAATCTTCATACATTTCAAACTAAGTAGCCACGATTATCACCATATCAGAAATTTATGACAATCGTCATACACTTCAAAATTAGTACCCACGATTATCACCATATCAGAAATTCAAGCTTCATACATGTTCAACCTAGTACCAACGAAATGTTCATTTTCAGAAATCTATGGCGAACTTCATACATTACAAACCTAGTACCCATGATAATCATCATATAAGGCATCTATGACGTTCTTCATACAATAAAAACCTAGTATCCACAATAATCTTATTTTCATGAATCTATGAAGATCTTGATTCAATAAAAACCTAGTGCCCACGATTATCTCCATGCATATCAGGAATATCAGGAATTTATGATGATCTTAATATTATACAAACCTAGTACCCACCGATATCTCCATATCAGTCATATATGACAAGTTGCGGATGATGAGGGAGACATGCGGAGATGATCACGTGAAGACAATTCTAGCGAGTGGAGAACTTGGTACCCTTTTCAACGTCTACAAGGCCTCCCTCGTGTATATGATGGCAGGTATGGACACAGTTATCTACCAGTCTGATTACAATCCGCCCATAAACCAATTTAGCGCATGAAAACACGCTGAGCATAGTTTTCTTAGGACCGTTGAAAGAAGGTTATGTCCTGGTGACCTTTCAGCCAACCAGTCAGAGTTTTGATTTTATGGTTTTAAAAGTGATGGTAAAAAAAGTGTATTATGTTGGCTAACAAGAATAAAATCCCATTTTGACAATAATGACATAATGAATGTCATTTCGGTATTTTGCCATTGACTTGATCACAGTCATAGAAATATGTATTCTTTGCTGGCTGTTAAAACCTGAAAATAAGGCAGTCGTGGTGAAACATAAGTGGAGATATAAACATACTTTTTGGAAATCCAGAACATTATGAAGAGTACATTTTATGGGTAGTCACTAGGTCGTACCTTAGGTAAGGCCATTCTGTTTTTTTATTTTGTTAAGCGTCAACCTCCTTTTCCAAAACCAAGCTACCTATTCACAAAACACACAAACTCATTTCGAAAAAACACATTGATTTTACGGACTTTTAAAATAAAAATATGATAATAAATAGTTAATTTTTAATAACAGAAATAAACAACAATAACAGAAACATTAAATCAAACATATTAACAAACAACTGACTAGTTTAAACTCTATTAAAGATGGACTATAGAAATCTTACAGAATACTTTAAAAAGCGTTTACAAAAATATATGACCACATCTTTACAAAAACACTATTACAAATAGTTTTCTACTAGGCATACATGTATGTAATACAAAATCATACAAGTATTGTCAATATATGACATTTTTAATAAAAAATGTATGCAGAGGCACGTTCAGAGAACTCAAATTTACATGAACATGTTTGCCAAAATGTAGTGTCACATAGGAATCTGCAAGTAACTAATATCTGTATGCAGAAGTCAATATTAAAAGGGACTACCTAGTAGTTAGTTACTTTGCTGTGATTGTATGCTTTGTAGGGCGGTATTCACAAAGCTCCTAATGAAATCTTAACTAATGTGTACTTAATTGAAACTTTCAGATAAAAATTTTAATGTGAAATCAAATGCTCACTGTTCACAAAATGGTAAAATATAAAAGACCTAACCAATATTTACTAGTTTAGACCATTTAAATGTAAAATGACCAATAGATGAAACAGTCACAGACTTAGAGAGTTTTATGAATTCAAGAAATTTACTTTACTGTAGTTTTCCCAAAGAAGCTTTGTGAATACGCACCTAGGAAACATGTATACCAAGTTTCATTGAAATATCTTGAAAAAAAAAAAACTGAAACAATGTGCAATATAAACATTTAGTTGTAAACTCAACAAATATAACAACAATACAGAAGATATGACAACATGTCATATTGCAAAATGTCACATTTATATCTAAATATATCTACACATATTTCTTGAAAACAAAAAATACAAGATTTAGAATTATACATTAAGTTTTCTTAATGTGTTTTAAATCTGAAAAATGCCTGGTGTCATTGATACCAAGTTTCATTAACAAAGGGCAATATAAACCTTTTGTAGCTAAAGAAACAAGTACATCAACAAAACAAAAGATACGAAGAAATGTCATATTTATACAAAATGTCATATTGCAATTTAAACTTGTTTGTAACAAACTACAAGTTTTGAATCAAACAATAACATTGATGAATGACTTTCAAATATCCAAAATGTATATTGGTATACATGTATGCCAAGTTTCACTGAAATATCTTATAATTCTCAGCAACGGACAAGATTAATCTTATCTAGCTAAAGCAAAAATACAACAACATAACAGAAGTTATAATAAAATGTAATATTAAAATTTTAAGTATTGCTTAAAAACCAGATTTTGAATTACAGAGTAAAATTGCTTAATGTGTTTTAAATTTCCAAAAATGTTCAGTATTAACGATAGATATAATGTTAATATTTAACCCAAAAAGCTATTTAATTAATACGGAATGCTAAGTATTAAATGGTCAAACTTAATTGTTTATCGTCCTTTCATTTGCTTTTCACCTATTCACCAACTTCGCTCCACAGTCTTGGCAGACAGGATGAGCAATCTGAAACGCCGCTTTCAATTCCATGGAAATGTCTGCAATATCACTGGACCCACAATTAAAACATACCGCTGGAAAACTACAACGGCTGCTATAGTAGTGAGCCGCATTTTGAAGGATCAACCGCTCTGGGTTCTGGATCTTTAAAAAAAAAACACATTGATACTTATATTCTTACTCATGTTTAATACTCTAGCATCAAATGTACAAATATTATAATTACGAAAATAGCATGCATTCAAGATTTTTATTTTCTGAAAAAGTTTTATTTAAAACAATAGTACTTTTAAAACGTGGACCTGTTGACAATGTCTCGCAAGCGTGGACAACTTTTTCAAACAAAGAAGTAAAAGTTTCTTTCCAATCAACCTGTAAGGCGTACAAATCAAGAATACATTTATCACCCTCTAGGACCCTTACCGCAATTATTTTGCTCGCCATGAGGACTGCTCCTCGCCAACAAACACTTACAATACTTTAACTGTGCCCTTTCTTCTTATAAAATGGTAAAATTGCCAAAAAAGAAGAAAAGGAAAGTCGGCGTGATACCAAAAGTAAACGGTTTGGGTTAGAAACCAGTAAATCCAATTCCCATAGGGTCCCATTATAAAACGGCAAACTTTCCAAGCATTTTTCTAGCATTTCCTTTATTTCAGATTGTGCAAGCCTGGTATCAATTTAAAGATCAATCTGTCCTCGTCCAAAATTTGCAATAAAACATATATGTCATGTTACTTCTAAGAAAATGCATCTCACTTGAATGCAGGCACCGGTAGAAAACAGGGTTTCGGCAGTCATATTTCGACAAAAGCCTCATACCACACTAAACACACCCCAAAAGTTCACCTTTCAAGTTAGCCTCCAATGAAATGCACCAAAATGTTGCAGACACGCATAGGATAATAGAAATAACTACAAAAGACAGTCTGAGATACCTAAATGGCTTTTATGCCCGAAGAGAAGAGAAACTCTTTAGTAATAGGCACTACTTTTGAATGGACCACGGAGGGATACCCAATGATTTACTGGTATCTAACCTTTTATGGTCAGTGTGACAAGACGCTTGTTCTTGGCGCTTTTTAGGTTACGCATGCGCAAATAAATTCCTTCATTGTTACATATCAAATATTCAATGTTTGATCTCATTTTTCACCATGACCAAGCGACTTCCCAATATATCACCATACATTGTTGGAATGTTAAGGCCATAACCTTTTGAAAAAACAGCATGGCAAAAATTTCTATACGTTGTAACTCATAATATTTACCTTAGAATAAACACACCGGTTTTGACAGGCATGGGGGCTGCCAATTTTTGCATGAATACATGGGCCAAAAGTTATGAAGCTGGGAACCATTTAAGATAAAGTAGTGCCTAAACTGTCTTTTTTCTTATTTCTTACATATATACCTTTACAGTGATACCGAAACATATCATTTAAACTTCACTTTAAAAATCATATGCATTATACACTGAACCCTATGTGTTTATTATCTAACTGACAGCATGTAATCCCTGAGGATGTGACTTCCGTTTTGGTGTAATTCGACCTTTAATAGGTATCAAGCGCCTGTCCAACGTTAATATTTATAATAATTATGCACGAATACTTTTGTCGACATCATCTTGTAAAATGTCGTTGTCGTCTTGCACGAAAATATCGGAAACCGACGATTTTCCCCACCTTATTTTATCTGATCAAAATTTGTTTGTTTTTTGGATAATGGAGCTCTAAACATAGGCGCACGCGGACGCTTAACAAAATAATAAAACAGAGTGGCCTAATGGAGCGTTTTTGTCAGATTGAGTTGTCTCCCTTAGTTCATTATTTTCTTGAGTAAAGCACACTTCTCCTAACTACATAGATATATATGTCATATTTGTAAATGAAGAAATGTATATGTTTTTAATACGTGGGTTTTTACAATATATCTATTTATTATCAATATTTAAATGTATTTTCATTGCTAGAGAGGTGTTCAGTATAAGATCACAGACATTTTATAAACTTGTGATTCATTTTCACCAAATTCCTAAGTATATTATGGTAATTATAATATTATAGACAGCTGCATTTGCTAATATTTGTGTCGTATTCGAATATGAATAGTTGTTTAGTCGTATGGTTAAGAGCTTTTTAAGTGAAGCGACAAATGTTAAGATCAATATTTCACATGTATTTAGTATTTTATATGTATCTATATCTGAAACAAACCGGTTTGACCTTAGTAGTTTTAAACAGTTCGTCAGACAATTATTATACGACAATCAGAAAACTGTAAATTTTATGAAATGTTAGAATAACAAACCTTTCTCCATTCGTCACACTCCAAAATTCAGGCTGTCGGGAGATAGATAACACAAAAGGAAGACATTAACAAAGGTTTTCTTCTAGAAGTAATCATTTTAGAGCACCCCGGCAGATATAGTATAAATCTTGTTACTAACAATCTGCATAAACCCACAAACAGTACTCGTGAACGTATTACGATTGGATGAAAGTTATTCACTAATTAAATCATGGTAATTAAATATGTATTTTTATTGTTGCTTAATTTGAAATGCGATAGTATGACGTTAATCTTTAATTAAATGTATTATACATAAATCTCAGCTAAGTGTGAGGTTCGGGTACCCGTAAACCGGTTTAAACCCTTTATGCTTTGCATGGAGCGTTCCAAGGCGGTGACCCCAGTTTTATTCATATTTGTGTTGTGTTTGTAACATGTGCTTTATTGTTCTGTTGTGTTTTGGCAATTGTTCACCTAAAGGACCTTGTGCTGCTAATGAGAGATCTCTCCTGCTGCTGCGGCTGGAGTTTCACTTTGTTGGTATTTATGTGGCCTTGACCAATATGTTGTTACCTAGTGCCATACAACAGAGAATGATCTAGTGCATTGACATCTCTGTACAATGCATAAAGCCTTTTGTTTAGTAAATCAAACAGGTCGGTGGGTAAACTTTTGCAACAAAATGTAGGAGAAGGACCATAATCACTTGTGGTAAAGGTTGCCGTCATTATTTATCAAAATCAAGTCAATGGAATTTATGAAATATAAGATAATTGTACTATAAAATATTAGTTTCCAAGCAAACATATATTTTTTTTTTTAACTAGCTGTCGTACAGTTATTAAGAATTATAAAAATGACATGCCGTTTATATTTGATGGGTTGAACACTTTTTATAAAATTTAACGAACATTTTCTAGCATTTTCGTCTTCCCATCTGCAGTTTTTCTTTCAATTTCTTTAAACCGTGTGTATTTCATAGAAGAAAATGATATGATATTGGAGATCGCTCTATTGGTTACAGTCTACACACACTTGATATACAACTTAACATTTAATGATTGTAAATATATAAAGTTTAAACCGTAGTTTACGACAGTTGTAAAATGAAGTCAGCAAGGGGTTTCCAGCGTATTATTGAACGAGGACACAATCATCTTGACTGCAAATTGTGTTAAATTCTTAACTGTTTGCATTATCTAGAAAAGCGTAGAAAACCAAACCAACAATTCCCATACGATTTGTCTACTATAAAAATAATTTGGACTGTCACAAACAATAAATATACGCATGTACACGCCCTCGTGGATAAAAAAAGAAATACTGAAAACTGTTATTATTTATTGTCCGTGAATAAAGTATTTATTTAATGCTTAGTAGTGAAATATAGACAAATATCAGCGAGATATATCCCTATATCACTCACAGTGATGCACTACTCTTTTTTTAAATTGATTTGAACAATATTTAATTGTAGGTGTTGTCACAATTTATCATACACAATTACCAAAAAAGAAAAGTAGTGAAGATTAATAACACCAAATGTGAATAATACCTCGCTGATATATTGAAGTGTCTTTCCTCTTATTTTCTCTTGGATTTTCCTCAGTCGTATTGAGCCAAGGAGACTAGAACAGACAATGCCTTGCGGATACAAGTTTTACTCGTCATCTTGGTCCAAATTTAATTTTAGCATCGAAAATATTTATTTTATCCTTTGCACTTTATTCATCCCAGCTTATTACACTTGCACTTGTTGTTTAATGTTGCTATGAACAGTAGTCTCCCTTTGTTTACATAATTGTTTTATTGCCCGTTCTCCAATTCCAAAATAGTCTATAACACGAATCCAGTGTACCCTTAAGTAATAACTTGTGTTCGTTAAGCACATAATTATATTGTTTTGTGTGTATTAAGCAAATTTTTTAAATTACCTGCGCAAGCGTTGTGAAAATATTAATTGTCTCCCTTTCCGGTGACGATATCACGCGTTATCACACCGAAAACAAACAAATATCATCTATATATCTTTCTCTTAGCTATGGTTAGTATAGCTGCTCAATTACAACTATAGGCATTTTTTCTAGGTGAGAGAAAACTTTTATCAGCATATGTAAAATAACGGAATGCACAATTTTGAAACACATGTCATTTATATTTAAATTACCATTTCTTTTAGTTCTTTTAGATATTATACATGTAAGTTTTAACCCTTTTTTAAATTTAAACAATTTGCTGATTTCAAATATACACGACTTGGGTTGTAATGATGTGATAATCAGACAATAAGTATAGTAATACAACTTTGAAATCAAAGGTTTTTTTTTTCATCTAAAAATTGACCCCGCAATAAATTGATATTTAGCACAATAAAGATTTATTAAGCATTTCAGATATAAAGTCCAGAATAGCCGATCGTCGTTCAAAATACCACTTCTTGCCATACATTCCAAAAATTATTTTCTTGCGAACCGATTCTTTTATATTTATATTTATTATATTTATATTTAATAGTTCACGTACGGCAATTGTCAGTTACTGGCATAAATATGTGTACTTAGTACTGGTAAACCGCTTAGATCGGCTAAGCTTGCCCAGGAAATGTCCGATTAGGTTAACTGACCGCCGTGATATGTTTGAAATACTGTTAAAAACGGCGAAAAATCAAAATAAACAAAACTAGAAATGTCTTTTAAAAAAGACAATCGGCGTTGACATTAATAATGAGATATAATTTTACCCTAAACATAACACTAGAGGGCCAATATGATCGGTTACGTAGCTTCTCGGACCCCAGATGTTTTGTCCCCACCTAGACAATGCTACTTCTCGAGCCCCATATAATTTGAGCACCAAAAGAAATATTTGTACCGTGAATAAACCAATCATACCGCCCCATTTTTTCCAGTGAATAACCTAAATACTTTACGTTGACATCATTATTATATAAATTTGTCAGCCAAATTTAACAAATTAACAATGTACGAAAATAATTCTGGGAATGAATAAAAATTATTCTGTATCAGACGCGTATAGTTATTCTTAAGTAATATACCCCAATTTCATCTTGGAATTTATCTATGCATAATACATACACATTTCGAAGTCAGTTAATCATTTATACTGTGTGTCCTTATAAAAAGCAATCTGCAGGGAACATTCAGCGCATTTGAAATAAGGATGACTGCCAGTTTTGATAACACAAACATAAAATTTCATTAGACTATGAAGATTTAAAATAATATTCGGTAGTAATATGATGTATCACGGGTTTCTGTGTATAATTGGTATTGCAAATACTGTAGTAATGCTACGAAAATGAAGTATAAGTAACATAAATAACATTTCGACGTATTCCGTTACTTATTTCACCACAATTTATTTATTGAAATATATCTTTTTATACGTTGATTAACATCTACTGGAGAGGTTGATAGAAATTCTTAATAGAATATACCCACCGATATCTCCATATCAGTCATATATGACAAGTCGCGGATGATGAGGGAGACATGCGGAGATGATCACGTGAAGACGATTCTAGCGACCGGAGAACTTGGTACCCTTTTCTACGTCTACAAGGCTTCCCTCGTGTATATGATGGCAGGTATGGACACAGTTATCTACCAGTCTGATTACAATCCGCCCATAAACCAATTTAGCGCATGAAAACACGCTAGTTTTCTTAGGACCATTGAAAGAAGGTTATGTCCTGGAGACCTTTCAGCCAACCAGTCAGAGTTTTGATTTTATGGTCTTAACAGTGATGGTAAAAAAAAGTGTATTATGTTGGCTAACAAGAACAAAATCCCATTTTCACAATAATGACATAATGAATGTCATTTAGGTATTTTGCCATTGACATGATCACAGTCATATAAATATGTATTCTTTACTGGCTGTTGAAATCTGAAAATAAGGGCAGTCGTGGTGAAACATAAGTTCAGATATAAATATACTTTTGGAAATCCAGAACATTATGAAGAGTACATTTTATGGGTAGTCACTTTGTCGTACCTTAGGTAAGGCCATTCTGTTTTTTTATTTTGTTAAGCGTCAACCTCCTTTCGCAAAACCTAGCTACCTATTCACAAAACACACAAACTCATTTCGAAAAAACACATTGATTTTACGGACTTTTAAAATAAAAATACGATAATAAATAATTAATGTTTAATAAGAGAAAGAAACAACAATAACAGAAACATTAAATCAAACATATTAACAAAAACTGACTAGTTTAAACTCTATTTAAGATAGACTATGGAAATCTTACACAATACTTTAAAAAGCGTTTACAAAAATATATGACCACATCTTTACAAAAACACTATTATAAATAGTTTTATACTAGGCATCCATGTATGTAATACAAAATCATACAAGTATTATCAATATATGACATCTTTAATAATACATTTATACAGAGGCACGTTCAGAGAACTCAAATTTACATGAACATGTTTGCCAAAATTTAGTGTCACATAGGAAACTGCAAGTAACTAATATCTGTATGCAGAAGTCAATATTAAAAGGGACAACCTAGTAGTTAGTTACTTTGCTGTGATTGTATGCTTTGTAGGGCGGTATTCACAAAGCTCCTAATGAAATCTTAACTAATGTGTACTTAATTGAAACTTTCAGATCAAATTTTATATGTGAAATCAAATGCTCAATGTTCACAAAATGGTAAAATATAAAAGATCTAACCAACATTTACTAGTTTAGACCATTCACATGTAAAATGACCAATAGATGAAACAGTCACAGACTTAGAGAGTTTTATGAATTCAATAAATTTACTTTACTGTAGTTTTCCCAAAGGAGCTTTGTGAATACGCACCTAGGAAACATGTATACCAAGTTTCATTGAAATATCTTACAATTGAAACAATGTACAATATAAACATTTAGTTGTAAACTCATCAAATATAACAACAATACAGAAGATATGACAATATGTTATATTGCAAAATGTCACATTTATATCTAAATATCTACACATATTTCTTGAAAACAAAAAATACAAGATTTAGAATTATACATTAAGTTTTCTTAATGTGTTTTAAATCTGAAAAATGCCTGGTGTCATTGATACCAAGTTTCATTAACAAAGGGCAATATAAACCTTTTGTAGCTAAAGAAACAAGTACATCAACAAAACAAAAGATACGAAGAAATGTCATATTTATACAAAATGTCATATTGCAATTTAAACTTGTTTGTTCAAAACAAACTACAAGTTTTGAATCAAACAATAACATTGCTAAATGGATTTCAAATCTCCAAAATGTATATTGGTATACATGTATACCAAGTTTCACTGAAATACCTTATAATTCTCAGCAACGGACAAGATTAATCTTATCTAGCTAAAGCAAAAATACAACAACATAACAGAAGTCATAATAAAATCTAATATTAAAATTTTAAGTATTGCTTAAAAGCCAGATTTTGAATTACAGAGTAAAATTTCGTAATGTGTTTTAAATTTCCAAACATGTTGAGTATTGACGATAGATATAATGTTAATATTTACCCCAAAAAGCTATTTAATTAATATGGAATGCTAAGTATTAAATACAAATCGTATTTATGCTGAGCTAGCCAAAATGTGAACACTAATACCTATTAGTAATCCTGATTCCTGCGAGTCATTGTACCTTAACCTATAAATCATAAACAACAAGTTACATGTAATAGTTGAAAAGAGATTAAAATTTAGAGTAAAAAAGTACTCAAAACATAATTTGCAAACACAGTAATTAAATCTTGGTATCACGCCGATTTTCCTTTCCTTTTTTTGGCAAATGTACATGAATATCATGGTCCAACTTAATTGTTTATCGTCTTTTCATTTGCTTTTCACCCCTTGTTCTTTCTTTCACCAACTTCGCTCGACAGTTTTGGCAGACAGGATGAACAGTCTGAAAAGCCACTTTCAGTACCATGGAAATTTCTGCAATATCACTGGACCCACAATTAAAACATACCGCTGGAAAACTACAACGGCTACTATAGTAGTGAGCCGCAACGGGGGCCAAGCAGGTAACATTCGGCTGGACAGCAATGGTTCCATCAAGTGGATGAGTTGTGGGCACAAGCACACCACCACAGGTGTAGACTGCCTCCTCCTTCAGTACATCCAGATCTGCCCCTTCATCCCTCGATGTGTTCTTCGCCGAGAATATGCATCTGGAATATTTAACATATTCACTTTATTTAAGAAAACAAAATAAAAATATTGACTAAAAAAACTGTCAACAAATGTGTGGCACATATGATTTTATACACTTAAAAATCCTCACACTGAATATAAGGTACATGTAATGTATATGTAAGAATTAGACAACACGTTTAAAGAACTCCTTTTGCAATTTACATAAACAACTGATAAATAACTATCAATATTAAAAATAGCATAACTACACCTATCCGCCTATTTAAGAATTAAACTGTGTGTATATATGCTAAAACCATGCTTTGTTGACAATACCTGGGTTTTCCACAGTCCACACACAGTACATAGTCACGCACTGTTTCTGCTGACATTTTCACTGAGCAGCTTTCTGATGTACGTGCAAGCATCTGGGTCTCAGATGGACAGAAGCGCTCAGTTGTTACCTGGTCAAAGACATCATCAAACTCCCTGTATTTTGAAGGATCAACCGCTCTGGGTTCTGGATCTTTAAAAAAAAAAAAAACATTGATACTTATTTACAATTCTTATTTATGTTTAATACTCTAGCATCAAATGTAAAAATATTATAATTACGAAAATAGCATGCATTCAAGATTTTTATTTTCTGAAAAAGTTTCATTTAAAACAATAGTACTTTTAAAACGTGGACCTGTTGACAATGTCTCGCAAGCGTGGACAACTTTTTCAAACAAAGAAGTAAAAGTTTCTTTCCAATGAACCTGTAAAATGTACCAATCAAAAATACATTTATCACCCACTAGGAACTTACCGCAATTATTTTGCTCGCCATGAGGACTGCTCCTCGCAAACAAACACTTACAATACTTTAACTGTGCCCTTTCTTCTTATAAAATGGTAACATTGCCAAAGAAAAAAGAAAAGGAAAGTCGGCGTGATACCACAAGTAAACGGTTTTGGTTAGAAACCGGCAAATCCAATTACCATAGAGTCCCATTATAAAACGGAAAACTTTCCAAGCATTTTTCTAGCATTTCCTTTATTTCAGATTGTGCAAGCCTAGTATCAATTTAAAGATCAATCTGTCCTTTTCCAAAATTTGCAATAAAAAGATATGACATGTTACTTGTAAGAAAATGCATCTCACTTGAATGCAGGCACCGGTAGAAAACAGGGTTTCGGCAGTCATATTTCGACAAAAATCCCATACCACAGTAAACACACCCCAAAAGTTCACCTTTCAAGTTAGCCTCCAATGAAATGCACTAAAATGTTGCAGACACGCATAGGATAATAGAAATAACTACAAAAGACATGTCTGAGATACCTAAATGGCTTTTATGCCCGAAGAGAAGGGAACTCTTTAGTAATAGGCACTACTTGTGAATGGACCACGGAGGGATACCCAATGATTTACTGGTATCTAACCTTAAAGAAAATTCAACATTTTGCTTTCATGAAACAAACTCTTCTACATCATTA
Source organism: Congeria kusceri (assembly GCA_027627225.1). Taxonomy (NCBI): domain Eukaryota; kingdom Metazoa; phylum Mollusca; class Bivalvia; order Myida; family Dreissenidae; genus Congeria; species Congeria kusceri. The sequence goes on from CM051024.1 coordinate 84,179,943, forward strand.
TTAACCTACTTGTATCACAAATGCAAAAATTTCAGGTCGATCCGCTAAGTAGAAATGCCCCAAAAACGCATTTGATAATGACACATGATAAGCCCTCTGGCTTGCGCTTCAGTACTTGGATTGCATGGGGAGCGTGAACTAATATTCACACCTAAAAATCACATAAACCAGTCAAAATACCAGCTCATTTAGACTTATTTTAATGCAATAAACAGTAATAAGGTATAAAACGTGTAATATTCGCGTATAACATGATTCGATCAGCTGTAAGCTCCATAAGGCGAGTTTCAGTACTTTTTTCATTTTTTTTTACCCGAAAAAAACAGTTTTCGCTTTAAAAAGTGTAGATAACCTGTCAGTTACGATATTATTCACATTTATTTCCGTGAAAGGTAATAAACGCAATAAAATAGCACAGTTACTTGGTGATTTTATGTATAAGTGGACCCTAAAGGGCCGGTCCCTGGTTTTCTTAAAGGTTAGAAACCAGTAAATCCAATTACCATAGGGTCCCATTATAAAACGGCAAACTTTCCAAGCATTTTCTAGCATTTCCTATATTTCAGATTGTGCAAGCCTGGAATCAATTTAAAGATCAATCTGTCCTCTTTCAAAATTTGCAATAAAAAAGATATGTCATGTTACTTCACAGAAAATGCCTCCACATGAATGCAGGCACCGGTAGAAAACAGGGTTTCGGCAGTCATATTTCGACAAAAGCCCCATACCACAGAAAACACACCCCAAAAGTTCACCTTTCAAGTTAGCCTCCAATGAAATGCACCAAAATGTTGCAGACACGCATAGGATAACAGAAATAACCACAAAAGAATTGTCTGAGATACCTAAGTGGCTTTTATGCCCGAAGAGAAGAGGAACTCTTTAGTAACAGGCACTACTTTTGAATGGACCACGGAGGGATACCCAATGATTTACTGGTATCTAACCTGAAAGAAAACTCAACATTTTGCTATCATGAACCAACTCTTCTACATCATTATTAACCTACTTGTACCACAAATGCAAATTGTCCGGTCAATCCGCTAAGTAGAAATGCCCCAAAAACGCATTTGAGAATGACACATGATAAGGCATCTGGCTTGCGCTTCAGTACATAGATTGTATGTGGAGCGTGAACTAAAATTCGCACCTAAATCACATAAACCAGTCAAAATACCAGCTCATTTAGACTTATTTTAATGAAATGGAAAGTAATAAGGTATAACACGTGTAATATTCGCGTATAACATGATTTCATGTGCTGTGAGCTGCTTAAGGCGAGTTTCCGTACTTTTTTTCATTATTTTTTACGCGAAAAAACAGGTTTCGCTTTACAAAGTGTAGATAACGTATCAGTTACGATATTATTCACATTTATATCCGTGAAAACTAATAAACGCAATAAAATAACACAGTTACATGGTGATTTTATGTATAAGTGGACCCTAAAGGGCCGGTCCCTGGTTTTCTTAAAGGTTAGAAATCAGTAAATCCAATTACCATAGGGTCCCATTATAAAACGGCAAACTTTCCAAGCATTTGTCTAGCATTTCCTTTATTTCAGATTGTGCAAGCCTGGTATCAATTTAAAGATCAATCTGTCCTCGTCCAAAATTTGCAATAAAAAAGATATGTCATGTTACTTCTAAGAAAATGCATCTCACTTGAATGCAGGCACCGGTAGAAAACAGGGTTTCGGCAGTCATATTTCGACAAAAGCCCCATACAACAGTAAACACCCCCCAAAAGTTCACCTTTCAAGTTAGCATCCAATGAAATGCACCAAAATGTTGCAGACACGCATAGGATAATAGAAATAACTACAAAAGGCATGTCTGAGATACCTAAATGGCTTTTATGCCCGAAGAGAAGAGGAACTCTTTAGTAATAGGCACTACTTTTGAATGGACCACGGCGGAATACCCAATGATTTACTGGTATCTAACCTTTTATGGTCAGTGTGACAAGACGCTTGTTCTTGGCGCTTTTTCGGTTACGCATGCGCAAATAAATTCCTTCATTGTTACATATCAAATATTCAATGTTTGATCTCAATTTTCACCATGACCAAGCGACTTCCCAATATATCACCATACATTGTTGGAATGATAAGGCCATAACCGTTTGAAAAGACAGCATGTCAAAAATTTATATACGTTGTAACTCATAATATTTACCTTAGAATAAACACACCGGTTTTGACAGGCATGGGGGCTGCCATTTTTTGGATGAGTACATGGGCCAAAAGTTATGAAGCTGGGAACCATTTAAGATAAAGTAGTGCCTAAACTGTCTTTTTTCTTATTTCTTACATATATACCTTTACATTGATACCGAAACATATCATTTAAACTTTACTTTAAAAATAATATGCATTATACACTGAACCCTATGTGTTTATTATCTAACTGACAGCATGTAATCCCTGAGGATGTGACTTCCGTTTTGGTGTAATTCGACCTTTAATAGGTATCAAGCGCCTGTCCAACGTTAATATTTATAATAATTATGCACGAATACTTTTGTCGACATCATCTTGTAAAATGTCGTTGTCGTCTTGCACGAAAATATCGGAAACCGACGATTTTCACCACCTTATTTTATCTGATCAAAATATGTTGTGGTTTTGTTTTGGATAATGGAGCTCCAAACCTAGGCGCACGCGGACGCTTAACGAAATAATAAAACAGAGTGGCATAATGGAGCGTTTTTGTCAGATTGAGTTGTCTCCCTTAGTTCATTATTTTCTTGAGTAAAGCACACCTCCTAACTACATAGATTTATTTGTCATATTTTTCAAATGAAGAAATGTCTATGTTTTAATATGTGGGTTTTTACAATACATCTATTAAGTGAAGCGACAAATGTTAAGATCAATATTTCACATGTATTTAGTATTTTATATGTATATATACCTGAAACAAACCCGTTTGACCTTAGTAGTTTTAAACAGTTCGTCAGACAATTATTATACGACAATCAGAAAACTGTAAATTTTATGAAATGTTAGAATAACAAACCTTTCTCCATTCGTCACACTCCAAATATCAGGCTGTCGGGAAATAAGTAACACAAAAGGAAGACATTAACCAAGGAATATTTTCTTCTAGAAGTAATCATTTTAGAGCACCCCGGCAGATATAGTATAAATCTTCTTACTAACGATCTACATAAACCCACAAACAGTACTCGTGAACGTATTACGATTGGATGAAAGTTATTCACTAATTAAATCATGGTAATTAAATATGTATTTTTTATTGTTGCTTAATTTGAAATGCGATAGTATGAGGTTAATCTTTAATTAAATGTATTATACATAAATCTCAGCTAAGTGTGAGGTTCGGGTACCCGTAAACCGGTTTAAACCCCTTATGCTTTGCATGGACCGTTCCAAGGCGGTGACCCCAGTTTTATTCAGATTTGTTTTGTGTTTGTAACATGTGCTTTATTGTTCTGTTGTGTTTTGGCAATTGTTCACCTAAAGGACCTTGTGCTGCTAATGAGAGATCTCTCCTGCTGCTGCGGCTGGAGTTTCACTTTGTTAGTATTTATGTGGCCTTGACCAATATGTTGTTACCTAGTGCCATACAACAGAGAATGATCTAGTGCATTGACATATATCTACAATTAATAAAACCTTTTGTTTAGTAAATCCAACAGGTCGGTGGGTAAAATTTTGCAACAAAATGTAGAAGGACCATAATCACTTGTGGTAAAGGTTGCCGTCATTATTTATCAAAATCAAGTCAATGAAATTTATAAAATATAAGATAATTGTACTTTAAAATCTTAGTTTCCAAGCAAAAATTTTTTTTTTAACTAGCTGTCGTACAGTTATTAAGAATTATAAAAATGACATGCCTTTTATATTTGATGGGTTGAACACTTTTTATAAAATTTAACGAACATTTTCTAGCATTTTCGTCTTCCCATCTGCAGTTTTTCTTTCAATTTCTTTAAACCGTGTGTATTTCATAGAAGAAAATGATATGATATTGGAGATCGCTCTATTGGTTACAGTCTACACACTCTTGATATACAACTTAACATTTAATGATTGTAAATATATAAAGTTTAAACCGTAGTTTACGACAGTTGTAAAATGAAGTCAGCAATGGGTTTCCAGTGTATTAGTGGCCGAGGACACAATCATCTTGACTGCAATTTGTGTTAAATTCTTAACTGTTTGCATTATCTAGTAAAAGCGTAGAAAACCAAACCAACAATTCCCATACGATTTGTCTACTATAAAAATAATTTGGACTGTCACAAACAATAAAGATACCCATGTACACGCCCTCGTGGATAAAAAAAAATACTGAAAACTGTTAACAATTTTATGTCCGTGAATAACGTATTTTTATTTAATGCTTAGTAGTGAAATATAGACAAATATCAGCGATATATATGCCTGTATCACTCACAGTGATGGACTACTTTTAAAAGAAAATAATTTATTTGAACAATATTTAATTGTAGGCGTTGTCACAATTTATCATACACAATTACCAAAAAAGAAAAGTAGTGAAGATTAATAACACCAAATGTTAAGAATACCTCTCTGATATATTGAAGTGTCTTTCCTCTTAATTTCTCTTGGATTTTCCTCAGTCGTATTGAGCCAAGGAGACTAGAAAAGACAATGACTTGCGGGTACAAGTTTTACTCGTCATCTTGGTCCAAATTTAATTTTAGCATCCAAAGTATTTATTTTATCCTTTGCACTTTATTCATCCCAGCTTATTAGACTTGCACTTGTTGTTTACTGTTGCTATGAACAGTAGTCTGCCATTGTTTACATAATTGTTGTATTGCCCGTTCTCCAATTCCAAAATAGTCTATAACAAGAATCCAGTGTACCTTTAAGTAATAACTTGTGTTCGTTAAGCACATAATTATATTGTTTTGTGTGTATTAAGCAAATTGTTTAAATTACCAGCGCAAGCGCTTGTGAAAATTTTAATTGTCTCCCTTTCCGGTGACGATATCACGCGTTATCACACCGAAAACAAACAAATATCCTCTATATATCTTTCTCTTAGCTATGGTTAGTATAGCTGCTCAATTACAACTATAGGCATTTTTCTAGGTGAGAGAAAACTTTTATCAGCATATGTAAAATAACGGAATGCACAATTTTGAAACAAATGTCATTTATATTTAAATTACCATTTCTTTTAGTTCTTTTAGATATTATACATGTAAGTCTTAGCCCTTTTTTTAATTTAAACAATTTGCTGATTTCAAATATACACGACTTGGGTTGTAATGACGTGATAATTAGACCATAAGTATAGTAATACAACTTTGAAATCAAAGATTTTTGTCTTCATCTAAAAATGGGCTCCGCAATAAATTGATATTTAGCACAAAAAAGATTTATTAAGCATTTCAGTTATAAAGTCCAAAAAGTCGATCGTCGTTCAAAATACCACTTCTTGCCATACATTCCAAAAATTATTTTCTTGCGAACCGAATCCTTTATATTTATATTTATTATATTTATATTTAATAGTTCACGTACGGCAATTGTCAGTTACTGGCATAAATATGTGTACTTAGTACTGGTAAACCGCTTAGATCGACTAAGCTTGCCCAGGAAATGTCCGAGCAGGTTAACTGACCGCCGTGATATGTTTGAAATACTGTTAAAAACGGCGAAAAATCCAAACAAAATCCAGTGAATAACCTAAATACTTTACGTAGACATAATTATTATATAAATTTGTCAGCCAAATTTAACAAATTAACAATGTACGAAAATAATTCTGGGAATGAATGAAAATTATTTTGTATCAGACGCGTATAGTTATTGTTAAGTAATATACCCCAATTTCATCTTGGAAGTTATCTATGCATAATACATACACATTTCGAAGTCAGTTAATCATTTATACTGTGTGTCCTTATAAAAAGCAATCTGCAGGGAACATTCAGCGCATTTGAAATAAGGGGTGACTTCCAGTTTTGATAACACAAACATAAAAGTTCATTAGACTATGAAGATTTAAAATAATATTCGGTAGTTATATGATGTATCACGGGTTTCTGTGTATAATTGGTATTGCAAATACTGTAGAAATGCTACGAAAATGAAGAATAAGTAACATAAATAACATTTCGACGTATTCCGTTACTTATTTCACGACAATTTATTTATTGAAATATATCTTTTTATAGGTTGATTATCATCTACTTGAGAAGTTGATAGAAATTCTTAATAGAACGCAACCGCCATTCAATGTCAAATCAACATGCACAGTAAGTTTATAAACATAAATTCCCCATTTATTGAAATAGTCGCTCTTATGATTATCTGGACGCTGCTTGATGCATGTATATTATAACAGCTATACACCGGCAGCTAAACGCGCGCGTTTATTTAAGAATTATCGTGAGTATGTTGAACTCGCTAGAATCAATTGTAATTTATAGAGCGTGCCGCAAAGCTAAACAAAACAGTGGATTAATTCTGAGAACGAATATAATATTATGTTCTTGACATAGAATGAGAAAATATGTTCATAATTATGTTCAGTTCTAGAGTGTATGTCGAAGATATGATTATAACTTTATTTTAACCGCTTGTGTAAACGATCATGTACATTTGAATCCCCCAAAGTATGCAACAGTTGTTGATATACATTAAACCATTGTTGTAAGTTTGCATTCCCTTAAAATAGGAAGTTTCCCAAATTCTATTGGCTTTAAATTTTCCCGCTGCATAATTATCGCAAGAAATCTAGGTCAAAAATTATCTTAGCTACACCGAAAAATATTTTATCAGTTTATGCACTTTCATGTCGGGTAGTGATTCTACTTTCCATTTCGCATATGAAAGTTCAGCTATAAATAGTTACAGCTTATGTCATGGGATTTCCATTTGATAGGCCTTTTCATATACATTGATAAGAGTGTTTTAGGTCATATATGTAAGACGCGATCAAAGGAGAAAGTGCCTGTTTCGGATTTTTTTAATCAACAAACTTAACAATTCATGTTTGTATTGGGTAACCTTCATAAGTTAAGAAGTGTAATATGGAAATTTTCTGGTGTGTAATTTGATTCTAATTTCGGGTTAAATGATTAAACGTCAATATATGGGTGAAATGGCTCAAACGATTAGTTTACGAAAAGAGAAGACAAAATCCGCCATTAAATGCGGCGTCCGTTTGAGCAGACTGGAACTGGACACACTAAATGTCCTGAAAAAGTTAAAAGATGAACTTGGTTTTAGCGTTCCATCAGAATTACTTGAAGCACAACTAGACATTTCCCAAGCAACCACTGAAAATTTTTTGATTGCGCTATTAGATCACCTAGAAATATGTGATTTTTGGATTCTAGTTCGATATTTTAATATACCACAAGATCTGGGAGGATTTATATTTCAAGCATGTACGAACATGACTACGTTTGCAATACCTTTGCGGCCTTTGCCAAACTCAGACTACTTAACAAAGATGTATTGCAATTTAAAACGAAAAATTGATGACTGTGAATGTGACCTCCGCCAAATTAGTGCGCTAGCTAATAACAAACGGGATCGTCTACTAACGCTTGTCGACGTCACTCAAAGAGACGTTGATGAGTACGTCGTCTGCAGGGCACTTCAACTTCAGTTGCTCAATGATATGAGAACAAAAGAACAATGTTTACAAATGATGTGGAACGATGTCAGACGTTCTGCTGGTGGTACTGACACAACTTTTGCAGATATCGTTTACCACGCATTCGTTGCCTATTTTGCTTCAACAGACAGAATAAATTATTTAAGCGCTATCGGGCATATCAGACAGGTTGCTGTTCTAAGTGACCAGTGCTCAAGTCCTTTCTTGAGGACAGTTTCATGTCTTTTCCATCACTACATATACAGGCGACTTTGCTTTTATAAAGCAAGGCTTGACAGCGAAAGACACGTTGACTTTAGAACTGACATTTACTTGGAAGACTCTGTTCGAAATTTCGAATTAGCAGCAAATTGTGTAGGGCGAGAATTTGCGAATGATGGCGCCTTGCTGTCCTACGTTCATAGTTGGTATTTACTTAATACTGTACAGAGCTACATGTTGATCACCAACGAGTTCGAGGTGGATACAGATACAGTTCCTGGGGAAAAGTCTATTGCAATGGCCAGGAAATATCTCGATAAGATCGGAACAAAACTACCGGGTATAATTATTATTACAATTAGTAGTAGTAGTAGTAGTTCTTCTTCTTCTTCTTCTTCTTCTTCTCCTTCTTCTTCTTCTTATTATTATTATCATTTAGGTTTATAATACTTGGTGTGAATGCTAACGAAACATTTATCGATTTACAAGATCGCAGATTGTTAAAAACGAGGATATTTATCGATAATGCACTTTTGAACTTGATAGTAGCCATTGTGTTTTGGCTTAAACTACATTGTAACATGAACTCAAACATATAAAGTTCTTTATCGTTGTATATCTGTGCAACATCTTTATTGCTTTTGAAATTGTTTGTGTGTAAAATAACACATTAATAATATTATTTAGAAAATCAAGCAATAACATCCACAAACCAAGTTAAATATACCGACAGTCTTGTTTATATCGTTTTCACTCAATATTGGCGCATTCATAGTCCAGGGTACGGTACTGTGTTGTGGTAAACAGCGGTATAAATTAAAGAGTATTTCTAAACTATGCTTACCGTAATAAAATTAAATTTTAGTGACAGTACATTTACAGAGCAGTAATTCAGATTAAGACGATGGGTCTAGCCGTACGCATAGATAATGATTTATAATACCACTTTGCTGAAATTAGCCTGATACAAAGGTGTCTGATTTTTTATATCAGGTCACCAGCGTTCGTATCAATGTTTGAAGGTACGTCATATTACTCGGAATCAACTATGAAGTCTACAGTTTCAGTAAAAATGAATCAGATTCAACAAAACAAACAATTTAATACCAAAAACGTGTATAGTTGTTTTTTTTAATATTCACAAAACCCGCATTGGTAATGGTATGACGTCAATTTAACAGTAATCATCCAAAAACAATTATTATTTCAATACATTCCAAATAAATGCACTTAAAGTCACTTCACAGGATCAGTTTTTGTTGAGTCTAAAACATTTTTTACCAACAATTGAACACGCTATAGTCAATATGGACATGATCTTGAACATGTCAATTTCAATGCACAACTCAAAAATGACGTCTCCAAACAATTCGGCGATGCGTGTTCTCCAACGAAATTGATCGCATCAATCCATTCGATCGCGTGATGATCGTACGGCAAAATCACGTCTTTTGTGGCCAGTGCCCGACTAAAAACACATCGGGGTATCTGAGTATCGTGCGGCATATCTACGGCTCTCGCACATGTATCGTAGGGTTGCCGCACGATGCTCGTACGGTACCCGTGAAATCGCACGGATATTACGCGTTTATCGCGCGGAACCAAAAAGCTAAAATATGGCTCGGCTGAATCGTCGCCGCACCATCTCCTTACGTGAACCGCATGGTCTTTGTACGGATGTCACACGGCCTTTTACGATTTTCATGAGAAGTGCGGCCGCAGGACATCCGCAAGGAAATCCCCCGATATCCGTACAATCATAGTGCGGCTTCCGTTCGGTCTTCGTACGAATTTGCCCTCATAGTATACAATGTAAACGACGCAGAAGCCCGTAGTTACGATGCCTAAAAAATCGTAGATGAATTTATCGTACGTCGACCGGGGCAAATGTAAACTAACCATAAGGGATACTACTTGTTGTTTATTATTTCAATAATATTTTGTCTTTTTTATTAATGGCACAAAGCATAGTGCAAAACTGCATGAATAAAACGTTCTTATGGAAATTATCGTTTCATTTTCAGGAATGGCAAAACGCCAAAAAATCAAGTACTACTTGTGCAGCGCTCGAGCAAGTGAATGTGAGGGCGACATTGATCAAGCCGTATCATACACGACAATGGCTATGGAACATTTAAATGAAGGCACGTACTGCCAGACAGACATAGATCACATAACAGAGTATCATAATCGCCTTGTGCATAAATCAAAAAGGTATTCACATTTACTCTACAAACATTTAAAATCGGTGTGTCGTGCCCCGCTGTCTTACATAGGTTTGGTGTTGACATTTCTCTTGCTGCTGGGTGTATTCATGTACATGTATGCATCTTATTTGAACGCCAATATCGAGGCCTTCGAAGACAGAACGTGCCCAAACTTCAATGGAAAATGTTGTTTGCAAACCAAGGAACATTTGCATCATATTTAATAGACTATCAAGTTGGTTATGTCATTATACGTATGTATAAAACAATTGCTTCATCTTTTTGGCATGTAATTTATGTTTGTATGGCAAACTTGAATAAGTAAGACACGCTTTGGTGGTCAATTAATCCTACTTAATACTACAATGTTTTGGTTTAGACAAATCAGACTACATATATTGTTTGCCTACTTATTATGCATGTACAGGCACGATTTATGGTGTTATATTGCGGTTTGTTAGATTTAGTGCGTAAATGAATACCGTCTTGTTGGTTATTTATTATTTTGACCAGTTAAACATGTCATGATCTTACATTTTGTTGGTTGTGTATAATATTTTGTTGGCCATTTGGTCGTATATAATATTTTGATGGCCAGTTCCGATTGTGCCATGTATCATGTACAAAATGTTTCGTTGTACACGTTACTGTAAATGGCATGTAAATATTTTGGTATGCATGTCAGCATGTATTGATTGTCGCTTTATTATATAAAAATATGACATAAAGTAATGTCGCCAAATCAGCATTCAAAGAATGCTGCAATATCCACGTGTTTGATATTATTTTTGTGCTCAATTAAATGTAATAATAGTTTTTTTTCAATATCTAAATATAATGTAGACATACTTTTATTTGTCAAGTTATGTGCAATTTACATGCACTTGACCTTTAGCTGACACAGGTACTACACATGTTCAGTACATATGCCTGTTTATTCCACGTGTCTTCTCAGTATATTTGGAAAATGGATCAGATACAGGTATGTATGGCATAAGTTAACTACGTACAAATTCATGCATGCAATTTGATCACTGGAGAGCATACTGCGTACACACATTCTACAATGTACTGGCCACCATTTCCATTGAATCCACTTGATACATTTTAAGCTGATATCATCGCTTTATAATAATCAGTACAGGGTGAAGTGGGGCGTTGATCTGCACTTGAAGATATTATACTAAATAGTATGTATATATACAAATAAAACGATGTTAAAGTCTTCTTAAATGTCAAATTGACATTGACATACGATCACGTATTAAAATGAGTCTTCTACTTTTCACCTTAACATTTGTCATTGATAATCAACTTGTCACATCCAACCAATATATCATCAGCTAGTAATGACCAACCAACCTTAAAATTTTTTTAACAAACCCATTGTCCAGTTATTGCGCTAACGAGAAGTTGGTGATTTTGACTTTGACCTTTTGATGTTGGGACCACATAATAAGGGATAATCTACATTTACTTGTCCTCACTAACTTACCTACGTGCTGAATTATCAACGTCCACTCATTGTGCAGTAATGGCCTGGTTAAAGGTTCTATAACTAACACCAAATTATTCAGTGATCTCATATTTAAGCGCCTCCTCCGAAGTTTGAAAAACTTTGACCTTACATGCAAATACTCCATAATGGATAGAAAACATTTGCCATGGCCAACCATGTTTGAACAACATAGGTCAGACTATTGTCCAGGTATTTCCCGACCAAAGGTTGCATACTGTTTGTCATTTTAGCCTTGACATTGGACTCGGGGACTACATAACCGATATTGATCATTTACTGTTCATGCCTAACATTCCTACCAAGTTTAAAGAACCTAGACTCAGCTATTGTCCAGATATTGCCCGGACAAGGTCTAACAACTATATACCAGTATTACTTGGAACTTCAACCTTTGACACAATGACCCTAAAACCAATAGGGTTCGTCTACTCGTCATGGCCAACATACCAACTGAGTTTAACGAACCTCGGCTATTGCATATTGTTTAACGAACTAGGTTTTACAAGTATTGATCAATTTGACCACTCAAGTTCACTGGGTGGTGTGCTGCTTGATCTAAATAAACGCATTTATATCTCCGGCATTAATGAAAAATGTTGCAGTTAAAAGTTATATTTAATTAAAAAAGTGACATTTTATTTATTTATTTATTTTATTATTTAGAATAAATTTAAAACATGGTATATAAGTTTTACCTTTACCTAATCAATGTCCCTGTGACATGTTTATACGATTTTTGTTTTGATTTCATTTATATTCGTATTTTATTAATTTCTCAAAAAGTATTTATTTTTCCTGAACATTTATTCATTTATTCATTTATTCAATTTGCTTTCACGTTTATAGACGGCTGAAGTGGGAAAATGTATGCATGTACAAACATGTATAGCTTTCACATACAGAAACATTCAGCTCTAAACAAGAAATCTTAACATGGGATCCCAAAACACAGGTCAGCACAAACTGAAAGTTTGGGTTTTTCTGTGTTTATGGTTTCCCAGTGGGACTAGCACAGCCAGTATTAATGACATGTACTATTTGGCTTAATATCACACTCGACTGGTAGAAACTTGGACACAAAATATACTCCGACAGAAGAACATTATTCTCCAAAGTGACAATCAGCTGCGAAGTTTTCAAATAAAAACAGATGTCACAAATTCGATTTGAAAAATATAATGTTGTAGCTCATCAATTTACATTCGGTACGCTATCATATTTGTTTGTGTATGTTCTCTTTAAAATAATACTGGTAAACACTTGTTTACAAAAATAAGTATGAATTAACTTTCTGGCACGTAAGAATCGCACTGAATATTACAAACTAATGCACTTTAGTTCAGGTGTGTTTTACAGGAAGTATTTATGAAAAGTACCTTTTCACATTTTATAAAACGCCAAAATATTTGGTGTTAATTATATACCGGTATAAATTAAAATAGTATTGCTTTAAAACAGCAGAAATCTATTAAAGCTACTACAGATATTTGAAGCATTAGAATAGTTATTTATGAAATGTGTTATTTGTTGTTACATAGTTTTCAATCAAACTATATTTACTTTTTTGTGAATTGCGTTATTTAAGTTAGCTAGAAAACGATAAAATTAGTATATAATTGTGCATCATTCTTTGTTTAATTCTCTAGTGAATTTATTATTTCACAAAAAATCTCATCTCACATAATATTATATAGCATAACTTGTTAGGCGCTGTTCAAATAAATTATAACACTAAATTCGTCAAACGACAGATAAATAATATAACTAAAATATATTAATTGTTTTAACTAAGTAAATTCACGAGACTTAAATACGCAGCGCACTGTCCATCACTTGATTGAGATTCAAAGATATGTATCTCGTGTTCACGCTGGTTGTATACACCAAAGAAGTGATGATAACACATTCGGTAATTGTATATTATTGGTCCTAACTCTGAATCTGCGGGGCTTTTAAACCTGAAAATAAAACTGGGACAGTTTGTAACAGAAAGTGTTAGTTATACCTTTTATATTTGTATGCATGATAACTGCATTATTGTGTGATCTATATAAATCTTAAGCAGTAAAACTAAGATCAATTTTATTCTTGACATTTATTATTTGGATCTGTGTAAGGAATTTAAGTAAATTTTATGCATTTCTCAAATATGCGATTTTTATTTATTATTTGGAGTTTGTGGAGGAGATTCACCATTCGTTTGCTAGCTCTTTTGTATACATATTTACAAAATAGCCTGAGTTAGTGCTTAAATTAATTTATCCTGCTAGTAACAGCCAGTTACTGCAAAAGATAACACATACAGTTATCTCAGGACTAGTTTACACTGCAGATTGTCAGCGGATTCCAAAATGTATAGTCATTGTTTCCTGTATGTCCTATGCTTTTCATGAAACACGTCCACATTTATAAAAACAGCTTGGGTAAATAAAGTTGCCATTATTGTCATAAATTTTATTTGCATAATAAAGCTGTATATTGTCTTTTGAACCATGTTTTAAACATCGCAGAAGTGCTTTAATGGCTCGATCGCGTGTCACCTTTAAAAACTTTTTTTTTAACCATTAATCAAACTTTTGTTCAAATTTAATAATAATTATTATCATTTCGGTATATGACTACCATATGAGCAACTGAAATAATACAAACGCTCTTTTAAATATCAGCAAAAACAGATTATTGATGAATATTTCATACGTATTATTGCATAATTGAACGCACACGTACTAAAAGTGATGAATTACATAAAAATACTGACAAAGGCCAAGGTGATATAAACATTTATGGTCTTTCCTAGTTTCTTTTCAGAATTCAAAGTTTCAGTTAGAATTTCAAAACGGTAATATATACGGTTCTATCATGGGGCATTCCATTAACGTAATCAGATTACCGACAGAAAGTGAACTTTCGCATTAGACGAAAGTCAAAGATTACTCTCGCGCATACACGAAAATCTAGTTTGAATTTCTTTCCTAAGCAATAGATTCAACAAATCTGGCATGCCAATAAGTATATATTGTTTAAGAAGTTGATGAAAAGTTTTTACGTGTAAAATGTACAATAAAAAATATAAGCAGTTATGAACATACTGAATGGAATTTCAAACAGTCAGCTGATTGGACAATACATATGTACTTTTGTTTTCCTAGTGTTCAAAACACATTAGTGGCGTAACGAGAAATCTCAAAATGAATGAAAAAAAGGAAAATATTAAAACTGCTATTGAGATAGGCATCGAAAATACTGCAGTGGTGTTGGATATACGGAATGCTGTGAAAGATGTGTTCAAAAATCTTGGTTATATTGTTCCTAGACGAGTGCTTGAAAATGTCGGCGAAATTGATATATCCCAAGTGGCCACTAAGAAATTTCTGACAGCATTGTTGGGGGATATCGATGTTAAAATGTTTTGGTTTCTCATGAGATACATACTTGCGCCAAAAGACTTGACAGTATTTATATTCCATGCATGTGTGAACCTTCGACATTTACGGTGTCATTGAGACGTTTGCAAAACTCTTACTTTATAGCTAAATCTTATTGTGAGTTAAAGCGTAAAATAGATAACTGTGAATGTAACATCCATCAAATTGCTTTGCATCGTGTAAATCATGAGAGACAATTAAGATCTAGCAACTTTACCCAAAAAGTCTTTGACACGTATGTCGTTTTAGTGGCACTAGAGGTCAACTGTTAAATGATGTCTCTGACAAATCACAGCGTTTAAAAACGATGCAAAACATGATATCTCAACTCTCTACTCGTGCAGTTGACACTACATTTTCTGATGTCGTTTACCACGGATTCCTTTCGTATTTTGATTCCATGAGCCCGGCACATTTCCACCGCGCTCTTGCTAATCTCCAACGTGTTGCTGTCACTAGTGATCAAAGCGCCAGCCCGTTCATGAGGACCGTTTCCAATATTTTCCACCATTATGTATTAAGACGCATGTGTTGCGGCAGAGCAAAGATAAACAGCCATAGGGGATTGGACTTAGGGACAGATAGTGACATGGAAGGATCGGTTTGACTTAGCAGCCGAGTGTGTTGGGCGTGAGTTTCCGAATGGTTCTGGTGAACAGCATTTCACCCACCGTTGGTATTTAGTAAACACAGTGCAGAGCTATTTAATGATTACCGACGATTTTGAAGTGAGCACTGATATTGAACTTGGGAGAAAATCTATTGCCATTGTTAAATAGTACCTTGATGTCATCAAAACGAAGCTTGCAGGTAATTATATATTTATATATATTCCGGTCTTAATGTCAACAAGCATGACTGTATGTTGTACTTTCTAGATAGTATGTTGTTCATGTAGTTTCATCTCGATCTCGATGTGTAGCTCTTTATTGTATTGGGCTGCGAGATGTTATATTTGCAAATAGTACCGGTGCATGTTACAAACGGATACATATTGCAGTGTTTTTATGCCAAATTTTGGACCAAAATTCGACCCCATTGCCCTGCTCAAATAGTAAATATTTTTTTCCCGATATTTACCTTAAAATTCCGCTAAGAATGTAAGCTTTATTTTCTTTAAATAATTGACCACAATCGGACAAAAATTGACAAAGATAGAGGAATTTTGTAAACAATTAAAGCAATATTTTGTATCAAACTAAGTTAGTGCATAAGTTATCACTTGTTGCAAAACAATTCATTAATGTTTTATAAGCGAGTAGAATATAAACATCTAATAATGCTTTTCTAAAAATACCCCCCCCCCTCCCTTTTGCTGTAAAATTCCCCATCTGAAGGGCCCCGCCACCATTCCCCCAAAAGGGAAAAAACACTGGATATTGTAACATAACATTTAATCTTTCGACATAAGGTCTGACAACTCGCAAAGTATGTGTCTACCACATGACGCGTGGCTTCTTAAACTAGAACGTGATTGCTTGTGGTCAAATTGAAGATAACATTTATTTATACATAATTTGTGCTATCAGCCTAATTTACACATATACTGATATCACCTTCTGGCTCTTAAGGGATGATATATTATATTATGCAGATAATGTTTGTTCCTAATATAATTTACTTCCAGGCATGGAAAAGCGTTTGAAAATAAAGTATCTCTTGTGCCAGGCTCGAGCTTGTGAATGTGAAGGGGATATCGATGTAGCATTGTCATACACAACATATGCCATGGCACATATCACTGAAGGAACATACTGTCGGTCAGAGGTCCGAAACATCGAACAATATTACACGCACCTTTTATTTCTCGTCCTGCCATACCCATCTCTCTCGTCAACATGACAACTGAACGGACGCGACGCGTGTGTTATGTAAGCGGTATATTATGACCGAGAACATAGAATTTTATTTCAAACCTGACAGCGTATAAAGAATGTAGTGTTCAGAAGTGTCCGCCAGCATACCGGTATGTGATTTTTTTTTCAGACACGTTTGCCCTGTATCTTATCAGGTTCGATTTTGTCCGTAAGCACTGTATGCATAAACATGTATATTTGTAAAAAAAAAAAAAAAAAAAAGTATAACCATGCCTATGTCTATAAATATTGTTTTCTCACTTTATCAGTCACGATTTTGTTTATTAGACATGATTGTGTGTAAAAGTGGTATGTTCGTTTAGATATATAGGTGTCTGTGTAAATAAAGTTTTATTTGGGAATGCCAATGTTTGATATATTTTATGCATGGTATATTAAATAATATTTTAGTTATTTTTCACATACGTACGTATATATTATATGAATTTTGCTTGCACAAACATGCTATTCAGATTTGCCATTTGTGATTGTATTGTTCAGATATGTCTCTCTTTGTAGATTGTGTTATGTATATATGATTTAACTGTATGTATGTATATATGTCTCTCTTTGTAGATTGTGTTATGTACATATGATTTAACTGTATGTATGTATATATGTCTCTCTTTGTAGATTGTGTTATGTATATATGATTTAACTGTTATGTAGAGTGTGTTGTTAAGAGATATATAGCAGTGTATCATGTATTATCCAGACATGTTTGTGCTGGAAAGAGTGTACGGGTATGTTATGTCTGCTTGCACATGGTATTGCTCACATGAACATGAAGTAGAGTGTGTAAGTTTAGCATATTGAGGTCATTGTCAAACATTATTTTGACCATTCATAATATACCATTGTAAATTTTTTTATGCATATTGTATCACCTTTTCATATGTTTGTTTTAAATGTTTCATAACAATGGCATTTCTTTTTTCTGCCTTGGTCATTTATTATCTGTTGTATGTTCCAACCATAATGATACATGTGAATGTCGGCCATCTGTTAAAGAACAGACAAAATATATGCAGTTAACATTTCTATTATTTATAACAGAAGTTTTTAAACATTGTTATTACATGTACATATATGCAATTCCATATAAAATACAGTTTAGTACAAACACTATTTAATGGTATCTATCAATAAAACTATAACTGTCATAGTGATAAAATATTGTTTTAATCCTCATTGTTAAATAACCCCAATGTGTGTTTATACAATTTACGAAATCATCAAATGCATGGTAATATAATTATAAGCATTATTGTTTTATATGGATTAGTTATAATTTATTTATCTTGCTGTATAAAATGTAACGAAAAAAGCATTGGTTTATAAAAGAAATCAAGATGTTAAAAAAAATTATCTCCACACTTAATCAAGCTTGATTTCCCTAAAAATACTTTAGCTGTATTTATCTCCACACTTAATCAAGCTTGATTTCCCTAAAGATACTTAAGCTGTAAATATTTATTTCTAATGATCTCAAATGATCCTCTGTCACGTCAATGCAGGTTTGCCGCTTATGTACACTGTAGAGCCAGGTTCAAATCTTAGTGGAATGTAGCCGTCAATATTGCACCCCACAACACACGCTTCATCATCTGAAAACACAAACATAGTTGTTTAAAACGCGTTAATATGAAAAACAAAAACTAAATTCTGAGCTCCAAATAACTTGTTGGGGCAATTCTTATTTTAATCTTTAATTTAAAACTGAATTCTTAAAAATGATTTATTAATTCATCTTTTACAATTGCATATGACACATCAATACTTAAAGTTCTAAATCGGACACTTAACCACCATGTTTGTTGCCATGACATGTGAAGATTTCATACTGGTTATCAGTGTGCAGATAACACTATTTGCACTACCTATGCTGGTATAATTAATAAGTAACGCGATACATCATAACCTATTAATCGGATGCAGGATCCAGAGACTTCGAAGATTTTAGAACTTTGCTCATTTTTGCTGTTAAAAAGTGTTTCCATGTTTCAACTGTTTTGCTGACACAGTACCACAATGCTTAACGACAGCGTTTGATTCGTCATTTCTTCCATATTGGGTAGAACTCTATTTTGATTATATATTCCTTGTGGTTCTGAAAAAAAAACATGGAAAAGCAGCACCGTTTAACGATTTTCTGGCTACTAACAGGCTTGTACGCTTATCACGCTTCGATGAACCGGTGTTTTCCACCGTTTTAATTTTGTTTACACGCACCTTTTTCACACAAAAAAAAAGTAAAAACAAAAATCGTGGAAATTCCATGAAAACCAACTTTTTTGAACGAAATGCATTAAAGTCAGCCAATAAATAAAATTTCAAGTAATAGTGACCTTGACTTTCACCCCACCCACCCCATATGCAATACCAAGCGAGGTCTAGATATAAGGTATCTACATATGATGTTTCATTGAAATATATCAATATCTTCTCAAGCAATTGAGTGGAAACTGTTTGTCTACTTTTAGTTACGGTGACCTTGACCCCATCCACCCCATATGCAATCCCAAGCGAGGTCTAGATATAAGATATCTATGTATGAAGTTTAATTAAAATGCCTCAATGTGTTCTAAAGCTATTAAGCAATCCCAAGCGATGTCTCGATATAAGGTTTCTATATATTAAGTTTCACAAATAGCACAATGCGTTCTTAAGTTATTGGGCGGAAATCGTTTTTTCTATTTTTAGCAACAGTGACCTTGACCTCACCCGCCCCAGATGTAATTCCAAGCGAGGTCTCGGTATAAGGTATCTTTGTATTAAGTTTCATTAGAATATCTCAAATTATTGAGCGGAAACCGTTATTCTATTTTTAGTAACAGTGACCTTGACCCCACTCACCACATAATTATGCAACCCCAGGCGAAGTCCGCTATAAGGTATCTTTGTATGACGTTTCATTACAATAGCTCAATCCATTCTCGAAATAGAGAGCGGAAACGAAAAGTTGACGCCGCCATTTTGACGCACACCCGCGCGCCCAAAGACATACCCCAAAATCCTTTATTATTGAAAAAATATATGTATATACACCTATATGAGTTTTACTGTGCTATTGCCATATGCACTTGGTAATTCATATACAACAATGCTCATATGAAAACACTGACCAAGTGGCTCCATTAAATAAATGTGTGTATTGATATAAATATTCGAAGTTTCATGTACACAACTGTAATTTAATGCGTTCTTGAGGACTGTATGTGTAGAGAGCGTGTTTACAATTTATGTATAATGTTGTGAGTAATTTATGTTAACCGAATAATTATCATTGAATATTGTATTTTATTTAATAATGTTGTTGTTAATATGTTATTATAATTATTATTATTATTTGTTACAAGCCGTATACAATTTAATCGCTAAATAAAAATCAGTACTGGTATAGTGAGTTATCTTAACATTTATATTTGTTGTCTGTCAGAATCTAGTTATGCTGGGGCCAGTTTATGCATGAAGACCTTCTTGGTCATTGTGCAATGTTTGGAAGGCCAGTTCTAGCTATATTTTGGTTTATAAGCATTCATAAATGATATAGTTGGCTGATTATACCGTTTTTCACAATATGCTCTAGGATAGCGCTTTTCACAATATGTTCTAGGATAGCGCTTTTCACAATATGCTCTAGGCTAGAGCTTTTCACAATATGCTCTAGGCTAGAACTTTTCACAATATGCTCTTGGAGAGCGCTTTTCACAATATGCTCTAGGATAGCGCTTTTCACAATATGCCCTTGGAGAGCGCTTTTCACAATATGCTCTAGGATAGCGCTTTTCACAATATGCCCTTGGAGAGCGCTTTTCACAATATGCTCTAGGCTAGAGCTTTTCACAATATACTCTAGGCTAGAACTTTTCACATTATGCTCTTGGATAGCGCTTTTTACAATATGCTCTAGGATAGCGGATTTCACAATATGCTCAAGAATAGCGCGTTCCGTTACCCGACTGTCCGAAAATATATGCATTTTATGTAGACATCGTCTTAAAGTAAATAAAGCCTCAAAATCATGTTATAGAAGCAGAAATATCACTGACTGCTCTACTTTCAGGGCAAACATATTTAGATCTTGGGTTAAACAGCAGTGCCAGTACCCCTTTTCCATCGATATAGACTCGATTTTCGAACTTTAAATGAAAAAAAAATCACTTCAATTTAGATTAAAGTAGATTGCTCTATTTTTGAAAAGAACAATAGCGCTTGCACCGGACTTAGATGACGCCATAACCCAAACAAGGACAAGAAACGGTATCGAAAGACGCTTGTTTTTTATGGGAGACCGCAAGGGTTGACCTGTTCTAGGTGCTGTCATTTGTTTATAAAGTTACATGTTACAAATGTTTTATTCTGAAATTTCATGTTTTATATGTCTTAAAACACGTTTGACTGGTTGGCCAAAAGCGCTGGTTACAGAAACAGAAATCGTGCATACATACATATGTTTACTCGATAAATCGATCAGAATTTCTGAAATTAAAATACTACAAATAAAATTAAACAAACACCCATCACATATCGACTTTAAACTAAATTAATATATCAAATGGGCTTGTCATTTACCTTAAACAAGAAGTTTCAATGTTTTGAACGAAGCTATATATAAATAACCCGTTACATTCCTTTTAGACACGAATAAAATAACTGTAATTGTTAAACATGATAATGTTTGTTACAAATCCTGATAATTTGTACCAGAACAGTAATGATATAAATGCACTGTGTGCGCTAGTGTGTGTTTTTTACGAAAGAAAGTGGCAGGAGGTGCATTGTAAAGTACAATGAATGTATTGATCAGCCATGTAATGTCAACCTTAAAAGACTATATTTAAATATGAATTAGAATTTTCCTAGCACATTGTAATACACAATTTGATGATCTCATTACTTATAACACGAAAAAAAAAAGAAACAACAAAGGCGTCTGTAGTTAATTAGCAAATATTGGGAATGGGAATGTAAATTATACTTCCTAAATATCTTACATTTTAAATCATTGTTTTTATTTAACGCAACAGGGTTGTATTATTTTAAAATATCCCTATGGTTATATATTATAATTATTTACTGATGCACATAACTGTGTACATTGTTGAAACGGGCGATCTAAGATGGAGTTTTTTTTATATGTTTTAAACAAAAAAAAAGTTTGTCAGCAAATGATTATTGCTATGTAATATTTTGATCAATATCAATGAATCCTTAAAGAGACTTGTTCACTGATTTTCATGTTTTTAAAGTATGCCATTAAAAAACTTCACAAATTTAAGCAGTAAAAGCATAAGTATAGTAACAAGAAAAGTATTTATTAACAAAAAAGAAAAGGAACAAATTAAAAGGCTATCTATCGCCTTACCCACGCGGCCATTCCGACTTCTGTATATAACCCTGCATTATTTACTTTACGTAAGTGTTCCAAGTGTTGTCAACAATTTCAACGACACAAACAGAAACAGTCCAAATTATTCAATCATTTAGCGTTACAAATGCTTTATAATTTTATCAATTTCAACTGATGCTTACTCATGAACGAAATTGTTTTTACAGTATATTTCTAGCTCTGAAGTGCTATTTTTTTCTCCCTTGTATACACTGAAATCGGAGATAAAAAGATGAAAACTTGTCAATTCGTCAATCTGTGAACAGGTCCCTTTAATTGCACAAACAATTAAATGTAAAAATAATTTTAAATATATATCACATTCTGTGTGTGTTGTTTTTTCTTATAAAGACAATATGTTTGCAACACAACACATTTAAGCATTTAGAAGTAAGAAAAGTACATGTAGCAACAAACTGTGTGAGCTAATACTGAAGAATGTAAGAATAATTAATATAGACCACAGTCTCCAAGATTTGAAAGCTGTTGGTTACTTGTTCTTACAGTACTTATATAGTATATTCTGGCATATTTTTACTAATTCATATACAATATGCTCTGCAACAAACTGATTTCGACACCCACCCCCACCCCATGACGTTACCAACAAACCTTACTCATCCCACACCCCATCACCACAAACAGGTCCATTATATTTCCCCCATTGCTATAAAACTGGTTTCACCTGGTTAAGAGAAATTAAAATACATCAACATTTTACTTTTCAGGAATTCACATTATATACACTCCTAAAGAGATAGTTAATAGATTTGTTTTGCACATGGTTGAACTGTGGATTTTTTTTTAAGTTCTGATGTGCTGTATATTTGTTTTTGTTTTATGACATTGTTTATTATTCACTATAACTTCCACTCATTTAATTTACAACTTTAACTCTCCTAATCATGAAAATCTCAGCTACTTCAGTTACAATATGAATTATGATTTTAACAGACTTTGCATTTATTTAAAGGGTTAATCTTATAAATCATCCCAAGTCATTACATCACGGCACTCCTTTCTAAAAGGAAAACTAAACAGGTGTTTGTCATTGTGTATTTCAACTAAATTTGCAAAACTGCATACAGCACTGAGCAGTGTTAATTTCCACACTGCTAAAAGACTGGGAAAACCCCTTACATATAGAGAACAGTGAGGTGTATAATTTTAAACTACACATGCAGTGTGTTTTTATGTAGCCCCTGGATTTTTACGTTTGTTTTATTGTGGTGTGCAACCCTTTCTTTTGGGTTATTTTACTGTATTGCTCATCACGTGACACTGTCAGCTGGGGAGTTGGAGAAAAGTTTAAAATCTAAAAAGACGTTGGTTCATGCGGGCTGGTTTTTGAATTGAGAGCAGTTAAATATGTTTTTACGTCGGTATCTCTATATGGTTAGTATTCTTGGGATTGATGTTTGCGGTTAACTGCATTCATGTCGTGTTGTATTTTGTAAAGATTTAACATTGTTAGCAACCACCGCGCACCAATTCTGCGCATTCTGCGTATGAATTGTGATTCGGTCGAAATGCGTCCCGCGCGTAGTCCCTATGAATTACGTGTTATTGTGGAAAGCAGCAAGGGTTTATGAATGAAATTTTTACATAATGACCTTGACCGATGACTATATTTAGCGTAATTGACAAAGCATCGCAATTTCTCGCAGTTTTACGTAAACAAACAAAAAGTTTAAGTTTTCATTTTGCGTTAATTCATTCTAAATCGACGATTACGCTGAACATTTTAGTGTTTTTAAATTAAATAATCATTTAACTTTGCATAGAAAAAAAGTTTAAAACCTTATTACTTCGTAAAATATCCATAATTTCATCGTTTATACAGTGGGTATTTTCGCATGACGAAACCGGATCTAGTTTGTTCAATGATGGCGGCAATCTTTCGGTGTAATTAGAGCGAAGAAAATCAAATAAATTGGTAATATTGTCCAGTTTTTCCATTAAATCAGTTGTTCCGTAAGATATGTTCACTTTATATCTTATTAGTTCTGCAGTATAAAAGCCTTGTTATATTAATTAGGCCTATAATTCCACAAAAAACACAAAGCATGTTCGTCACTTCTTTTTTCGTACCAAAGTCTAATCGGGTGTAGATTATGCAATCGAAGAAAAATAGACCATTGTTGTCAATTTTTAATATATATTTAATTGTAATGTTTGATTTGCATTTGCAGCTTGGTTAAAGTCAAGTTTCGGTCGCTAATTAATGGGGGGAAAATTATCTATTTTATTATTAAAAATAATAAATAATTAATAAAATATTTATTACACTTTAATTCTTATAGAACTGAAGTAATTCAAAGTTATAATTTATAGTCTGAACTTACAGTGTCATGATCATTAGTCCTGCTTTAAAACTGTTAATAATAATTATTTCTGAAGTTGGCAGTAACTTGAGTAAGCCAGTAAAGGCATCATTGACAATGATGCATACAATGACATTGTATGTGAATTAATAATATTTAATAATATTTTATGTAGTGCTTCATGATGAAGCCAGATTTGTTCTTGTAAGCTGCAAATCGAGTTGGAACAGTTACTTGTTGAATTAGCTTGTAGATTGAACAGTTACTTGTTGAATTAGATTGTAGATTGTTCAGTCATATTGTGCTAAACCAATAACAATTCCTTCCAAAATTACAGTACACTGATAACACTCAGATTCAATTATTGTTTCTGTTTACAAACTTTGATATGACTGAACAATAACTGTTTTATAGTATGGTTTAAATCCCAATTTTCATCTTGATGCATGTATATATCTCCCCAATTTCAGCTTAATTGTGAATGCCGCAACCGCAGTTACCTGTTCACTTGCAGTTGAGATATATTCAAGTTCAAACACAATACTAACATAGTTTACTAACACCTTGTGACACTTCCATTGGAAGTTGCATTAATTGTTTTCTGTTGAATTTTATGTCAATGTTTAAAATAATATTGTATAATTTGGCTCTTTTTTAAAATGGTATACTAAGTGGGTGGGGCATGTTCACATGTAATTTCACTATATTTATCACATTTTCAATGATTTTAAAGCTTTTGGTGTGTTTATTTAGAAATGATTAACATAAAATACTAACACAGTTGATATAATCAGTGTTTCGAGATCACTAATGAAATAAAATGCTTAACATGGATATTCTTGTATTTTCGGGTCCATTTTGTACCACACCATGCTGCTTTGCAGATGAAATATAGCTTGAATGTCACTTTCTACACATGAAGGTACTGTTATATTTTCATCATGTGTATATTTCGAGTGTATCAAGGTATATTTCACTTTCCTGTTATGTATTTTAGTGAAAAAATTGCATGGGGACACTTTTTTTTTAAAATGAAAATATACCAAAATTTAAGGGTGTTTTTTCTTCCGTTTGGCACCATCCGTGAACATAAAGTGTTGGGCTTTCATAGGAATACTATACATTTTTGTGATCTGTGTGAAAAGACCATTCAGAAAATGTATAGTTTTGTACAGATCTTTCAGTTTGTAAAAATAGCTGGTTGTTGCTAACATTGTTTCAATGTTAAATTATGTGTTTCCGCGACTTGAGAAATAACGACCCAATTGTATCTTATCGATCTTTTCAAACTAATATTTGGTGAAGTAACGAATACTAAAAATGGCACTTTAATAATGTTTGCATGAATTTAACTTACAGCAGCCGCACGTGTAGGTGTAAGAACGAGGGCAAGTGGTGTTCGATTCCCTAAATCGGTAAGAATAAAATATCTGTGTTGTTAATTGGTTTTATGTTAATAAATGTCAAGCTGAACAGTTCGTGATGTATATGTTATTTTATCTATTGGTTCATTTTGTTTGCAGGTAATTTATGTTAGATAAAGTCAGCCACTAGAATGGTTAAATATTCTACATAATTATAATAATATTCATGTTAGGTTTACTTTATATAATTATGAGTGTATGCGTTATTATTTGCACATTTGCAGCTATAAGTGTTATGATTGTTTTCAGATGCCGTATTCTGTTTGGTCATCTCATACCGTATATTTTGTAACTTGAACAATAAAGAACCTACGTAAGGTAACCCTCGAGTTGTCCGTCAATACTGCAAGAGTTACATTTATAATAGCGAAATTCGGCCCCATTCCCCTGTTTAAAAAGTATATATTTTTCTCCTGTTTACCTTAAAATTCCCCTCAAAATGTAAAAATTGCCCAAATTGGCCAAGATTGAGGAGTTTTCGTAAACTATCACAGCAATTTGTCATCAAACAAAGTAAATCTAAGTTATCATTTGTAGCAAAACAATTCATCAATGTTTTATCATAATTTAGAATATAAACATGTAATAATACAAAAATCCTCTTTTGCGTAAAATTCCCCATTTCAAGGACCCCGCCACCTTTCCCCCACGTGAATAAAAAAACACTCGGGGATCTTGGAAACGCAAAATCAAGCGTATTTGGACGCATATTTTTTTACAAGGACGCATGTCAAACCCAAGCCAAGAGTCCTTGGGAAGCATGTTTTTTGGCTTACTCTGTATACCCTGTTACTTAACACCTATATATGAGTGCCTGCAGTAAACTCGGTAGTAGTCGCGATAAAATCAATATCGGCCCCAGTACACACTGCAGCTGTCAAAGTCTAGTCCTTTAGCTCCGCCCACAGCAGTCCTTTAGCTCCGCCCACATCATTCCAGACAATTACTGTTAATTATCATTGGTAAATTACATTGTCACTCATTGCTGTGCTTTAATGCACAAGTCAATTAGAATGTGCGAAATCGCCGAAATGTGACAAAAGGCGTCTTCAATAACAGTTTTGAACATATTTGACGAACTTGAAACAAACAACATTGTTAAATGAGTGAAAAACAGCTTCAGCTGATTTCATTAATTTATATTGCCAATCAAATTTCATAAATAACAACTAAATCTCAGTAATGCGGTGATAGGAGTTTTTGTTTTGACAGAAATTTATACGAAAATCTAGGGCTGAATTTTTACAGGATTATAAAAGCATCGATCAATAATCATACATAAAGGAACTTTCTAGAATAGATAACACATATGACAAGACATAAATTAACAATACTACCGGTAACGTAAGTACACAATTTTCAACGTCGCATATTTTCGTGACCTTGCGAAAAATTTCATCGCCGATTTTACAGGTCACAAACATTTGTAAAACACATGCCAATACATACTTTGGTGTTTAATATCACCAATAATTGCTCCTTTTTACATTTTTGTGTTGTTAACCTGTTTCACAATTACTCTACTTGACAGTTACTTATGCTTTACTGTAATCACCGCATCATACCTTTTTGCTAGGCCTACAAATTACAATGTAGTCAACAAGTTTAGACCATCAATTGCTAATTGTCCAGAATTTACCTGTTTCGAAATTAATTATTGGGGTACAAAAATAATGTTTTATAAAACATGATTAAGTATTATATATGATAATTATAATTACATAACCAAATAAAGAAGAAGAATATAAAGAATAATAATAATTATTATTATTATTGTATTTGTAACTTTCATATATTGTATAAATGTATAAATTTTAAAAATTCCATTCAATTTCACGTGAGATCTCTGACACTGACGTGTGGTACCACGCTTTTGATACACCCACCATGGTAACATAATGGGACATGGGGCTCTTTTCTTATTTAAAATTGTTCATTTCCAGGTCTCACCTTACCTTTTTATAGCTTAACAACAATTCAGATAATCATGCATGGTTCTAATTTCTTACTTTCCAGTTCTATTGTTCAGCATTTAAAATCAGATAAAAAGTGTTGAACATGCAGCATGCCCACTCACGCAAAATACTGTGTGGAACACGCAAAAACACTGTGATGCATGTCTGTCGGGTACATGCACAGTTAAGAATGTCGGGACCAAATCTTGATTCAACAGATTTATTTGATATATGTTATATAATAATATTACGAATCGGCTGTGGATCTGAATTTTTTGGCATGTATGTTAATTTTCCCATTACCAGACTTTCGTAAATAAATCCAGTTTGGTCGGGATGTTTGCGTCTGAATCGTTACTCGTTGACTAAACTAGTGTATGTGACAAACAATAACACGACCTGTACACCATCAAAGTGTAACAGCTTAACGTCAAAAGCTTGTATCACGCATGCCACCCATGACAACGTCCTTTCACTGCTATTGCTTTAATACAGAACAGAACAGAACAGAACAACACGTTTATTTTCACCCAAGTATATACATATACAATAAGGGCAATATAACAAAGCTAACTATTTAATGAATTATTGACTTCCAATAATTCTTTCGTTCGATAAAGCGTTATAATGATCGATATATAAGGGGGGTATTTACAATAACAAGTGATAATACTAATACAAATACTAAAACTAATACTACTAATAATAATAATGATAATAATAATAATAATATTGTTATCAACATAACATCATAGTAATCGTACGCATAATAAAAGAAAAAAAGGGCGATCGTAAATAGTCGTGATCGCGTCTATAATCATCATCATCTTACTGGCACATTTATTTATGGTACAAAAATGCATTAAAAAAAAAAAAAAAAAAAAAAAAAAAAAAAAAAAAAAAGTTGGTAATATTTTGCATTCTAGTATATGTACATTTAACAATAGCGATAAGGCAAAGGTACATTTTAGATGATATGTTGTTAACTTTTGTTATATAAACAACTGGTTAAGTAAAAAAAATTAAATGACATTTATATCGAGATGAGTGCTTGAGAATATGGGTTACACAGATGTTAAAAAATCGCATAATCACATAATTTGATACAAACCGAGATTGATTTATGATAAAGGAAGACTGAGTATAAGCAAAGGTTGTTAGGAATGTCATTGGTAGCTGGTGGCATTGGCCGTCTAAATACAGTAAAGCACAGAATCTAAATAAATAAATGCAAACATGAATTATTGACTATTAAAAGAATAGCTGTTTACAGATTGCTATTGGTAAACATGAATTATTGACTATTAAATAAATAGCTGTTTACAGACTGCTATTGGTAAATGGTGGCATTTACAGTATACAGCTGGAACATTTGCAGTCAGAAGCAGTATATTAATGAGAACGTTTTAGCAAATAAAGCTGTGGTAAAAAAAAAAAAAAAAAAAAAAAAAAAAAAACAACTACGGCTTAAACTTGCTGAAAATAAAACAAATAAATTTGCTTGTATCTTTTAATAGTTGAAGCGAATCAGATGATAGAATTGTGTTAAGGGTAGCTTCCTGAAGGTTATGCCCTAAGAAACGTTCTCTTTCAGTTTTAAAGAAATCACAGTGAAGCAGATAGTGATGTTCGGAGCCAACTTGACCAGAGTTACAGAGTCTACATGTTCTCTGATCAAAGGGTGTTCCGTCATATCGACCTGTCTCGACTGGAAACCAGTGATTAGCAGTTCTGAATTTAAAAAGGTAATTAGATTCATATTTTGTTAGTTTTGTAAGGTAGCCTTCAAATATTGGGGCTGTTTTAAAACTTGTATATGTTTGTCCTTTATGACTTTGTTGTAGTTGAATGTGCCATTGAATTTTAAATTGTGTTAGTAATTCGGTTTTGACTTGGCGATGTATATTGTTTTGGGTTATTTGGAATTGGTTGTTCCATAAATGACTTAGGTTTACTGAGGTAAGAATTTCATTTATTTTGTTAGCCCATTTAAAGTCTGAGTTTGGCAAGTTCATCATATATTTGTAAATTTGTAGTGATAATTTCTGGTCTTTGCCTATTAGAAGTCTATTCCAGTATGAGATCATTCGGCATTTGATGTTTAATGCTATGGGGTGTCGGCCAAGTTCGCCATATAAAAAAGCTATTGGTGTTGATTTTCGAGCATTGGTGATTTTTCTGAGAAAGTTGTTATGGACTTTTTCCAGTATATCTATGTTTTCGTAGCCAAATATTTCAGAACCATAGGTTAAAATTGGTAGTACAGTGTGATCAAATAGTTTTAGAGTGAGGTCAATTGGTAGATTTGCGTTGTTGGCACGTGTGTATAGAAGATGCATTGCTTTGGTTGCTTGCTCAGCTATATGTTTTCTCGCATTAAGGAAAGACCCATTGCTGGATAGAGTTATACCGAGGTAGTGGTAACGATCTGTGATTTCTACAGGATTGTTGCCTAATTTAAAATTAAAATTTTGTAGTTGTCTTGCACCGAATACTACAATTTTTGTTTTGTTTAGATTTATCTTTAGATGCCAGTTGACACAATAATTATGAAAGATGTCTAGACTGTTTTGAAAATCTGATTTAGAGTCTGATAGAATCACCGAGTCGTCAGCATAGAGTAGGACAAGAAGTTTAAGCCACAGAGAAAGAGTTAGGGGATCTGTTAGTTCTATGCCAACCGAGCCATTATAATGCATATGTGTTTGAAGGTCATTCAGGTACAAGGAAAAGAGTAACGGTGATAAATTTTCTCCTTGCCGGACACCAATTTCTGAGATGAAGGCTTCTGATAGGTTGCCGTTAGAAGAGATGCGTGATTTGATGTTGTGATACATATTTTGAATTAGTTGTAGGAATTTACCATTAATGTTGTGTTTGAGGAGTTTATTCCATAAGCCAATTCGCCAGACTTTATCAAACGCTTGAGAGAAATCGATGAAGGCACAGTATAGTTTCTGTTTTCTTTTTTTTAGTATTTCGATTAGTGAGTGTAATGTAAAGATGTGGTCAGAGCATGAATACCCTTTTCTAAAACCAGCTTGATTTTCATCTAAACTATTATTTTCATTTAGAAATTTAGTTAATCTGTCATTTAGTAAGGATGTAAAGAGTTTACCTAAGCAGCTCAAAATAGTAATAGGTCTGTAGTTATTTGGGTCTTTTGGGTCACCTTTATTTTTGTATATGGGTATGATAATTCCATTTAGCCAGCTTTGTGGGATAAATCCAGTTTCCAAGACACAATTAAATAATTTACAATAGACTGGAATAAGGAGATGTTTAGTAGTCTTAATGAATTCATTTAAAATGTTATCAAATGGGCTTGGTGTTTTAGAGTTTTTGAGCTTTTGGATACATTTTTCAATTTCTTCGTTTAAAATTATGGCATTTAATGTGTTATTTGTGTTGTTCAGATCTTGATGAATTATGTCATTGAAGCGATTATCAACTATTGTGTTGGTGTTAATTTCTTTGAAATGGTCATAAAATTCTTCTAGTGTTGGTGTTATGCTAACTTTAGTTTTTGGTTTTAGTTTATTTAGAAAGGACCAGTACTGTTTAGGGTTTTTATCTGTCATAGAGCGTAGTTTATTAGACATGTTTTGTTTGCTAGCATTGATATGGAAGTTCATTGTGCGTTTGTAGTGTTTACTGCAATTTGTCATTCTAAGTTTGTTGTCTGGGGTTTTGTTTTTAATGTAGTAATTTTTGGCAGCATGGTAATTCTTGCGTGCTTTAGAGCATTGGGGGCCAAACCAATGTTTTTTATTTTCATGAGATGTGTTATAATAATGTTTATTGTTTTCAGGATATGTGCTGGTGTATGCCTGATTGAAGACTGATTGAAGTTCATCGGTGATGTGCTCTACTGTCTGATGGGAATGAGGGTATGTGTTCATTTGTGTTAAAATTTGTTCTACTTTGTTTAGGTTAATATTGTTGACAAATTGATCTGTTAATTCAGGCTTCCATTTACGTTTCTGGTTAGTGTTTGTTGGATTTTTGGTGGTTACGTTTGAGCATACTTGATGTGGGGTATTTATGGTCCAAGCAAGGGCATTGTGTCCATCTGAAAAGAGTGAATCTGTTTCAATTATATGGAAATCAGAAATATGGTAAAAGCACTCGGATGAGGCAATAACATAGTCGATGGTTGATTTATTTCTAAAAGTTAATATGTCAGTGGCATTCTCTGGAGGGAGTCTTCCATTGAGGATGAAAATGTTGGTATTTTTACATAGGTCGATAAGGCGAAATCCGTGTGTGTTTGTGCGATGGTCTTTAGAGTTGCGATTTAGTGGAATTGATAATTTTTCGAGTGTTTTGTATTTGTCAAGTTGGCTCTGCATGTCATCATCAATATTAAAAATATCATTTAAATGGGGATCTGATATTGCATAATCTCTCATACTGCCAACTCTGCCATTAAAATCACCTGCAAGGAATACATATTCATTTTCATTACACTTTTGGGAGATTTCATTTTCAAAGACCATGAAATCATCTTCATTAAAAAATCTTGAGTTTTCCGGTGGGACATATACTGCTCCTAATATTAAATTTTCTTCAAATTGTGTAAATGTTTTACAAATAGAGATCCAAAGTACATATTCAGAATTAGATTGTAATATTTTAACAAAAGGGGTCAGTTCATCTTTGATAAAGATTCCAATGCCACCAGATTTCCTTTTATATTCCTGTTCTCTGTGTTTAGCTAGGTATTCAAAGTTATTTATTTTAATAATATCATGAGTATCCGTATGAGTTTCCGATAGGCAAAGTATGTCATAATTGGTCACAAATTCAATAAATTCTGGGTAGTGTAGGCGTTTCTTGAGTCCACTAACATTTAATGTTCCTAATTTTATATTGTTTCGTTTCAGGTCAGAGAATAGTTCTATCCCCCCACTGTCCTAGTGGGAATGGTTGTTACATGCCGTCCACGTGGAGGGTGTATGCAGTAACTGTATGTCATAAATCAATACTGACCTATCTCAATGACAATGACATTATCTATACGGCGTTACTGCTTTTTTGTTTAACAGGAAACGTTAACTGCACATCGTTTTCGATACAGATGTCAGATACCTAATTTGTTGTTATGCACAACGAAACTTTTATACAAAAGTAAAGATATCTCAGTTCTCAGCGCTACGAAATGTTTATATCGCAGTCAATACAAGCCTGCT
This sequence comes from Congeria kusceri, assembly GCA_027627225.1. Taxonomy (NCBI): domain Eukaryota; kingdom Metazoa; phylum Mollusca; class Bivalvia; order Myida; family Dreissenidae; genus Congeria; species Congeria kusceri. Next base: position 84,213,072 of record CM051024.1, read on the forward strand.
TTCAATGCAGGTGACATGTTTCTGTTTGTGTCTTTTTTATGTGAATGACCATTGGCTTGAGATAAACAGATATGTGGAAAGAATGTAAACAAAAGTCAGACACTTGGACTACAAGTTATAATAATATGCAAGACCGAAACAACTCTATAAGTGTACGTGTACAGTGTTTTTTCTCACTACTTTGGGAATGGTACCGGTACCGGTCAAATTGGGAAAATTACGGTCGTTGTTAACCAAATTGAGAATTTTATCACTTTCAACACCGCCGAAGAGAATTAGAAAACTATAAGTTAAAATAAATATACTCTAAACAACTTTTACATTGATTCTTTCCCGTGTACTTGTTTTTCCAGGAGGTAAAATGAAAGTTAAATATAGGTTCATACATATAGTGAATCTTTGTGGGATCGTTCTGGATTATTTTTCCAGATATTTGGGATTTATTAAACTTCAATTTGGGAAAAAAAATTAGGTAAATTGGATTGGGAAGTGACTTTTTTAGGGCACCAAGTGGCAAGTTTATATAAAGAACAATTGCTGGAGTAACTTAGTAAGATCTAAGGGGTAAATGTTGTAATAATATAAGGAAAAAGATGCCAGATTTTGACATGAAAATATTACATATGATTATTATGATTTTAATTTAAATATTATATTAAGGCCCTTTGTTAAGTTGTGGAACTTCAATTAAATAACTCGGTAATATTGTGTTTATTTCTCAATGTTTGTCTGCAGGTTAGCATAACTTGTAAGCGCTCGGCAAATATTGAGCTACTTTTTATATCTGCAATATTTTTGGAGCACATAACCGGAGAAGGACCATTTCTGTGGTAGAAAGTTTTCCTTCTTTGTCTATATTCATCCGACAGGATTTTGATCGCAACTTTCACGTCCCGAAATTAGATAGTTATTGTGAACGGATTGCAATGAAAGTTACATACCTGGGAAAATCCCTCAACGACATTTCTTGTAATGGTGTCCTTGACCCCACCAACCCCATACGCATTCCCAAGCGAGATCTATATAATAGGTATCTATTAAACATATGAAGTTTCATAAAAATATTTCAATGTCTGCTCAAGGTATTAAAACTGTTTGTATATTTTTAGTAATGGTGACCTTTACGTTGGCCCACCCACCCTATATGCAATCCCAAGCGAGGTCTAGATATAAGATATCTATGTATGACGTTTCGTTGATGTGTTCTCAAGCTATTGAGCGGAAACTGTTTTATTTTATTTTTAGTACCGGTGACCTCGACCTTGACTCCATCCAAACTAAAGGAATCCCAAGCGGGGTCTCAATATAAGGTATCTATGAATGAAGTTTTGTTAAGTTATCTCAATGTGTTCTCAAGTTATTGAGCGGAAACCGTTTTTCTATTTTTAGTTACGGTGACCTTAACCTTGACCCCACCCATTTCATACGCAATCCCAAGCGAGGTCTCGAAATAAGGTACCTATGTATGAAGTTTCATTAAAATATCCCGATGCGTTCTCAAGTTATTGATCGAAAACCGTTTTTCTATTTTTATTAACAGTGACCTTGACTTTTACCCCACGCACCCCAAATACAATCCTAAGCCAGGTCTCGGTATAAGGTATTTATGTATTCAGTTACATTAAAATATATCAATGCGTTTTCAAGTAATTGAGCGGAAACCGTTTTTCTATTTTTAGTTACAGTGACATTGACCCACCCACCTCATATGCAATCCTAAGCGTGGTCTCGATATAAGGTTGTATTAATATATTTATGTATTAAGTTTCATTAAAATATCTCAATGCGTTCGTAAATTATTGAGCGGAAACCAATTTTAAAATTTCTATTTTTGGTGACAGTGACAAAAGTATTTTCAAGTGTTAAGTGAATAATTTATGTTGTTTTTAAGTAATAAGACTTTTGAGTAAAAACTTTATCCTGAAAGTCTATGTCAAAAAGGGGCATAATTCAAAATACAAAACTGATTTATGCGGAACATCGCGCCTAATGCAGAGATGATGACCTAAGTATATACTAAGTCAATAACTTAATGCAGTTTTGCAGCGACAAGGCTTTTATATATCGACAGGGCGAGTCGGTAAGCTCACCTATTCTTCGAATTGTCGAGCTAAAAAAATAGACTTAACGAGTAAGCTTTTTTCTTTGCATTAATCAATTTCTTAGACATGTAGTCAGTTATTACAGAAAACATAATATAGCATACCCATTATAAGTAACCTGGAAGTAGGCGTGCGACATCGTTTGCGAAACAAAATTATTGGCATATCGCACGTTTTGAAAGCTTACAGTTGTATCGTACCACTATTGCCATTGTGATGAAACAAATTCAAAAACATGTTACCAGGTCAATGTTTTGCTTGAAGCTTTTAAAGTCTATCTGAGTGGTTTCTTCATATTGATATTCATTCATATTTGCTGCATTTAATTGTTTATTGAGTAGTACTACATATGGTACTCGATTTGTTACGATTGGAGTTAAATTGTCAGTAAACCCACAAAGACCGACTCACCTGACATTTTAACTGTATTCTCAGTTTTCGGTCATTAACATTATATAACTAGAAAGCCCCTCAGCGGAAGTAATTAGACATGTGGGTGTGTTCTTCTATTATTATTTCAGGCATCAACATAAAACTAAAACGGAGATTTAAGACAAAGAGATATGATATATATTACATTTCTGGTTTAAAGTATTTTTAGTGCTAGATAGACGCTCTATAAATATCTTACTTTATTTCCAGTGTAGCGTCATTCATTAAAAGACGTAGTTAAAGTTGGATTAGTCAGCAGTCGGACTCTAGCGCGTGGATAACTCCAAAAGACGTAGTTTGTTTTGTTTTAAATGCGTACTAAAACTGTGTTTATTTCAGTATAGTTCTGTTGCTAGATGAAAAAGTGTGTTAAATCTGATTCCGCTTTCTCCTTTAAGATTCTTGTTTCGTTTTCCCTATGTTCATAATGTATGAGTGATGGCACGGGCAACTAGCGAAGAGGATCTAATAGATTTGCGTGAAGAAAAGATTAAAACGGCCATTCAGGATGGTGTTGATGCATTTGGTGTAGAACTTGATATACATGATATTTTGAGAGATATTCAAGCTCTTGGCATAGCCGTTCCTACGGACATCATAGAAAAAAGGATGGAAACTAGTGCATTCATGGAAACTAAGATGAATTTGATTGCATTATTTGTTTCATTAAGAGAACCTGATTTCTGGTATATTGTAAGATATCATTTACCACAAAAAATGGCTGTGTCTATTTTAAATAGATGTGTGAGCACACGTCATATGTCACTGAGACATCTACCATCAGCGAGTCGTTTAGCAGCGGCATATTGCTTAACCAAACAGAAGATAGATAACTATCGGTATGGCATCCATGAATTGAAAAATCTAGTGCGGGAACTACGCGCAAGAGTATCGACAACCTGTACTCAAATCTACGTTGACTTGTATGTCCTTTCTATAGCATTAACAGTTCAATCATGCAACAACTTCAGAATGAAAAAGGCTTACTTAAGACTGATGTCGGGAGACGTGTGTGGCCTCTGCTCAAGGGATTGATATGACACTTGCAAAAATCGTGTACAATGGATATCGCGCATATTGTGCTTCGAAACATCCAGAGAAAGCTCAGCAGGCTAAAAATTACCTCCGAGAAATAGCTTCTACGGTTGACCTATGTGATAGTCCATTCCTGAGATTAGTTTCTTATCTATTCCACCATTACTCGTATAGGTGGATTTGCTCTCACGGGGCTAATTCCAGCAACCAAACCGACAATGAAGCCGATTTGGAAATGGAATCATCGGTTCAAATGTTTGAATTAGCAGTCATTAGTGTAAAGTGTGAGTTTGGAAATGATGAAGAATTGCAACGATTCGTTGACGGGTGGAGTTTGGTTAACAAAGTACTATGTTACTTAATGATAACCAATAATTTTGTGGTAAACACTGATCAAGTAATGAGAGCGACATCAATGAATTTGGCCCAGAAATACATTAATGTCATCAAAACCAATATTGCAGGTAATAAATATGTGACATTTACACAATAAACAAATATTTACGCGTTAATACCGGTTTACCCAGTTATACAGTGCAGCAAATATCGATCGAATTAAGAAACAAAAAGAATAACATTACAAATAAATCGTTCCATACTGAATTACTGAATTTAAGTCCCAAGGTCTGAGTTTAATTAATGGTTGTGTGTATTATTTAAGATATTTCAATATCTTTGCGGTTTGTATCTAAGCTTGGAAATCTGAATAACGACAAAGAACGATAACGTTATTATCTAATGTTAAAAAACACCAAATGATAGTTTTTCATCGTTTGTCTCGGACTATGCCACTCTGAAGCGTAATGACAAATTTCACGATGCACTTGGTCACCGCATACTGCTGAAATAAAATTGGAATGCCCATAGTACTTCGTGGAAAAAGTCGTTGAAAAGGCAAGATATACCTGTATTTAAATTCAAATATTTAACAATCCATATATCTATGATAAAACCACGAGTTGCACGGAACAACATATGATTAAGACACACGTGAACGATTAATTTTAGCATAGTGTAGATCTCGGTCAAAAACAAATACCTGTATTGAATGATATTCCTAATTCGCATTTAAACCTGAAGTTTCAATATAAAGTTAATAGTTTCAGACGTATTTTTTCAACAAAAACACAATGATAAGATCACAGAATCTTAAATGAGCTTCAATCACACCAATTATAGCCAAAATGGAAGAGAAATCTGAATATATATCTGAAAATTTACTTCATTAATAAAAGACATGGACACTTTTTCACTCGTCTGTGACGAGGGACGAATTTCAGGAAAATATATTGTAAGAATATTGAAAAGCGATACCCACTGCCTTCCATAGAACTAAAATTATTGTTATATTATGATAAAAATCGAGAGAAATTAACATGTTCTTGCACTGCATTCTGCTTTTTTTGTCCATAAGTATGCGGTGCCCATCCATTCATTATAAAAGTAACGTAGTTGTATTACAACAGTATACGGTGACCATATACACCGTGAATGTAATGAGCGAGTTATTCAGCAAATGATATTTTACAATGTAGTTTGAACATATGTATGCTCAGGTCATTTCGGAAGATTTTTGTTAGCTGTGATAGAAACCGTTTAGTAAGAAAAATATCATGTGAATGAGTATGCAAAGTATGCAAAGTATTATTTTAATCTAAGTGAATGGGATTTTGCAATGTTGTACATAATCGCTTTGTTAACATTTAGTGTTGCCCATTTTGTCAACGAAGTTAGTTTTTTCTTTAACAAATGCATTATTAACTACAAGTTTATTTCATTATTGACAATAACTATCATATCTTAAACGTGATGAAGGTCTTTGGGCAGAGAAATAGTTGTTTGGCAGACTGCAAAAGCTTCAACGCAGGTATACTGACAATTATTAACAGGAAATGGTGCCATTGAATTTACAGTGTGAAATATTATGTTATGGGGGCTATGTCTACGAAAAAGTGGTTTTCTGTTGCACTATAAATATTATTAGATGATAGACATGCACTGTCATTAGACATGTTTATTAAATAAAGGATAAATAAAACACCACATAATGAGATATTTGATAACAAAGAATCAGGAAAAATGTAAAAAAAATAAATAAAACCCAAGCGGATATCGGCCTCACGACTTAGGAACCATGCAAAAACATCCCAGTAGACAACGCTTAAACCATCTGCGCTATTCTGCTTTGTAAGGAAACATGCGTTAAAACTATGAACAACAGAATACTCACAATTCTGACGTCAAAATGTAAACATGAAAAGGGCCAAACAAACACGACCCATATTATAAATTGATTTTTATCTCATAATGCGAACTCTTTTGCCATTGTATATACCTTATTTTAACTGTAATTATATGCTAATATTAATATCTTAATTACGAAATTACCCCATTGAGGCTCTTTTCGAGGACATAGCACCCTTAATGTGCAGACACATGTGATTCTACGAACAAACTCGATTAGTTTAAAAAGTACGTTAGTATACGTAACCGCCTCGAAATGCTGCAAATTGACACTAAATGTTACGTTACTACCGGATTTTCTTAAAGATGCGATACTACGAAAAACGCGATTCTATGAACAAACTCGCGTTTCCCGTGACTATTCGTAGTATTGCATTTCAATTCGTAACTGATCGACAAATACAATTCTATCAAATTTTTTCACACGGTTTATGTAAGCCAGCACTTCTGGTTCATTGGTAGATGTTGACTTTAATTGCTACATATATATCTTTTCGAAATGTTTTCTAAAACAGCTCCTTAACTGGTATTCATAACATAAATTGTGACTCAACTTTAAAAGTACAGACTGTGCTGCGCTAGCTCGTTGTTAATATGAATAATCAATTCCAGGCCTTGCAATGCGCCAGAAAGTCAAATATTACCTGTGCCAAGCCCGAGTAAGTGAGTGTGCTGGGCAGTGGGAATTAGCATCGACATACATGAGAGAGGCCATTTGTCTTATACCAGAGGGCGCCTGTTGCAAGGCAGACAAAGATAACATTCGAAAATACCGTGATTATATTGTAAGTCGATGTCTTCCGGTCCCTGATACTGGTGCTTGTTGAACTGGATCTTAATATTTCTGCAGGCACTGTCAGCAAGTACATTGTATCAGTGTAAAGATTCACCAAGTTGAATCTGATTGTGCTTTGAAGGTAAATATATTTTTGACACTCCTATTAAAGAATGGAATGGTGTTTGTAACATTCCTATGTGTGAAAAATAGTATTGTCCCAAAAGGGGTTATGCGTGGCGGTCACATATCCCCCATATTTTTATGGTGAACTGGTGTCGCGAAACCATTATTTGTTACAATATAATAGACACAGCCAACACCGGTTACTACCACCAACATCAGCACCACCGTCAACGCGATTATCGTCATCAATATCATTATAAATAGCATTGCCATTAACATTATAACTATGATTATCAACCACAAAAACATCATCATAATTATCATCATGGACTTATCTCTTTTGTTCGTTAGTTAAAAATGTGGACAACTGGCATATAACTAGTTATTTTGTAATTGACAGTTGGAAAATAATGTAGTTTCATTCAGGATGAATATACGTAGTTCGTTGGTATTTTATTTTAATTTAATTTATAATAATGCAATGTATACTGGTGTATTAATAACCTCAACGAAAATAAGTTTGTCCGCTTAGAAAAAGAAGCAAATTACTGTAAATTTAAATGGTTGTAAATTTAAATGATAAAATCATTTAATATGCAAATACAAATATAACAACTATGTATTGGTGAAACATTTAAAAACAATAATTTAATGAATATGTATTGAGCAGTATTTCTTTTGCATGTGACATTGCATACAAAAATGCATACAAAACTGCATAAACATAATGATGTAAATATGTATGTCAACAGTTGCCTTTATTACCGGAACATAGATGTATGGTACATACACCTGTAGGAACTGTTGTTTTGTTTGTTTCATGTATATTTTATTATCGTTTGCATGGTTTCGTTTTACTGTGATACATATGTAATTAAACAAATACAACATGTATTTCAACATGTGTATATATTAAGTACTAGATGTATATAACGACCATTTTAAAATGTACATATCGTAATAATAGTAAATTCAGTTATATAATTGTTTGTTGTCAGTTAGGCATAGTTTATAAGTATTAGGCAGATTACTGGTGCAACACGAATATAATATAATATAATATGTATTTATCATGCGTTGGATTGGCCAATGATTGGTTTATATTTAGCCAGTTCAGTATTAACTTTATTTTTGTGCAACATTTCAATATGAATGTATTTGTTGTTAGACATTTCAGAATCTTGGGTTTTAAGGTTAGCAATTTCAGCTTGAATGGATTGTTATCCATTTCATCATGAACGGAATGATTGCTAGCCTTTTTATCATGAATGGATAAATTGTTAGCCATTTCAGCATGAACGGATTGATTGTTAGCCATTCTTTCATTAACTTATTTATTGATAGCCATTTCATCATGAATGGATTGATTGTTAGCCATTTCATCATGAACGGATGTATTGTTAGCCATTTCATCATGAAGGGATTGATTTTTAGCCATTTCAGCATGAATGGATAGATTGTCAGCCATTTCAGCATGAATGAATTGATTGTTAGCCATTTGAGCATGAATGGATTGATTGTCAGCCATTTCATCATGAATGTATTGATTGTTAGCCATTTCAGAATGAATTGATTTATTATTGATTGTAAGCCATTGCATCATGAATGGATTTATTTTTAGCCAATTCAGCATTAGTGGAATGATTGTTAGCCATTTCATCATTAATGAATTGATTGTTAGCCATTTGAGCATGAATTGATTGTCAGCCATTTCATCATAAATGGGTTGATTGTTAGCCATTTCAGCATGAACGGATTGATTGTTAGTCATTTCAGCATAAATGGATTTATCGTTTACCATGTCATAATGAATCGACTGATTGTTAGCTATCTCATAATGAATGGATTGTCAGCCATTTCATCATAAATGGGTTGATTGTTAGCCATTTCAGCATGAACGGATTGATTGTTAGTCATTTCAGCATAAATGGATTTATCGTTTACCATGTCATAATGAATCGATTGATTGTTAGCTATCTCATAATGAATGGATTGATTATTAGCAATTTCAGCATGAATGTATTATTTTTCAAATAACTGGAATACCAGAACTGTTACTTAAGGTTGTCACATCAAATTGCATATTGAAAAAAATTATAAACAATTTCCATGCGTAAAACAAGATGTTGTTTGTGTCAGCATAACTTTTGTTCATATTCACAACTTGGCTGCAAGTCTCGGGGGGGGGGGGGGCATACATGTTTTACAGACATCTCTTGTTATGGTAAACCGTTGTCCGGGCTACTTGTTGAATTATGGGCTTCTTAGGTGAAATAATGCATTTATTTTTGACATTTAAAATGGGAAAAATTAGGAAACATGACTTGGATGTGTATGTAAAACTAACTTTTAAACATATAATATAATTTGAATTTTGAATAATTTCTATGTTAGTTCCTACCAATTGTACTTACGTTGCTTGTCATGCAACTCTGTTTAGTTCAATAAGATATGTTTCACAAGTGACCTAGGTTCTTTTGTGGTCTCGATTTGACCATGTAAAAACCATTGCACATCAAAATGGGTTTCAGTGAATGGAAAATTAAGGAAATATCAGATATTTAATTGTACTTTAAAATTTCTGTAGCTGAGCTAAACGGTAGCTAGAACATATACTGTTTAAGCAGCCATTCAGTAAGTCAGAATTATCAACAAGAAATGCCTATTTAATGGGATGAGTTGAGAAATTTTACGACCATTACATGAAACATTTCCAGCAATGTCACTTCATACGTTCGTAGAAGGAACAGCTCTCCTTACTTTCTACATAAACGTGTAACAATTTAATTCAATTAACTTGTAACAAACTTTAGTAAATGTATAAACCTTACGTTGCGATAGTTGCAAAATAAAGTTTTAAAAAAAATGGTTCCCAACACATCATTGTACAATGACATATTGACTTCATTGCAGTTTCTGATAAATTCTGAACTGTTTGAATTACCAAGTAAAAAGCCAAGTTTTCTCAAATGTAAGTCATCTGTTAAAATAAATATGCATGTAACAAAAAAAAAACATCTGTTATCTGAAATTAGGGTGTCTTGGACGTATTCCCACGAAATAAATTGCGGTTCTTAAACTTATCAAAAAGTTCTCATTCTACTTTATCACTATTTCCGAAAGTTGTATAAAACAATAACGCCGTATGCAAAATAATACATTTGATCCATAAATAACACTCTATGAGACATCTTAATATTGATAAAACTCTTCCTTGATCGATTCAAACAATGCGTTTAATTGACCATAGTGTCGTGACATGGGCGTAGCATACATACACTGGATCTTTAGTTAATGATAACTGTTAAGAATTCTGCTTCATAAGCAGATTATTTATATCTTTCTCCAAGATGTGGTTAGTAAAGTAACCCATTTTCAAGACAACTAAAATGCGTTGTTTTTATGCAAAGCATATAAAGGATTTTCAGGAAAAAAGGAAAGGCAATCCAGGGATCCCAGATTTCTCAAACACACGTCATTTCCACACTCTCAAATGGTGAAATGATACTAAAGTTTTAAGTATAATGTAATAGACATTAATGTTTAATTGGAAGCATAATCGCACGATCGTAAATTGTACCTTCAAGATTTGCATATAAAAATAAGCAAAATTGTATAAATTATTTTGTCTTCCTTTGTGTCTTTACTTCCCAAGGAGAATCGTCTTGCATTCCCCAATTACTTTGCACCGCGTTCAAAATTTAAACATGTCAACATTCATAAAGTTGTGGAAAAATGCATCAGCAGTAGAGAAATATGAGGCGATCTGTGGTTCAGTTAGTACAACACACTTATCGAAATGTTAAAGTCATAATAATTGTATCTATGTACATGTAGATGTATGTTAGCTGTTTACGGACAACGACTTCTGTAACGTAAAGAACAATTGTTGTCAGGTACAAACAAAACACGTATTAACGTATTGCGAATATTTAACTTGTTAATGTGCAGCTTTATTTGGACACTTCAAATTTCGCATATTAATCATGTGAGTTGTAACCATGACAATTTATATAAGCTTGACATTTAAAATACAGCGCATTTTTGTCAACGTTCCACTTATGTTTTCTTTTCGATTGTTTTACTATGTATTGTTCAGTAGTCTTCTACTTTTAAACCACTTTAGATCCGAACATACATGAAGCTGTTGCTGTGTTAGTTTTATTGCAGTAATCCACAATCGAAGCTTTTTATTTATTAATAAATCTGATAGAAAAAATGGAAGTTTATTTTTAATTTGTAAATTATTTTCCAGGAAGACGTACATTTAAACTGTCTCTTTAACAAGATCACCCTGTAGTCTTACTTTCGTTTCGAGTCGGTAAGTTCAGATATAAACAAATGATAAAAATTTAAGCTTATGTCATTGAATTTCTATTGGATTTACCTATACTTCGTTCAGTAGGACGGAAAATGGGAAAAACAAGTTTCTGTTTTATAATGAATTTATAGCAGCACATCAAAACAAGCCCGACATTATTTTGTCTCATCGTCGCCACGGCAGATATATTGTATTTTAAATAACTGAGTTGTAGGAGGATTTTAGTTTAGTTCATAGTCGAAGTAATGGGTGATAGACATGGAAGAACGATAAGTTTACGAAATGAAAAGATTTAAATCGCAATTAGACGCGGTGTCCATTTAACTCGCTTAGAGCTGGATGTACTAGATGTGATTGGAAAAGTGAGGAAGAAACTTGGTTATAACGTTCCAAATGAATTACTTGAACAAGAAAGTATATATCCAATATGCCAGAGAAACACAGCGAGATTTTTGAAAGCACTATTGGACCACTTGGAAATATGTGACTTCTGGCTTGTAGTGAGATACATAGATGTACCCGCTAGACTGTCAGTGCTTATGTTTAACGCTTGTGTGACCACTTCAACCTTTGTAGTACCCTTGAGACATCTACACAACGCAGACTTTTTGGCCGTATATTATTGCGAGTTGAAACAAAAGCTGGATAATTGTGAATACAACAGATGTTGGTATCACTGTCAGAATTGCAATTCAACGCTTTCGACTACTTAAACCGACCGGTATAACTCAAGAAAATATTGATAAGTATGTCGTTGTGATGTCACTTCTAGTTCAGTTGTTGGACGATTTTCGTAAGAAAGAAAAATGGTTAGAAATAATGCGAACTTACACATCAGGACTCTCGGCCCAAGGGTTTGACATTACATTTGCTGAAGTTGTGTATCATGGATTCCGTTCATATTTTGATTCAATGAACCCAACACATTTTCAACGCGCGGAAGCCCATCTCCGTCACGTCACTGTTACCAGCGACCAATGTGCAAGCCCATTCCTCAGGACTGTTTCAAACCTTTACCATCACTATACCCTCCGGAGACTTTGCTACGGTAGAGCTAGTGCGGGCATTAATCATCGAGACGATTATGGAACAGACGATGACATGGAAGCATCAATTCAAAGGTTTGAATTGGCAGCTGTCGGCTCGGACTTTGGAAACAATTATTTTTTGAGACAATATGTTGAACGCTGGTATTTACTGTACACGTTAGAGAGTAACTTATTGATCACCAACGATTTCGCGGTCAACACAGTTCTGGTTCTTGGAAGGAAATCAAAGGAGATGGTGCGAAAGTACCTCGCTATTGTAGCAACAAAACTTACCGGTGAGTTAAAATGGTATGATTGCAGTTTCTAGTGTTTATTTGTGTCGTTTAAGATGTAAAATTGAACTATAGTACGTATATGTTGTGGGACATGTATTTTGTATTTATTCAACGAAGATTTTGCCAAAATACCACTAAAGTTATATAAATAGATTTCAAATTAACTAAACATATCAATAAAACAAATAGCTAACGAATCAGTTTTGAGCGTTGTACATTGTAATTTTAAAGTCTGTGGTTTGACCTTTGCATATTGACACATACATTTATAATCGATAATAAAAATATTACTTTTTCAGTTGTTTGTATAGTGCAATCAACTTGCATTAATTATATACAATATAAACAAACGTAGAAAAGGCAGCCCCGTCTTATTGTTTTGTGCATAAAATTATTTTAAATAGTATTACTATATCTAAGGTACAACTTTTTTTTTTACTGTAATTACTTTTTACTTTATATACTCAATCCTAATATTTTTCGTATTTTATTGGTATGTTTTGTATTATTATTATTAGTAGTAGTAGTTGTTGTTGTAGTGGTAGTTGTAGTTGTAGTAGTAGTAGGAGGAGGAGGAGGAGATTGATCGTAATAATACACTGATTTTCAAGGGTGATGTATCTAACTTTCAGGAATGGAAAAGCGTCAACAAATAAAATACCTTCTGTGCCAAGCGAGAGCAAGTGAATTGGATGGTGCTATTGATAAAGCACTGTCGTACACGAGAGCTGCGATGGAGGATATAAACAATGGCACATACTGCCAATGTGACAGAAATAACATCAATATTTACCACGATCATCTGGTCCATCTAGCTCAAGCGACCCCATCGCTGTGATCTACTCCACCAATGATATTGAGGACAACAAACAACTAATTGTTACAAATGTATGTAACGGTAAACAGTTGAGAATGTAAATACGTATTGAACAAGAATGCGTTGGAGTTGGCTTGGCCAGTTACGCATGCACTGAACATATTGCGAAATCGGGGTGTGCACCATGTTATTTTCTACTTGGCATTGCATTATATGAGTAAGTAATTGTATTGCGAGTTACAGTCATCAAAATCAAGCGGTTTAAACATAGACAGAATTCCTATAAATTGTGATTACCAAATTTTTTTAAACTAAAAGCTACGTATTTAGTAGTCCCCAAAATACGGCAAATATTATGTTGACATTGAAATTAAGAACAAAATATATCTATTGCAAACCCAGTCATCTTGCTATGATAAAATATCATCTAGATATAAAGGCCTTAAATGCACCTAATATATTCATAAATAGAAGAAAAGCAGCATTTGTATCATTGTATTATGATTGGAAAAAAATATTGTGACACTTGTATTACTAGTAATTAATCTTAGCAAGGGGCCATTAATTTCTGGTAACTATTGGGATTGGTGTGTTGGGTTATTTCAACACTTATTAAATGTTCTGTTGACCAAGTCAGTCAGGATATAATTATGTGGACAAATGCCAGCTCTAAGGCCATTTTGGCTTCTATGACCAATACAGGTTGTCTCAACATGACGCGCGTTGAACATTGTATACTTATGTTGGTGCGTTTGCTTATTCCATAGACAGTTATGTTAATCAGGTATGTATGCATATGTTGTATAATAACAATTCAAAGTGTATCATTGCTTGCCTATTCCAATTGTACAACCTATATGTTTAGTTTCTCAGCGCTAATATGTGTGAATGTGTATGTATATACATATTATCTATATAAATATGTATATTATATGTATATTAGTTTTACCCTAATATGGATGTGGTAACTGGAGAATATGAAATATTTTATAAAATATACTAAATTTCAGCTGCTTACATATTTTTGATCAAAATTGTTACATAATATAACTTACTGCATTATATAAATGTGTCATATATGCCATGCACAATTGTTTTATTAATGATTGATATGTGAATGCATGTACAGCTGGTATATATTTATACTTTATAATTATCACTTTATACATATAATTATCACTTTAAACATCTTTTTCTTAATAAGTATGCAAATTTGTATACATAAATCGTAAATACATTTTGAAAATTTCGAATATATTTCAGATTATACTATTTATGACACCTTAATACATTGATGATATTAAAATATACATGAACACTAAAGATCTCAACATAGAACTTTTTGTACCAAATAATCAAGATGTATTTATTTGTACAAGCTATAACATATATAAATGCATTTCACAAATAAATTCTCATTTATATCAACAATATAAATATGTATAATTTCCCATATTATCGCCCTACACATTAATCCACATAAAAGTTTTTATTTTTATTATCAACACAACATGCACAAATGTATTTAAAACAATATGCAACTTAATGTGTTCATATAAAAGACAGTTAAAGAATAAAAACAATATTGTCAAATCTAAATATTAACAAACAATAAAATATTACAGCTTCTAATGATATTGCCTCACTTTCCATTCCATTTAAAATGGAAAAATCTTTCAAGCTAAACATTTTCAATACAGTTTTGTATCTGTTCGAACTAACAACCTCATGATTAGGTCACAAAAGGACATAATCTGAATTCCCAAAGAACTCATGTCACAGGATTCTAGAACTTCTGGGATACCAAAAAAAAAATGGGATCCCAAATCTGGTAATGAACCTTTCATTATTTGTTATATTACAATAAGTGGCTGTATCAAAATAATTACAATCAATTTATTATGTTTACATCTTATAATGTTTCAAATTTGTAACAGTAATATTGTGTCATAATTTCATATTATTTGTTTGTTGTGCCATTTATGAAATTTTGCCATTTATGAAATTTGGTTTTTTGCCATTCATGAAATTTTGACGCCATTATGCTTTAAACTTTATGTTCCTTTGTGCATATAGTTTGTAATTAAGCAAATAATTATTCATTTCAGCGAAACATCTGAAATTCAGTTACTATTTTACATCATTTGTGCTATATCATTCGTAATCTGTTTGACCTGTTGCAAACATTCATTTTCTGCATAGTCAACAGGGTGACTTCTAGATTAATTTCTGTTTTATCAATAACCTTCTATTTTTTATCAATAACCTCTTATTTATTTCTCATTCCATAGCTTTATCATATTGTTTTTTATTCTTGTTTTAGTATATCAGAGAGATGGGTGAGAAATCACTGATTTCATTTACATGCCGTTAAGTTTAAGTCATAGTCTTAGTATATATAGGATCTGACACGAGTTGTCATTTCATACCATATTTTATTAAACGAGTTCAGGAATTTTGTTAGTAAGCGAGCCTTTGGCGAGCTTACTAACGAATTTCCTGGACGAGTTTAATAAAATATCGTATAAAATAACACTGAGTGTCACATCTTTTTTATTACATGCTTTTAAACGAAACAAAAATCTTCTGATTTTACCAAAACATGTTGATAAATCCAAAAAGTTGTGAACTGATGTGACGTCATTTCATGTTGACGACGTCATTTCACCAAAATAACTTGATCCGATTGGTTAGTCAAAGAATATGTAGCCAATGAAAACGCTCAAATTGTTATCTTACACATGTGTAAGATAGAATAATTATATTATGCAAGATTAGAAATTCATACATGATTAGTTTTACTGGCATGATATTTACGAATCCCATTTATGAAATATTACATTTACAAGCCAAATTTTGACATAGATTTTAAAGGGACATGGTCAGAGATTATTGTGACTTTGTAACTATCTTGAAACACTTAAATTTGCAAAACCAAAATGACTTGCATTAATCTGGTAGGGTCGGGATTGAGTTTGTATGTTTTTTGTTTGTTTTTTAAAGACCGAGTTTGGTCCATTGAAAATTATCTTAAATCTGACAAAAATGATTTGTACGGAAAACAATCATAGCTAAAAACTTTTGGGTCGGGGGATTTTCACTAGGTAGGGTAGAGTTGCCCAGACACAGAAATTTTAGGGGGGGCTGAGATGAGAGGCAAACTGCAATCTTTAATGGCAATAACCATGACAGATAAGATTATCACAATGATGCTTTTTAATCATTTTATCATTAAGAGTAATATACTGTATACTTTAAATATCAATTATAATCAACTTTCTAAACATAGCAACAACCAACAGCAGCAAACATGTCTCATGTCATACGTATATTTTTGCTATATGTTCTGACCTCACACAGCCATAATTGAACAAGTCCTTTAAAAGTCAATACCAGATACTAGTATCAACCAGTGTACATTGTATATGATTTACATTTGCATTGTATATTCTATCACTGCAGTTTACATTAAAACAAACCACACATGACCAGTGCAACTTTTTAATCATTATTTTTAAAGAATGTTTTTCTGGCCTCACATTATGTGCGATTCATTGCACATATTCACTCCTGCTTTTTAACTGCTATTCAAGTTTCAAATGATACAATGCTTACTATTATCAGTTTGCCACTGGACCTCCCCAACATATGTATATTTTAAACACAAATGTGAATCTAAATCCATATTATATTATTGCTGATGTCTTTGTTTTCTTCGTAATAAATATTTTTTTAAACTCGCTATTAACATATTTTAAGAGAGTCCACATCATACATGTAACTGCTGTGACCATGTTGTTATTAAAAACAATTTTCTTCACATCATCTGGGATTTGATCTTCTGTCACGTCAATGCAGGTTTACCACTGATGTACACTGTAGAGCCAGGTTCAAACCTTAGTGGAATATAGCCGTCAATATTGCACCCCACAACACACGCTTCATCATCTGAAAAACATAGCCATTAAAAACACATTTTCTTTCTCACTTTATTTATATCCACAATGTCTAGGCTATCTGTAAAATTAATGCCTTTAGTAAAGATGTCATTGGTTTGTATAGAATGAATGTGCAAGCTTTAGCACACGCATGCTGTGAAATGTCATCATTGTTGCAATATTATGTACAGCATTTTATCCCATCATCACGCCTGCACTGACGAAACAAAACCCCGTGGGATAAACATAGCTGTATTCCACATTCTTGAATACAGCAACACGCGCATTATAATGACGTCATGTTTATTTCCGTGACGTCATTTGATGTTTTTCGTGTTATTCAGTGATTTTCTTTCGTTTATTTTCAAAATAAAGACAGAAAATTATGGGATAAATAGAATACCAGGTAAGTGTTGAATACAGACACGTTTATTTGCTCGGCACGTGGTTTAGGTTTTCTAAGCCTCGCTAAATAAACATATCGGTATTCAATGCTAACCTAGCATTCTCTATATATGTTTTATATCTCTGGCATATTCATGTTCTAGTTATTTTTTTCCAACAGGACTAAATCTCATGTATTCAATAAATCTTGGACTTTTCGAATAATATTGACATCACGTTTTGGTACTAAAATAGTTTTGTACTATGAAATATTTGAATGAAAGGATAATTAATTAATTTTCATGACAACCTCAAACGAATGATAAAAAACAATAACAGCAGTGGTACTAATTATTATTGCTTTATGCATAAACATACAAGAGACTTTCGAAGTGGTTAACACACTAACCCAGGAACATCTCCACTGTCTCAAGACTGAATGCCTGTCGGACCTGGCATAGTTGTAGACGACCGTTGTCCAGTAGAAACTTTTTCTCAATCTTGAAACCATCTTTGCACCGAAAACACAGCTGAACTGTTTCTGGTGAATGAAAAACATTCATTTAGGATGATATATGCTGATGAAAGATATAAGTAAGTACAATATACATGGGCATACTTCTGTCTGAAGGATTACAATCATTGTGTTCACCAATTCTTCATACTGTTAATTGGTAATCCTGAGATGGCCCTAAATGAATACCCTGGTACTCTCATTTTTTGGGAATGCATTTTATTTGAAAAAAAAAGCTGTTCCATTAATGCTTTATATATGACGTTTTTAGTTCATCATATTGGAAACACAAGTAAGATTTTAAGAAAATTATGATAACTGACATGGTTTGTATGGTTTGCTTGAAAGAAATCATGTGTAGATCTACACTAGGAAATGGCACATAAGATACCAGTATTATTAAAAGTGTATAAGTTGTATATGCTAATAAACATCTACAGCCAAATAATTGTACCTGGTTCACTGGACTGCTGATAGCGACTGGGTAGAACACAGATGGACTCATCAATTCTCCTGCAATGAAAATAAAATGAACGTTTGTGCCTGGTTCTGATGGGAACAAATGATCCTTGAAATTCAATCGGTTTGATATATTTCATTTCATACTGCATACAAATCAACTAGAACTATAAAATATTGACAACCAATCTCTGTTTGTATTGCAGAAATGTCTTACCAAATTTGAAACACATTCAGAGGCTTAGCTTCTTTTAGGCACTACAGGCATGTGCCTATACATTTTGTCCAGAGATAACAAATTTAAATATGCCAAACATGCAATAAAAACAAGAGGAGGGATAGGGGTGAGGGGATCTTGCTGGGCTGTGTTGAAACTTCATTGTTTAAAGAGTCGGTTACTTCAATATGAAATACATTTCATGAAACACAAGCTTATTTCACAATTATTTTGTAGAATAGGGGTTAAGCTGAAGTTAGTTGTTTGTAGCCACATACGAGTATAAACACTCCTTGCCCAAATTATCGCTTACAGCGTTTTTTGTAGATTCCGCCTAATTGTACATCTGTACAACCCAACTTACGCAACTGACATTTTTATACATTGAACAAAAAAATCAAGAAAATAACATCTCAGTTGCCGTTCTACCTATAATTCACCAAGTTTAGTTTAGTTAAATCATATTTAATTCAGTGCATGAAAGTAACCAGTGCATATAATTGACATAATCAGTTTGGATAGGTGTTGAAAAACAAGCACATGCTCATCTCAATTCCTTTCCATGGTGGAGCTGACTTAATTATAATTTTGCATTTGATCAACCAGTTAGTAAACATGGACTAATTTGCATACAAATCAGATAAGGTCTAAGATTTAATTACATATAAGATCTAAGGTTTGATCTAGGTAAAGGGTGATGAATTAGCCTATATTTAGTATAATGCTTATTGCTTATTCTGAAATATCAAACATTCTTAGATTCTTAGACTTAAGACTTAAAAATAAAGAAAATTATTGAAACTGTTCTGTCCAAAAAAGGCTGTTAATTTCAATTTACCTTGGTTCCCACCAACAATAATGTTCTTTATTGAGAACGGATTATTATTAATATAAACAACATTGGTAAACGGCATATTTTTAAACGCACAAGTATTGTATCTTGAGTCTAAGTGTATTCTTAATTCTTAAGTCTAAGAATGGGCTGGTGAATACGGGCCCTGGCCATGTTTGTTACACTGAACTTTAAGAAAAAATAGACAAAAAACAATTAGGTGATTATTCAGATTCGTGAAGCAACGTTAAAAATGAAGTTCAAGTCTGCAAAGAAATAAAGGACTTACCTGCTCAACTGACTCATCTGTTCTTGAAGCTTTGAGATTTTCTGATTCTGAAAAATAAACAATGTTTTGTTGTCATTGTTTTGTACACACCTTCTCATTACATAAACAGTATATTTTCATAGGTATTCATTTCCAAACAATAGCTGCAACAGATAATATTGTAAGAAATGCCTATTCATTATGTGCAACATGTAAACAATAAGTCATTATAGATCTACCAGAAATCAATAAGATGAAATCTAAAATATTGAATTATTTACAATAATCAATCCACCATAAAGCCAAAGATCTGATGGACACTTTTTCTAATCTGAACTTTTTTTAAAAACGTGTTCCAGTTCATTCTTTGTTGTTCAGACTATTGCTGTTTGATTTCTCTATAGATATTGGAACAGGAAAAACGTTTTGGCTTAGAGTTGACACCCAATTTCTACGACTTTTATTTTTATAAGCTAAAAAATGCCCTGCCTAGTTCACTAATAATGGTTACCTGTTCCTTCAAGATCTGGTCAATGTCATCCAGGGACTCCAGGGAGGTACTGAACTTGTGACCCCCGGCCAGTCTGGAGGAGGTAGCACCCCCGTCAGGCTCTCTGGTCTGCAACTTGTCCTCTAACATCGCCATGACTACCTTCTGTGACTCCGCCTCCTGGCAACACAAACCGCCAAAGTCAGAATTGTTAAAACTGCTAGTGTGAGATTTGAAATCTGCTCTCTCCACCTCTAAGAGTTTGCTGTCAGTGTCAATGCTAGATCCGATTTCCTCAATCTGAATGTTTCTAACAACACCCTTACTTTCACTACCAGTGCGTATAGTAAACACTTTAGGACTGTCTGTATCTGTCTTTTCGTCTTTGTGTGCATCTTTTGTAACTTCATGCACTTTATCTGACACAATAACGTCTTTCACTGGCACTCCCTCTGTATCAGTATCACCCTGAACATTTATTTGTTTGTTCACCAGTGCAGATGTCTCTGTCCATTTTGCCAACATTTCACTTTCAAGACTAGATATAGGTGCATCTTTTGCAGTTATCAATTTTCTCACATCATTCCTGGGAGAATCCCTCGGCGACATTTCAGAAGAGTCTGAAAAATACTCCATGGGCAGACTACCACTGACCCCAGAGTTCGCTCGACTCCTTTCTTGACTTGAATTTGAAGATGTTCTTGACAGATCGTCTCTATTCCTCATGGATCTTTTCTTTCTAAGTGGTCTTTTAGGAGGTACTGGTGCACTTTCTTCAATAACCTGTTTTTTTTCAGGCTGAGCCACACCCTGTTTTGATTTGACCTCAAAATCACCATGGATACTGTGTCTATTGTTACCATTGACCTTGACCCCATTTTCAGCTTCCTCTGGAATATTATCACTGATAGTCTTCATGACCCTAGCCTTAGCAACTGCATCAAAATCACCATGGAAACTGTTTCTATAGTTACCATTTGATTTAGTAGAGTCATTTTCGCTCTTCGTGATCAGCACACTGCTGGATTTGGACACTGGTTTGTGCACATTGTTGTTGTTGCTTACATCCTTACTACTCTGACTGTACTTCTGGTGGATGCCAAAGGTCATCACACTCTCATAAATGTTGTCAGCGTCTTTGTTGTCATGGTTACCATTTGTCTCCACACTTGCAGGAATTGATGGAACACTGGCGGTGTGTGTCAAAGGATTCTTGGAGAATCGACCTAAAAATCACCATTTAAAATCTGTTTATTCTGCATATTTTTACTCATGGGTACAACAATAAGATTTCTGAAGTGTTTTAAATACAACACACACACATCAAATTATAGAAGAGAATTACTGATGAATTTACATCGTCAAAAATATATTTCTATAGCAATACAATTTCATATGCAAGTAAGAACATTCAGGCATATATCAACAATTGCAACGAAACAAAACATGATTTCTTATATTGACAAAGCCATTTTTTATTTAGGTATTTAATAAAAATTGGTGCAAAAACATAGGTTTCGATTGTATTAATAATTTAGTCCAACGGTAACCAGTCTTCATGCTAACCACTAGCCCGACAGCCCGGGTCTAGTGAAATGCAATTCGGGCAAGAAGAAATTCAGAAATGTATATAATCAGGCTAATGGAAATTTCACCTGTTTACTATGATTGCATAATAATTCGGGCTAGTGGACTAAAACAATGTGAAGACTGTGTAACTTTTATGTGGCAGACAACAAACATCCACAAAATGATCTACCGATAAATGTATGCATTATTTTCATTGCAAAAGAGTATAAAGTGTACATACCTTGTTTCACGTTGAAGAACTTCAGTACAGACTTCATGTTTGTATAGGCTGACAAAGAAGGGAATGCAGAATCTGTATGATCTTTCTTGCCTATCAGAATGAGGACCCCTTCCTCATTTCCATAACTGTTGCCTTGGAAACTTGCTAAGCCTTTGGGTCTCTCCTGTCTGTCTAAATTCTGAAATGGACACATGGGAAGCATGCAAACTACTACTATGTTATCACAATCGCTGTTTTTTGTGTTGTATTTTAAAGACGAATACAGAATTTATAGGCAGCTCTTGCTTTTACTCCAATTTAGAACTAATATTGATATGCTTATATTGCTTTTGTTTTTGTTATGAATGTATGTAAATACACAAATGATACCACATACATAATTTATATACATGTTGTATATAGCAAAAACTCTTTGGGGCATTTTAAGATTATAAATGAAAACAAACAATGTTATTATATTGTTAAACAATTACTTTACAAAAATACTAGCTGTCCATAAGTCAAAATACTTGCTAAAAAATTCAAAGCTTATATGTAAAAAATTCGGGGGGCTTAAACTATGACAAAGATTAGAAATTAGCGCCTTCATTATATAATCTGGGTCCATATTCCAGAAACATCTTAAGTGTTTCTTAAAATATTTTCATTTAAGTAAACAAATTCAAAATGCTATATTTTAAAAACTATGTATAAATTTCTGATTATTTTTATGTTTATATGAACAATCAATAATACTATGTGTGATAATTAATAAACATAAGCAGCATGCACTGTACAAAGTTAATAAAAAGTTAAACAAAATGTTGATTTTAAGGTTAAGAATACAATATTACTTCAGATGTTTCTGGAATATAATCCCTTGACACATATTAAAGGGACCCAATACCAATTACTCACAATTTCTCCAGTCTTTGTGATAGTATTATCCTCAAGCTTGAAGATCTGTATCAATGTCTGTGAGTTACAGCCAACAACAATGGTATCTAAATTTGCCTGCAAATATAAATAAGATGTACATACATTCAGATTCAGAAGATCTCAAGGAAGATTAATACAAGCGATAAGAATAGGTAATATGAACTATTACAAACTTCAAATCATTTAAGATATGGTCACATAAAGTCATCTTGACATAATCTTGAAGCAAAAAAACAACTAATTTTTCATTATTTTTTCCCAAGGTCACACACCAAACTAACGAGTAGTTTCCCTTTATTTAAACAAAAACAACAACTGCTTTTTGCAACTAGAACAGCAGTATTTTGTGCCAAGTTTAACGACCTATGCCTCTATAGTTCATGAGGTATCAATGTGAAAAATTACATGAATATATTGCCTTATCAAAGAGCACAAAGAGTCTAAATATGGCCATAGCTTCCAGAAGGCTAGATAACTGAGATATTGTGGATAGTGCAAGATACATGAGACACCTAATTCCAGAGATTACCCCAACCCGGTAATTTGCACAAAGAAAAATATTAGGTTTTTATGATATTCAATCAGGGGGCTTCAAATGTTATGAACAGCTAAGCAGTAAGACAAATGCTTTACATCAAACAAACTCCTAAAAGATAAGTTTATTGCCCCATACTGCTAGCGGGATGTACATAAAGTTACCTGAGAAGAAATTCTAACTGTATGGCCTCTATATCACCCAGTCATCGAACTAAGCAGTTTTCCAAGCAAGTCCAAATTCTTTAATTATTACTTGAAACCAAGAAAATGTTACAAGCCCATCTCTGTAAAACTGAGAATCTGAGCATGTCAAGTTTAGAATTTACCGATGCAGGCCGGGGCTGGAATTCACAAAGCTCCTAAGGGAAATCTTAACTTAAGTTGTACTTAAGTGGATTTTTCAGTTATAATTTTCTATGTGAAATTCAATAATTTCTGTTTACAAAAGGGTAAAATATGAAGCATCCAAGCAGTATTTATTAGTTTGTAACATTTTAATGTATGATGATCTATACATGAAACTCCCACACAATTAAGGCATTTTATAAATTTAAGAAACTTAAGTTTTCCCTCAGGAGCTTTGTGAATAAGGGCCCAGGGCTTTCATTAACTTTTAAAAACTGGAAGTTTTAACTTCCTGGCCTCTGATTTTGTAAGTTTTGCTCACAATATTTGGAAGTTTTGACAGTATTGCGCTACACAAGTCCAGAGCATTTCAAAAATGAAATTAAGGCACTTTCCGCCTACAGTGGATTTATGTTTAGAACAGACTTCCTTGAAACAGAAAATACCATACAAGCCGAAAGTTTACGCACATGCATTAAGACCGGTTTTCTCACGACGTGCCACATATCAAGTACACTGGCTCAGATAAGAAGACTCATAAAGCCCATGACTCACCTGGTAGAGCAGGAGGTCAGGTGTGAGGACTCCCTTCACGTCTGCGCTGGTCACGAGTTCAGACTCACGGTCCGTGAACAGGTCTATCAGATCTAGCTTGGAGCTGTCTTCCAGAACAGTCTATATGGAACGCAAACATGATAACTTAACTGAAAGTCAATGTTACAATGATGACCTACCTCACAGAAAAGTTAAATATCTATGTTATATATAATGTGATACCAGTATACAAACTAGCAAATAGCTACTGAAATTATCCGTACAAGAGACATGTTTTCACATTTTATATGAAAACATGATACTATTTCAAAATAAAAGGTTTTTTTGCCAAAAAAAGTCATATGTCTGAGAACCAACCGAGAACTTCTGAAGTAAATATTTCCTTATACATGTATTCCAGGAGAAGAAAATTATTAAATGTTAATATTCAATGACAGTTTACAATAAAATAATCTTTGTGTAAGGTTGTGCCAATATCCATTTCACACTAACACTATTGTAATTTGTCACTATTACTTGGTACTATACAAATTGTTACCCATCACCTACAGAAAATGAATTATTACTTTTAATTCAAGAACAATAATATCCTAGAGCATTACAGTTTTATGCTAGCCAAACAAAACAATAATCGGACAAAAACTGTAAAACTACTAATTGAATATTTGCATTATAAACTAATGCTATCTAGAGAAAAAAATAATATACACTAACCGAAAAAGAAATTTACCCAGAATGATTATGCAAAATGTCATTATCAAGTGTTGAAAAAATAAATCTATATTGATTAATGAAAAAGTAATGAAGCAGCATGTTCTCATCAAAGTAACAGATGAAGTGGCAGTAAAATAAATATCCCATGATAGAGATAAGAATAATCAGTATTCCAGTTATTTCCGCTTTGTGCCTCTATCAACAGTATCAACATTTCTGGTCTTGAAACTTTCTAATATAGGAATATATTAAATAGGAATACAAACATGGGGAAAATACTCTATAAGGATGTTTACATCTAATGTACAAGTGAAATTCTCAGCTATTTCCCAAAACAATATGTAGGAATACAAAAATAAGGAAAAATACTTTTTAATGCTTACATCTGGATTCCTTTTCAAATTTAATAATGATGCTGTGATTGACGCGGATTCCCTCCCATTTGGTTGAATTATTTCTTCATCTGTAAGCTCTCCTTTGATTGGTCCGTTTGAATTTGAATTCAGCAAATCAGGAAGAATGAAAGTGTCCTGCTGTTTACACAGACGTTCTAACGGCAGCTCAGTGGCGCATAAAATCCTGTCCTTCGAAACGGCTGCAAAACTGGTTACTTTGGAACACAGTCTGAAAATATGAAGCAATGCATGGTTAAAAGAGCAGTTTTACAGTTTTAGGCTCTGAGAAATAATTTTCTAAAACTGATTTTTACATTTACTGTTCATTTTTCAAGGTTTGAAAAGCACAATCCTTGTGCAAAGTTAAACTTTTGAAAAATATATATATTTTATTTTACCATAAAATTTTTTACCTTGTAGACATACCCTAGTAAGTTTTTACAACAAAAAGCATACTAAATATCAAATAATAATAATGTTTTCCTAGCAAAATAGTATAACAGACTTAAAGAGTCGCTAGATTCAACACATTTCTGTCTTAAAATTTGATTTTTAGAAAAGTAGCCAAACTGTAAAACAGTCCCTTTAAACTTTCTGGAATTCAGCTATATGCAATATTTCATGAAACATAAAGGATCATTTTACTGCATGTTTCTATACAAATAGAGTCCATTTTGTTGCTGTTGCTTTTTGTTTCTATTCATTGCATACAGCCACGATTAATTTTGAAATCTGTTATACACAGTCTCTAGGGGGAACCCGTTTTGAAAGAAAATAAACCCTTGAACAAACTATACAACAATAGTATAACAATATGAATGCTTAAAATAAGCCCTTGAACAAACTATACAATAATAGTATAACAATATGAATGCTTCAAATAAACCCTTGAACAAACTATACAACAATAGTATAACAATATGAATGCTTCAAATAAGCCCTTGAACAAACTATACAATAATAGTATAACAATATGAATGCTTCAAATAAACCCTTGAACAAACTATACAACAATAGTATAACAATATGAATGCTTCAAATAAACCCTTGAACAAACTATACAATAATAGTATAACAATATGAATGCTTAAAATAAACCCTTGAACAAACTATACAATAATAGTATAACAATATGAATGCTTAAAATAAACCCTTGAACAAACTATACAACAATAGTATAACAATATGAATGCTTAAAATAAACCCTTGAACAAACTATACAACAATAGTATAACAATATGAATGCTTAAAATAAACCCTTGAACAAACTATACAATAATAGTATAACAATATGAATGCTTAAAATAAACCCTTGAACAAACTATACAACAATAGTATAACAATATGAATGCTTAAAATAAACCCTTGAACAAACTATACAATAATAGTATAACAATATGAATGCTTAAAATAAACCCTTGAACAAACTATACAATAATAGTATAACAATATGAATGCTTAAAATAAACCCTTGAACAAACTATACAATAATAGTATAACAATATGAATGCTTAAAATAAACCCTTGAACAAACTATACAACAATAGTATAACAATAGGAATGCTTAAAATAAACCCTTGAACAAACTATACAACAATAGTATAACAATATGAATGCTTAAAATAAACCCTTGAACAAACTATACAACAATAGTATAACAATATGAATGCTTAAAATAAACCCTTGAACAAACTATACAATAATAGTATAACAATATGAATGCTTAAAATAAACCCTTGAACAAACTATACAACAATAGTATAACAATATGAATGCTTAAAATAAACCCTTGAACAAACTATACAATAATAGTATAACAATATGAATGCTTAAAATAAACCCTTGAACAAACTATACAACAATAGTATAACAATATGAATGCTTAAAATAAACCCTTGAACAAACTATACAATAATAGTATAACAATATGAATGCTTAAAATAAACCCTTGAACAAACTATACAATAATAGTATAACAATATGAATGCTTACGTAGCCATTATGCCTTATAAGGAGCATGTGCATAATTCTATTCAAATTTTCTAACTAAGTTATGTCAGAAAGATATGAGAATGATCAACATGCACAACTGTTAAAACACAATTTTGTTACTGCACAGTTTATGGAAGAATAAAATGCATGTTTTGTTGGATAAATATTATTTGTTAACAGTATGTACTAGACATTGCCCATGATCAGGTAATTTAATCACTGTATCCTCAGGACATGTTTTGTAATTGCTGCGTACTTTCATCAAACTGTGTGTCACTTATTTTAATGTGATCCAGCACTAATCTTTGCATGATAGGTGACAACAAAATAGACCGATTCGGGACAACGCCATGAATGGTTTAAACTCCGCCCCAGCTTTTGTTAAAGGATTAATTTCCATTCATTGAAAATCACAAACATGACCATCTGCTCATTTGAATATCACAAACATTATGCACGTGCTCTTTTGTATGAAATAGTTTAACAGCTAAGCATGTGATATCCAACTGCGATGATTGGATAACATTGGAAGTAAATGAGTGTATGTATCATTGTATCACATAGCTAAAAACATTGCTTATTTATAGATTTTTAGGATCACAAGACAGAAATTGCATTTACAAGACATACTTCCCAAAGGCTTATAGCAAGAAAATAAGAGAAATATTATTATTACTTTTGTATCGTTACAGTTAAGAAAAAAATATACACAATCACACATTTTGTCAGATAAATGATGAAAAAAAATCTTAAAAGAAGATAATAATTTTGTACATACTAATTAAACATTTCTCAATCATGAATCATGTAAATCCCAAATCAATTAAAATATTAATAAATCTCATATCAAATAAATTCCCAGACACTTACAAATACAGCAAAAATCCTGTCCAACCATCTAAACAGCAATCTGCCTCACTATATCAAAAAATTACTCTGTGTACTATATAAAAGTTATACATCCAATCCGTTTACATCCAGTGTTAGTCATATCTATCCATGGTAACTTGTCAAGAAATGATGAATACACTGGTCTACGTCCCCATGTAATATATGAACACATTTTCTAACATTACAACTAAAGTTATTATAAAATAATTTAATTAGTGAGATTTTTCAATCTCCTTCAATTAAGCCATCAATTTGGGTCAAATCGTGCAAAATCTCTGAACAACATGCTTTTGGCAGGTAATAATTATAGATAATTTACCATGACAATATTGATGTTAATTTTATAATTGATTTCCTTATTTCAATTGAAAGACACGATTTCATTGGCTAGTCATAGCTGACTGGCCCAGACACTGATTATTAGACTGAATTGCCCCAAAAGGCATTTGGGCCAAAAGATAAAATAAGTGTGAAATGTCAACATGTGACAAGAATGTTTCTTTATGGCTGATAAACATATTTAAAATATTTTGAGAATATTTATACATGTATTATTAAAATACCTATGAACAAGGGACCCAACAAATATTGTTTCTCCTAATTCTATGCCTGACTAGTTAGCAATCTATCTAACAATTCAGAAAAGTATTTTATTTTATGCTTTCCAGTGATTAATAGGGAAATATCAGTGAAATAAAATTGGTAATTCACTGTTTGAAACAGTGAAAATTATCATTCTGGTAATTTTCACTGTTTCGCGCTGGTTCCTGATTTAGTACAGTAAATGAAACAGACCGTCAACGATGCCAGCTCAAAATCGTGACATCATGACGTTATAATTCCCGTGATTTTTTCAATTAAATTCATTTAGATATTACATAAAATGTAACAAAAAGAACATTTGTAGGTTTCGGTAGAATATCGATTTTTGATCCACTTGTGATCATAGAAAAAAAAAAAATTTTACTCGTTGCTGCCCCAGTCGTGAACATATACATTTCTATGGTCACTCGTGAATTTAAATCGATATTCTATTGAAACCAACAAATATCCTCTATATATTCACTGTACAGTGAATGCACATATTTACTTGAGCATGTATTTTTTATACTGATTTTTTTTCCTGACAATCACAGAAGAGAGACAATAAAAATGTAAGTGAAATTTCAACAATGACAAAGTCCTCCTGCTTATGATTGTTAATTTGAACGAAAAAAAAAATATTGTATAACTTATATATTTGATATTTCATGAAATTTTGCCTTACAAATCACAAAAATCTATGAAAAGAATGATCAGTGTTAAGTAATATTCATCAAACTATGTTCAATAAGTTTATATAGCAGTTACAGACCAACTGTACAATAAACTTCAAGCATTCACAAATAACTCATCTTAATCTACATTTATAGCAAAACTTACTCAGAAAATAGCATGTATCCTCCATATCATAGATATTGAAAGATTGAAAAACAACTGACACACCAAAAGACAAAACATATCAGACCACATATGCAGGTGACAAATGTAACAATGAAACTCAGATATAATCATTATCTTACTCCATAGCAACCAATAACTGTCAATTATTCATAACTTAAGCTACATTGACCTCTAGATGCATTGACACATATAATACCAGCAATATCATACATCATTAGATACAGACATTTTATTACCCATACTACAGTTAAAGTTTTGCACTGTTTGCCGTTGACTAACAACATGAATAAGTATGTGGCCACACATAGAAGTGATTTGAAGGAATTTGGAAGAGGGTCACCCAAAAGGAACATTTCCGTGAAAACTATTTTGAAATCCAGCCAGCAGTTTCAGACAAGGAGATTTTCAAAGTTTTCAATAAAGCCATAAAAGGAAAACTGCCCCGCCCCCTGGTGGCCTTTTTTTTTTCACGAATCAAAATGATTTGAAGGAATTTGATACAGGGTCACCCAAGAAACATTTCTGTGAAAACTTTTCAAATCCAGCCAGTGGTTTCTGACAATAAGATTTTTGAAGCTTTTGGTTGCCATGGCAACAAGAGTTTTCAATATATTCTAATTAATTGAAGGAATACGTTAAAGGACAATCCCAGGAACATTCCTGCCAAGTTTGGTTAAAATCCGCCCAGTGGTTTCAGAGAAGAAGTTGTTAGAAGTAAAATGTTGAAAGTAAAATGCTGACGACAGACACTGGACATAGACTGATGACAATAGCTCACCCTTGAGCACTTCGTGCTCAGGTGAACTAAAAATTAATGGATAATTATTCCAAAAAAAGAAGTCATTAAACAATAAAATATGTTACATTTATGTACAATGAGATTAAATTCAAGAGCTGGATGGTATGATGGTTTCCCATCTCTTTTATATCCCTAATGCTGTCCTTCGGTGTTTATAAATGCATGGATGTTCAGTGACGTTTATAAATGATGACCAATTTAAAGTGTTTTACACAGCAATATGAAGCGATTGCATTCATTTGTTATGTTTTAAATGTATCGATAAAGCAAGAAGTTCACAGTGATAATACATGTATAAGCAAACTTCATAAAATATTTCAGCACGCTACCATTCTGCTCCTTTTTAGCAACAAAATTGCCCAACATGAAATATCTTCTATATCAAAATCTTAATATCTCAGACAGGCATAATATTTTATAAAGTGCTTTTATAGATGCACCAGAACTGATGGATTGCTCTTAATTTATAACCACTCCTACCTAGGATAAAGTCTGTCAAACACCGTTGAGAGTGAACGAAAGTTTTTACGAGCCATGTCCGTCAAACAATGAAGTCCTAGCTTTCTGAATGGCTAAAAACATTGTCAATCAAATCTCGTCGTTTAGTCAAATGAAAGCCATCTGATGTACGTATACATGTAACCATCAATTTCTATGATTATTATATGATTCAATAATTAAACACCAACATTTATAATCAATCAATGTTCAGCCAATACAAAATTCTCATCATAGGTCCAAATCAGTTCAATACACCAAATATACCAGTAGCTGACATATCAGTTCAATACACCAAATATACCAGTAGCTGACATATCCAATCACTTAATGTCCAATTCAGGAAATGTTAAGGTCTAAACGTGTCAACCATTTTGGTCCACATTTTTTTCTGAAGACCCCTTTGCTACATTATTATAAGCTGTATATTTTTATGCAAAAGGGAATTTGAAGTTTTATCTTCTAGATTATAACCACTAATAAATATTATCTATACACTGAACTACAGAAGTTACACGTTTCTAATGTAAGAATGCATTTAATTTGAATTTTACTTGGTATTCAAAAATGCTAATTTCAGAATTCTTCATTTAGAATCATGTTTAAATGAATTAAGCTACACTGTTTCCAGAAATATTTGCAAACACATACGTATTTATTCTTTAGTCTAAGTCTATTCTTCATTCTTAAATCTTAAAGCCGCGGTCCATTGAATATAATTCAATACATCTTAAATTGGCATTAGTTCTAATCAACGTTAATGAAAATTCGACTGAAAACTGTTTCATATTTATGAAAGGCAAATTATGATGTCTATGTTCGAAAACGCTTGGTATGAAGGAATATACACTAATGTACATGCTGATTTACTCCAGAGGCATCACCACTATCGCTTACAGATATTTATGCGATAAAGTTACCAAAACGTTTATATTTTACCGATTTCAATGCGTTTTTTTTTTATCAGTAAGGTATTCGTAAGAAACGATTTCTGCACAATTTTATTTTTATTAACATATTTCTGGACTGCTGCTTAAAGAATTGGTTTGTGAACATGGGCAGATGTAAATTAAGATATTAAATCCATAGTACATAATGTCAAAGTCTAGAGGACTCATAAATCACCCAGCAAATTATAAAACATCATAAAGCAAACAATTAAAATTACTTAACAAATGTCATTCACCACATATAAGAAGTCGATACTCTTCACAGAAAAAAGCAGAAGGACTGAAAATTTATCAAATGTGTAAAAAAACAAGAGCTGTCAGAGGACAGCGCGCTCAACTATTCAAAGTATTTCAGTTGGTACCTATTTTGGATAGTAGAAGTGACTTTAGTTAAAATACATAGCTTTAAGTGAAGCCTTGAATAGTTTATAAATGTTCGGAACAAAAACTTTAACAACAAAGTCTATGTAAAAAGTGGACTAACTCTGTCAAAATACAAAATAGAGTTATGGGGAATGTTCACCTCCTATACTGGAGTTGATGACTAAGGTTAGTTTCAAGTTTCAAATGAATAACTTATGCAGTTTTTAAGTTACAAAACTTTTGAATATAAACTTTAACCAGAAAATCTATGTGAAAAAGGGGCATAACTCTGTCAAATTACAAAACAGAGTTATAGGGAATGTTGCCCTTCATACTGGAGTTGATGACAAAGTTTAGTTCCAAGTTTCAAGTGAATAACTAATATAGTTTTGAAGTTACCAAACTTTTGAGTATCAACTTTAAAAAGAAAATCTAAGTAAAAAAGGGGCCATAACTCTGTCAAAATACAACATAGAGTTATGGGGAATGTTCATCCTGATACTGGAGTTGATGAAAAAGGTTAGTTCCAAGTTTCAAGTGAATAGCTTTTGTAGTATTGAAGTTACAAAACTTTTGAATATAAACTTTAACCAGAAAATCTATGTGAAAAAGGGACACCACTCTGTCAAAATACAAAACAGAGTTATAGCAAATGTTGCCCTTGATACTGGAGTTGATGACAAAGTTGACTTCCAAGTTTCAAGTGAATAACTAATATAGATTTGAAGTTATAAAACTTTTGAATATAAACTTTAACCAGAAAATCTATGTAAAAAAGGGCATAACTCTGTCAAATTACAAAACAGAGTTATGGGGAATGTTGCCCCTGACACTGGAGTTGATGACAAAGGTATATTCCAAGTTTCAAGTGAATAACTTATGTAGTTTTAAAGTTAAAAAACTTTTGAATATAAACTTTAACCAGAAAATCTAAGTGAAAAGGGGGCATAACTCTGTCGAATTACAAAGCAGAGTTATGAGAAATGTTGCCCCTGACACTGGAGTTGATGACAAAGGTATATTCCAAGTTTCAAGTGAATAACTTATGTAGTTTTAAAGTTACAAACTTTTGAATATAAACTTTAAAAAACCAGAAAATCTAAATGTACAGGAGGCATAACTCTGTCAAAATACAAAACAGAGTTATGGGGAATGTTGCCCCTGACACTGGAGTTGATGACAAAAGTACATTCCAAGTTTCAAGTGAATAACTTATGTAGTTTTTAAGTTACAAAACTTTTGAATATAAACTTTAACCATAAAATCTAAGTGAAAAAGGGGCATAACTCTGTAAAAATACAAATCAGAGTTATGGGGAATGTTGCCCCTGACACTGGAGTTGATGATAAAGGTATATTCCAATTCTCAAGTGAATAACTAGTGTAGTTTTGAAGTTACAAGACTTTTGAATAAAAACTCAGACGTGGACGCAGACGCGGGGGGGTAGTAGGATAGCTCACCTATTCTTCCAATAGTCGAGCTAAAAATCACTGAACAAGTTTTTTCTCTCATCTGTCCACAAGTACATTCTTACAACAGTAAACAATCATTATCCATAACACACAAGGTAACTTGTATCATTGTATGGTTGTTTTTTGTGATATATCACTTGACATTTAGGTCTATCACCCTTTGCAAACTTACTCGCACAATGTCACACAAATATACATGAGGCCTGTCGTGGGAAAACAGGGCTTAATGCAGCTTAATGCACATGCATAAAATGCAGACTGCACAGGCTGATCCGGGACGACACTTTCCACTTTTATGGTATTTTCTGTTTCAAAGAAGTTTCTTCTAAACATAAATCCACTGTAGGCGGAAAGTACCCACCCAAATTAGCCTGTGCGTACTGCACAAGCTAATCCAGGAGGACACTTAAGGCACTTGCATTTAGCCTGGTTTTCTCACGAAATGCCTTATATGATTGGAAAAGGTCTAAGCAATTCTGTAACCTGTCTTCGCATTAAACATACCAATGAATAATGTGCACAACCTGTCATAAAGTAGTGTGTGACCATACATAAAAGTACACCATTTATCAAACATTGTATCCTTAAATCATCAAGATATAAGACATTTGAAATACATCATAAATAACTTGTTTCTGCCTATTATAATAAAATATCGTCATTGCTTTTATTATTTTAAACAGTCAAATGTTCAGGTTCTTCTGGGTCTAAAAATCTGGTTGAGGTGGAGTGTGGCACTGATCACTGTTTCAACAGTGAAAATATAAAATTTTATTTCACCAATAAAATTATATATTTCACTGAAAAGCATAAACTCAATACACATTATGTTTAAATTTCTGCTGTGGGTTAACTTCCTGTTCTAGGAAATAAATTCCTTTTAGAATCTCAGTCCTCCTAAAGTACCAAAATGCCATAAAATGTTTCACTGCTTTAAAAAATGTAAACCAATTTACCATTCAGATACTTGAACATAATACATTAACATAAACAGGTATAAGAGTTGCAGTGGTGTAATGGATATGGTGTTAGCCTTGAGATCCCGAGATCGAGAGTTCGATCCCTATTCAGGGAGCATTTGAATGATCTTTTTCAAAGACAAAAAGTACAAGTACTGGTTCTAAACAAGAATCAGACTCAAAGTGTCTCTAAAAGACAACAAGTACTGGATCTATCAAGGAAACAGACTCAAAGTGTCTCTTAATGACAACAAGTACTGGTTCTACCAAGGAAACAGGCTCTAAGTGTCTCTAAAAGACAACAAGTACTGGTTCTACCAAGGATACAGACTCAAAGTGTCTCTAAAAGACAACAAGTACTGGTTCTACCAAGGAAACAGACTCAAAGTGTCTCTAAAAGACAACAAGTACTGGTTCTACCAAAGAAACAGACTCAAAGTGTCTCTAAAAGACAACAAGTACCGGTTCTACCAAAGAAACAGATTCAAAGTGTCTCTAAAAGACAACAAGACCGGTTCTACCAAGGAAACAGACTCAAAGTGTCTCAATTATCAATAAGCCTCTGGTTTTCGACAAATCAAGCTAAAATAAATAGGTTTTAACTAACACTAACAGGTGTATATGGCTCTTTTCGATGAAAATCTCGCTACCTCATATCTACCTACCCAGGAATGGTCCACTGCACTGCCTGGTAGTTGGTAACAGACTCGTCTATATCCGCCCACTCATAGATCTACAGAGGAGAACATTGAATGACATTTTTTCCCTAAGGCCAAAAACTTTTTTTGTGTTTCGGACAACCCAAACCTACCTAGCGAAAAAAAAAGACCCTAAAGTTTTAAGCGAATATTGTTTTCCGTGAAATCTGTATTCATCAGATTTTAGATAATTTTCAGTTTTTTAACCAAAATGTGTCTTTAAAAAAAAAAAATTAAAAAAAAATCAATCCCGAACCTACCTAACTTTTTTTGAGACTGTTGCCCGAAACACACAATTTATTTTTGGGGGCCTAAGGTATATAATCCAGATTTTACTGTTCACCCAAGAACTCTGCATTAAAAAGACATTCCTGTTTGGATTTTACTTGAACATTTTACAAAATACACTATAAGCAATTAACAGAATTTAATAACGTATTCTGTGTACATGACTTGTTAAAATTCTTGTGTCTAATAAATTACATAAATCAAAGGCAACATCCTTTCCTCAACAGTTTTCAATTTTGGAATTTGCTATAAAATTCAATATTTCCTTACAGTGTTACAACACTGTAGTTAATACTTATCATGCATGTTTATATTTTTAATAGACTCTTTGATACATCACTGTGAATTAACATATCTATATAATTGACTTAATTGGATTTTACATGAAATTGTGTAGGTATTTCCCAAACCTACCTGATTGTCAATGTATGAGTATCAATCGCATACGATTAACATGATAAAGATTTGAGCCTACAGACACTTCCCAAACCGACATCACTGTCAATGTATGAGTATCAATCACATACGATTAACATGATAAAGATTGAAGCCTACAGACACTTCCCAAACCGACATCATTGTCAATGTATGAGTATCAATCGCATACGATTAACATGATAAAGACTGAAGCCTACAGACACTTCCCAAACCGACATCATTGTCAATGTATGAGTATCAATCGCATACGATTAACATGATAAAGATTGAAGCCTACAGACACTTCCCAAACCGACATCATTGTCAATGTATGAGTATCAATCGCATACGATTAACATGATAAAGATTTGAGCCTGCAGACACTTCCCAAACCGACATCATTGTCAATGTATGAGTATCAATCGCATACGATTAACATGATAAAGATTTGAGCCTACAGTCACTTCCCAAACCTACATCATTGTCAATGTATGAGTATCAATCACATACCACATACATGGTGGCCATTTCAGCCAACCCCAAACCTACCTGATTGTCAATGCATGAGTATCAATCACATACAATTTACATGATAAAGATTGAAGCCTACAGACACTTCCCAAACCGACATCATTGTCAATGTATGGGTATCAATCGCATACCATGAACGTGGTGGAGACAGCTATCACAAGTTTGGAGCCGTCACTTGTCCAGCTGCCACACTGTATCTTGTCCCTGAAATAGGAAATTATTACTATCCTAACTTCTTGGCTTAACATTCAAGGATGTTAATATTTGTGCATAAATTGTACTTCTTTTTTATTACTGAAATAATTTTGTTGCCATTTTTTTTCCTTGGGTTTTAAGCTATTTTCTCTCTAAATTTGACAAGTTTAATAAAAATTCAAAATTCACAAATCCAGCCATTGTCAGAGAAACCAATCTGACAGAAATTTTAAATTCAAGCTCTTATTAATACAGACAAAACATGAAATGAAAACTCCAAAATACCCAAATGAGTACAGTAAACATTACAGAATGATCATGTCACCTGTCCAATTGCAGAAGCACCTGGCTGCCTTTCTTCTGTGTATGACTGTAGTACAGGCTGGATTGCTGGGGACACAGCACACATAGGATGTCCCTTCCTGGGCTCCAGATGCAACCTGGAATATACCACTATGATACATCACTGTGGTATATGATTGCTGGGGACACAGCACACATAGAATGTCCCTTCCTTGGCTCCAGATGCAACCTGCAATATACCACTATGGTACATCACTGTGGTATATGATTGCTGGGGACACAGCACACAAAGGATGCCCCTTCCTGGGCTCCAGTTGCAACCTGGAATATACCACTATGATACATCACTGTGGTATATGATTGCTGGGGACACAGCACACATAGAATGTCCCTACCTGGGCTCCAGATGCAACCTGGAATATACCACTATGATACATCATTGTGCTATATGATTGCTGGGGACACAACACACATAGAATGTCCCTACCTGGGCTCCAGATGCAACCTGGAATATACCACTATGATACATCACTGTGGTATATGATTGCTGGGGACACAGCACACATAGGATGTCCCTACCTGGGCTCCAGATGCAACCTGGAATATACCACTATGATACATCACTGTGGTATATGATTGCTGGGGACACAGCACACATAGGATGTCCCTACCTGGGCTCCAGATGCAACCTGGAATATACCACTATGATACATCACTGTGGTATATGATTGCTGGGGACACAGCACACATAGAATGTCCCTACCTGGGCTCCAGATGCAACCTGAAACATATCACTATGATACATCACTGTGGTATATGATTGCTGGGGACACAGCACACATAGGATGTCCCTACCTGGGCTCCAGATGCAACCTGGAATATACCACTATGATACATCACTGTGGTATATGATTGCTGGGGACACAGCACACATAGAATGTCCCTACCTGGGCTCCAGATGCAACCTGAAATATATCACTATGATACATCACTGTGGTATATGATTGCTGGGGACACAGCACACATAGGATGTCCCTACCTGGGCTCCAGATGCAACCTGGAATATACCACTATGATACATCACTGTGATATATCACTCTGCTATATCACATTACAAGTCATAGCATGCGATATATCAAAAGACACAAAAAACACAGGATGTCTCTACGGAGGCTCCAGATGGAACCTGGAATATATCATTGTTATATATATCACTGTGCTACACTACACTGTCACAAGTCATTATACCAATGTGCTATATCAACAGTCAAACAGCTGTGATAGAAAAGTCATACCAATGTGATACAACAAATGCAATACTGCTGTGACATATCAAAGTTCATACTGCTGTGATATATCAAAGGTCATACTACTGCGATATATCAAGGATCATACTGCTGTAATATAACAAAGGTCATGCTGCTGTGATGTATCAAAGGTCATACTGCTGTGATATATCAAAGGTCATACTGATGCGAACTGTCAAAGGTCATATTGATGTGATATATCAAAGGTCATACTGATGTGACATATAAAAGGTCATACTTATTTGATACATCAAAGGTCATACTGCTGTGATATATCCAAAGTCATACTGATGTGATATATCAAAGGTCATACTGATGTGATATATCAAAGGTCATACTGATGTGATGTATTAAATGTCATACTGATGTGATATTCAAGTGTTACCAATCTGATACAACAAAGGTCATACAGCTGTGATACATCAAAGGTTGTACTGTTGTGATATATAAAAAGTTGAAC
This sequence comes from Congeria kusceri, assembly GCA_027627225.1. Classification (NCBI taxonomy): domain Eukaryota; kingdom Metazoa; phylum Mollusca; class Bivalvia; order Myida; family Dreissenidae; genus Congeria; species Congeria kusceri. The sequence continues at coordinate 84,252,190 of CM051024.1, forward strand.
CACTGTGATATATCAAAGGTTGAACTACTGTGATATATCAAAAGCTACTGAGGTGTATTAAGGGTCACACAACTGTGATGTACAATTAAGAACCAAATTCAAAACTTATAACCGCACAATGTAGACATAATTGCATCATACCAATATGTTAACTAGTTATATTTACATGTAAATTATTTTTAAAGATTATTACAATGATAATTGTTATGTTATAAACAAGAATGAAAATACTACACCACAATTAATGTACATGTTAAATTGCTTTATTACTAATTAAACTAATACCTTATAATGCTTACTTGGAAAGGTTAAAATATGTCCGAAATAACTCCAGTTGGTGACTACAATTTGTCAAAACACTGTGATTATAACAAATCACTATCATCAGCACCAGTTATGTTGCAACATTTTCTAATACACTGCGAATCAAAAACAAGCATAGATTTGCAACACAGACATGCTAGGAACATGCATCTAATCTTTGAATTGCAAACTCGCTTTAAATAGCACCATCATAAATTTAATGATGTCTCTACCACAGGAAATGGGCTACCACAATTACTTTAGAATAAAAAATTGCTTAAGTTCAATCAAATCCACTACATTTAAAGACACAAGTTACTTCCATGGTGCACAATTTTTAGTTTAAAGTCACAATTTCTGTTTAAGTCCCAATGAAAAAGTCATATTTATGTCTTATTAAACATGTTATTTTTTAGCAATCTAATTTGTATTACTAAAAAAGTCATTTATGCAATTAAATACCCTGAAACAATAAAACACAAACCATGTGCAAAGAAATACAATTATTTTAAGTTACCTTTCCCACAATAATATAAATCATAATATGCAAGCAGTGGAACTTTGAATTAACTGACTTGAATGATCAATCCGATTTATTTATGCTTGTTGGCAATAAGATATTTATGACTCAATTTTCAGGCCAGAGCATTATCGCAATATTGTTGTTTTCACGAGAAAATTGTTTCCTCCGTGTACATGCTTTCATAATTTTGATAATAAAAAGACCCTTAAATGCAGCAATTTTGTTGGTCATAATTACAACAATTACACCCTTTTTCTGTAATAAATTGCTCCTGACAATGGGTATTTCAATTAACAAAATTGTAATTTGTAATACTACCTCAACAATTGTGTTTTACAATGAAGTCTCCACATCCAGTGCAGAATAACCCCCATTATTAAATGATCTTTTCTCACACACACAATTCTTCTTTTTACAAAGTTCATTAAGTGTATAATAATATTAATCCACATTTCCTTTCCAATTGAAAGTGGATATTGGGTTCTTAAATATAGTACTGTAAATAAATGTGAAATTACTTAATATATGAACCTGAAAATCAGACGCAGTCTGTCAATATCCTATCAAAAGTTATTTTCAAATACACAGTACTAAATATGTTTGAAGACTCTAAATTTGAGAGATTTTTAAATGATACTTGAACATTTGATTATCTTAAATGCAACAGCTTTTATGTAATTATTGCATTTTTCTTTGGAAAAAAATCAAATAAAATAATATAAATAAGTAAATAAAAGTACCCGTCCAATATTTTTTTATCACAACCTAAATAGATTCGAATCAGCACTTTAAACTTACAAACTTATTTAACCAACACTTTTAACAGCACTAGTAATGTTATCAAGATTTTAGAAGTATGAATGTATTTCCTACTTGTGTGAGTTTTTTTAACATTTCATAAAACACTTCCTTTATCAGCATATTTTTTACTACTCACATTTGCTAGATAACATTGTCAGCCATGGTTGATTTGTTACACATGAGCTCATTTTCAAAGCTTATCTTATTTACAGTGCACTTGTTCACATTTCAATGACATGCAATAACTGTGCGGAGGACAAAACAATACTACAACCTGTTTTCGCCAAACATAAAATAAATCTAAATGTGTGAGGAATATTGCAACAAAAAAGTTAAAACTATTCAATATTATCTTGAGGTATAGACTATATTAAATTATTTTGAGCTGTTTCTTGGAGGTATAGGATGCATCTTCAGCTATTACCTTGAGATATAGACAATATGTTGAGTATTACCTTCATGTATAGGCTGTATTTTGAGCTAATACTTCAGTTACAGGCTGTATGTTGAACTATTACCTTAATGTATAGGCTGTATGTTGAGCTATTACCTTGAGATATAGGCTGTATTCTGAGTATTGCCTTCAGGCATAGGCTGTTTATTGAACTATTACATTCAGGTATAGCCTGTATGTTAAACAATTACCTTAATGTATAGGCTGTATGTTGAGCTATTACCTTGATGTAAAGGACGCATGTTGAGCTATTACCTTGAGATATACATGTAAGCTGTTTGTTGAGCTATTACCTTGAGATATAGGCTGTATGTTGAGCTATAACCTTGAGATATAGGCTGTATGTTGAGCTATTCCCAAAAGGTATAGGCTGAATGTAGAGCTAACCTTTAGATATAGGCTTTATGTTGAGCTTTTACCTTGAGATTTTAGCTGTTTGTTGAGCTATTACCTTGAGATACAAGCTGTATGATAAGCTATTACCTTGAGATACCGGTTGTATGTTAAGCTATTACCTTGAGATATAGGTTGTATGTTGACCTTGCGGATCTGCTTGAAGGTCAACTTAGGCTGATAACCCTCGACTTTCCAGACGGAGATGTTCTTCTCGTGCACAACACACATGTAGCAGAGGCCTGGACCAACCTCATCACTCCAATGTACAGACTTCACACCGCGACTGAAAACAACAGCATGTGGGTCACTGATTGCACATGTGAGGATAAAAAACATATAAAGCTAGTGTAACAAATTATGTCATTATTTTATTAGTTTTGTTGGGTATTAATCCCTTTTTTATTTACAGAAAAATTACTTTAAAAGTAAGTAATGTATAAGTTACAATAATATTTACATTTTCAGTATTCAATCAGTAATTTCTGAAAAAAAGTCATACAACATCCGAAATTTATTGATTCAAGTTTATATGTATAATCTTGATCCTGTACCTTCAATTTGAGAGTACATAATTAGACAACGTTTACAATCAAAACTATTCTAAGTAAGATTCAGGTTTGGAGACCAGTAGGAAAATGTATGGGAATCAGCTTCATGAGTGTCAGTCAAGGGAGAATGATTAATAATGTATGGGAATCAGCTTCATGAGTGTCAGTCAAGGGAGAATGATTAATAATGTATGGGAATCAGCTTCATGAGTGTCAGTCAAGGGAGAATGATTAATAATGTATGGGAATCAGCTTCATGAGTGTCAGTCAAGGGAGAATGATTAATAATGTATGGGAATCAGCTTCATGAGTGTCAGTCAAGGGAGAATGATTAATAATGTATGGGAATCAGCTTCATGAGTGTCAGTCAAGGGAGAATGATTAATAATGTATGGGAATCAGCTTCATGAGTGTCAGTCAAGGGAGAATGATTAATAATGTATGGGAATCAGCTTCATGAGTGTCAGTCAAGGGAGAATGATTAATAATGTATGGGAATCAGCTTCATGAGTGTCAGTCAAGGGAGAATGATTAATAATGTATGGGAATCAGCTTCATGAGTGTCAGTCAAGGGAGAATGATTAATAATGTATGGGAATCAGCTTCATGAGTGTCAGTCAAGGGAGAATGATTAATAATGTATGGGAATCAGCTTCATGAGTGTCAGTCAAGGGAGAATGATTAATAAAACCATGAAGTACAGCTTAAATATGAGAAATAGTTAATAAGTTTCTATAATGGGCAATAGGGTATTCAGGTGAGGTTGGGCCACTACAAATGTTGCTAGTTGATGCAACAAAATGTGTACATCATTTTACCTGTGCAAAAGAAGCAATACTAATTGCTACAAAACTACACTGTATTTGATATAATTACTTTTTGCAGTAATATTTTTGTAATTTGCAAAGCAAAACAACCATTGTAAAACAATACTAATTCTGACACAAATGTCTTAATTCTGATTGAAACTCAAATACTCTTTGATTAATAAACCATGTGGGTAAATTTTATCAATTTCTTGTAGAATCATCAACATAAAAGGCTGAGTGTTTAATACTGGTTCTCACCTTTAAATTAAAATTCTATTAACAGAAATGTGTACAAAACACTGTAAAGCTGTTGTGAATCACATGCAGAATATTGAAAACTGACTAACACACAACAATAAGCCCTAAATACATTTGATATGTTAATTATGATTAATGTTTCCATGTGTCTCGCCTGTGACAATATATCTGAATGCTGCTGAGAGCAAGTACCTCCAATACTCTCAAACAGCAATTTTTATTTATGACTGACAGCAAGTACCTCCAATTCTCTCAAACAGCATTTTTTTTAAAATGACAATTGTGTTATTCTGCAACTGTGCAAAATTTTGATTCATACACTATCAATCATAACTGATATACATAAAACTTCAAGTAATATAAACCCTCATCCTAAAATGTAATTTATGACATCCACAAAACAAAGTTAATACACCTATACAAACCCAAACTCCACACCAAAGGATTATTTTGTAGGAAAGTACCATAAAATTTACTAAGTATCTGTGTAAAACATGCATTATTTTCTTGTTACAGTCAGTTAAAATTATTTGGTAACATATTTCTAAACAAAAATAGCTTGTACTTTATGGTTATATACCATGCATCCTATTTTATAAAAAAAACATAGTAAAACCTTAGCACAACAGCTCTGGGAGAAACTGATTAAAAAGTATAAAATTTATATGTTATCCAATTTACCCAATTCAGTATAAATTATGTTCATCAGGTTGTTAATTGAATTATTAATTTGTTTTACAGGTCACTCTCAATACCGAAGAAATACTGTGTGTCTAACATACCTATGAGCAAATATGAATGTGTTAAAGAGGCTTTCACATCAGTATGCACACTTATTAAATATTTATCCCATCATCACACTGGCATTGACGAAATAACACCCCGTGGGATAAACTTTGCTTTATTTCAACATTGTGGGGTACAGCAAACACGCGCAGTATGATGACGTCATCTTCTTTATTTTGTGACATCATTTTATGTTTTTCGTAATATTAAATGTGTTTTCTTTCGGTTATTTTTTTTTAAATAGACAGAAAATGATGAGATAAATAGAATACTAGGTAAGGGTTGAATAAAGATAAGTTTATTTTCTCTGCACAAAAACGTGAACCACTGGCCAAGGCTTGTGATTCAGGTTTTCTCAGCCGCACTAAATAAACTTATCTTTATTCAACACTGACCTAGTATTCTCTATTTACATCATATTCTGATTATGATTGTGAAGTGCAATGTCCCTTAAACACTAAACAAGAGCTGTCTCAGAACAGCACGCTCGACTATTCAACCGCTTTGTCAGAGTTATTGGCCTTTATCACTACAAAAAAGGGGAATAATTCTCCTAAAATGCTGGTTACAGTTATGTGCCTTGGCCAGTGACCTTATATAATGACATGACATGACTATGTGTGAAGTTGTTGCACGCAAACTTTAATCTGAATTTATAAGAATAAAATGGGGCATAATTCTGCTAAATTGCAGGTCAGAGTTATGGGCCTTGGTCAGTAACCTGTCATAGTGACCCAAAAGACATGTGTGAAGTTTCAATTGAATGTCTGTAGTAGTTACTGAGATATGGACTTGTTGCACGCAACCTTAACCAGAGCATTTAGCCAACGCCGATGAACGGGTAGTATAGCTCGAATTATTAGGTGACTAGTCGAGCAAAAAATGCTATTCATCACCCATCTTAATGTTCTGAACTCAGGTATGACAAAAGACTGAATTTGTGTTTGCTTGTGTGAAAGCCTCTTTTAACAGAACCTAGCTGGTGTAAATAAAGGGGAAATTAAATTTAAAAGTAAGTAAAGAAAATAAAATACACAAAATGTCACACATCACTGCACACTTGTGTTATACCATACCTCTCCTCAGACACACTCTCACTGTTGAAACAGAAACATGTCTAACAATTACATACGTTACTATACCATTTGCTGTTATTGTTGTTTTTGTTGATCTTTCTTTGGTTTGTTGTTGTTGTTTTTTTAAATCACCAGAAAATTATTATACACAACTTACGGCAAAGCACCTAAGTGGCCCAACACAAACATGCAAGGGCCACTTATCAGACCAGAAAATGCTGATGAAAATTTAAGTAATCAATTAGCAATATAATAAAAATGTGTCAACTTTGTCTATATTCTCTATGGTAATTACATGCACAGGAAATTGTGAACTGTTACAAATTTACGACTCTCTATGTATGTGTAATAACATCTTTAAAATGTTCTGTACATTTTGTACATTTTCAACCATGCCAAATTTGAAGTTAATATCATGGTACTTTTGATTTGTACATAAGTATCTCTAAACCATTACTTGTATCCTAAAACAACCTACAGACACACAGCTTTAAAGTTTACATATTGACACTTCCATTAATTGATATTCAAATAAACACAGTCACTCTTATCAAACAATACATTTCCACTAATCTTTGTAGCTTTAACTTCAGAATCGTTAAGTCCTGTTATATCTTCAAAGAAAACCTGTATGTCAGCAAATGAACTATTTTTATTAGGCATGTAAACTGTTTGAAGTTTTCTAAAACTTGTATAAATATTAGTGCGAAAATCCCATAATATCCTCTTGAGGCCATTGGGCTACAATGTCAAATATAAACATTTCCTATTCTATTTATTTTGCGCAAACAAGTAAATCCTCTAGTTATCAAACACAGGACGCCTAATCCGTCACCACCCCAACGAAGGTATGCAAAGTATTCTCTATTTAATTACATCGGTATATATACCTATTCCAAGTGGGTCAGGTCGTAACTTTTGCACCAAAACGACAAATAAACCCACCTGGTACCTTCACTGCAACAGATGCTCTTGTATCTTGTGTTTTAATGTATTTAAGAGTATTATACAGGCTTACTGTTTCTGTCAAATAGGAGTGTTGGTCATATCAAGTTTCAGGGTATCATGAGATTAGGTATCTAATTATGCAGACTAGTATGAAATACACAGAGATTCATTATCAGCTTTAAATAATACTGCACATGCGCAAGTTCTATGCAACATTTGTACATAAAAATTCCAGCTAAACAGGCCAAATCCTACAAAATCCTTATCCTGCCATAATAAATACAAAATAAAATATAAACAGGTAAATAAAAAGTTGCTAATTAAGACTTTTTCCTGTATCGTTGTTAGGTAACATTCCTGGGATCATGTGCTGACACATTACTATCAGATTCTATGTAATCCACCCTCCTTTCTTGTTTAATTGGCAGGAAAGTTAGATAAGTTTACAGTGTTGAAACATAGGTCGTTAATTATCTCTGCATATAATAGGTGCCCTAAAACATAAACAATAGTGGAGCGGTATATTCCGTAAAATATGGTATATTGTCTACTGAAAGCCAGAAGGGGCTATCAGCCTTCTCTGCGAACATGCTGATGACCCCTTCAGGCTTTCATGGAACGATATATGGCTAACGGTACATACTCGAACTCTCCCAGTTTACTGGGTTCCTGGTTTTCTAGCTGGCCCTGATAAATGGAGACTGGTGCAAGGAAGATGCTCCGTCCCTCGGTCCACACGACACCGTGATCCTTGTGTATGCCTGGAAATGGAGAAGCAGTCCTCGAAATTAAACCCACTAGCCTGATGCCTGGGACAAGTAAACATCTGTCCGGACAAATTGAAATTGAGCCCCAACGGAAATTGGATAACTGTATCAACAAGGCGTTAAAAAAAATGTTTGTTTCAGGTTACATGCCCAAAAAAATTAGGGTAGGTAGGTAGGGAGTTTTTGTTTTTTTTGGTCAAATGTCAAGTGTAAGATTCTAAAACTAAATAAATATTCAAAACATATCGGTAATATCATTAAACATTGTTTTGAAGAGGATGCTATCAAAACAAAACACTTATTTATCCAAAAAAACATTTAATTATTGGAAAAAGGTAAATAAAACAAAAAATCATCTGACAAACTCAATAAAATGTTCTAGGGTTGGATGCTATCAAAACAAAACATTTATTTATCCAAACAAACATTTAATTATTGGAAAAAGGTAAATAAAACAAAAAAACTTCTGACAAACTCAATAAAATGTTCTAGGGTTGGGGTAGGTCGGGTAACCTGAAACAAACATAATTTTTTTACACCCAATGATTATGTTGTCTAAATGACCAACAATTTTGCTCCGATCATCTTTATTGTTTTCACCATGACTTAGCATTAGCATAATCTGCCGCTATCATGACAAACATGGGCATAATTAATTCTATTCATTCACATTATAACAAAATTCTTAAAGTTTACTTTGTTGAAATGAAATTCTGGCGCATTAGTTGTAAGGAGCAACAAAATCATAGTTGTCCACAACAAATTACTAAGGAAAACAAATATAAACATTTTAAATGATCATAATATGTCAAATGTAGACTAACTGCAAATACAATGATGCTATATAGCGAGTACAAATGAGGGGCGTCGTGGGAAAACCGGTCTTAATGCAGTGCGGACTGCACAGGCTAATCCGGGATGGTACTTTCCGCAGACAGAGGATTTATGTTTAGAAGAGACTTCCTTGAAACATAAAATACCATAAAAGCGGAAAGTGACGTCCTGGATTAGCCTGTGCGGACTGCACAGGCTAATCCGGGACGACACTTTACGCACATGCATTAAGACCTGTTTTCTCACAATGCGCCACAAATGTAGAAATGAAAATTCATAGAAACTGATGAGAATCGAAGGTAAATAATTAAAACCTACCAAACAGATGAAGAACAATCCTGACATACGAACTACACAAATGACAAATTCCAAAATGAAACAAATTAGTTTGCAGTCAATATATCTCATCATATAGCTGGGTCCCTGAAAACTGAAACCATCATTTGTCCATTTGAGTCGCAGAACAATGAAATAGCATTGCAGCACACAAAACAAGCAAAAACTATGATATGGCGGGCCTGTGCAATTGATACTATCAACCTGGAGTATCATTTCGAATTCCGCAAAAACCCTGGGTGTAAACAGTCATTCAGGGCCGCTAATATTACCCCAAAATTCAAAATAGTTTTATGTAAATAGATGCAGCATTCTTGATACCAGCAATATGAGAGAAATATGGGATTGTTATGTGTCAGAGATCATTTTATATGCATGAACATTTAAAAAATTGCATATTCATGTTTATGGCAGTAAATCAAGAGCAATCGTGTCTTCACGTTTGAACATATCTGTAATATTTTTATCAATATTCTTAACTGAATATCGTAGCTATGAGTCTTAACAATACATAAACTAACAAATTAATTTATAGACTTGCTATTAATCAATTTAGAAACTGTGTAAATATTCAAGTGTTGGAGTAAGCGGTGTTGGTGCTAGACTAAATGGTTAAATCTAGTTAACCAAGAAATGGCACTTCTGAATTATTATAAGTACAAATTTTGTCAAGGTCAAGGTGAGGTTGGGTGATATGGGTGGATTGGGGATGGTCATAAGCAACAACTGTGTAAGTAGTCAAGTGTTGTAGCAAGCGGTGTTGGGCTAGAAGAAACGGTAAAATCTAGTTAACAAAGAAAAAGCCCATTTTAATTATTCTAAGTGCAAATTAGGTCAAGGTCAAGATCAAAGTGAGGTTGGATGATATGGGTGGATTGGGAACGGTCATCAAAAGTAACAACAGTGTCAATATCCAAGTGTTGGAGTAAGCGGTGTTGGTGCTAGACGAAACGGTAAAATCTAGTTAACCGAGAAATGGCACTTTTGAATCATTGTAATTCCAAATTAGGTCACGGTCAAGGTGAGGTTGGGTGATATTGGTGGATTAGGGATGGTCATAAGCAACAACTGTGTAAGAATCCAAGTGTTGTAGCAAGCGTTGTTGGTGCTAGACGAAACAGTAAAATCTAGTTTACCAAGAAACAGCCCATTAAAATTATTTTAAGAGCAAATTAGGTCAAGGTCAAGGTCAAAGTGTGGTTGGGTGATATGGGTGGATTGGGAATGGTCATTAGCAACAACTGTGTAAGTATCCAAGTGTTGTAGTTAGCGGTGTTGGTGCTTAACTTTGTCACAGACGGACAATCACCATATGCCTCGCGCATCAAGATGCCAGGGGCATAAAAATAACACTTTACTATATGATCAAAATGAAGTCCGAAGTTCAATTAATGAAAGTTATAAAATGGGTAAAAATAGCGGACAGTGTTTCTTGCTCCATTTTGCTTCCCAATGCTGCGCTTTGGAGCTGATATTGATGCAATCATTGGAAGAGTTACATTACCAACATGTTTATTAAACTAAATGTGGCGTGTCGTGGGAACACTGGACATAATGCATGTGCCTAAAGTGTCGTCCTGGATCAGCCTGCGCAGTCCGCACAGGGGACAACACTTTACACACATGCATTAAGCCCGTTTTCCAAGGACGCGCCTCAAATAAAATATGAAATGTTTTAAAATCCATTTAATGGCACACACAAAAAGAGATTCAGTTTCTAGAATGGTCTTTTTGAGTAGCACCCTGAACGTTTTCTTACCCTAGATCATAAATGTTGAAATATACTGTCTTCATGTTGATTTTTACCACAGACAACATTCAATGCCACCAACAGTTATCATATCAATATATTGCTATAATACCCACAGGAATGTTGTTTTGCAGACCAGGGGATTAGCGCTGTAAGTCTTCCAGCAATATTAACTTCAACTCAACACCGGACGAATCAATTTTGAAAACAAATGGTGTTGAAAATAAGTGTAGCTACACAAACTGTACAAAGTCATATACCAACTGCATATAAGAAGCTCTGACAATATAATAACTCTTTTAGAGATCACTAACATCTTTGCTGCAAATACAAATTGTCATCTGTGTGGAAATAGTGTGACACAGGTGTGCGATAAGACAGAGTGATAATACATTATAAGAACAGTCTGCTACTAGCTGGCTAGCTCAGTTGGTATAGCGTTGGACTGTCAATCTGGGGTTCGTGAGTTCACTCCCCAGCCCGGCCACATAACTTGTGTGGAGATTGGTCATGAAATTATTTCTATGGCCATTCTCCCCCTACCTCTGATTCAAGTAGGGAAGTTGTCAGTTACTGGCATAAGTATGAGCACTTAGTACTGGTAAACTGCTTAGATCGGCTACGTGTCAACAATACAGAATATTTTAAAAGATTCCTAGATCCAGAAGGTGATCCGGTGAGCTAATCATTTGTTCAGAGGTTCATTCCTACCTCCAAAAAAATCATGCAAATCTGTCTTTGTAAGCAGAAAAACCAACAGTACCAAAAACATTTATAACTCCTTGGTGGTGGATATAGAGAATACATGGTTGGTGCCGGGATGGAGAAAGTTTATCCGGTGAGGCTTAGAAAATGAAAATAGGTCGAGCTTTAGCGAGCCTTATTTTTGTTTTCGGGCCGAACCGGATAAACTTTCTCCTTCCCGGCACCTACCGTGTATTCTATTTATCCTGATTTCTATTCAATTAAATTTTAAAACACCAAACACTAAAGTTTTAAATTTAAAAAAAAATTCTAGACGGGCCTCGACCTAATAACTCGCTTGCATGAATGCGTACTACCCGGAAAAAATAGTTCTCTATTTCTTAATCACCTTTTTCAAAAAGCAAAAGTAAAATATTAGTAAATCTTATTTGCTGATGTCAGTACAACACGAAAATGACGTAGTAAATCTGCTTTTGTTTTAAACCAGATTATATTGGTTTTTAAAGAGTTAAATTACCTCACACCAACTACGTAATTCATTTTGAGTTGTAAGTTTACACAATGTAGTCAAACCAGAACGCGAGTGTTTTGCAGTTTAAAATACATGAAATCGGAATAAATACTTAGTGTTTCTGTGTTTTGGATGGATTATATTATGCAACAGCATTCAGATAAAAAGTGTATGGAATAATTTGCCTCGAATGGAAACGGTGAGATTGATCCCTTTGCAATTTTCTACGATTTACTCGGATAGTATTAGTTGTGGGTGGAGGACAGTGTAACTGAAAGTGAAATGAATCATAAAATATTTAGTTCTAAGTTAAAATTTTGATAACTTTTTTCATTTCTATTCATCGGAAATTAATATAAAAGGTTATTTCTTTGATGAATATGCTCTGTTGGTTGACCAAAGAAAGTCTATCCACAAAGAATAACCCGCTTGCATCAGATTCAAGTGTGTTGAAATGGAATGGAACAGGAAGGAAGTTGTTGTTAACCAGTCAAATGGAATGTGAGGACAAACAACTCATTTGTTGTTTAACTCTGTTAAACTAGACAACACACAGTTTGTTTCGATGAAAAACTCTGGTAAATAGACTTTATGCTGTGTCATTCTCGACAATGTTGTTATCCGGCGCGTAGGAATACCTATTGACGGTATATCACAGTCACGTGATCTACCTCCGGATATCAACAAGTTTATACGGTCACCGCTTTATTAGGTCACTGTTTGGGTTAGTAGCAGGATAAATTCAATTAGGATTCTTAAAAGACAAAAAACAACTGAACATAGCAAAAACTAATAAATATACAAAATTCAGCAAAACCAGCAAAAATACTCTGATTTTTTTCTAAAGTTACAACTACCATAAATCATGTTTAACTATTACAATTACCATGATTTATCAATTGCCATCAATAACATCTATTTCAGATTTTGAAGGACAGGAAACAAAAGAGACAATATGTCCAACGAGCAATGGCCCCCTGTAACAATGTGCAACCCTGGTATCAGCTGTCCGCTATGGCCACAGGTCTATGTTATCTGACAAACTCGATACCATAACAACATAATTGCCTTTGAGAATTGCTGTTCTTTCGTCGTTTTGCTACACATTCCGAAGTATCTGGTTATTTGATCTACTAAGCCTCTGTTCAATCATTTAGGAATTTTTTTTTATTTCAGCATCTATTATTACGCACATTTCAACATGTACAAGAAAAAAAAGAAAAGAATAAAAGATAATATATGTTCTTACATTCTGAACAGCATCAACATTATTACTTAGTTCAAACTCTAAATGTTTGCATTAGGATTGCATGCATCATGGGTTAATATAACTCGAGAAAAGTGTTATGAAATGTACTTTTAACTTGTTCACTTGATTTTGTTATAACTGTGCAATGAAACTGACATTGCAATCAGGCAACAGGGCACACAGATCTGGTTAAAACTGCTCTAAAAGCTGTTTTTGCTGTAATTATAACTGAATATTTAGACTTGCTCTTTTAATGTAACTAAAAATCTGTTAATGCAGAAATGAACTGATTTTTTATCACACAGTAATATTTAATTTTGTATAAACATGTACCAGTATATACAAAAACACTTGCACAAGTATTCATTACTTGGGTGTAACACAGTTCAGTTTTAATTTGTTAAGTGAATAATTATCCTAAATTAGATAAAGACAAAGTGTATAACAACTTAAATACCATCAAATAAAAGAAACTGGCAATCGAAACTTATTTATTTTCGCCCTTGCAATGAAAAGTATTTTAAAAAGTCCAAAGCTTGACAAGCATGTAATGGTTCTGAAGTATGCAATCTATTTAAGATATGAGGCGTGCCGTGGGAAAAACTAGACTTAATGCATGTGCGTAAAGTATCATTTGCACAGGCTAATCTTGGAGGGCACTTTCCGCTTTTATGGTATTTTCTGTTTCAAGAAGGTCTCTTAATTAATCCACTGTAGGCATATCAACATTGCATAAGATGCCACAAAAATGACATATGGGATTTCAAGCATCAGTGAATTTTGAATTTGTTGAACATTGCTCTTAACTGATTGACATTATTTAATGTTGCTATAGTAATGTTAAAATCATAGAGCGTGAATTTGTGTTTGCATCTTTTTTGAATTTGTACATCAAAATAACAGCATACATGTATCTCCACTTATTTAAATTTAACATGAAAATTTTGTACAGTATCTGTAAAGAAAAGGAGGTGAAGCCGTACTGACACAAAGGTCAAGCCTGGAGCTGATTAATGTATTTCTTATATCTGGACTGAGTGTACACCTGGCCAGTAGACTTAATACAACAAAACAAATGTTTAGCTAAGACCCACTTAAACGCATCAATATATATTTAATGGGGATTTTTGTTGGGTAAGAACATGTACATTAAGTTTGTCAGCAAATGATGATTGCTATGTAATATTTTGATGAATATCAATGAAACCTTAAAGATACTTGTTCACTGATTTTCGCGTTTTTGAAGTATGCCAATTAAAAAACTTAACAAATTTAAGCATAAAAAGCTAAAGTATAGTAACAAGAAAAGTATTTATTTAAAAAAAGAAAAGGAAAAAAATTAAAAGGCTATCGCCTTACCCACGCGGCCATTCCGACTTCTGTATATTACCCTGCATTATTTACTTTATGTAAGTGTTCCACGTGTTGTCAACAGCTTCAACGAAAACAACAGGAACGCTCCAAATTATTCCATCATTTAGCGTTACAAATGCTTTATAATTTTATCAATTTCAACTGATGCTTACTCATGAACGAAATTGTTTTTACAGTATATTTCTAGGTCTGTAGTGTTATTTTGCTCCCTCGTATACACTGTTCTTTTATTTTTGAAATCGGAGATAAAAAGTTGAAAACTTGTCAATTCGTCCATCTGTGAACGGGTCCCTTTAAATGCAAAAACAATTTTAAATATATATCACATTCTGTGTGTGTTGTTTTTTCTCATTACGACAATATTTTTGCACCACAACACATTGAAGCATTTAGAAGTAAGAAAAGTACATGTAGCAACAAACTGTGTGAGCTAATACTGAAGAATGTAAGAAACATTAATATAGACCACAGTCTTCAAGCTTTGAAAGCTGTTGGTTACTTGTTCTTACAGTACTTATATAGTATATTCTAGCATATTTTTACTAATTCATATACAATATGCTCTGCAACAAACTGATTTCGACACCCACCCCCACCCCATGACGTTACCACCAAACCTTACTCCTCCCACACCCCATCACCATAAACAGGTCCATTATATTTCCCCCATTGCTATAAAACTTGTTTTACCTGGTTAAGAGACATTAAAATACATCAACATTTTACTTTTCAGGAATTCACATTATATATACTCCTAAAGTGATAGTTAATAGATTTGTTGGTTGCACATGGTTGAACTGTGGAATTTTTTTAAAGTTCTGATGTACTGTATGTTTGTTTTTGTTTTATGACATTGTTTATTATTCACTATAACTTCCACTCATTTAATTTACAACTTCAACTCTCCTAATCATGAAAATCCCAGCTACTTCAGTCACAATATGAAGTTTGATTTGAACAGACTTTGCATTTATTTAAAGGGCTAACCTTATAAATCATCTCAAGTCATTACATCAAGGCACTCCTTTCTAAAAGGAAAACTAAACAGGTGTTTGTCATTGTGTATTTCAACTAAATTTGCAAAACTTCATACAGCACTGAGCAGTGTTTATTTCCACACTGCTAAAAGACTGGTAAAACCCCTTACATGTAGAGAACAGTGAGGTGTATAATTTTAAACTACACATGCAGTGTTTTTATAAGGGCGAAATTCGGCCCCATTCCCCTGCTTAAAAAGTATATATTTGTCCCCTAGTTTACCTTAAAATTCCCCTCAAAATGTAAAAAATTGCCCAAATTAGCCAAGATAGAGGAGTTTTGGTAAACAATCACAGCAATCTGTCTTCAATCCAAGTAAATCTAAGTTATCGTTTGTAGCAAAACAATTCATCAATGTTTTATCACAAATTAGAATATAAACATGTAATAATACAAAAATCCCCTTTTGCGTAAATTCCCCATTTGAAGGACCCTGCCACCTTTCCCCCAAGTGAAAAAAAAACACTCAGGGATCTCGGAAACGCAAAATCAAGCGCATTTGAACGCATTTGTAAATTACATTGTCACTCATTGCTGTGCTTTAATGCACAAGTCAATTAGAATGTGCGAAATCGCCGAAACGTGACAAAAGGCGTCCTTAATAAAGAACAGTTTTGAACATATTTGACAAACTTGAAACAAACAACATTGTTAAATGAGTGAACAACAGCTTCAGCTGATTTCATTAATTTATATTGCCAATCCAATTTCATAAATAACAACTAAATCTCAGTAATGCGGTGATAGGAGTTTTTGTTTTGACAGAAATTGTATACGAAAATCTAGGTCTGAATTTTTACAGGAATATAAAAGCATCGATCAATAATCATACATAAAGGAACTTTCTAGTATAGATAACACCTATGACAAGACATAAATTAACAATACTAGCGGTAATTTAAGTACACAATTTTCAACGTCGCCGATTTTACAGGTCACAAACATTTGTAAAACACATGCAAACACATACTTTGGTGTTTAATATCACCAATAATTGCTCCTTTTTACATTTTTGTGTTGTTAACCTGTTTCACAATTACTCTACTTGACAGTTACTTATGCTTTACTGTAATCACCGCATCATAACTTTTTACTAGGCCTACAAATTACAATTCAGTCAACAAGTTTAGACCATCACTTGCTAATTGTCCAGAATTTACCTGTTTTAAAATTAATTATTGGTACAAAAATATTGTTTTATAAAACATGATTAAGTATTATATATTATCATTATAATTACATAACCCAATAAAGAAGAATAATAATATAAAGAATAATAACAATAATTATTATTATTATCATGATTATTATTTTATTTATAACTGTCATATATTGTATAAATTTTAAAAATTCCATTCAATTTCGCGCGTCACATACTTAAATTTTATTTCTTTTCTATTAGGAACTCCTACTTTTTAGGGGGAAGGAGTCCCAGGACTCCTACTTTAAAATCCTAGTGAGATCCCTGACACTGACATGTGTGGTACTACGCTTTTGATACACCCACCAATGTAAAATAATGGGACATGGGGCTCTTTTCTTATTTAAAATTTTTCATTTCCAGGTCTCACCTTATCTTTTAATAGCTTAACAACAACAGTTCAGATAATCATGCATGGTTCTAATTTCTGACTTCTCAATTCTATTGTTTCAGCATTTAAAATCAGATAAAAAGTGTTGAACATGCAGCATGCCCACTCACGCAAAATACTGTGTGAAACAGGCAAAAACATTGTGATGCACGTCTGTCGGGTACATGCACACTTAAAAAATGTCGGGACCAAATCTTGATTCAACAGATTTATTTGATAGATATTATATAATAATATTACGAATCGGCTGTGGATCTGAATTTTTTGGCATATATGTTAATTCCCATTACCAGACTTTCGTAAATAAATCCAGTTTGGTCGGGATGTTTACGCACGCCTGAATCGTTACTCTTTAAATAAACTAGTGTATGTGACAAACAATAACACGACACAGATAATTGGGATTTATTAAACTTCAAATTGAGAACAAAATTAGGTAAACTGGATTGGGAAGGTACTTTTTTAGGGTACCAAGTGGCAAGTTTATATAAAGAATAATTGCTGGAGTAACTTGTAAGATCTAAGGGGAAAATGTTGTAATAATATAAGGAAAAAAGATGCCAGATTTTGACATGAAAATATTGCATAATAGTATCATGATTTTAATTTAAATATTATATTAAGGCCCTTTGTTAAGTTGTGGAACTTCAATTAAAATAACTTGTGTTTATTTCTAATTGTCTGTCTGCAGGTGAGCATAACTTGTAAGCGCTCGGCAAATATTGAGCTACTTTTTTTATCGGCAATATTTTTGGAGCGCATAACCGGGGAAGGACCATTTCTGTGGTAGAAAGTTTTCCTTCTTTGTCTATATTCTTCCGACAGGATTTTGATCGCAACTTTCACGTCCCGAAATTAGATAGTTATTGTGAACAGATTGCAATGAAAGTTACATACCTGGGCAGATAATCCATTCCTAATTAATGTTCCATAAATACTTGTATAATGACACTTTCATTTCGGATGCATTAACAATTTAAACCTTCATACCTTTGCATTTTTAAATAACTCTCGATAACCGCCGCTATGTACTACTGTGTTCAATTTTATCCATAAATCTGCTAACTCGGCATTGCGTCATTTCTACTGGTCAGTTTGATTCTATTAAGAAAGTTGAAGATATACATGGCAAAATAATGGCGGTCTGTACAGAAATGAAGTATATGAACGCGCAGGTTTAAATCGGAATTTATGCATTTCCTAGGTAAATTTCGGCATATGTTATGCAGTTTAGGTGTTGTCTATGTAAACTACATCGATGATAACTTTATTGTTGCAAATAATAGGAATTGACGAAAATTTTAACTTTCAGGTTTCCACCACATAAAAGGTCCTTCGCCGATAAGATGTTCCAACGAATTTAGCCCTATATAAAAAGTAACACTAAATTCGTTGCACGTCTTATACATAAGACTATCTGCAGGTTTGATTTTTTTTCCGTGTGTTGTCTGAAAATCAAGCAGTGTGACTCTCTTTTTAGGGTTTAATATAAAATTAATACTATGACCTGAAAAATTTCATAAGCGATTAAAATGTTTTTTAAAACACTTAATCAGTATCATAAATTTATATAAAATTCAAATTCAATCATAATATTGTTCAAATTGTTGTCATACAAAATTTTCATTTAAAATATTTACCTCCATTCAAAACATTGGCACCTTGACATCGAAATCTTAAAATTCCTAAATCCATGCTCATGTCGTTTATAATTCCTAAATTGTATACTTCATTTTCACTGACATTCGTTACGCTTGTTACATCAAAATAAACAGCATGCGTCGCTACGATTGACTAAATGTCCCACCGAATTTCTAAATATAAGGGAAGCAACTGTGCAATACCGTAAAAGTATTGTAGGATGAAGGGAGGCAACTCCAAGAGGTTACACACCAACAACAGTAACCCCGACTGTAGTAAATGAATTTGGTGCACTACACGATGTCGATGGACTGTATTCAGTGAA
This sequence comes from Congeria kusceri, assembly GCA_027627225.1. Classification (NCBI taxonomy): domain Eukaryota; kingdom Metazoa; phylum Mollusca; class Bivalvia; order Myida; family Dreissenidae; genus Congeria; species Congeria kusceri. Next base: position 84,271,214 of record CM051024.1, read on the forward strand.
TATGATATCGTATTTTTTACAAAAATATGAAGTATCGTTATATCGAATTATAATTTTCAAACACTTATTTTTTATTTTAATTCAAATAAAACTATAATTCTAACGAATATGCAATAAATTGGCGAATTAAACAACTGATATCTCTCGTATATTTTTGTGAGACCTACCGAACACGCCCGTCACAAGGTTGCACACATGTAAAAATTATATTAATTACTTCAACTTTGTTTCTCATTTTAAAATCCTCTACGCAGACTTGCGATGAGGTGCGGAGTCGAAAACAGGTCCAGTTAATTGATCTTAGTAATGTGAATGTGTGGCGCGTCGTGAGAAAACCGGTCTTAATGCATGTGCGTAAAGTGTCGTCCCGGATTAGCCTGTGCACTCCGCACAGGCTTATCCAGGACGGCACTTTCCGCCTACAGTGAATTTATGTTTAGAAGAGACTTCCTTGAAACATGCACATGCATTAAGTCCGGTTTTCCCACCACGCCCCTCATTTAATGTTTCCAATTTGAACATGTACGTATACTGTTAAAACAGTGACTTTAAGTCCCTTTTATTTTTTAAGACTAAAAATGATTATTGTTCACCCATCTGGAACCCACTGCAAATTACACAGATAAAGCAATTTGAACAGTATAGAGGAACGTTGTCTTGAATAAACCGTTGGCCATATTACTAAATTTATTATCAGAGAGACATATGCGCCCCATACAAAAATACAAAATTCTCATCTGTCACAGTATAGCGAAGTGGGTGTGTGGACTCTCCCGTGTCCAGTACTTAAAGCGCTGTAGATGTCAATCAACGTTTATGGGCTTGCATACTAGCGCATGGCACACGCGCCTCGCACCTAGGCGATCGGATCACCATCATACCAGACAATTGGGGTTTCCTCCGGGTACTCCGGTTACCCTCCACAGCACAAGACCACACCAAAATAAAAGTAAAAAAAAAATATCTGGAAATTGCAGATATGGTTCAAAATCCGTCCCAACTTTCGAAGTGTCTATACAAATAGATTATAGGTAGGGTCGATGGGACATATCACGACCACCAAACGCTCCTGTGTGCCACCTGCCGGTGGCTCGGAGAAATCTCGCATGAGCGTTTCCGCTTTCGTTTTCAAAACCACAACAGCGAGGTAAATTCGGTTTTTATTCATGTTTTAAGGCATTTTATAAAAAATCTTTGGCAGTCATTCGACCCTAAATTGAAAGCAGAACATATATACGAAGTAGGGTCCAGAAATTCTCTGTTTTGAAAAACTTACATCCTTTTTCCTGACCCGTGGTCGATAGAAAACTAAGAAAATAACGAAGGAAAGTCACTAAAATAATCCATTTTGTACAATAACAATACCCATACTATAAATATAACACCCATGCATACATGCCCACAGCGCATTTGCAACATTTTCAAGCAATTAACACCTGCTAAACCAAGTAATGACCGAACATTACTGGTGCCACACAGGAGCGTTTATTGAGTATTTGAAAGAAAAATCCCAATTTTGTGCAAAAATACAGATCACGAGTCTGTAGTGTGTCACAAAAAAGCATTAAATATTACATCATACACATACATTGGATAATGGGAAAATCTTAGAATTGCATGCAGACAATTCAACGGTGTGATTATTTCATTGGGGTGTTTAATGATGTAGATCTATTAACTATTTATTGTGAAGACTAATGTGTGAAGTCAATATCCTATCAACCAGTTAGTTTTGAAAAGTTCAGGTTGCGTTTATTAACCAAATGTTTCGAAGACACATTTCGTTTATTAGATTGGTGTATGTCGTTGGGCGGGCGTAGCACTTTTCTTTTTTCTTTTCCGCTCTTTAACTCGAGAACGGATTGAGTTCTTGTAATGAAACTTCATACATAGATATCTTATATCGAGACCTCGCTTGGGATTGCGTATGGGGTGGGTGTGGTCAAGGTCAAGGTCACTGTTACTGAAATAGAAAAAAACGGTTATCCCTCAACAACTTGAGACCGAATTGAGATATTTCGATGAAAAAAACAATTCATATATACCTTATAACAAGACCTCGCTTGGGACTGCGTATGGGGACGGTTGGGTCAAGGTTGAGGTCGCCGTTACTAAAAATACAAAAATAGTTTCCGCTTAATAGCTTGAGAACACATTGAGATATTTTAATGAATCTTCATACATAGATATCTTATACCTAGACTTCGGTTGGGATCGCGTATGGGGTGGGTGGGGTCAAGATAAAGGTCACTATTTCTAAAAATAGGCTAACAGTTTCCGCTCAATACCTTGAGAAGACATTGAGATATTTTAATGAAACTTTATATGTAGATACCTTATATCTAGACCTCGCCTGGAATTGCGTATGGGGTAAGTGGAATCAAGGTCACCATTACTAAAATTAATTTTTGTGCTGACTTTAATTTCGTTCGGCAAAGTTGGTTTTCGTGGAATTTCCATGTTTTTTGTTGTATAAATCAGACACGAATTATGAAAAGTAATAGACTGCATATCAAGTTTGGTGTGTTTTTTTTCTCCAAACTTGCAATTCCAATGTACATGAATAATTACTATTGATATAAGGGCTGTGTTTTTGTCCACATTACAGATTCGTGTGAACCAATTCACGAAAAGAACCTTAAAAATAATTGGTTTGTATTGAAATGACCTTACCTGAATGTGTAAGATATTGCAATGTTCTTATTTTTTTTTACTACATAATGTAACATAATTTCTTTTCGTTTTTTCAGACGAGTACTGTCACAAGGATCGAAACGTGTAGCATGTGAACTGAGATCGAGTGATTACAATACTTATGAGTTGATGGAGTCGAAAGCTCAAACTGCTCCAAATCCAGTTCCAGAAAACAACACCGCAACTTCAGCATGGCCGAGACTGGAATCAACCACCATTCATTGACCGCTTACATTGTAAAACATTTATCTTCAATCAAGCACGGATGTTGCAAGTTAAATACAATAAGCATAATTAAATAAGCAGATAGACTTAAACTAATAACTGCATGTAGCACAAATAGCACCAGAACATGCGATGATTTGTTTATCTATGATGATTTACCCTGTGGTTTGCTGAAGGTTTTATGTAATTAAAAACCCAATAAACACACTACTCTTATAAACCGTGTTTTTTATTGCAAAAAAGCATTACATCATAACATGCCATCATTAACCTGACACAAGATATTGATGATAAGTTGATACCATTCAATAAGTTACAAGTGTATTTCGACTGTGAGCATATAAATTTGTATAACATGTACATCATATTGAATGCCCATTAGACACCCATCTGTTTCGACATAAGAACTTTGGTTTAATTCATCTCATAATCGTACTGTTGACAAACGGGAAGGCCCCCTTCGGACGGCTCATTGAATCCAGATAACATGTACGCTCTGTCAAATTTCTCTCATCCGTACCGAAATAGTGATCCCTGAAAATTAAAATAAGAACAATTATTGTAAGGCTATTACAACGGAATGGTTGACACTCAAATGTTTGTGTAACTCAGTAACTGTTTTAACTTAGAATTACCTGACGAATAAATATAATGCCTAGCATCATTGCATGTCGAGGTATGCATGAAGCTACAAATACTCAATAATCGCTCCTGCGTGGCACCAAGCACCTCATGCGTGGCACCAGTAATTTTCGGTCTTCACTTGGTTTAGCTGTTGTTAATTGCTTAAAAATGTTGCAAATGAGCTGTGGTGCATGTATGGGTGTTATATTTTGAGTATGGGTATTGTTTTTGTACAAAATGTATTATTTAGTTACTTTTCCTCGTTATTTGCTTCGTTCTCTATCGACCATGTGTCAGGAAAAAGGATGTAAGTTTTTCAGAACGGAGAATTTCTGGATCCTATTTCGCATATTCAATTTAAGGTCGAACGACTGTCTAAGATATTTCATAAAATGCTTTAAAACATTAATAAAAACCGAACTTATCTCGGTGTTGTGGTTTTGAAAACGAAAGCGGAAACGCTCATGCGAGATTTCTCCAAACCACCATCTGGTGACACGCAGGAGCGTTTGGTGGCCGTGATATGTCGGGTCCACACAAAATCTTGTTTTGTCGCTGAAGTACCTCATAAACGTCAGAATACCCAAACAATCAACTGGGTTTCACCCGCGGAAAATCAGCAACAACGTACACATGTTGAATAGGATTGTAAGAGACAGCATCATGTCTGGTTTTACACAGATCTGTTTTAAAACAGATTTGCTTCGAGTCATTTTGATTTACCATCGAACAATCAGCAACAACGTACACATGTAGAACAGGATTGTAAGAGAGAGCCTGACGTCCGTTTTTACACAGGTCTGTTTTAAAACAGATTTGCTTCTCGTCATTTTGATTTACCATCGAACAATCATGCTTAGACAGTTATAACCATAAAACTAATTAACTCAATACTATAAATGATGTAGTGCGAAATTGAAGACAAAATCTCGAGTCAATATACTTCATATTCAGATAATTAATATTATTTTTAACTTGCAAGCAACAATTTAGAGACTCGTTTCTATAGATTTACAGTCGGATTAACTTCACATCATCTCACAGCTATAGGCCCATTAGACAGACGCATGTGTCTGTATTGACATCCCTGGTTGCGATTTCACTTCGCTCGGGGATGAGCAAATGAAATCAATGTGGGCAATCGATCCTTCCATGCTATAGTGCTATGCAATAATTTAATCTCAATTATGTTTATAGTAACAGTTGTCAGTGATTCTTTTGTTTGCGTGTTAATTTTTGTGAATATTGACAGATTTAAAGTTGGTTAAACAGAGTTTGGCAAATACTTTCAGTCGGTTTCCGGTTAACAAACAGATTATTGTCGGGTTTTGCGTATTCAGCATAGAATCTACTAATTAAATCGATATTTGTTAAGTGAAATAAAACAATGTAGAAATGTAAATTAGACATTTATTTGTTCAAATATGAAATAAATGGATTGCGTCTATTCTAGAATGTGCAGCCATGCATTGGAATATTTATCGTTAGACACCTGACCTGCCCAGTGGCCTTTCTTCCTTGGCTAGAGCGTGACTGCAACCTACACGATGGTATGTTGAATTTCTATGAGGCGTGTCGTGGGAAACCGGGCTTAATGCACGTGCGTAAAGTGTCGTCCCGGATTAGGCTGTGCAGTCCGCCACTTTCTGCTTTTATGGTATTTTCTGTTTCAAGAAAGTCTCTTCTAAACATAAATTCACTGTAGGCGGAAAGTGCCGACCTGGATTGCACAGGGTGATCCTGGACAACACTTCACACGCATGCATTAAGCCCGGTTTTCCCACGACACGCCTCATTTATTTTATATTATTTGATAGAATTGTCCGTGTTTCATACTTACCAATGATTTGTTGTGATTTATTTTACTGTTTGTCTCGTTTTAGTGTGTGCAAAAATGATTAAGTTAATTAATTATCATTGCATCTAAAGAACTGGTTATTTTTTTCAGTATAGTTTTGTTTACGTAGTCAGCATAGATACTTGTATGGCAAGTTTACACGTTTAATACAAGTTTATTAGTGAAAACTCATGTCATAAATACATGACAAAGAAAGCATAGTACAAACCATAATAAGGCATAAAAATAAGGCATTGCAATGGAACAGGCAGAATTTACAATTTAAAATGTTAATTCGAGTGTAAGTTATTTTATGTGTAAAAGTTGTATATGTATACAGCCAATTGCGAAGGAGGAGAACATAATATCGTTGTTGTTTTCACGCAAACTTTTCAACAATAAAAAATCTTGAAGAAACATACACAGTTTTTACAAACTGTATGCTATTTTCTGGATTAGTTTGCATAATTTCTTTTGTTTGTTGGAAACCTTGGTCTGTGTTTATAAAAATAATTACATATCCAAGTAAGTAGGCCTACATGTATATGTACATATTCATATTATATTTTTTTTACTATTTATTGTTTTTTTTTTTTTACTATTTATTGTTTATTAAATATATCCAAAAAAATTAGTGCATTTTGAAATGCTATTGTAGACTGAGAAAATCTTAATGTTGACTTTGTACAATTTGGCAAGTATAGTCAGGATGTTTCTGCAAAACAGGTTGGGGAAAGTTAACATCTTATTACATAATATAGCATTTGATCAGTACAATGCATTCTTTCCTCGTTTAATACTTATGCTGAAGTAATTACAAAAGGAGAAACTGTGGACATACAGTATAATGAAACAGTCCCATGCCGCTTGGCCTGTACTTGTTAAAGACTATCGGTGTCTTTTGAGAACGGAAGGACCCCGTGTATTGTGACACACATTTTGTTTGGTTAATAATAGAAGAGGACTTAATTCTTACCTTCTGGTTTTCAACCCTCGAATTAGAAAACATTAAATATTCTTCTATAGAGAATGTCATCTCGCGCAATTTTCATGATTACCTCCGCCAATGAGATTATATTTTTGCCGTTTAATTGTTTGTTAGTTAACAACTTTACGCAAAAGTTATTAAAGGATTTGCATGAAACTTTCCGAGAATGATGGGCATGCGCCAATAAACAAATGATTAGATTTTGGCGCTGATCCTGATTTATTCATTTTCCATTAAGTCAAACCGCTTTCGAGGACTTACAGACTCTGCGCAGCCAACCCACACTTTGTTAGATTATAAATCGAAATACATGACGTTATTTTACTTGTTTTGTAATGCAGTTACTTATATTGTTCTCCCTATTATGATCATTGAGACTGTCGCGTCTGGGTTGCAGTAATGTCTTACTTATAAATTTGAATAAAAACAGCAGTGGCGTAGCTTCCTTTAGGCACTATAGGCACGTGCCTATACATTTTTCCAGAGATGAAAAATGTATTTATGCAAAAATTTGCAATAAAAACAAGAGGCGGGGGGGGGGGGGGGGATCTATTTTGGCTGTGTTAATGCTTCATTGTTTAATGAGTCGATTACGTCAATATGAAATAAATTTCACGAAACACGCGCATATTTTACAATTACTTTGTAGAATCGGGGTTTAGCTGAAGTTTTAGTTATTTGTAGCCGCATGCGAGTATAAACACTCCTGGCCCAAGTTATCGCTTACAGCGTCATTTCATACATTCCGCCTATTGTGCCTATACATTTTTTTAACCCAAGCTACGCCCCCTTAACAGGACCACATTACAGTGTAGTTGAAAGTGATAACATGTTAGGACAAACATAAAAAACCGAGGTCAAATTGAGCTTGGCATACAATCGGGCCTAATTGATTAACAACTTTGTATCCTTTTATCGGAAAGAAATAAATGTTATTAGATTTGAATCGGATTTTTTTATAAAGCTTATCCAATATCTGTTTAGAATTATTTCATAAAATGACACCATACAGTTAAAAATATTACTGTACGTAAACTCAATTTCGACCCAGGTACGCCCCTGACGTTATCATTTCTCCCGTGTATAAAACAGTAGTTATCATTTACTTGAACGGAAAAAACAGCCAAAGACGAATGTCAAGAGGGGATAGCATGCAATTAAATGATAAACTTTACCGGAACTAGAGGTACAATCGGGGCGGTCATATGTGTTTTGCAAAGTCGTTCATGTAGAACTAGAATCATTCATTGTATTTACAATTAACGAAGGTTATTGTATGTCTCCAGACAAAAATTAATATGAACTCAGTGGCAATCTTATTAATATCAAATCCTTACTAATGAACACTCCACACATCACGTACGGAATAAGATGGCGCTCTATAATTTAGTCAGATTGTGACAGGGGATAAACGGGGATAGGGTTACCCTTCAAAAATATAATAAAATTACGAAATAAATATATTAGAAAATACAAGTATAGCGCTATAATTATATTTTCTAATATTTTTATTTCGTAATTTTATTATATTTTTGAAGGGTAAGTCTATCCCCGTTTATCCCGTGTCACAATCTGACTAAATTATAGAGCGCCATCTTATACAAAAAATAAGTTCAAAGTCAAAATTATACACATGTATAACTTATTGAATAAAAATACAACTCGTATTAATTGTATACAAATTATATACAAAATGAAAAGCGATCATACCGTTTAAAGGTGTGTTGACATATGCATGATAAAATTTGTGATTTTGATCGGTGTTTTAAAACTATGAAATTTGCCTGTGATTATACATTTGTTTTTTTTTCGTATTTTAAGATGACTTCAAAATTATACATCACTTTAATCAAGCATGTGTATTTGTAAAGCGTATGTATGTTTAAGGAGGATTGGCAGACCGGAAAGGGAATTCTCGAGGCAAACGACTACATGTTGCGTAACGAGGTAGCTTGTGACGTGGCCTTCCTCGTGGGGGAGGCGAAAATGGAGGTGCGCGCGCATCGGTACGTGCTTGGGAGTTTGTAGTAACATTTGTATTTAAGTAAATGTCTAAAATAACATATATAATGTGTATATGTGGAAATAAATAGGTGTATTTGTTTACATAAGACCAGACATTTTGAATTGTCTAAAGTGCTCATACAATATAGTTAAAGTAAAACGTATGTTTCTAGATTATAACTTTGACATGCAACCATATAAACTTCAAAGTGCATAGCGGTGCACAATAAATTTGAGTGTTATTTCGTTGTTGTTTTCCTTGAATACTGTATGGCATATTACCCACTTAAAGTATGCAATAAATGATTAAATATCATGTTTTGTAGGTATATACTGATGGCTCGCAGTCCACTCGTACAGCGCATGCTCCTAGACAACGCTGACGTCATAGATCTTGCATTCAGCGTTCCTGACGTCAACGTGGACACATTCAGATCCGTTCTAACGTAAGTTAACGTGACGTAACTTTATTTGATAATTTGAAGTAGATTTATGTACATTGACTGGATATAAAATGATATATTTACATTTCAGATTCCTTTACACAGATAACGTTGATATCCACGGTGAAAATGTCGGATCACTTCTATACGCAGCCAGACGCTTTCAGGTGCGCGCGCTCAGAAAACTGTGTTTCCGGTTTCTGGATGACCACATGTCAATAGCGAATGTTTGTCAAATAATGGAACAAGCTCATACATACAACGAGACCGTCTTATTTGAGAAATGTTTGAAATTCACGCAAGAAAACGGATCTGACGTCATCAAAACGCGTGGGTTTTCAGATTTGTGCTCAGATTGTCTGGGCACAATTTTGCTTTCGGATAATTTAAAAGCAGCTGAAGCATTGATATTTGAATGTGTGGTTGCCTGGGCTACGACCGAATGCAGACGACAAAAACTTCCGCCAACGGACACAAATCGACGGTCAGTGTTGGGTGATCTCTTGTACTTAATACGGTTTCCAACAATGGATGTCACGTATTTTACGCAGAACGTGTCTTTTCGTGATATATTATCAGACGACGAAGCTGTGTCGATTTTCCAATATTTTCACGGCGAGGATCGCCAGCTGTCCCACAAATTCAACAAAAACGAACGTTTCCGGTTGAAAGAAAAGAACCCTTTAACGAAGAAACCGTCCACGAAAAGTAATCGCAAGCCGGAACCAAAAATGACAACGTCCCAATTCATGGAATCACGTCAGCTTATGAGAACGTCGCCAATGAAGCGCCTGGAACCGAAACCCGAGCAACAGGTGTCGATTCCGCTTTTCCGTCCTGACAGTCCAAACATGCATCGCGTCGCGCGGTTCCGTACGTATGACGGTCAGTGGATGCAGAACGGCGCTCCAGACGCCATCAGCTTTTCATGTTCCAGTCCCATAGTTCTGTACGGAGTGGAGGTCTTCGGCGCGGCCAACGGAACGGAAACGTACAAGGTGAAACTGTACCTCTACGACGACCTGCGAGAAGAGGTCCGCAACAACGAAGTGACCATTACGACGGACACGATAAGGCGGACGTATGACGTTATGTTTGCTCGCCCGGTACGCGTTCCACCGCGACGCGTGTTTACCGCGATGGTGATTATGAAAGGCAGTCCGTGTAACAAAGGCGTCGACGGAAGCAAGGTGCACGCTGTTGACGGTGTGACGTTTGAATTTTCAGATAGCAACCGAAGTTCAAACGGAACTGACCTCACAGTAGGGCAGATTCCGGCGCTTCTGTTCAACAAGACGGAATAAAACGGCGACTGTGAATTTTGTCCATTAACTTTAAGTTCTGGCACATGATAACATTACCGGTACTTTTGATCGTCTCAGGCATGTGTTATTTATACACTAGTAACTGGAGCAGTGGTCCAGTGGTAGGAAGCGGGCTTTGGTATCGTGAGGTCCCTTGTTCGAATCCTATACTGACCACAGGAATTTTTTCTTAGCAAAAATATATATCCCACGTATGCTACTATCCACCCAGGTGTATACATGGGTACCTGTGAGGGAATAAGCTGTGGCTGCATTCTGCCAGTGTGAAGGGACTTGCATGGTCAGGCCCCCAAAAATACCTACCATTAACTATTGCTGCCTACCCTTAATATTTTTAATCCAAAAAATGTTTATTTTCTTTTATTTTCTTTCCACCGATAATTTGTTTAAACAAGATTTTAAGGGAATTTTTTTGCATCGAAGGTTCTTTATAACTTTTATTTTGTTTTAAATTTATTTCAGTGGTATTGTTTTCAGAAAAACTGGGCATTGCCTTTGAATTAATACATGGTTGTTTACCGATAGTTTTTCAACTTTTAACAGGCATGTTGGTCAATCAGTTTGGAATAAAGATTTTGCAATCTGTCAACACATTGCTCACCTGTATTGTATGTCCCATCCGAAGGACACCTATATTAAACACACACCATCCCCATCATCATAGAAAAATCCTTACCTACCTACCCTTATTTTTGGGGCCGTAGACCAGAAACAGAATATTTTTTTTTGGACTCACAGATTGAAAAATCTCATTTAGCGTCTAAACTGCACAAACTAAAGCAGTCGGACAAACCAAAAACAAATATTATATAAAGAAAAAATTTATGTTAACAAAATTGCCTTCGTGGCTACTCGAACCTACCATCGCCGGGATCAAAAATCTGTCGCACTAAACACTCCACCATCCTGACTGATTGGTGAACTTTTAACGCCATGTAAGTGATACACGTGTTTTCCAAAAATATTTATAATTGTATCCGTATCATTTCATGATATTTAATTCTTTTTCCAATATATTTCTTTGTCAGTTGTATTATTGCGCTTATGTATATTTCGTTTTGTGATATATGACAAAAAATGAAAGTCAATTTGCCAGGTCCCTTTTAACGGACTGCTTAGGACCCAGTGATCGGGGGGTGAATGCGAGCGAGGTCCCTTTAACGGACTGCTTAGGACCCAGTGATTGGGGGATGAATGCGAGCCAGGTCCCTTTAACGGACTGCTTAGGACCCAGTGATCGGGGGGTGAATGCGAGCCAGGTCCCTTTTAACTGACTACTTAGGACCCAGTGATCGGGGGGTGAATGCGAGCCAGGTCCCTTTAACGGACTGCTTAGGACCCAGTGATCGGGGGGTGAATGCGAGCCAGGTCCCTTTAACGGACTACTTAGGACCCAGTGATCGGGGGGTGAATGCGAGCCAGGTCCCTTTAACGGACTACTTAGGACCCAGTGATCGGGGGGTGAATGCGAGCCAGGTCCCTTTAACGGACTACTTAGGACCCAGTGATCAGGGGTTGAATGCGAGCCAGGTCCCTTTAACGGACTACTTAGGACCCAGTGATCGGGGGGTGAATGCGAGCCAGGTCCCTTTAACGGACTGCTTAGGACCCAGTGATCGGGGGGTGAATGCGAGCCAGGTCCCTTTAACGGACTACTTAGGACCCAGTGATCGGGGGGTGAATGCGAGCCAGGTCCCTTTTAACGGACTACTTAGGACCCAGTGATCGGGGGGTGAATGCGAGTCGGCTTAATATGTATATCAATATCAGACCTAAAATCAAACCTTTACCATTTTAGTACCTATCTTTCTTCATTGTGGTTATTAATTGAGAATTTACATATACATTTTCCGAAGCAGTTTTAGAAACGTTATTTTGTGTAGTGGACCTAGGTTTTAAATGCTTCAATACAATTTCAATAACTAGTAGATTATATAAATAATGAATAAATAATAATATTTGGGATCATAGTCATAGCGCACGTTTTGAGTTTAAAAATTTCAGTATCAGACAGCCACGAAGTTTTTAGCTCTTCATTCCATATGTTTCTGAGCATACACGTAATTAAAGTTTTGCTCATCAATGAACTGCAATTCAATATCGCGCTTTGATCATAATCAACCATTCCGGTACATGTCGAAAGCATCTAATTTATATTTCAAAATAAAATGTTAAAACCCCATACTTTAGGTTTGTCATCACATTGGCAACTTATTGATTTCCATTTGAAGCTATATAATTGCTTTTGTACCCTTAAAATAGGCACATAATGATTTCTCAACGCAAGGCTATAACTTATTAGCCCATAGTCGCTTCTCAATGGAAGTTCAATCGCTGTCACATTATTGGCAGCAAATTCAAATTCATTAATCACTTGAAACAAAAATGTTTGATGAGCAAATATTTCAACAAAACGTCAAATGTTATTGACATATGGTGCCACGTTCTACAAGAGACACAGCATTGTTACAAATCTGGTCAGTATCATACCCTCATAAAACTCAGAGTTCATAAATTGTTTATCTAAGAAATATCATTTAACGACAGGCCCCGATTTATTGAAAGTTCTTAGATTTGTAATAATAGGATTAGCTTGAGCTCACTACGTGTATTTTCATATTGCAAAATAAAGTGTATACAAGGCAGTCTAAAGGACAGCTATATCCCCCGCCGTGACTGACTCATGCCTTCAGCACATCCTCTCAATGACCTTAACATTTGAGCCAAGTTTCATGAAAATCCTTCAAAGGGTATAGGAGATATGGAGCGGGCACGAAATGGAGGCTCGAATATTTGACCTTCAAGTGTGACCTTGACCCAGCGTGACTGACTCATGCCTTCTGCACATTGTCTCATTGACCTGAACATTTGAGCCAAGTTTCATGAAAATCCTTCAAAGGGTATAGGAGATATGGAGCGGAGACACAAAAATGTTACGGACAGACGGACGAAGGGCATTCCTATAAGCCCCCTCCCGCTGTGCGGCGGGGGATTAATAAATAACATTCTAAAGACATACGGCATTTTAAATGCAAATTGTATATCAGATAATAACTATAATTAATATATTGTAGTGTAATTTTGAGAAATTGGACCCATAGAATTGGCGAGTGAGCATGTACCCCAATAATTGGACCCATAGAATTGGTGAGTGAGCATGTACCCTAATTATTGGACCCATAGAATTGGCGAGTGAGCATGTACCCTAGTAATTGGACCCATAGAATTGGCGAGTGAGCATGTACCCTAGTAATTGGACCCATAGCATTGGTGAGTGAGCATGTACCCTAGTAATTGGACCCATAGCATTGGCGTGTGAGCATGTACCCTAGTAATTGGACCCATAGCATTGGTGAGTGAGCATGTACCCTAATTATTGGACCCATAGAATTGGCGAGTGAGCATGTACCCTAGTAATTGGACCCATAGAATTGGCGAGTGAGCATGTACCCTAGTAATTGGACCCATAGCATTGGTGAGTGAGCATGTACACTAGTAATTGGACCCATAGCATTGGTGAGTGAGCATGTACCCTAATTATTGGACCCATAGAATTGGCGAGTGAGCATGTACCCTAGTAATTGGACCCATAGCATTGGTGAGTGAGCATGTACCCTAGTAATTGGACCCATAGCATTGGTGAGTGAGCATGTACCCTAGTAATTGGACCCATAGCATTGGTGAGTGAGCATGTACCCTAGTAATTGGACCCATAGCATTGGTGAGTGAGCATGTACCCTAGTAATTGGACCCCTAGCATTGGTGAGTGAGCATGTACCCTAATTATTGGACCCATAGAATTGGTGAGTGAGCATGTACCCTAGTAATTGGACCCATAGCATTGGTGAGTGAGCATGTACCCTAGTAATTGGACCCATAGCATTGGTGAGTATGTACCCTAGTAATTGGACCAATAGCATTGGTGAGTGAGCATGTACCCTAGTAATTGGACCCATAGCATTGGTAAGTGAACATGTACCCTAGTAATTGGACCCATAGCATTGGTGAGTGAGCATGTACCCTAGTAATTGGACCCATAGCATTGGTGAGTGAGCATGTACCCTAATTATTGGACCCATAGAATTGGCGCGTGAGCATGTACCCTAGTAATTGGACCCATAGCATTGGTCAGTGAGCATGTACCCTAATAATTGGACCCATAGCATTGGTGAGTGAGCATGTACCCTAGTCATTGGACCCATAGCATTGGTGAGTGAGCATGTACCCTAATTATTGGACCCATAGAATTGGCGAGTGAGCATGTACCCTAGTAATTGGACCCATAGCATTGGTGAGTGAGCATGTACCCTGGTAATTGGACCCATAGCATTGGTGAGTGAGCATGCACCCTAGTAATTGGACCCATAGCATTGGTGAGTGAGCATGTACCCTAGTAATTGGACCCATAGCATTGGTGAGTGAGCATGTACCCTAATTATTGGACCCATAGCATTGGCGTGTGAGCATGTACCCTAATAAATTATTCCCATCCATCAATCGGGATAAACAAAACAATACTAAACTGCCAGTACGAAAAGCATCTGGAATTTATTCTGAAATTGGGAAAAGCTGCAAACATAATACATATGTACACATTGCAGATATAAAATGCTCATGATAATTTGAAGAAAAATATACATGTAGCATACACTGGCATTGACCTCAGGGGTTCTATACATGTAGCATACACTGGCATTGACCTCAGGGGTTCTATACATGTAGCATACACTGGCATTGACCTCAGGGGTTTTATACATGTAGCATACACTGGCATTGACCTCAGGGGTTCTATACATGTAGTATACACTGGCATTGACCTCATGGGTTCTATACATGTAGCATACACTGGCATTTACCTCAGGGGTTCTATTCCAGAAGCATCTTGAGTGAAACTTATCCTTCGCCTAAAAATCCTCATTTTTCTTAAGCATTTTATTCCATGTATACATGAAATTCTGCTAAATGTACACTGTTTATCAACTTATTATTAACTACTATTTAGAGAAATCTACTAAACGGTAATTGGATTCACTAATTTATATGTTGTTTTAAAAATATTACCTCACACAAACTGGAAATTAAGTGAAAATATTGTAAGATAAACGTAAGATGTTTCTGGAATATGGCCCCTGAACACTAACAATTGAATACAAACAATTGAAACGTAAGATGTTTCTGGAATATGGCCCCTGAATACTAACAATTGCCTTGCTTTAGGATACAGACATTACTTGTATTCAGTTCTTTATCTACAGAGAACACATCTTACTAAACATAAGTTGGTTTTTGTTTGCTCGTTTTTTTCTTTATTAAAAATAGAATGGTTAATGTGTTTTATTCATCTGACATGCAGGCTTCTATATGGGTATATATTGCTATTATTGGTAAAAAATGGTAACCAAAAATGTATGTGTTAAGCGAACCCGAAAATTAGAAATGTACATGTATTTCTGTTAAAGCAAGCAATTTACATGAATGCCATTAGTTTGTGTTATGAATATTTTAATTTTACTGTAATATACTTTATTTTCAATTCTAAAAGAAAATACTTTCAATTATCTAACGTTCTAATATGATTGAAATGATAACTGCAAGAACACAGAATGGTACTGATTTTTTTTTTAAAAGACACTGTAACATACTGTTAAGTACATCAACTGTAAGTATAATGTGAGAAATCTACAAATGTCATGAATATATGTTCTTTACTGCAGATTCTGAATTTCAGGAATTGTTGGTAAAAACTCCAAAACAATTCACATAATAACTGTAACTCCAGCAAGTCAATTATAAATAAGTAAAAAAAATCTGTTGCAAGCACATTCTTGTAACTGTTGATGAAATGCTGTGTACAACCCGGTTGCTAAGGAAGTTGCTAAGGAAGTGTGTTACTATGATGATTTCCCGGGCTGTTCATTGTGCCGGCGTTTTTTCACGTCCCAGTTATAAACACGAGCCATATCTAACATGCTGTTAAGGAATACTGAGTTCACTATATCACACGGTATCAAGTTATAGCCAGACAATGCAAAACCTGTCGGACAGACATGCGTGACTAAAAACGATTCGGAGTTCTGATGCGTAGGAATTAAACCACGAGGGTGTTAGCAGAACCGTAAAGAGTTGTTTATTGGCTGATAAACAACGATAATGCGAAGATTATTTCGATTCTAATATGATATTTTTGCAACTACTTTTTACTATGCTCCGCTCAGAATCGGAACTTCTTTTTGCGTTGTTTATGGGTAGTTTAACAACGATAATTTTGTTCTTTGTCTATAGAAAATTAGCAAGTACTGGTATCATGTTAGAATAATCAATATGCATGTAACAGTGTATTATCATGTTTTCACTATGTGGGTTAGATCGATAATTTTGTTCGTTGTCTATAGAAAAATTAGCAAGTATCATGTTAGAATAATCAATATACATGTACATGTAACAGTCTATTATCATGTTTTCACTTGTTACAAATCTTGGTGTCACAGCTGATTTAGAGGTTTCACATTGTATGTACATGTATAGCAATACAAGCATATTATATAATGAACAAGTTGACTGAAATATTGACATCTGTTCTCAGTTGCTATACATTCTAACTGACGGTTAACAAAATTAATGGAACTTAACTTATTGATTCTTAACAGTCTGTTGCAATAAAACACCAAAAAATATGATAAAGTAACTATTATTTTCTAGTGCAATATGATAAAGTCACTATTATTTTCTAGTTACAATATGATAAAGTCACTATTATTTTCTAGTTGCAATATGATAAAGTCACTATTATTTTCTAGTTGCAATATGATAAAGTCACTATTATTTTCTAGTTGCAATATGATAAAGTCACTATTATTTTCTAGTTGCAATATGATAGTCACTATTATTTTCTAGTTACAATATGATAAAGTCACTATTATTTTCTAGTTGCAATATGATAAAGTCACTATTATTTTCTAGTTGCAATATGATAAAGTCACTATTATTTTCTAGTTGCAATATGATAAAGTCACTATTATTTTCTAGTCGCAAAAAGGTGCAAGGCAGATTATTTGCTCAAGTCAAAAACTTCAATTACAAATTGCTTGCAACATAAAGCAGGATAATCCTGGATTCTACATCAATTGAAAAATCACTTAATCATTCATTTTCGATTCTTATTATTGAGTGGTTATTTATTGTGTGATTGTACATATACATGTAAGACTAGAGTAACAATAGTATGACCATTTGATTGTAAGACTAGAGTAACAATAGTATGACCATTTGAGTGTAAGACTAGAGTAACAATAGTATGACCATTTGAGTGTAAGACTAGAGTAACAATAGTATGACCATTTGAGTGTAAGACTAGAGTAACAATAGTATGACCATTTGAGTGTAAGACTAGAGTAACAATAGTATGACCATTTGAGTGTAAGACTAGAGTAACAATAGTATGACCATTTGAGTGTAAGACTAGAGTAACAATAGTATGACCATTTGAGTGTAAGACTAGAGTAACAATAGTATGACCATTTGAGTGTAAGACTAGAGTAACAATAGTATGACCATTTGAGTGTAAGACTAGAGTAACAATAGTATGACCATTTGAGTGTAAGACTAGAGTAACAATAGTATGACCATTTGAGTGTAAGACTAGAGTAACAATAGTATGACCATTTGAGTGTAAGACTAGAGTAACAATAGTATGACCATTTGAGTGTAAGACTAGAGTAACAATAGTATGACCATTTGAGTGTAAGACTAGAGTAACAATAGTATGACCATTTGAGTGTAAGACTAGAGTAACAATAGTATGACCATTTGAGTGTAAGACGAGAGTAACAATAGTATGACCATTTGAGTGTAAGACGAGAGTAACAATAGTATGACCATTTGAGTGTAAGACGAGAGTAACAATAGTATGACCATTTGAGTGTAAGACTAGAGTAACAATAGTATGACCATTTGACTGTAAGACTAGAGTAACAATAGTATGACCATTTGAGTGTAAGACTAGAGTAACAATAGTATGACCATTTGAGTGTAAGACGAGAGTAACAATATTATGACCATTTGAGTGTAAGACTAGAGTAACAATAGTATGACCATTTGAGTGTAAGACTAGAGTAACAATAGAATGACCATTTGAGTGTAAGACGAGAGTAACAATAGTATGACCATTTGAGTGTAAGACTAGAGTAACAATAGTATGACCATTTGAGTGTAAGACTAGAGTAACAATAGTATGACCATTTGAGTGTAAGACTAGAGTAACAATAGAATGACCATTTGAGTGTAAGACTAGAGTAACAATAGTATGACCATTTGAGTGTAAGACTAGAGTAACAATAGTATGACCATTTGAGTGTAAGACTAGAGTAACAATATTATGACCATTTGAGTGTAAGACTAGAGTAACAATATTATGACCATTTGAGTGTAAGACTAGAGTAACAATAGTATGACCATTTCAGTGTAAGACTAGAGTAACAATAGAATGACCATTTCAGTGTAAGACTAGAGTAACAATAGTATGACCATTTCAGTGTAAGACTAGAGTAACAATAGTATGACCATTTGAGTGTAAGACTAGAGTAACAATAGTATGACCATTTGAGTGTAAGACTAGAGTAACAATAGTATGACCATTTGAGTGTAAGACTAGAGTAACAATAGTATGACCATTTGAGTGTAAGACTAGAGTAACAATAGTATGACCATTTGAGTGTAAGACTAGAGTAACAATACTATGACCATTTGAGTGTAAGACTAGAGTAACAATACTATGACCATTTGAGTGTAAGACTAGAGTAACAATAGTATGACCATTTGAGTGTAAGACTAGAGTAACAATACTATGACCATTTGAGTGTAAGACTAGAGTAACAATAGTATGACCATTTGAGTGTAAGACTAGAGTAACAATAGTATGACCATTTGAGTGTAAGACTAGAGTAACAATAGTATGACCAGTTGAGTGTAAGACTAGAGTAACAATAGTATGACCAGTTGAGTGTAAGACTAGAGTAACAATAGAATGACCAGTTGAGTGTAAGACTAGAGTAACAATAGTATGATCAGTTGAGTGTAAGACTAGAGTAACAATAGTATGACCATTTGAGTGTAAGACTAGAGTAACAATAGTATGAGCATTTGAGTGTAAGACTAGAGTAACAATATTATGACCATTTGAGTGTAAGACTAGAGTAACAATATTATGACCATTTGAGTGTAAGACTAGAGTAACAATATTATGACCATTTGAGTGTAAGACTAGAGTAACAATAGTATGACCATTTGAGTGTAAGACTAGAGTAACAATAGAATGACCATTTGAGTGTAAGACGAGAGTAACAATAGTATGACCATTTGATTGTAATACTAGAGTAACAATAGTATGACCATTTGAGTGTAAGACTAGAGTAACAATAGTATGACCATTTGAGTGTAAGACTATAGTAACAATAGAATGACCATTTGAGTGTAAGACTAGAGTAACAATACTATGACCATTTGAGTGTAAGACTAGAGTAACAATACTATGACCATTTGAGTGTAAGACTAGAGTAACAATAGTATGACCATTTGAGTGTAAGACTAGAGTAACAATAGTATGACCATTTGAGTGTAAGACTAGAGTAACAATAGTATGACCATTTGAGTGTAAGACTATAGTAACAATAGAATGACCATTTGAGTGTAAGACTAGAGTAACAATACTATGACCATTTGAGTGTAAGACTAGAGTAACAATACTATGACCATTTGAGTGTAAGACTAGAGTAACAATAGTATGACCATTTGAGTGTAAGACTAGAGTAACAATAGTATGACCATTTGAGTGTAAGACTAGAGTAACAATAGTATGACCATTTGAGTGTAAGACTAGAGTAACAATAGTATGACCATTTGAGTGTAAGACTAGAGTAACAATAGTATGACCATTTGAGTGTAAGACTAGAGTAACAATAGTATGACCATTTGAGTGTAAGACTAGAGTAACAATAGAATGACCAGTTGAGTGTAAGACTAGAGTAACAATAGTATGACCAGTTGAGTGTAAGACTAGAGTAACAATAGAATGACCAGTTGAGTGTAAGACTAGAGTAACAATAGTATGACCAGTTGAGTGTAAGACTAGAGTAACAATAGTATGACCATTTGAGTGTAAGACTAGAGTAACAATAGTATGACCATTTGAGTGTAAGACTAGAGTAACAATAGTATGACCATTTGAGTGTAAGACTAGAGTAACAATAGTATGACCATTTGAGTGTAAGACTAGAGTAACAATAGTATGACCATTTGAGTGTAAGACTAGAGTAACAATAGTATGACCATTTGAGTGTAAGACTAGAGTAACAATAGAATGACCATTTGAGTGTAAGACGAGAGTAACAATAGTATGACCATTTGAGTGTAAGACTAGAGTAACAATAGTATGACCATTTGAGTGTAAGACTAGAGTAACAATAGAATGACCATTTGAGTGTAAGACTAGAGTAACAATAGTATGACCATTTGAGTGTAAGACTAGAGTAACAATAGAATGACCATTTGAGTGTAAGACTAGAGTAACAATAGTATGACCATTTGAGTGTAAGACTAGAGTAACAATAGTATGACCATTTGAGTGTAAGACTAGAGTAACAATAGTATGACCATTTGAGTGTAAGACTAGAGTAACAATAGTATGACCATTTGAGTGTAAGACTAGAGTAACAATAGTATGACCATTTGAGTGTACGACTAGAGTAACAATAGTATGACCATTTGAGTGTACGACTAGAGTAACAATAGTATGACCATTTGAGTGTACGACTAGAGTAACAATAGTATGACCATTTGAGTGTACGACTAGAGTAACAATAGTATGACCATTTGAGTGTACGACTAGAGTAACAATAGTATGACCATTCGAGTGTAAGACTAGAGTAACAATAGTATGACCATTCGAGTGTAAGACGAGAGTAACAATAGTATGACCATTCGAGTGTAAGACTAGAGTAACAATAGTATGACCATTTGAGTGTAAGACTAGAGTAACAATAGTATGACCATTTGAGTGTAAGACTAGAGTAACAATAGTATGACCATTTGAGTGTAAGACTAGAGTAACAATAGTATGACCATTTGAGTGTAAGACTAGAGTAACAATAGTATGACCATTTGAGTGTAAGACGAGAGTAACAATAGTATGACCATTTGAGTGTAAGACTAGAGTAACAATAGTATGACCATTTGAGTGTAAGACTAGAGTAACAATAAATAGTATGACCATTTGAGTGTAAGACGAGAGTAACAATAGTATGACCATTTGAGTGTAAGACTAGAGTAACAATAGTATGACCATTTGAGTGTAAGACTAGAGTAACAATAGTATGACCATTTGAGTGTAAGACGAGAGTAACAATAGTATGACCATTTGAGTGTAAGACTAGAGTAACAATAGTATGACCATTTGAGTGTAAGACTAGAGTAACAATAGTATGACCATTTGAGTGTAAGACGAGAGTAACAATAGTATGACCATTTGAGTGTAAGACTAGAGTAACAATAGTATGACCATTTGAGTGTAAGACTAGAGTAACAATAGTATGACCATTTGAGTGTAAGACTAGAGTAACAATAGTATGACCATTTGAGTGTAAGACAAGAGTAACAATAGTATGACCATTTGAGTGCTGACTGCTGACCTAGTGCTCACATGTCCCATTGTGATTATCATATTCTACATAACATTTGAAAAAACATACAAGTCATATATCATATTGTAATTGTGACAAGCAGTTACAACTTCTATTAGTTGTATAAACGAGGCTTGACACAGGGTGTGAAATATGCCCCCAAAGCATATGCTTGTCAGAGGAAGGCAAAACAATGTCAGTGTACAATATTATGCCCTGGACAAATATCTGGAGATTTCAGCAACACAGCTGTTTGTTGTTGTGATACACTGCCTCATAATGATCTTCATCTCACCAAGTTATTACATTCCTTACATGTTGGCAAAAATGATGCTTCCTACAAGAAGTTCATTCTCATATTTGACCTTTTAAGTGTAACCTTGGACCCACAGAACTTGACCGAGGAGCATGTAAGTAGTATGTGACACATCATCTGGTCATGGGAAAAAATAATCTGAAGTAATATTCAAATCCTTCAAGGCTTTTGGAAGTTATAGAGCAGAAAGAAAATTCCTTGACATATGACCTTGAATTGTGGCCTTGACCTTTGAATGAGGACCATGGGAGTTGTACACAACACATCGCCTGGTCATGGGAAATAATAATCTGAAGTAATATTAAAATCCTTCCAAACGTTTAGAAGGTATGGTGGAGAAAAAGAAATCCTTGACCTTTGACCTTGAATTGTGACCTTGACCTTTGACAGACGAGCATGGGAGTTGTATGCAACACTTTGTCTGATCATAGAGAATAATAATCTGAAGTAACATTTAAATCTCTCCAGACGTTTAGAAGTTTCGACCTTGAATTGTGACCTTGACCTTTAACCGACCATGAAAGGCGTTGTACCCAACACATTGTCTGGTCATGGGGAATAATAATCTGAAGTTATATTAAAATCCTTCCAGGCGTTAAGAAGTTACAGAGCAGAAACAAAAATTCATTACCTTTGACCTTAAATTGTGACCTTGACCTTTGACTGACAAGCATGGTAGTTGTCGACAAGCATGGGACTTGTACGCGACAAATAGTCTGGTCATGGGGAATAATAATCTGAAGTTATATGAAAATCCATCCAGGCATTTAGAAGTTATGGATTGGAAACGAAAATCCATGACCTTTGACCTTGAATTGTGACCTTGACCTTTGACCGACGAGTATGGGAGTTGCACACAACACATCGTCTGGTCATGTGGAATAATAATCTAAAGTTATATTAAAATCAATCCAGGCATTAAAAAGTTACAGAGCAGAAATGAAGCCTGGATGGACAGACCCATGCACGCATCCACCAAAAAGATGGTGCGACTACTATATGCCCTCCTTCGGGGGCATGAAAAATGCTGTACTCAAAAGTACTCATTAGTACTGATAATGCCCTTTATGTAGTACTCATGAGTACTTTATGTAGTACTCAGTATTTTCTTAAGTACAGGAACTAAATTGAGTACTCAGTACTGAAGTACTTTTGAATGATCATGTACTCAGTACTTATTTAAGTAAAGATCTCCAGTACTTTAACCCACCCCTGTTAACAGAAAATTCAACCCAGTAGTGTCTAAGACAGAATGAATTTTATTCAATCAACAGATGTTTGGTCTCATTATGAAATTAGCAATCTAAATAAAATGACAGTGTTTCTGTGCGCACTTAGTCAAATGATGAATGCTGATCCGACAAATACTATAGAAGAAAGCTACCTTACCTTGTTCATGGTCAATCTTCTGATCATAATGAAAAAGGATACTAACTTCTAAAGTAGTAGTCTGCTCAGTTATATAACTAAGTTCTTCTTCTACTTGTTTTAAACTCTTAGTGGCAGCCTCCTGGTTTTTACGTAACAACGCTTCCGCATCATCTAAATTGTACTCTAACATTACATTTGCCTGAAAAACAAATACATATTTCGTGTTATAATACTTTAAAATATTATTCTGATACATATTTTCATCTTCAAATAAAAATATGACTTAGATACACAAGTATGCTTGATGATAAGTTTACTTAAAATCTAAACTTCCTGTGACTTATGCATTGTACTGATTTTTGACACGAAGTAACTTGAGCTTTTATATTAAGAGTTATCACATGTTTGCCCTGGTTCCTTGAAATAATATTTCTTAATCTAAATAAGCCCATGGAATTTATAACAGTGAAGAAAATGGCTTCACAGTGCAGTTCCCAAAAGATTGACAAAATGCAAGATGTTGATGTACTAACAGTAAATGTTCTGACTAAAAACAAACAAAATGGGTTCCAACCAGGAACAAGCGCATGACAACTTACTCCTAGCCATAGGCAGACCTTATCCGTCGGTGGAACCCGTGCTCTAGCATACACCTGATCTGACAGCAGGAACCGTGTCTCCATAGCTTCACTGGAACTCTGCAACCATATTGGACACAGGTTCTTATCAAGTAAAAGCGCCTGTTTTTACCTGATATAGCTGGGGCCATACAAAGGCATTTCCCCATAGCTACACTTCTTAAAAATTACGCACTTTATTCTAAATGTTTGATTTAACACCAGGATTTTTTCTTTCCTTTTTAAAGCTTTGCACCCATTTTAAAGCTTTGTACCCATTTTAAAGCTTTGTACCCTTTTTAAAGCTTTGTACCCATTTTAAAGCTTTGTACCCATTTTAAAGCTTTGCACCCATTTTAAAGCTTTATAAACTTTATTGCATTATTTTCGAAGAATCCAATGTCTCTTCCACAACAAATGCTCTGACTGAACTTAAAGTGATGAACTGACAGTGTATATTGAATAATACAGTAAATACACAAATAATAACAGGAAAATGTACTGCTTCATAAAACATATGACATCACTGAAATCCTGAATTTATTTATTTTGAATTTAAAAACAGTGCAGGTGACAGATTTTTCATTAAACTCACATGTCCACGCTAAAACAATAGTAATACTAAACTGGAATCTGCCTGCAGAATAATCAATACATATAGTTACTGTACGTAACTTTTTTTTTTACCTTTTTGGCTTGTAAGTGAGAAATTATGTCAAGGGATTTCTTTATGTCTGGAATTTGTGTCTTTAGTCTGAAAAAACAACAACATGCAACATGAAGATTTTTTAAACATATATGCAAAAACATCAAAAGTTCAATCCATATTTCATCGCATTAACGAGGACACTACAAAATTGAAGCAATGAAGTTAAATAATTACTATCAAATGAAAAATATCGACTGATTTTCACAGGTGATTAATAGTATACATATATTTTATTGGCATTTGGGAACAGTCAAATTATTTTGCTGAAGTAGAGGGGAAAATTTTGAACTAATGCCCCAAGGCTGTTATAATAGAAGCTCCCAATACTGAAGGAAACAATTTGATTGTTCACAAATGCCAATTAAATATCTGTTTTATTACCTACTTCTAATCCTAAATAAAAAGAACAACATTTAATTGTTTTATATTTCCATGAAAACTAATATAATGATAGTTGTGAATCACAACTACAAAATAGAAAAATCATTATCCTTGGTCCTAGCTGCTTGTAAGTCATTGACAATTTTGGAAAATGCAGAAACAGTTGATTTTAATGTCTTTTTCACAAACAGTTTTGTAGAACTAGTTGCAAATTTTCTTTGATAATTTTCTGTCCAATGATAATAAATGATGTTAATGCAAGCTCTGAAGACACCAATGTTGCATGTACAAATAACTGCATGCAAGTCTTGCAACTGTTGTAAATCAAATTTTATCAATCGATTTGTATGGTCATGCGCAAACTGTGTATGTTTGGTCAACATTGATTCAAAAATCGTGAGTGCAAACCAATCATTGATAACTTGATGATGTTTTTCTCCAAACACAGGGGGCAATAACTCTGGTTTTTCTGGCCCGATCATGCTTAAATTAGACTTCACCTGTAGTATTACGTTCATAGACAAACTGTACACGATTGGTGATGACTGGATAAACAAGAGCTGTCAGAGGACAGCGCACTCGACTATTCAAAGTATTCAGTTGGTACATATTTTGGATAGTGAAAGGAGCATAAATTTATTAAAATACATTTTTAAGTGAAGCCTTATATAGTTTATAAATTTTTGGAATAAAAACTTTAACCACAAAGTCTATGTAAAAAGAGGGCTTACTCTGTCAACATACAAAACAGAGTTATGGGTAATGTTGCCCCTGATACTAGAGTTGATGACACAGGTTAGTTCTAAGTTTCAAGTGAATAACTTACGTAGTTTTGAAGTTACCAAACTTTTGAATATAAACTTTTAACAGAAAATCTAAGTGAAAAAAGGGCATAACTCTGTCAAAATACAAAACAGAGTTATGGGGAATGTTGCCCCTGACACTGGAGTTGATGAAAAAGGTTAGTTCCAAATTTCAAGTGAATAACATATGTAGTTTTGAAGTTACAAGACTTTTGATAAAAACTTTAACCAAATTCAGACGCGAAAGCGGACGCCGATGCCGACGCAGGGGGTAGTAGGAAAGCTCACCTATTCTTCGAATAGTAGAGCTAAAAATTAATGAATTGTTTCCTGGGCACTTTTCCAAAATCAGGAGGGATGGCGAAAAAAAAATTATTGAAGTATTTTTTTCTCCTACTCTTTTCTATTGGCACTATGTAATGGCTTTCATTTATATTTACTAAAACAAGTAAACAAGTACAGATTAAAGACAATTTTAAATTTTAATAACATAAGCATCCTTTTTTTATAAAATTCTAAATATAGATTTATTCATCAAAAGTGGTCATTTATGCAAGCTGACCTATCAAGACAATCAATTTGAATGTTCATAGTTAACATAAGTGCCTTCAAATTGATATACCATCAGCATTAAAGTACTTTTATTTATATAATTTAACTTTTCAAAATTCATATTTTTTATAACTGTCAAAAATAGGAATTATTTTTGCAATTAATCACCAATAATTTTTCTAAAGGAAAATCAACACTTGCCGATGCAGCTGGCATTTTCGTTTCTTTCCATAGGACTTATACTGACACAGATTTTCTTCAAAATATATGGAATGCTATAACACAAGCAAAAGCATCTACGAAACAAAAGTTTAAATCAACAAATAAGACGCTATTTATAATGGTTCCAAATCGAATAGGATTTAAAAAAAAATTTTACCCAGTATTTCACAATTTGTGTATATCCGATTTATATAATTAAATCAGACAGGAAGAAAGTTACTGGAAATACCGAAATATCTACCGGGTTCCTCTTCTTCCGCTATGTTAAAATGCGGATTTGTTTAATTTTAAGCCGCTGTCCATGGGATCTAATTCAATACATCATAAGTTTAGTAGTTTAGTAATAGTTCTTATGAACGTTTATTGTGTTTATTCGTCTGAAATATGTTTCTTATTTACGAAAGGCATTGTTCAAAAGCGCCTGGTACGAACCGAAAATACTATAATGTACATGCTGGTTTACTCCAGAGTTGTCACCAGTTATCGCATACAGAAAATAGACAATAGCAAGTTACCAAAATGTTAATAATTCACAGATTTCAATGCGTAGTGTTTGTATTTTGTTCGGTAACATGCCCATAAGAAACACTTTCTGCAAAGTTTTATTTTTATTAATGTATTTTTGGACTGCTCCTTTAAATCCTGGGCGCGATCGTCAAAGAACAGTAAATAAAAAAATTTTGGGCATAAATCAAATTCGTGGCGGGCATAAATATACGTTGCGGCACTGTCTGAGAAACAAATCATTAACCTTTTTTAGACTAATGGTCAGTAGTAGTCATAATATAATGTAACATTGCGCATCATTCTGTGCAGCTTGTCCCCCTTTCAATAATGATGTAGGCAACATAACGAAACAGAAACATGAAAACATCACCAAAAGTGCATGTTGGGAGGAGCTTGTTTCATCCAAGTGGTCAACAGTTAAAAGTGCTAAATTATTATTTATAAGG
The DNA here is from genome assembly GCA_027627225.1 of Congeria kusceri. Lineage (NCBI taxonomy): Eukaryota > Metazoa > Mollusca > Bivalvia > Myida > Dreissenidae > Congeria > Congeria kusceri. The sequence goes on from CM051024.1 coordinate 84,298,950, forward strand.
AAAAGTAGGTAATAATAATTATTATTTCATTCCAATAATTCATTACCAGACATATTGAGCCCAAACTACAAAATGCTAGACATAATGAAGAGATACATAATTATCATTTAGTTAAACTTCTGTAGTATATTTTTTCATTGCTTCCATAGAAGGATGCTCAGAAATGTTCACAGTAAAAAATGTTTGTAAACAAAAAAACAACAACAATAATCTGGTTAAAATAAATCTGTATTTATGATGGAAAAATGTTAGTTAAAATATTACTAATACACGTAAAACATATGGTAAAACACATTAAATACATGTACATGTACCGGTTTTTCTTAGTGTTAAGATTATATTCCATGAACTTGTATTTATTGTGCTGCTCATCCAACTTCTTCAGGGCACTTTCAGCCGTCTCCTCAGTGGAGGTCATGTAGCTGTCCACATCTTCCTGTGAAATACACCCACATGCTCTATTTGCGAATGTAAGACCATTTGATGGTCGAAATAGTTTGCTTCATGAATAAACAATAATTATAAATAGTTCAGATACAACACAGTTATGCATGTAATTAAAGTTTACTTAAGTTCTATCAACATAAATGTATGCACATGTAATAAATAAATAAAGGACGACAAATGGCAACCTCATCAAATAGTAAATACCATATCAAATAAACATTGAGCACAATGCATGTATCTACTCTAAAACCCCACTTAACGGGCACCTCGATTTTACGACCACCCCGCTACAGCCGGCACTTTTTAAAACACCCAATTGTTTCCCTATTTATTTCAATAGTCGCAAACCCTGATTATACGAGCATCCTGCTATTCCGTACTACGACCAGACAGAAATTACCAAATAACGCTCAAAATCACCCCCTTTTTGCAACCAGTGTCATTTGGTCGTTGACACTTTACGTCATCAGTTAACAACATCTGCCCTGGAGAAAACACACTGCTTTGCGGTTGTAAAAGGGAGAGTGTCAAAAACAATGTTAAGGATGTTTTGACAAGGGATAAGCACGACGGTGTATCAAATTACGTTAATTGGCACTATCTGACAGTTAGTGGATAACATTGATTAATGCTTAAAGGCCTAGTTTAAGGAATGTCTGGCCACTCCATGGGGTATTCCACTCAGTGTATTGGTCCACCATAAAATCTCTTATCATTATCTGCAATCTTTTCTCTTAGCTGACTAAGCAATGGCTTTGGGCACAGTTTCAATATATCTCTTCCTCAGCAGAAGCTATTATCTCAGCTGATAAAGGTCACCACACTGTGACCACAGTAGGGTGCCAATACACAGGGGTATAATACCCCAGGTTGGGGGGGGGTCAAATAAAGAGGGATTAAATGGTCGTATTAGTGGGGTGTTACTGCACAATTTTTGATATTATTATCAAGACAAAATTATTGCATTTATGAATTAGCGTTCTAGGAGAAATACCAAGGGTTCAAATAAAGCAGAATGTTGTTTGAAAATGAGGGTGACAAAATATACATGTATTGGAATTAAAATGGAAACTGTGTTACGAGGTAAAACTTATTGGATATTAACATTAATATATATATTTAATATGGATTAGTGTGTGTTGAGTTTAAAGACTGGCTTTCAAAACTAAGTACACAATAATTTATTTTCATTTCTTTGAAAATTGTAGCCATTCCATATTTTGATTTAAACGGTCAATTTGGCCGGCTGCCCGCTCTTACTGACAACACTACAGACCACCATTATGATTGCCTTGTTAATTCACAGCTCAACCAATCAGAATGGCATATCTATTATTGTTATAGGTAAAATGACCAATAGGATTGCTTACAGTGCAGCAGATTATCAATAACATTAAACAGCGGCAGTTATCTAGATTTGTTTTAAAATGTAACGGTGTGTAGGTTTAAATTGCAAATGCCAGGGGTGTGGAAATCCCATGCTCTACTTGTCCAACGCATGTAATTTTACTGTCGGACAAGCAAATTTTCATTTCTACTTGTCCAAGGACAAGTACAATTTTAAGGTGTGAAAATGATGTAAACGTTTTAAGTTCATTATCATATTATATACTTATACATTTGAATAACAAATTTTGTTTTATTAATTTATAACAAAAAAATATATAAGGAGGTCCTGGAATAAAATCTATATTTTTATTTGGACAAGTGAATATTGCATGCGAAAAAGTTGATTTTTGCAATGAACTTGTTCATGGACAAGTTAACAAGTTTCATATCAGAGGTCTTGATCTCCGTTTTTTTATGAAATTCGAAACAAGTATATATTTTTCCCCGATTCCAGGCCAAAATTCCCCCTAAAATAATTGCCATTGATTTTGTTTTTTTTAATTGGAGTAAATTTACTTTTGCACCCGTACAAACGGTTAATGATAAAATCTGAACAACTCCGCGTGGTCATGTTAAATTACCGTTTTGACTTGTCTGGTTCCCGATTATGTTTGCCTTCATAATAAAACTTCATTTAATATACAGTTAACTGATAGCTTGTTTGCAGGGAACCGTGATTTCTGTTGTGGGGAAAATGGCTTCTGCTAAAAAGTAATCAAAACAGGTAAAGCAAATACTGTGTCTCACAGACGATAACACAGTTTTTTACTGCATAAGAATTAGTATTAGTAGTTCAAAAAAACTAATGAAGGTTAAACATTGGAAGTGAAAAAACTATTTGTAAAAAAAATGGAAGTGAAAAACTAATTTTATTAACAATTACAATTATCTGTTACACGGCCCCGCCTTATATAATGGCAAAGTGGTAGATGTTTAAACAATCGACTAGTTACTATAATATTCATTGGTTAATAATTAATTATGAATAAAGTTTTTAGGTAAAGAGTTAGAATAAAGAAAGTGATTTGAAAGGTATATTTAATAGTTTTTATTTTATACTCTTTTGCTTAGGCAAAATTCCCCTTTTTGTGTAAAATGATGCTAAAATTCTCCGGCCTGAGGGTACAGGTACTCTTCCCCAAAACCAGAGAGAGACCCCTGCATATTTCCAAACTTGTCACACCCCTGAATGCATTCAAAATTAAATAATTATGGAGCATTATTAAGGTATAGTTTCTCTGTCCAATAATGCACATTTTATTGCAATCAGTTCACAAGAAGAAGTAATTTGGGGAGGTAAAGTTGCAACCCAAATCCTGTTGGAACAATGAAGAATAAGAACAACTTTCCACCACATAAATTAACAATACAAGTATTGCTATGGTATGGCAAACATTGCATTACACTACAGCATGTCCAACATGTAATGCATGGCAATACATATTATCGATATAACAGCATAGTTTTGCAGTTCTTGAAATCTGCCACACATTATTACTGAGACAAAATAATTGCACGGTTTGTTAGAAACAAGTAAACACGTGTTTGTATTGTGTCAATACTTGTACAAAAACCAGTAACTTTCAATGCAAACGATCGAACAGTTGAACATATTTAACAATTGTCATTGATGTTTTTCGGTGTATAAATGATTAAGTAAATGAAAAGAGTTTCTGAAATGTACCAAAAATTCAGCTTTGGGGATTCCTGAGTATGTTTTTGTGGCATTTTCCGTTACCACAGATTCAGACGACGCCATCTTGGAAATAGTTAAATTTAACTCAAGTAAAAATGACGGGAAAGATGATTTAGCGATATATAACACTTTCTTTACAAGTCAAAGAAGCAACGTTAATTTATGTCAATATCTACATTATTATAGATAAAAACAATGACACAATACTTGTTTGTCAACCTGAATAAATATTGTTTTATACAACATTTACTGAATAGTCATGTGTAACCGTGCAATATTTCGTCAATTAGTTCCTGAGGGTAAACTAAAATTGTCGTGCTTACTTACAAATAAGACATGATATCTTGTGTCCTGATATTGCAATCAAAATCCAGTCACAAGTTGGCATTTATGGCAAAACGAACGAAATTTAAAATAAAACCCAACCAGGCATGTAACACTGTTTTCGTTTATCCATCATAGCAATCGTTGCAGATATATAAAACTTTGTTTCGTACCCAAAATGTTTTATGAATGCCCATTAGGTAATTTAATACTAAGAGACTGATAAATGCTGAGGATTTTTTTTCTTCTTCAAATGGTAAAATATTATGCTTGTTTATTTCACATACCAGATGTTTGAATCATTTTTTTCTGGTTTCAGACAAAATCATCTATAACCAATTGTGACAGAGCATTAGAGCATTTTGACCTTTATTACAAACCAGTGTTTGGCAAACAGTGGCCTTCCATGAGAATATCACTTCTAACAGCAAAGAAGTCGTGTGTTGTGATCAATAATTTTGTACAATCTGATGATCATATTCAAGACTTGCGCTCTCAGGGAGCACAGGACATAATAACAAAGGCGAGAAAAAGACAAAAAAGTTATAATAGCAATGTTGAAAATCTTATTTCTGAAGAAGATATTTCTGAGAAGCAGGACAGCCAAATGAAGATATATAGAAAGTCTTATGAAAAAAGCTTTGCAAGTTCAGACTTTGGTCAAAATAATAAAAAATTTGCCAGTGACTACAGTGAAGATACAGACACTGATTTTGTTGACAACAATGTAACCTTGGGAGAGTCTGACCGACAAAATTTAGACATCTTTGTCCCAGCTAAGACCATATACTCAGAACACACAGAAAAGAGACTGACTGAAGCTAGACAGAGTGTGTACACGCCAATGGATGTGAGGGTAGACATTGTGAAACCTTCAAGTTTAGATCTGCCCTCCAACCTAACCGTCCTTGCTTTTCCTCCTGGAAATACTGGAACGTTCCCAGAACCCAAACCTGATGTTCCAGGCGGATATTTATGTGAGAATATGTTGTCTTTATATGCTTGAGTGTAAGATGAAATACAATATTAGTTCATTTGAAATGATTTTAATGAACATTTTGCAAAATGATGTTCTTACAATTTGCACAGTTTTGTGCTGGCAATCAAGAGGAACCAAATTTTGTTCTAAGAATTCACATTCTTTTTCAAAACAAAAAATACTGAAAATAGTATACCTATCAATATTTTTTCCCAGGGCTGGAGTGGCAGGCTGACCCAGGGGAATTTGCCTAATTTTGTTATTTTGGGGTCTAATTCCCCACCCTAGAGCCATGCAATTTTGTCTCAATCCCCTCAGTGGGAGATGCTATAGGTGTATCAAATGGCCCGGGGGCCAGTATTACTGGGATCTAAAATCCCACCAACGTCTATTTCCCCTGTACCCAGAATCATTGGGGAAAAATATTGATAGGTGCATACTATACACTACTTAAAGCTGTTAGATTGTTTCTTTTTAAATTAATACTGTTTTATATAATGCACAATTTTTACACATAAATTTGGCTATAAAGGTTGGTACACTTTATACACTGTTTTACAGTAAATTTGCTTGTAGGTCACTTCATGATGGATGGTGCTTCTATCCTACCTGTAATAGCGCTGGATGTCAAGGGAGGGGACAGTGTCCTTGACCTCTGTGCAGCCCCTGGAGGGAAGTCCCTTGTCATGCTTCAAACTGGCCTGCCAGGTACGTTGATTTTACTCAGTATAACTTCCAGTATGTTTAAGCCACCAAACTGTCAGCATAAGAAATACATCAATCTATTCTTCTTCTTTCACCAAATTAAACACTAAATCACTGTTCTACATTGGTAAAGTATTACTGATAAAATATTTTTTACTTCATCCGAAAAAATACTATCAAGTGGGTAAACAATATTTATATTATATACTCAGTATTTTAACAACTTCAACCATACCAAATTTGTTGTTTTCATATTAAATATTAAAATGTCACGAAGAAAGCATGCTTCAAACATATTGGGAATTTCCCACTATACCAGAACATTTACATTCTGTGTCAAGGTCATTTAAAATGTCAACAAACAGTATTGAAAAATCTTTAAAATATTTGAAGTACATATTGCCACCTGAGGATAACAAGGGCCTATCTAACACGTGTTAAAGAAGCAGAAAGGCCCTTGTAATACTCAGATGGCGAATTATAAACATGTTTTAAAGTATTGCAAGAATTACAGTTGTGAAAAAAAAAAGTTTTTTGTGTTCTACGTCTGAATAAATTTAGATTACAAGTTCTAAATATTGATACTTTTTGTATTCAAAATGCATTCAGTGCCTGTAAGTGATTTACTAGTATTTTAAGTATACAGTGCCTTTAAGTGATTTACTAGTATTCTAAGTATCAAATTTTAGACATAAGTGAACATAATTTATCGTGACCTTAAACAGTTGACAGTTTAGTTTCCAAATGAATCATATTTTAAATCTTACTTATTTATAGTTAAAAAAGTATAAGTTTGAAAGACGTCTGCGTGATACATCTATGCTATATACTTATATTTCAGGTCATATGCACTGTAATGACCGATCAAAGGCAAGAATCGAAAGAATGAAGAGCATATTTCGTCTCTATCTGCCAGAGGATCGTAAGAAAACTATACGAACCTCACTGAGGATGGGTCAGTTATTCCAAGAACCAATCTATGATAAGGTTAGTCTGAGGATAGGTCAGTTATTCCAGGGACCAGTCTATGATAAGATAAGTCTGAGGATGGGTCGTTTATTCCAGGAACCAGTCTATGATAAGGTTAGTCTGAGGATAGGTCAGTTATTCCAGGAACCAGTCTATGATAAGATAAGTATGAGGATGGGTCAATTATTCCAGAACCAGTCTATGATATGGTTAGTCTGAGGATGGGTCAGTTATTCCAGGAACCAGTCTTTGATAAGATTAGTCTGAGGATGGGTCAGGTATTCTAGGGACCATTCTATGATTAGGTTAGTCTGAGGATGGGTCAGTTATTCCAGGAAACCGTCTAAGATCATAAGGTTAGTCTGAGGATGGGTCAGTTATTCCAGGAACCAGTCTATGATACGGTTAGTCTGAGGATTGGTCAGTTATTCCAGGAACCAGTCTATGATAAGGTTAGTCTGAGGATGGGTCGGTTATTGCAGGAACCAGTCTATGATAAGGTTATTCTGAGGATGGGTCGGTTATTCCAGGAACCAATCTATGATAAGGTTATTCTGAGGATGGGTCAGTTTTTCTAGGAACCAGTCTGTGTTAAGATTGGTCTGAGGATGGGCCAGTTATTCCAGGAATCAGTCTATGAAAAGGTTAGTCTGAGGATGGGTCAGTTATTCCAGGACCCAGTCTATAATAAGGTAAGTCTGATGATTGGCCAGTTATTCCAGGAATCAATGTTTGATAAGGTTAGTCTGAGGATGGGCCAGTTATTCCAGGAACCTTTTTGTTAATTTTTATTATCAAACTTCACAATAAATCTCTTTGACAACTGATGAACTGAATGTTATATGTTATTATGAATAATATATATGCAAGTATACTTTTACTACTTTAAGTTCCCACATTCAACCAAATTATCATTATCTGCATTTTATTAATTATATATAGATGTTACCATAGTAATTGTTTGCATTTCAGGTACTGGTGGACGTGCCGTGTTTCACAGATCGCCATGTCCTATTGGAGGATACACAGAACCTGTTCAGTCCAGCTCGACTCAACGACCGGCTTGAAATGCCGAATATACAGAAGGAACTACTTAAGTATGTCCTACACACACACTCCATTGACTGTCTTTATAGCTTCCAATATAAAGACACTGTAGGCCAGAACACATGCTTCAGACACTGACAGTTTTCTAATTTTTAGCTAAGCTAAACACAATACCTGTACAACAAGCATTCTCAGATAACAAAATGAGTTATTGCTAAATGCCTCAAATACATTGTATATTAATAGCCTATTCAAAAATAATTAATGGTCTTTGGAGTTACCTAGGTCTTAATTGTTTTCTTTGGTAATTTCTTCAGTTGATATAAGATTATAATTGTATAAACAGATACACCAGAAGTATGCTCCAAAGTTAAATTGACCATACAAGTTGGTAGTCTTTTAGATTTAATTGTTTTATCATTTCTTAACATAACTGATTCATAACGTCCTGTAATGTCGTCACCATTACATAACCGTCGGGCAGCAGGACTGTCTTATCATTTTATAACTGCTAGGGACCATAATATTTTCTTGTTGTTGCATAAGTGATTATGACCTTAATTATGTCTTTATGATATACTGTATATTCCCTAATAAACTTTATACATTTTTTTCAAATGGGTGGGGGTGGGGGGCATTTAATACGAGTCCAGTTCTTGACATTTTGTCATATATACTAGTATATAGGAAACAGTATAATGTGACTGTGTAGTTCATACAGCAAACATTTCTTTCAAGGACTTTCAAAAACAGGTGTTCAGCTCGTATTTGCATGGAGTGTTTTAAGCAAAATAGTGGCATTAATTGGATATTATGAAAAATGGATATGATGAAAAAGGTGGGGTGGGTGGTGGGCGTTAATTAGGGTGGGGGCATTATTTGGGAATATATGTTTACTGCTTAGAACTTTAATTATGTTTTATAAGTTCTATTACAACTTAGAACCTTTAATATGTCTTACCACTACAGAATGTAAATTTATTTATTGATATAATTATGCCTTTAGCATTGCTTTGAATATATTTCTTGCAGGGCTGGTATCCAGTCCTGTAAGCCAGGTGGCGCTGTGGTGTACTCAACATGCACGCTGTCACCTGTGCAGAACGATGGAATCATTCAAGCCACGCTCGATGACATCTGGAAAACTACTGGAATAAATGTTGAAATAGAGGACCTTTCGGAAATCAAATACATTTTCCGAGACACATTAAAGTTTTATGATGGTTGCAGGTTTGGTCAGCTTGTTATACCGTCCCTATCCAGGAACTTTGGACCAATGTATTTTTGCAGAATAAGAAGAGTTTCCTAGTTTTAGAGTACATCAGTGTTATTTATTTTGTTAATAATAAACATTTTAATGATTGGATAAAATGTTGTGTTTGTTGTATATTAACAAGGGCTATACTGCTTTGAAACACATTCTTGCTCAGTTACATGCATCATTTCAGTTTCATTGGAATATTGCGTACAATGTCGATTTACATTTATACAATTTCTGACTTTAATTCAGCTAAACAATCTAATTAATCTATCTTGAAAGTATTAGTATACATGTGAAATTAATAAATACAACATTATTTTAAAGGATGAGAATGAAGAATAATTACTATTTAGTGAATGAATTAATAAAATAACCGTTACCATTCATTTTCATTGTTAAATGTATCAGATTTAGTTTAAAAGTCTCTTAAGTCAGTTTATTTGAATCACATGTAAATAAGCTTTCATGATTTGATTAAAACGTGTGAAGTATTAAACGTGATTATAGCCATACACAACTGCAAATTCTCTTCTGAACTTCGGTCACGATGTTAAACAGGCATGATATAAACAAAAGAAAACATGTGAAAGCCACTACCACAGAAAACTAGGTCTCAGTTTCAAGGATTATGATTCAAATCGCCTTCCCTGTGTTTCTATGGCCAGTAATTCAGTTAAATAAGTGAATATTTAACGATTGCATCAACGATCTAAAAATAAACGTTTTGATAGTTCTCTGTATTGCATCTATTAATTATTATATAAATATAAGGTAATATTATATTAAAAATCAATAAATTTATAGATCTGTGTTTTATCTGTTTAAGTGACAGTTAACAGTTTACTATACAATCTCAAAATTTAGTTGCGTGTAACCTATAGTGAATATAAAAGTTACTTCCCTTGATAACAAATTCGACAATCTCCAGCCAATCATCATAGGTATTCGCGACGTTTCACTGAACGTTTACTCATGACCTTGTGTATTTAACTACTATTAGGTGTATAAAGGTAATATGACGTTAGTTGTTTATTGCTTAGTGGAAATCTCTGAACTTATTAATTATCTGGTAAACACGTATAGGCAATCGTATCTGTTAACTGAAACAATGTTTTGTACAATATTTTCTCGGTAATAAATGTTAAATAAAATTATATATTTTGTCATAATATTGTTAATGTCTGTTGTCATGCTCAGACACTTACTTTGTTATTTTAGCATGAGCATGATTGAGTGACAGTCACGCTATAATAATACAACACAACGGTGAAAATGTATTTGTCATCAGTTAGAATATCACAGAAGTGCTTAGTATTAACAAAACAATGCTTATCAAGTCAAAGACAATTTCTGTGTCAGAAGGTCATGGAAAAGACTAACAGAAAGATATATCCATGCATGGTTAAATTGCCGTCATGCCAACAAACACAGTCCAGGTATTATCATTCTACAAAAAAATCTGGAAATAAAGGATCGCATGCAAATGCTTCTGAGCCAACCTTTAAAGATCATGTTTTGAAAGTGGCGATATATGGCTCATTTCTCATTGGATGTGGACTGTTTGCTGCCATAGGGTTGCGAGAATACAAGCGGTACAGGTTACGACGAAAGGGAATTGAGTTTCTGAAGATAAGAGAATGGGGACGATTAGCAGTGTACGAGTACAAAGGATATGTACTGCCAGATTTTGTCATAAACCAGATAGATGCTTTGGAGAAGTTTGAAACAAACTCAAATGATGTGTGGGTGGTTTCATTTCCACGCTCAGGTAATTATTTTGTTAGTGGTATTTTAAAACTGAAGTCCGTAGGCATAAAGCAATGCATATAATTTCTGATTTGTTATGTCTATATAAAACTGGTGAAGTGTAGAAACAAGTGAATTCTGTATTTGGCGTGACCTCACTCGATCTAAATGAATACCTTGGCTCATCAAAAGTTATCTCTCAAATACACATTTTCTCAATCTTAATTAACAGATGCCGAACATTATTTAAACTCTGTTATTGCATGAACAAATCAGTTATGTATTTTATTCGGCTTATTGGAAATAAATAATTGCATTTGATTTGTTCTTTTTGTTGACAGAGCTGAATGATTTATTGCTTTAACAAGCTTGATTTAATGTTGTCTAAACACACATTTAAAAGGGCATATAAATGCATACTGACATTAATGGTTTCCTTTAAATCCATGATCGATGCATCTTCTGCTTTCTCTGTCAACGGTACATGTTTTATTACATCCCCTAGGAACCACTTGGCTGCAGGAGATAGTGTACCTTATCCATTCTGATCTGGACTTTGGTCACGCATCTCATGCCTTACTGGACGACAGGTTTCCATACTTCGAGTTCACCTACCCTGGCCTGAAGGATATCGAAGACAGGGGGACAGCAAGACTTATTAAATCTCATCTTCCATGGTCACTGTTACCACAAAGTGTCAAAGACAAACAACCAAAGGTTTGCCTTTCTCTCTTTATAATATTGAATTGTTTCTGTGTTCACATATCGAGGGTTGAATGGGAAACTAGTGTATCTGATATGGGAATGTTTAGCACATACAACAGTTTCACATTCAACACTTGATATTCGCTTGTATATTTTCTGCCCATTGAACAACTGTTCAAACTCCAGTTTGACATACCAGTATGTTTTCATGTATATTTTCAATCAAGCAAGTATGAACCAGTAAGCCAGAAAACTTCAGTTTGCTTTCCTGTAGTTGGTGTATGTACACTTATATGTAAAATTGTTCTGAGTAACAAAAACACTATGGTATATGCGAATTTATGTAACATACTGAATATGTAAATGTCTGTTTTCATTGTGACCCTAAAAGAGTGGACAAAATGTGAATTTGAAATCTAGGCAAATTGTGTGAAACACAATGATTCAGACCTTACCAGCAATACAGAATTACAGTAATACAAAATATGTGTAGGGAACAATATCTAAGGAGCAATATGTCTTTTATCATATATTTGCATATTTTATCTTCAGATAATTTACATTGCACGTAACCCCAAGGATGTGGTAGTTTCCTTCTTCCATTATGTCCGCTACCTGTTTCCAGTGACACGCTATAAAGGAGAATTCAATGAGTTTTTCGATCTGTTTGTACAGGATAAAGGTATGGATATGGAGCATTTTGTGCACTTCACAGCTTGATAATTTAAACATGTATTAAGAAAAAAAAGTACTTCAGTTTAAGCCTGTTGTACATTAGTTACGTTTGAAATTGAATACAGAATTGAAAATTGAAAACTTGTGAAAACAGCAGGCACACTGAGTGCTGACAATATTTAAGTGTTTTAAGTTATTATTAAATATTATATCAAATTGAGTAAACCTTTTTTTTGTCATTCCTGTAAGTCATTTTACACAATTTGTCTTAACAATAAAATTTATCTGAATTTGAATACATTGTATATGACTGTAAGTATCACATGTGCTTAACCAATTTAATTATTTGATATACCAGTAAAATTATTTTTAATGATTTAACTATCTGTTGCAGTGCTGTATTCACCATGGAGTGATCATGTCCAGGAGTTCTGGGACAAACAGAATGATGACAACATCCTGTTCTTAACATATGAAGATTTGAAAAAGGTATCATGTTGGCACATTTTTATGAGTAAAACATTCATGAAAATTGTTTGCCTGACATTGAATCTGTATTGAAGTCAGGTTATTGTCAAGGTGTAAAATATTTTGTCATTTCAAATAACACCTATATGGTACCATGTTATGAAAGTCATGCATCTACCAAGTGCTTTGTGATTCTACCAATTAATAGTTTTCCATTATGTTAGTTTTCATTAAAGATAAATTATTCTGGCAATGCTTCGTGTATTGAATTTTCAATAAATGCGTGTTAGAAACCTCAAAAGCAAAACATTGTACATTTGAGGCGTGTCGTGGGAAAACTGGGCTTAATGCATATGCGTAAAGTGTCGTCCTGGATTAGCCGGTGCAGTCCGCACCGGCTAATCGAGGACGACGCTTTCCGGCTACTGTGGATTTATATTTAGAAGAGACTTCCTTGAAACAGAAAAAAAACATAAAAGCTGAAAGAGTCGTCCTGGATTAGCCTGTGCGTACTGCACAGGTTAATCCGGGACGACACTTTACGCACATGCATTAAGCCCGGGTTTCCCAGGACATGACTCATTTGTATTTATCGTACGAGATGGTTTATTAGGGAGAGTATCAAACTAGTTGAAGAAAGACCCTTTCAGTAAAAAGTATTTAACCACTTTAGACTACATTTTAGGATTAAATTGTGTATTGATGAATGTTAGAGAATTGTTGGTATATTACATTTTGCATGTATAACAGTTTCATTTTATTCAGTTTATGCAATTTAAGGACACAGAGGGCACTATAGACAAGATTGCAGCTTTTCTAGGAAAGGAAATCTCTGTAGAGGTCAAGAAGGCCATAGTGAACCACTGCAGTTTTGAGAACATGAAGAGCAATCCTATGACCAACCACCATTGGTTTGAGGCTATAGGAGTGGCTGATAGGAAAGAGGGAACGTTCATGAGAAAAGGTACACTTACACTTAGTTAGGTTGGTAGATTAATGAGAAAACTAAACTTTTTCCAAAACTATATACTGCAAGTGAACTGAATACATATTGCTAAAAGCTATCAGTACTCATTTTTTATCCATTATTTTATTAGCAAATTCTATGTTGGCACTATGAACTTTAGTAGCCACATTTTTGTATTGTGAAGAATACATCTCATTTTAATGTCCTACATAAAGTAGAAGAAATGTCTCTTCATTTCAGTGTGAAATAATGTTGTAAAGTTTAGTAGCCATTGGCTAATTTGGCGGACATAAAATTGATTTTTCTGCAAATATAAATATTCTGTTATACAGATCTAATATTGTCTTCTGGATCTTGCTCATGTTTGTATATAGTGTTACTTTGATCAGAATACCTTTCTTTCATTAACTCATATATCCTGTTTTGTTTTCATATGCTAGGTTGCGTTGGTGACTGGGCTAACTACTTCACTCCGTCCATGGACAGAGAAATGGAGCACATGGTTATGACAAAGTTCCAGAACAGTGATATCTCATTCTCATTCAGCGGTACCCAATATGTTAATGACAATAAAGATTAGACGCTAATGTTGGGACAACGTTTCATAGCAGTGATATTACATTTTCAGTCACTGGTACACAATTTGCGAATGATGATGACAAAAAGACAATGTTATTGCTGTTACTAAGTTTCAATACAGTGATATCACATTCTCTTTCACTGTAACACAATTTGCCAATGTCGATGACAAATAAACAATGTTATTGCTGTGACAAAGTTCTGCAACAGTGATAACACATTCCTTGTCACTGGTACACGATTTGCCAATGAAGATAAGAAATAGACACATTGCTGAACTAATACCAGAACAGAGAATATTCCTGACTGCCAAGATCGCGCTGGTGATTGTGCTGGCTGGATTTTATTGTTTTGTATGCTGTTTTAATTATAAAATATGTCTAAATAAAATTTCATGCCAAACCTCATCATTTTGCTGATGGTGATGGTGAACAGAGTGTATGCCTGGTTTTCAAGATTAGGATGTTGGAAATGATCGTTGTGCAGAGAATATGAATTTAAAGGGATGTAGGGACCATAACTTTTTGGTCACTGTGACACATTTGCTAGTCATTGCATAATTGCATTCTGCAACTCGTTCTTTGTACATCTTTATTATTATGCTTTTGTCAATGTTGTTTTATTTAAATTTCTATAATCCATTAATTCCCCATACTGATGGTTAAAGTTTTATGCGTTTTTACCTAGACTATTCGAAGAATAGGTGAGCTTACCTACTACCCCTGGTGTCCACATCCGCGTCTGAATTTGGTTAAAGTTTTTATTCAAAAGTCTTTTATCTTCAAAACTACGCAAGTTATTGACTTGAAACTTGGAATATACCTTTGTCATCGACTCCAGTATTTGGGGCAACATTAACTCTGTTTTGTATTGTGACAGAGTTATGCCCCTTTTCCACATAGATTTTCTGGTTCAAGTCTATATTCAAAAGTTTTGCAACTTCAAAACTACAGAAGTTATTCACTTGAAACTTGAAATATACCTTCGTCATCAACTCCGGTGTCAGGGGCAACACTTCCTATAACTCTATTTTTAGCTCGACTTTTTTGAAGAAAAAGCAAGCTATTCTACTCACCCTGGCATCGGCGTCTGAGCAAGTTAAAAGTTTTTCGGTAAGCTAGTTTCTCAGGAATGGCTTGAGGGATTTCATTCAGACTTAAAACATTTATTCCCCACATTAAAATGAACCTATAGGCCAAGTTTGGTAACTCTGACATATGTCAAAATTATGGGCCTTTTTACACTTACACATTTTACATAAGCTATATGGACAGGTTAAAGTTTTTTGGTAAGCTGGTTTCTCAGGAATGGCTTGAGGGATTTCATTCAAACTTAGAACACTTGTTCCCTATATTAAAATGAACTCATGGGCCAATTTTGATAACTCTAGTTTGAAATTTGTCAAAATTATGGGCCTTTTTACACTTAGAAATTTTACATATATGCTATATGGAAAGGTTCAAGTTTTTCGGTAAGCTAGTTTCTCAACTTTTCGTTTCCACTCTCTAACTCGAGAATGGATTAAGCTATTGTAATGAGACTGCAAACATAGATACCTTATAGCGAGACCTGGCTAGGGATTGCATATGGGGTGGGTGGGGTCAAGGTAACTGTACTAAAAATAGAAAAACAATTTCCACTCAATTACTTGAGAACAAATTTAGATATTTACAATAAAACTTAATACATACATACCTTATATCAAGACCTCACTTGGGATATGGGGTGGGTTGGGTCAAGGTCACTGTTACTATAAATAGAAAAATGGTTTCTGTTCAATAACTTAAGAACGCATTGAGATATTTTAATGAAACTTAATACATAGACACCTTATATCGAGACCTCACTTGGAATTGCACACGTGGTGGGTGGAGTAAAGGTCACTGGTACTAAAAATAGAAAAAGGGTTTCCGCTCAATAACTTGAGAACGCATTGAGATATTTTAATGAAACTTTATACATACATACTTATATCAAGACCTCACTTGGGATTGCATATGGGGTGGGTGGGGGTCAAGGTCACTGTTACTAAAAATAGAAAAACAGTTTCTGCTCAATAACTTGAGAATGCATTAAGATATTTTAATGAAGCTTAAAACATACATACCTTATATCGAGCCCTCTCTTGGGATTGCATATAGGGTCAAGGTCAAGGTTACTGTTACTAAAATAGAAAAATGGTTTCTTTTCAATAAATTGAGAATGTATTGAGATATTTAAAGAAACTTTAAACATAGATACTTTATATCAAGACCTTGCTTGGGATTGTGTATGGGGTAGGTGGGATCAAGGTCAAGGTCACTGTTACTAAAAATAGAGAAACGGTTTCCAATCAATAACTTGAGAATGCATCGAGATATTTTAATGAAACTTAATACATACATACCTTATATCGAGACCTCTCTTGGGATTGCATATAGGGTCAAGGTCAAGGTCACTGTTAATAAAATAGAAAAACGGGTTGTTCTCAATAAATTGAGAATGCATTGAGATATTTTAAAGAAACTTTATACATAGATACCTTATATCAAGACCTCGCTTGGGATTGTGTATGGGTGGGTGGGATCAAGGTCAAGGTCACTGCTACTAAAAATAGAAAAACGGTTTCCAATCAATAACTTGAGAATGCATTGAGATATTTTAATGAAACTTAATACATAGATAACTTATATCGAGATCTCGCTTCGGATTGCATATGGGGTGGGTGGGGTCAAGGTCACTTTTACTAAAAAGTTTATTGATGTGCTGACTTTAATGCATTTTGTTAGAAAAGTTTGGTTTTCGTGGAATTTCAATATTTCTTATAGAAAAAAAAAGCCAGTAACTCTGACCAGCACAAGACAAGAGGGCTATGATGGCCCTAGGTCGCTCACCAGAGTTTAAGGCATCATAATGGCCAATAACAAGAGGGCAAAATGGCACTAAACCCCTTACTGGAGAATAAAATCTGGGCCTTGCAGGTTCAGAAGTTTTTTTAGTCTATATAAACCATGTGACCCACAGGACGTGGCCACTTTCTACCCCAGGGGCATAATTTGAAAAATATTAGTAGTGGACAACTATTAAATGTTACATACCAAATATGAAACCACTTGGCCTTGCGGTTTCAGAGGAGAAGATTTTTAAAGTCATTTTGCTATTTAAATGTATATAAACCATGTGACCCCCAGGGGCATCATTGGAACAATCTTTGTAGAGGACCACTCAACAATGGTTCACGCAAATTATAAAACCTCTGGGCCTTACAGTTTCAACAAGGAAGATTTTTAAGGCCCACTTGCCATGTAAGTCTATATAAACCATGTTACTCCCGGGTCATGGCAGTGTTTTCACCTTTGGGGGAAAGGTGGTTGGGCCCTTCAGATGCGTAATTTATCGGCAAAAGGTGAATTTTTTTTGGTCACCATCTGGTAAAGCATCATAAAAAATGAAACAACATAAAATAATGTTAAACAACAAATTTATTTGAACTTGGTAGTTGTGTCCTTTACAATATTTTAGACAAAAACATAAGAAAAAGTCATTTTAAACATATATATTAACTGCTAGTAAAACTAGCAGTGTGTGAAGTTGGTTAAACAAATAATTGTTTTTAAATAAATAAACAATAGGCGTATGCACAAGCAAAACAATAACAAGCAAACATGTGTGAAGAAACTTAATACTAAGTTTGTATGCATGGGTAAAATTGTATTAGTTGACTAAGTATAAATCTTTTTGACAGAACAAAGAACAAATTTGTCGAATAAATAATATTAAAACCAAACACATAACAAACAATACAAATTTTTGGGCGTTAATTTGAACCATAGAAAATGTTTGAAAATTCAAATTTCAAACTGAAATGGGAACATAGAAAAAAGGTTTCCATCCCATTCGTGACTTTCTGTATAAACTGGAACCTAAATCAAGATAAAATAATTAAAAACAACAACACAAAATATGTTGTAACAAATACATAGACATTTAACTGCTTATGAAATTTAAATTCTTTCAAATCTGACATACCATTTATACAATTTGTGTATTGCAAATATCAAGTATGCATGGTTTTCTATTGACATTTTATATTTTGAATATTTGTTACTATCTACATACATGTATGTTGGTTAACTTGACATTTTGTTGCAATGTCAGACAAACACATGCCAGTAAAAACTTTCCCTAAAGAACTAATCACCATTTCACAAGTCGAAAAATGTGATAAAGAAACATCAATACTTTTGAAATTATCATTCCAAAACTACTTAAATTTATCAACTGCCCTTAATAAAATTTATCAACTGCCCTTAACAAAATTTATCAACTGCCCTTAATAAAATTTATCAACTGCCCTTAATAAAATTTATCAACTGCCCTTAATAAAATTTATCAACTGCCCTTAATAAAATTTATCAACTGCCCTTAACAAAATTTATCAACTAACCTTACTAAAATGTATCAACTGCCCTTACTTTAATTAACAACTGCCCTTACTAAAATGTATCAACTGCCCTTACTAAAATGTATCAACTGCCGTTACTTAAATTTATCATCTGCCCTTACTTGAATTTATCAACTGCCCTTGTTCAAACAAACATGTAACAAGCAATCTCATAATTATGTAGAGACAATTGTGTGAGCAAGTTGTATACATACTTTAGCAATGAAAACTTAACTTTTAATTACACTTAACACAATCATAAATGTACAACATGTAGCAGCATAATCTCTTAAAAACATTGAACTTACCAAAACTGTATTCTTATTACAATTTATTACAAATAGTGCAAAACAATAAAAACACATAATGTTTAACACATACCGGTAAGTTTAACAATAATGCATTGACTTATTTAACATCGGGGTCATGTTGCTAAAACGTTAATGACAATTTGGCTAACAGTAAATGCTCATTTATAAAACAAAAGTGCCGTGGCTAAGAAAACAAAATTTATTTATAAAAAAATAACACAATTCTCATTTGAGAAATTAGACTTTAGTTAGCAAAACTTCAATGAATTTTACAAAAAGTACTGGTAGTATTTTAGTTTGTTGGGTCAAGTAACACTTATTAAAAGCTCCATAGATTTATTGGTGAGAGGCACAGTAGTTTGTGATGCCCAATTCATGTATTCCCATACAGGTAGTGATATTTTGTTAGAAATATAACCATGTTGGGGGAATACTAGTTCATGTACAGCTGAACCTTGTTGTTGTCAACTGGATTGTTTCAATGTTTTGGGTATACTGAAAATAAAAAAATAATAATTTAATCTCACTTATAACACTACTTATTCATGTAATAGACTGAATTACGGTAAGATATGTTGTGGTCACTTCTTCAATTCTTTCAACTTTGAGATAAGCGAGTTAGGCTGTAAGGTCATTTGTCCCTTGTGGTGAAGCTTGTTTGGATAGTGTTACTTTATTATTATATGGAGTTTTTGTAGTCAGAATGACACAATAATGGGCAATATAGAAATGCTGTTAGGTAAATAAACTTGTTCTAAAACCATTTTATCAGCCTGGCCACATAACTTGTGTGGGGATTGGTCATGAAATCATTTCTACGGCCATTCTCCCGCTACCTCTGATTCTAGTAGGGCAGTTGTCAGTTACTGGCATAGGTATGTGCACTTAGTACTGGTAAACAGCATAGATCGGCTAAGCTTGCCCAGGAAAAGTGTGAGAAGGCTAACTGACTGCCGTGATATGACTGAAATACTGTTAAAAACGGCGAAAATTTCAAACAAACAAAAAAAATCTGCCATATAACTGCAATGTTCCTACCAGTAATCATATATTACTTAAGAGGTATGATGGAAAACCAGGCTAAATGCGTGTGCGTAGTGTTGGTTTTTTTTCTTCAGTATACCCAAAACATTGAAACAATCCAGTTGACAACAACAAGGTTCAGCTGTACATGAACTAGTATTCCCCCAACATGGTTATATTTCTAACAAAATATCACTACCTGTACGGGAATACATGAATTGGGCATCACAAACTACTGTGCCTCTCACCAATAAATCTATGGAGCTTTTAATACGTGTTACTTGGCCCAACAAACTAAAATACTACCAGTACTTTTAGTAAAATTCATTGAAGTTTTGCTAACAAAAGTCTAATTTCTCAAATGAGAATTGTGTTATTTTTCAGTTTTTTTTTAACATTGTGTCTTCCCTTCGCATATACATAACGTCTCTAGTTTCATTTGTATATCTAGATCTTTCACAAAAATGTTTTAGGAGACTATAAATGCGGTGTGTTATAATGTATCTTGAGCCAGAAAATCCATGTCTACTTGCAATTCCACTATCCTTACTGATAAGCATGTAAACAAAACTATATGCATGCACTGCATTATAATGACAAACACTACAGCACCATCAGACAGACAGTAGTTGATGCTTGTACAAATAATAAAATGCAACTGGTGTAGCTAAAAGAACACCATATATCAACACTGAGACAACAACGGAGACACTTCCTACAATACCAAGAATGATATGTTCCCAAAATATTCTAAGGCAAGTCAACTGATTTGAAGGAGGTACATGTACAGGGGGAAAAAATGCAGGGTGTAACCTATAGACCTTTCCTGATGTTTGCCACAAACATGCAAACTCCTCCCCGGCTAATGAATTTATTTGTGACACGTCGTGAGAAAACCGGTCTTAATGCATGTGCGTAAAAGTGTCGTCCCAGATTAGCCTGTGCAGTCCGCATAGGCTAATCCAGGACGGCACTTTCCGCCTACAGTGAATTTATGTTTAGAAGAGACTCCTTGAAACACAAAATACCAAGCTTTGCCACATGATATTGTGTGTAAAACAGGTTAACCTATAACATAGCCTATAAAATACTAGATCGATTGTTGTTAAGGTCCCTTTATGTTATTTTAAAGCATTCTTATTTTTCAGACAATATAGGAATTAGCCACGTTACCACACTTGAACAAAAATATCAGAAAGCAACTTATAACTTATTTGCTTAATAAACAAAATAAATTGATACTGACACCAGTACTTTATAAACAAAATGTCTATAAACTGATACTGACACCAGTACAAATTGAGAATAGGTCCTCCTAGACATTTTGGTGATTTGTAGATGCTTATGTTTCTGGTGGGAAAACGACAGAACATCTGAAAAATAAATAAATGAGGCATGTCATGGGAAAACTGGGCTTAATGCATGTGTGTAAAGTGTCATCCCAGATTAGCCTGTGCAGTCTGCACAGGCTAATCCAGGATGGCACTTTCCGCCTCCAGTGGATTTATGTTTAGAAGAGACTTCATTGAAACAGAAAATACCATAAAAGTGGAAACTGCCATCCTGGATGTGCCTGAGCAGACTGCACAAGCTGATCTGGAACTAGACGTTACGCACATGCATTAAGCCGGGTTTTCCCACGACATGCTTCAAATATTTTCTATAATGACATACAGAGTACATTTACAGTTTTTCAGTGCAAGCAATACTTTATTTTCTGTATAGCATAAAGAAACTTTTGCAGTCCACCAGATTTGTGTACATTATGTTTTGTGTGTCATAAGGAATTTGAAACTTAGGTATTATATATTTTAGATACATCACTATTCTCTGATTACTTTGTGTCAAACATAAATATATATTAAATAATGGAAGTACAACATGTTGGTTGGACTTTGATGTGAAATGAAGAAAACAAGCTCTACAGTACAATCCAACAATCAGTATACAGGAACGATTATCTCATGAGAATATTTTACAGGGAATGTATAAAGCTTATTCTTCCAGTTCTCATTGAACATTTTTTAATCTCCGTGTATGCCAGATGACAATGCATGATATTCTGTGGTAAGTGGTAACTTTATGAGCTGTTCACTGATTGGCAAATTGACAAATTTCATTTTTTTTGTCATCGATTCCAAAATAAAAAATACATGATGCACATGATATATAAACAAGCAAAATAACACTACGGACAAAGAAATATATTGGAAATACAGTGTCGTTGATGAAAATTCATTAATTGAAATGGATAAAATTATAAAGTGTTTGTAACGCTTTTCATCAGTATTTTGGAAAACGTGTATCACTTACATAGCATTAATAACAGCTGAATGTTTAGAGCGATAGACTTTTGATTCCGGCAGACGTGGTTCAAGTCCCGGAGAAAGCTTTTTTTTTAAATTTATTGTTTTTATGTAATATTTGTTTTTTTGTCGGTCCAACTTCTGTAGGTTTTTTCAGTTAAGACATTAAATGACATTTTTCAAAAATACAAAAATCTTTCAACAAGTCCCATTAAGAAACTTTAAAAAGCCATCATGTCATAAACAATTGGCACTCAAGGGGGCATAAAATGTGTTAAGTGAAAAACAATCCACAATTACACAATGTTGTAACAACATACATTAATAGTATGCTCTTTTGGGGGTCTGATGGGATAAGCTAAGCCAGTTTTGGCATAATAAATTCAACATTTAAAACAATATAATTTGTATATACCGATAAATTACATTCCATTGCTGTCTAAACATGGATCAGTACAGAAGAAATATGCAAGAACAACAATGAACACATGGTCCCTGACTAAAGGTGATATTCCACTTATCATACCGTCAGTTCTTGTCATGTGAATAATGCTCATCAAAGCACTCAAACCTACTAAGTAAATAAACACATCCGTCCATTTTGGCTTTCAAGCTTTAACACTTGTCTACAAACAAAAACTGTCCTAAAAGCTGGCACTTGCGTAAAATCACATTACTATAGTTCAAGTGCTTTAAAATCCATGCCCCGCTAGAAAGCTCCCAAGACACCATGCCCTACTGGTAAACTCTGAATGAAAACAGACTGATACAAAGTGGAATGGCAAGAGATCAGCCGGAATCAGCTGCGAACAGTGTGTCAAAGTTCTCCAACAGCAGGAGCGCGAAGGCGTTGAAATGTCCGAGGGCGCTCAGGGAGACTTGTCCACGCGGCCAGATCAGGCTGGGGCCAAAACATATGGCCAGGTTCACGGGTGTCATCTTGTTCTTGTCTGAGTGGGCTGCAACCTGGAGCAAAACAGCATTTATTTCAGGACTCACACCAGCCATTCAGCAACTTAGCCGATGGCCAAACATGTCAAAATGGCTAAAGAAATTGTCAATGGACATTTTTTTCCATAAAACTTTCTAAAAGGCCTCAAATTAGTAGCTTTTCAATGCAGTAAGTAAATTTGGCTAAACAAAATTTTAAGTCAGGAGGAACCCTGTTTATTTTCCATCTGCAATTCTACAACAAAATAAACAGTACATGTTTATGCAGACTTGTATTGATAAACATTCCTAATGCAAACTTTTATATTTCTTGGATCACTATTCTGCCTGAAATGTGTTGTTATTTAATGTATGATTCATTCACTTTAAATTTTGTTATTTCACAATATGAAAGCCCATGCCTCTTTAAGGCACTGCTGTGAACAAAAATATATCAATCTTCATATCAACCATGCGCTCTTATTTGGCACTTACATCTAATGTTACTATATTGCTTAGCAATATACCAATATCAATCTTCATATCAACCATGCGCTCTTAATATTTTGCACTTACATCTAATGTTACTATATTGCTTAGCAATATACCAATATCAATCTTCATATCAACCATGCGCTCTTAATATTTTGCACTTACATCTAATGTTACTATATTGCTTAGCAATATACCAATATCAATCTTCATATCAACCATGCGCTCTTAATATTTTGCACTTACATCTAATGTTACTATATTGCTTAGCAATATACCAATATCAATCTTCATATCAACCATGCGCTCTTAATATTTTGCACTTACATCTAATGTTACTATATTGCTTAGCAATATACCAATATCAATCTTCATATCAACCATGCGCTCTTAATATTTTGCACTTACATCTAATGTTACTATATTGCTTAGCAATATACCAATATCAATCTTCATATCAACCATGCGCTCTTATTTTGCACTTACATCTAATGTTACTATATTGCTTAGCAGTATACCAATATCAATCTTCATATCAACCATGCGCTCTTATTTTGCACTTACATCTAATGTTACTATATTGCTTAGCAATATACCAATATCAATCTTCATATCAACCATGCGCTCTTATTTTGCACTTACATCTAATGTTACTATATTGCTTAGCAGTATACCAATACCAGCCTTGATGAAGGCAATCTAGTTCTTAGCTGCTATCTTCTTGTTAAACTAACAACCATCCAGTTGGAACTGGATTATATCAGCTTTTTTAATGCCAGGTTTTACTTTTGTTTTAGCTCCTAACTACGATTTAATGACTTGACAGGATAAAACAAAATTCCAACAGGACACCAGAGTGCTCCCAATTTTCTGTGATTTCCCTTTACCAAAACAATACCAATCACTGATTATAGCATAAAATTTAATTAAAGACAGCCCATTTCGTTTAATACATTACCTCAACCAGTAGATCAAGAATGTACTTGAGGACTACATAGTTATCTTCAGGCAGCTCCTCTGTCAACATTCTCTTGGCCTCAATGATCTGACGATCTTTCTCTTGACCTGCACAACAGGACAGTCACCACATGTAGTGTACAAGCCAACATAATGAGATTGATGCTTTTAGTGTTATATAAACATGAATACAATTATATTATTTATGAAAATCACCTTTTAAATGTGTTTACTAAATGCACAAAATCATACACTTAACAATCACCACAAAAACATAATTTCTGCAAAACCTGATTATTTATAGTTCTATTCACTTTTCTGTGTAAAATCCAACCTTTTCTTTTGTTTCCCTATTTTTTTTATTGCAATGTGGTGTACATACATCACATACATTAGGTAAACATACTCACATATATATTCAACCTTTCAAGCCACTTAGACATAGAGGACTGAGTGTGAAACTATTTTATCTGATGTAGAAATGTTAAGCAAATACAACAGTTTCATGCTCAATCCCAAACATAAATTATAATCACTTGGTAGTGACATCATTAGCACATACCATGTAGACGAACAATAGGCTCATACAACTCGAAGGTGAGGATTGGTTCTTTGAGCTCCCTCAGGAATGTCTTCAGGGTCACTGCTGCTATGGTTACGTCATCATAGTCCTCAAAGTTCACGATCTCTCCGTTGTTAAGTCTATTCTGTACTTCCTTCAAGATGGAAGCATTTGCACTTCGACGGAAGATTCCCTCAGAATCGAGAGCTGAAAACAGTCTATGGATTAAGACATGTTTCTTGTCAGAGTCAATAACATGTTACCTTGCTATGGTTATTTCAAGTCTGACATCTTTGAAAGTTCTTAAGTTCTGACTTAGTCTTAACTTAAAAATATCAGCCAATGCAATTCAAAGCCACAATGCAACAAACGATTTCATTGGTCAATGTTTTAAGACTTAGTTTGAGATAGAGAACTTCCGTAGTCATTGGGCCAGTAAAGAAGCAATTCATAAAATGATTTGTGAAAGTATACAAATAAATTACATGTATAACAATTCATTAAATAACTTCCAGGTGAAGAAGTTTTGGTTCATCACATGGTCATAAATTTCCCACAAATATTCTGCATTAACAATCAAGTCATAGTTTTTTGCAAGGACATACATATACTTTAGTGAATTAATACATGTGTAAGTCAATGATTGATATGTTATATAATTATATATAACTCATGTGGAATACATACCATTTCCTCGAAGGAATTCCACAGTTTGATTTACTGCAGGCGGTATGACCTCTCCGTAATTGGCCTTTATACTTTAAAAAAAGAAAAAATTGTGTGATAAAAACTAAACATGCATACCCTGGTATTTATTGAATATTTTTAAATAGTAAACCTATAGAACATTTCAAATACTGCAAAACCATAAATATTCATGTGACACTAATTTTCATGGATTTGTAGGTACAGTGATCCACAAATGTAAGATCCTATTATGGCTCAATAGTTCCAACTCATTAAAGAGTCTGGGTTTACAGCAGCTGCAAAAATCTAAATCATATTATGCATATTTGTAAATCAGTACACAAGCAACCACGATTAAACAGTAAATTGTTATTTAACATACAGACTCAAGGTCACTCCAAACTGCTGTGTTTTCAAGGAGCTGTTGTTCCTCTGTACCTCCCTTCCGTACGGGTATGAGGGCTTCTGTGCAGCCACAATCTTGGCATCATACCTGAAACCAAAGAAATTGATAAGGTATGTCAGCAATAATTTAGGTGAGTCATTGGAAACCTGGGCTTAATGCATGTGCGTAAAGTGTCGTCCCGGATTAGCCTGTGAGCCTGCCTACAATGAATTTAAGTTTAAGAGAGACTTACTTACAACAGAAAATACCATAAAAGCGTTAAGTGCCATCCCGGATAAGCACAATCTGGGACAACACTTTACGCACATGCATTAAGCCCGGGCTTCCCATGGCAGGCCTCATTAATATATGTTCACTTTCTATTGGTAAAACTTTGCTCTGCAAAAGAGGTTTAATAAAGTGGTTTGCACATACATTGTATTAATTATAATTTATTTTTGTTCTTCAAGAAAATGTAATCACTAAATGAAGTTTTTGAAAACAAAAAAAAATATTGAAATTTGAAGAATAAAATGCCCAAGCTCAAGTACTCAAATGCCTTTTTGTACAAAGGTACCGCAGCTGTTTATTGATAAAAATGAAAGGTTTACTATTTATAAACATGAAGGTAATATTTAGTAGAGTTGAATACCAAACAATAACTTTTGTCTGACAATATTGACCTCTGCCAAAGAGGTCATGTTTTCGCTGGCTTTAGTTTGGCACTGTTTTTGTTAGTTAGCAAATTTATTAAAAAGTTATGAACAGATATGAATGAAATATTCTGGGAAGATTGGATATGGGCCAATGAACAAATGATTGCAGTCTGGTGGTGATGCTGATCACTGTCTGGATCCAAGAAGTTTTGAAAAGGTTCTTTACTACTGGGTGATAATGCAAATTGACTACTTGGCAGAAGTATGCGCTCTCCAAGTGCTGTCTAATCATATACGGTAATTCATCATAAAATTACAGGGTATCCATTATACATACTATAGTCCAGGGAGGAATTTGTGTGCATTTTTTGTCCAGGCAGTTTCTTTGCATATTCGTGTAGGGGAGTGTTCAAAGTTTAATTTTAGTTAGGGTGGACAGTTGGCATACTGCAGGTTACCATGGAAACCAAGATAGCGTCCAAAAGCAGTGCTAGGTTTTGAAGTAACACCTTGTCTTATTGTTACTGTTATCAATATTTAATGCCAATATTTTAATTTTTAAATGTTAATCAAAATTAATGTACACTTAAAGGGCTTTCAAACAAGGTTATGACCAAGATCGCCAAAGGTCAATCTTAAGGTCATTTTAAGGTCAAATTCTGAAAATTCCTTAAAATTTGGTTATTTACCTCAAATAGTTGATTACTTTATGAAGACATATGAAAGAAAATGCACCAAATGCATATTTCTACAATTTGGCATCAATTTCCATTATACAAATGTCATTTATTGTTTTGTAGTATTCCTGGTAGAAATTCTACAGCAGTATGATTGACTGGACCATTGTATGGAAAAAAGCAATTTAGTCAAGGAGTCTCTAATAGAACAATTACACCTTGCACTATTGTTATTGTCAAGGAATAAAATGATCAGTATTATCTTATATTCATTGAATATAGACTTTCTTATAAATGCAGCCTAAAATATATTCAATGCCAAGGTCATCAAAGGGCAAGGTCATGTCAAGGTCATATTCTGAAAATAGCTTTAAAAATTGGTTATTTACCTCAAATGGTTTTTAATTTTGCGACAACATATGAATAAACGTGCACCAAAGCATATTTCTACAAGTTATCATCAATTTCCCCATCATAAAAATGTAATTTGAAGTTCTGTAGTATTCATGGTTGAAATTCTGCAGCACTGGGATTACAAAACCATTGTTAGAAAAAAGGCGATTAAGTAAAGGAGTCTCGTTAATAGAACAATTGCATCTGACATTATTCTCAAAATGGCAAAATTTTACATCTCAAATTACCAGATCATTGTTTAACACATAGCACATTTAAACAAGGTGTCTGGTTAAACTTAACACATGGAAATTGATACCAAGACAAGGTGTTACTTCAAAACCTAGCACTTAGTTTGGACGCCATCTTGGTTTTCATGTTAACCTGAAGTATGCCAACTGTCGACCCTAGCTAAAATTTAAATTTGGGAACTCCCCAAAATGAATAAGCAAAGAAACTGCCTGGACAAAAAATGCACACAAATTCCTCCAGGGACAAGACTATTAAGAACAATGCTTACTTTAAGACAGGTGCTGGTACTTTCAACTGATCAAAATGCAGGTATGTCTTCAGTTCATGAAGATAGTTCACATACATCATTTTCTTTCCAAACTTGGCACTGTAAAACAACAATAAAACAAATTAAAACATATCTGTACGAAGCATGTGTCTTTCACCCTATGGATACATTATACATGTACAATACCATATTTCAGAATTAATAAGTAATGCTTTTAAAAAATTCATTTACTAAAAATATTCCTTTGCGTTCCTGAATAAATAATGAAAATTATACAATATAAAGTTCAACTCTGAAACACCATTCACCAAATATACCAAAATAAGTATAGGACTGTCTATTTCACAACAAAAATAAAAGTAAAATTAAACTAATTATGACTTATTAACAAACTTCTAAGTAAAATATACTGGTTACAAGTAGCCATGTCTGGATCCTTGAAATTATACAGTGTTCAAAGCCTATAACGAAATAAATGACAAAGAACTTTTGTTATTAAATAAGAAATTTAGATGTAGGATATATGTCAATGTAAATTAATTAATTGGACATAATTATATTGTGAATTATTGTGAATCGGCAGCATTAAAAAATTGCAAGATGGCTCTTGTAGAAATTTAGGAAAACAAGATTTGTGTAGCAAATTCAACTTATGCAACATGTCCCCATGCCTTCAGAAATGTATGCAAGTTTTTAAATTTAAAAACAAGAATTACTTTGAGACTTATATGTAGATGCATCCAATGTATTTAAATCACACAACCAAATGTTATACAAAATTGTCTGACCCATTCAATATATCATTAATTATATTTTTCAAATTGTGTTATGTGTATAATAGTTTTTTAAACATATACCGGTAATGGTAATATCAAATACCAGTAATAGCAGTAATATATATAAATAAACTAACCCTTCAGTGTGACAAATTATTTTAAAAGCTTTAGGTCTGCAGGATGAAAATCAGAAGCATTAGGTAGCATGCCTTCTAAGTACAGGGGCATGCAATATTCTATCTATAACATTGCATCAATCAACACACAGGGTTTGGTGCTTTGTGTATTTTTTTTGTTCTGAATCCAATATCAAGAAGAACAAAAACAGACATAACCACTTGCATTAATGATTGAATTTATTACAAATTTCATAATAACCATTGAAACGTTATGTCTTACATCCAAGAAATAGAGTTTTTTAACCATTGAAACTTATGTCTCACAACAAAGAAATGGATTGCTTACCATTGAAACCTAATTCTAATATCAAAGAAATGGATTGCTCACCATTCAAACTTATGTCTCACAACAAAGAAATGGATTGCTCACCATTCAAACTTATGTCTCACAACCAAGAAATGGATTTCTTACCATTCAAACTTAATTCTAATATCAAAGAAATGGATTGCTTACCACTGAAACTTAATTCTAATATCAAAGAAATGGATTTCTTACCATTCAAACTTAATTCTAATATCAAAGAAATGGATTGCTTACCAATGAAACTTATTTCTAATATCAAAGAAATGGATGGTTTACCATTGAAACTTAATTCTAATATCAAAGAAATGGATTGCTTACCATTGAAACTTAATTCTAATATCAAAGAAATGGATTGCTTACCATTGAAACTTAATTCTAATATCAAAGAAATGGATTGCTTACCATTGAAACTTATGTCTCACAACCAAGAAATGGATTGCTTACCGTTAAAACTTAATTCTAATATCAAAGAAATGGATTGCTTACCATTGAAACTTAATTCTAATATCAAAGAAATGGATTGCTCACCATTCAAACTTATGTCTCACAACAAAGAAATGGATTGCTTACCATTGAAACTTAATTCTAATATCAAAGAAATGGACTTGTTAACCATTCAAACTTATGTCTTATAACCAAGAAACAGGGATGTTCACCTCATTCGAAATTGATTCCTTTAGCTTCTCCAAGAAAACTAGAGTTTGTTCTTGAAAAGAAGTGCATCATACAACATCAAGCATCGTAACCAGACTAAAAATTGCAATGTCATCACAAGATAATGCCATTGTCATGTTCAACAGCATGCCATCCATGTCATTGTCACTAAGCAGACACAAAACCAAAGTTTAGCATTACCGCGATTGTTCATTGAAGTAATGTTTACCCATACTCCATATTTCCAAGCATCTAAAAATCAAAACGCCTGGGATAAGTAACAAAATGTTGTTAACACTCACCTACTACACTCAGATGCAGTAAACAAAAACAAAAACATATATGCCACTAAGTTATACAATATACACGCAAATTTCATTCATAAACACACAGCAGTTATTTTAGCACACAAACACACTACAGAAAATAAGGATATTACAAATATTCTAAGCAGGTCCCTTTTCAAGGTCATAATTCTTTGAAAGCCAGAAGGTCCTAACAGCATATGTGCAAAGAAGGCGGATAAGCCCTTCTGGCTCTCAAGTGACTATATTATGGTTCATTTATAGCTAAACATTTTGTGGAAGACTTCTGCAAATTTCTATGGAAATAAAAACACTTTCTAAGAATTTCTATTTAAATAACAAAGTTTAGCCTAGATCTTGCTGAATACCGGTGGACAGTATATATAAGATTAAAGAAATAATCATCCTGGATTAGCCTGTGTGGACTGCACAGGCTAATCCGCGATGACACATAACGAACATGCATTAAGCCCGGGTTTCCTATGAAACGCCTCATATATATACTAAAACAAAATCAAATTCAACCAGCATAAACAGCCAAGTAATAACAATCAAACACTTACTTTTTGACAAGTACACAATGTACACATAAAGATATAAATCATAGCATAATATGCCCAGTGAACATGTAAATGAATGAAATTAAGAAAAGCAGATTAAAAATGAATAATCAGACCACCATGTTTCGGTTACTAATGAAAATCTACTACAACTTCAAGTACCTGTAACTGTATAGCAAGGTTGTTTTTTTTACTTATAAACATCTTTTAGTTTCATTAGGCATACAAAAATATGCTTGTTTCAGGTAACATCCCAAAAAAATTTGAAGATTCTAAAACTGAATAAATATTCAAAACATATTGGTAATATCCTTAAACATTATTTATAAGTTGATACTATCAAAACAAAACACTTACTTATCCAAAACACATTTAATTATTGAAAAAGGTATTTAAAACAAAAATCAATCTGACAAACCCAATAAAATGTTCTAGGGTCGGGGCATTTGTTTAGGATAGGTCGGGTTACTGAAACAAACATTATTTTTGTTTACGCCTTATGAACCTGAAAGCAAAACAACTACCAACAAAAAAACAAATAACAAAATCAAATAACATTAAATATTACATTACCTATGGTAATATCATTTTGTGGATAATTTGAGAAGCATATTAAACAATACTTTACCAACACACACACACACGTTTAAAATATTATACTCTTTGTTAAATTACTAAACGAGGAAGAATAATATGTTGATGAAAATGTTGAAAGAAGGAATGACACAAGAAAGAATTTTGATGCAAGGTGTTTGTGGGATTCAAGCTCATACCTACCAAATCACACAACTAAATGAAATGATTTCCCACACTGTCCAGATTTTTAATGAGACGCATGTGCGTAAAAGCATTACATGTACATTTTATTCATTTGTTTTCTACTACTGGTAATACCAATTGTCCTGGGCCCACTTAAGAGTCTATTTGTTAATACTACATATCGAGGGTTGCACGCAAGACTGTCGTAACTGCCTTTTATTAAAATTTACAGGACAAGGAAAAAACTGTCAAACAACTGCAATATGAGTGCAGTAGTATATAAAATGTCAGTATTTGGTAAAGAATGGATGAAGGAAAACAATTGTTACAAACTATAAATATATCTTTGAGAAAATAGTTATTTTGAAGAAAAGTTTGACTTACTACACTCTCGCGCTGAAATTAGACTTGGGCAGGGCATCACATTTCCTGCAATACTGTAGTAAGTCAACTTACTACAGTCTTGCAGGGAAATTTCATGAAATTTTTTGTTACTCGTTTACTGCAATACAGTAGTATATCAAAATTGAAATTACATCAATTTTTTTCTTCTTAATATTCAATTATATAAATTATGATATATATATAACAAATTTGTCAATTATTTGTGCTTGATTTACGTTATGTAATGCTAATTGTAAGCAGAACCATATCTGGTTACAGGGGGTGTAACAATGAATAGTATCATCAGTTTTATCAAACTATGTTAAAGAATTCCATCAGCAACATGCATAGAAAACACACAAACATGATTTTAGAACATTACAATTTTATTTTTCCAAATATACCGGCAAAATGTCAAATACTACAGTTTCCATTTCAGCATAATTATCAACATTAAAAATACAGCTACCAAGTTATTTTTTCATAATAATTAAATATATTAATTAAGATATAGACATCAAATTTGTCAAATGTTTTATTTATTTTATGATAGGAAAAGAAAAGTTCTAAATGAATTAGTGGGGCTAGAATATTCTGGTCACAGGAGATGCACATATGAAATTGGATGCAAAGTTTATTCAAATAATGAGATAATTCCAGCAGCAAAATAGAAAACACAAAGAAATACTTCTACAACATCTAAATTTTTATTTGTATCAATTATAAAATATCAATCTCAGGGGTTTGTATTTCAGCTCAAAACTGTTGGTAAGTTGTGTCTAGTTCAAAGCAATTTCTAATAATAAAAGCACAATGTTTATTACTCGTTAGTTGAATTCTAATCTTATATACTTCCAGCAGACATAAATTTGAATATTTTTGAACAGTTTATAAAAAATAGTGAAAGTTTAAACTGATAGTTTATACTGGAAGACATAATTATTATTTGGCAATGTATAATGAGGGTCACAGGGAATTAGGCGCATCCTTATGTTTTAAGGCCCCCAATACAAAGTCATATTTAAAAGTGACAATTAGAATTTTTGCATCAACTGTTCAATAAAATCTGGGTGTTATTGCTTACAATCGTCTGCAATAACAAAGATAATATTCAATAACATGAAATAAATCATTACTAACAATGTTTAATGGATTCTATAGCTTTGTGATACAATTTATTAACTCCGATACTTGACAATGTGCAAACATCTTGACATCACTCATAATACAACTATGTTTGTTTTTTTACTTTTAGAAGTATTTCTGCAATAAAAAGACAACACATACTTTCCAATACTTTTACAACCATTTTCTTCTAGAAAATTTATGCAACATTTATTTAGCATGATTTAAATTAACACTCCTAAAAGTAACACAACAATGATTGTAATAACCATGCTTTTCAACTTTCTGTGAGGTTTGTTATTGGTGTGGTAGAAGCAAGTAAAATGGGTGATGTGTCCTTGGAATAATTCCACTTGTACACAAACTAATTAGATCAACAAACTTTTCCCGTTTTAGAGGAATACCATCATGCCTAAGAACCGGGATAATTATCTTTTCAGGGTCAGGGATGTCTTTGGACCTTAGTCTTTTGTACATGTCTACCTTCTGTACAGGTCCAGAGTAGTCATTCTGGTATGCAAACTCATTTGGTGTGTTAGCTGTCAATGTTATTGTTTTAAATCTTTGCCAGTACACTTTTTCATTTTCAACATTAACATTGAAGTTCTTCAAGCAACTGGCAATGACTTTAAAGTCAAAAAAATCAGCAAATGACATCTCCTTAACGAAGTAAGGTTTTGCCCTCCTAGCTGTCCTTATAGTGGCAGCCCACTGGGCTGTAGTGTAGATAGACACTTTACGACTGGCTGCCTCTACTGCAGCATGAATGCTGTCAGCTTCATTTTGTGTGTGGCCTTTAATAAGGTATTTGTGTTCAATTGAGGTAATATTGAATTTGTGCAGACAAAACCATAGCATTGCCAAAAGGTACTTGTTTTTATTTTGACCACTGCAGTTATCTGAATGGAAAATGAATCTCTTCTTACCTTCCTGTGTTTGTTGTTTAATAAAATCAAACAAGCAAGATGCAATTTCACATGCACCCCTACTGGCAATTGTTTCATCCCATACATAACAATGGCCATCTTTTGTACCCATATTGTTGCGAGTCAGGCTGGCTGGCTTTCGCGGTGACTCCTGTGAGGTTCAGTGTTGGTTATTCTGGGATGTTACCGAGGTTGCTGCTGATGCTACTGGTGTATCTTCTAGCAATGCTGCTGCTGCTGTTCCCAGTAATGCCGCCGTCGCTCCTTATACTGTAGCTGTTGGCACAGCTGCTCTGATGATGATCTGGCTGCTAACGCTGCTGCTGCTAGTGCCTTTGTTGCTGCTGCTGATGATGATGATGTTGTTTCTACAATGCTACTGCTGGTGCCTTTGCTGCTGCCACTGCTACGGCTAGTGCTTTTGCTGCTGATAATGATGACTTTGCTGCTAACACTTCTAGTGTTGATGCTGGTTATTATGTTTGTGTCGCTATTGTTGTTGTTACTTTGCTGTTAAATTGATGTTGTGAATGGTTGCGAGCGATTGCTGTTGTTAATGACTCCAACTTATAGGGTTAAAATAAAGAAGAGTCAGAATATAACGTTCTACAAGTTTATTTGGGCCTTAGTAGAGTATGTTATTCAGCAAATAATGTACGATGCTATAATGCCAAATCTTAGCACAATGTAACCTACTACTCTAACAGATGAAAGTATTACAATTGTCGAAAAGTGGTCAATTCTGCACAAAGGCTAATATATTCTGATTAATTTGTATTTAGAAAATTATTTATCATATGCAATATATCAAATTCTTAATAGGTTAAGATATGACGCGCACCTAAGTACTGAACTTCGAAAATACCCAAGTTCTAAGTGTCAGCAAAAATGGACAAACGAGATGGAGTTTGCCTTAAGAAAATTAGTCGGAGTCCTCGCACGAACGCGTGCAGGCTATTTATACTAGGACAGATCGCAACATGTTGCATTGTGGCATGCAACAGGTTGCGTTGCGGCATGCAACATGTTGCACTGTGGCATGCAACACGTCGCACGCCACACAGGTGCATGCAGCACTTTTTGTTGCATGACGCAGCATATTGTGGCAGCTAGGTGCGCGTCAAGTACAACGGCTGTTACTAAAGATAACACTCAGTTATGTTTATAAAACTCACTTAGACGTACAATAAAGTACATTTTAAATCTAAAACACACCTGAAATCTGGTTTTGGATACTCAACTTTGATTAAACATCTTTTCGTTATTTAGAAATGTCAACCGGAAGTAAACAAACCAGTTTCTATGTAACGACAAGATGGCTGACTAGAGGAAATCGAAAGAACGCTGTGAAAGTATTAACTCAACAAACATACACACAAATCATTTCAGACGTAAACTATCTAGCCGTTTTGTGGATAAACATACACTCTATCGAAATAAACTGACAAATGGTAAGAATTGTATCTAAGAGAAGAATCAAGCGTATGAATAAAATGGGCTTCGCAGAAAATGGTGACAAAGCATTGGATCATTTACGTTTAATACAACAAATAGATGAATTACTGGCGAAACATATGCATTAAGTAGATCGTTTCGTTGATATATTGAGAAACGACTGCATAATCCTTGTGGTACAGCCAGTGTCTATACGAAAGTAAGTATTAACAGAAATCAGACTATCAAAGGACAAGTTTAAAAGGTAAGTGATTTAGTATTTACAATTAAATTTCATCCAACTCATGTTGACTCTCAACAATATCATACACTGTAAAATTGAAAGTACAAAGCCTTCTTTTGTAGTAAAGACTTGACTCAAAGCTATGTGGAGTTAGAAGTACTTCCTCTAAATCAAAACAAGCTACTACGATGTCATTTGCCTGCAACGCTAATTCTTTGTCAGCAGTTTTGTTTTCTCGAGACTTATTTTTATTTAATATATGATTGTTTTACTCATCTTGTTTTTCTGTTTTAGATTCACTTGGAGCATTCTTAAATGATACACAAAAGTCACATTGATCTTTTCTTGGTGTGTGAAAACTTAGATTGTATTCATGGTCAAAAATTGTTCTGTACATTCTAACAGTCACAGGATTAATCCCTTTTTCATGGCATTTTTGTTTGTACATTTCAAACATCTTGAGGACATTCAAACCAGCAGGCAAGTAAGATTTGGAACTGTCTTTCCTGCAGTAATGACTTTCAATGCATTTGTATGACTCAATGTGCATTCTTACCGACTGTTTTTGTTCCTCTGACATTTTATTTGGTCTCGAAGAATGTTTTCCACGTTTGTCAAGGTCACACACGCCAATTACTAATTCCTTAGAATGTGCAGTTGCTACCATTCTTTCAGATATACTCAAAGTAGCTAAGAAAAAGGTTTTACAAACCTTTACTGGTCCTGAATTTTGCTTTGGCATTGTCCACACTATCGTATTCTTTCGTTTCCTTACCATGTTAGTGCAACTTTTTGTCTGTTTGGATGTTTTGCTTGCATACTTACTCAAAAACTGCCATTGCTTGTTAGTGTCCCCCATTCTCCAAAATGAATGAAAAATTGCCTCTCTATCTGTCTCTGCAAATTTGTCTTTACATTTATACCTGCAAGAGGGTCCACATCCAGGTTTCATAATCCTATGTGACTTAATCTTACCTGCTGCAACTGATTCATAGCTTTGCCCTCGATTCCTGCATAGCTTTGCTACGTTTCTCTTCCAGTTTTGTTCATTTCTTACTTTTTTCCTACCCCTACCATTTTTAGGTATTTCCCCTACATCAGTAGAATCTGACATTTCTTTACCTGTTTGCATGTTCTCGAGTGTTATATCTACATTATTACCCTGTACCTGTGCTTTTTCACCTGAAGTAACATGCAGCATGTATTCATTGTTCTTAACCTTTCTGTTCCCTGACCCTAAAGTTTTTTGGGCTTTATATTGCCTTATTTGTTTTTGGAGCCCTATCAAAGGTAAATTATCATCATAAACAGTATCTTCCTCAGAATTACTGCTACTCAAGTCTTCGTCTGAATTGTATACATAGTGTGGGTCATTCAAACTGTCATCGTCAGTACTGTCACTGTCCTCCATAATTTCATCAGCCTCACCAACATTTTCATGATGGGCAATAGGAATATCTTCATTAGACATTTTGCTGCAAGTAGAATTAATCTCTTTTTCAGACAAATTGCTAAATGTATCGATATCTATCGACTTTATGTATGTGGCACTATCATCAAGATTATTCATGGCTTGATCTAGAAATGAATCATCAATGCTAGACAGAGTAATATCTGAGTCTGAATCAGACAAACAATCGCTCAAACATGGACTTCCCATCGCAGCATCAATAACCTTTTGTACAGACAATAGTTTATCATAGTCATCTTCATTAACAGATTCAAAGCCAGAAAATTCTGTATCAGAGTCATCTGACATAGGTGATGAACAAACTATAAGCTGTGATAATTCAAAAGGAGTGTCACATGTCAGTTTTAAAGAAGCAGCTAAATGTCTGATGAAGAGACACAGAGAATTTATGTTGCGGTGAAATGTCATTGTGGCCTTTCCATCAGGGCATAACATGCCACAGTCATTTCTGCTATGTGGATCAAAAAAGTAGAACATCTCATTGTATTTCAATATAGCAGATGAGTAACACGGTGCAATGTTACCCATAGTAAAAATACAACCGACAATATTTTTCTTATCTGTGATTGTTTGGACTGCATCCTCAAGTTTAAATATGGGATATTCTGTCCTCGAAGCCAAAGTCCCATTTAATGGATCAGACATCCGGCCAATATCATGGGGAATGTCCGTTATACTCAGATATTGATCACAATCTTGATTTTAATTCTGTATTCTTTGGTATAAACTGTCCCCCTTTGTAAGGATACAATCAAGAGTGTCCTGGTCCCATTTATATGGGTCTACTGTGTTGCTTTGGAGAATGGCACAGATAGAATTAGCCATGCATTGCCTTCCACTCCCCAGAAAAGATGAGTTGCCTTGGTGAAACCTGGCTTGAAGTGCCATCATTATGCAACGTGCAGTATTTTAATCTGAAGTGGACATAATAAATTTTAACAGCAACAGACTTACCTGGTAGTAAGAATTACTATTAAAATAAAGTAGAATGGTGAAATTATGATCTATTGACTACAGGCAACATATCCAATAACAAAAAAGTGTGTCAGACATGAAGGATTTACTGAGAAGTTTAGTATAAGTCACATTATTATTTATTTAAATACCAACAACATACCAGCCTATAAACTCTCTCTGATGGTTTTTAAGCGTGTGTCCTCCAAACACTCCCTGATGGTTTATATGTGTGTGTCACCCATTTCCACAATACATGTAGTTTGTGTTGTCCATTTCTATGAAAGTGAACAAACAACAACATAATTATTTACTAACCAAACACATTTATTTATTTATTTATTTTATGTATTTATTTACCAAACACAAGATCTTATTTATTTATTTAAATTTATTTATTTATATTTAAGTATTTTTATTTATTTATTCTATCAGTTTTGTTTGTATGATTTTAATATCACAATTACAGATAAGTTGGCAACAATGTTGTTATTTTTTTTTTACATAATTGGACCAACAATAATGAATCATGCAAATAAATACAAACAAACAAATAAAAAAGATTAGCTTTAGTTTAATAATAATGTTTTTTTTATATTGTAACAATCAAAATTAAACTTACCAACAGTTACGATGAAATCGATATCAAAATGAAAAACAAAGTGGATTAAGACTTTAAGTTCTGTTGTTTTCTTCAGATAGCAAAGCTAAATGTGAGGTCATAAATTTTTGAATATGATGACATCATACATATATGATGTCATCATATTTATGTGATGTCATTGATAATATTCAGTGACTTACTACAGTATTGCAGAACAGTATTAATTACCAGTTGCAAAGATTTTGCATGCAAGACAGTTGTAACTCAAGTTACTACTGTATTGCAGGAAATTATTTAGACATTCTGAGTTAATACATTATAACATTTATCAAATATTTCTGCTCATATCTGGAATATAACAGTACAGATTAAACGAGTAAATGTAATAGAAAAAAATACAGAAAAATATAAAAAGTCAATTTCTGTAAAAATGGTAGTTACGACAGTCTTGCGTGCAACCCTCGATATATATCCATTAATATACAAATTCTCTGTTATTTTTCAAATGTTTTGATTGAAAGACCATCTTAACACTGCCTCAATAGTAATTCAATGTAATTGTAATTAGTCTGATTAAAAATTGATATCAAAATACAGCCAATATGCCCCTGTTAAATATTTCTTGTACATAAGTCAAATACTCGTACAACTTTATAAATTATAGACACTAAACCTTAATAACCCTACTTTAGTGCACATGTTCCTGGATTTAAGTATTAAAATAGAGATAAAAATATATTATACGAATTTACGTGGTAATTCTGTGGAAAAGATTCGAAGGTAATCACGGAAACAGACAATTACCAGATATTATAGGTTGGAAAGATATAGGAAAACAGGCAACACACTTGAAACACCAGAACTGCGTGTGGTTGTATATTAAGACTGTTGTGGGACACAGAGTGTACTTAACTTAAACTATTCAAACAATTTGATATTCAACAAGAATGAAATTGACTTATACTGGTATCAAGTCTTCTCAAAAGAAAAGCTGATAATAAAATAGAATAGGTGAAACCATTGACATATTATTGTAATCTAGGATGTCACATAATGGAATTATGTAATACAACCTCTCATAAAAATCTCAAAACATTCCAGTCATATAATTTGCATGCACAACTTAACTGACGGAAACAGCATGGCAAATAAATTGCAATTCAACAACCGAATTTGATTTGTGACCTTCTGTTGACAATGTTATTAAATTCAACCCCATACATATTTCCTGATTTCCTGGGGTATGTTCAAACAATGTTTCCATGCAAATCCTAACCAATGCCAAATGGCACAACCACTGTATGTTTCGGTACACAGTTATGTAACTTTACTGACAGATATCACAACAAGCCTATAGTAACATATGCATCTACAATAAATCATGAGCATTTGATAGACATAATACATGAATAACCTGCAAGAAAACATGAATCTGAAATCTTGTCACCAGGGATATTGCACGGGCGATTGTCAAAGTTCATGAACCTACTAATCTTAGAAAAACATTAACTGAATGAAAACTGGCACCAAAAGCAAACACCACTGAAAAATAAAGCGAAAATTTCACACACAAAAACAAAAACATAATTCCTTTATCCAAGAAATTGATTTGTAGAGTCCAGTCCTACAATCTATAGAACGGCACCCATCATATATGAAATTTCATTATTAATAGCAAGACTTTATAACATCTTAAATAATATATTTGTATAACATTCCAAATAATTTAAGCTTGATACAAATGATACAAAACAGTCTTTGTTTACAAAATGTTATTTACTGCAAAAAGTACAAACATATAGCAAAACCTTCACCATGATAAAAAGGGGAAACATTTAGGGTATATTTTTTCCACCATGTATTCCGTTATCCATGTCCTTGTCCATAAAATAAAATATCGCTCCAGTTGAAATACGCAGGTTCGTTTCCATTTGTCCGTAGCAGTGTCCGTATCCGCATCCGTTACGAATCGCACAGTGAGTGATTTTTACGTACATGACACATTCACGGATGAGTTGTCGAGTATCCAGGGCCAATATTTATGAAGAACATTATATATTTGCATAGTATATGTTATATATTGTCGTAGTATATATTGGATATTGTCTTAATATTTAGAAGGTATCGTCTACATTAGGATAAGATTACCTAAATACATACAAATGTACTTTTCATTGAAAATATTTTACAGCCAGTTGATTAATTGGCATTAATAAATCGACAACCATGACTCCACTGTAATTGCAAATATCAAACAGAACAGCTTTCAAAACCATGTACTACCACATCATACAGCAAAACCTGTTTATCTGTAACAGTTTTATTTAGCGTATTTCTAAAGGCTTACAAGTACAATGGTGTTTTTACTAACTACTGGAGTGTATACATATTCGTACACATTCGTTTTAAACATATAGACTATAGACAAAGAACAAAATTCTGTTGTAAAACCACCCATAAACAATGCAAATATGTAGTTCCGTTTCTGACATCATGTGTTCAGCGTTTAGCAATGAAAGTGCCATCAAAATGTATATGTGGTTTAATTCTATGCATCAGAACTCCAAATCGTAGTTTATTAGCTGATAAACAATGCTAAATAGAAGATTAGTTTGTAAATCAAGATTTATTTACCATTTGTAAATAATAAATAATACAAAACTGTATACATTATATCATATTACGCACTACGGATACGCGCACATGGAAAAGCTACATGCGAACAATGGATACGGATACGATCACTGCCACGGATAACGGAATACACGCACATAGAAAAATGGCCTTATTTATTTTAGTGTGTTTCCATTAAAAGCCACAGGCTTCTGAAGAAAAATGACTTGAACGGTTTAAGACTTAAACTCATGATCTCACATTTGCAAGTCACACACTGTATGTACTACACATAGTTACCAGTAGCCATTAGATATTTTGTTAAATATATGTCAGAAAGACAAACAATACAAACAATTTCAATTTAAATAAAACATCTGAACATAAAAATTAAGCAATATGCCAAGAAGAGAACACATTAATTGCACAAATGACATATGACGTTATTTGTGACACATGTACAATTATATACAAATGTAGTCATGCTTGTCACCTGACTACTATTATTTGAAAATGAGGTGTTTTTTTACATTTCCTTTTTATAAATTGAATAATTTGGCTGCTTATTTAATTGAATTTCTTATTGCCAACCAATACACACGATAACGCCAAAGTCTAATAGTTCAAAAAGGAAATCCATTGGACAAGATAAACATGTAGAATGTGTACTGAAATATACCCGGCCAGTAGACAGAATTCTGACAGACACAAGATATCACTAGTCCAGTCTGTTAGTAGGGTACAATAATATACCCGGCCAGTAGACAGAATTCTGACAGTT
This sequence comes from Congeria kusceri, assembly GCA_027627225.1. Taxonomy (NCBI): domain Eukaryota; kingdom Metazoa; phylum Mollusca; class Bivalvia; order Myida; family Dreissenidae; genus Congeria; species Congeria kusceri. Next base: position 84,341,302 of record CM051024.1, read on the forward strand.
ACAAGATATCACTAGTCCAGTCTGTTAGTAGGGTACAATAATATACCCGGCCAGTAGACAGAATTCTGACAGACAATTACAAGATATCACTAGTCCAGTCTGTTAGTAGGGTACAATAATATACCCGGCCAGTAGACAGAATTCTGACAGACACAAGATATCACTAGTCCAGTCTGTTAGTAGGGTACAATAATATACCCGGCCAGTAGACAGAATTCTGACAGACACAAGATATCACTAGTCCAGTCTGTTAGTAGGGTACAATAATATACCTGGCCAGTAGACAGAATTCTGACAACACAAGATATCACTAGTCCAGTCTGTTAGTAGGGTACAATAATATACCCGGCCAGTAGACAGAATTCTGACAGACACAAGATATCACTAGTCCAGTCTGTTAGAAGGGTACAATAATATACCCGGCCAGTAGACAGAATTCTGACAGACACAAGATATCACTAGTCCAGTCTGTTAGTAGGGTACAATAATATACCCGGCCAGTGGACAGAATTCTGACAGACACAAGATATCACTAGTCCAGTCTGTTAGTAGGGTACAATAATATACCCCGCCAGTAGACAGAATTCTGACAGACAATTACAAGATATCACTAGTCCAGTCTGTTAGTAGGGTACAATAATATACCCGGCCAGTAGACAGAATTCTGACAGACACAAGATATCACTAGTCCAGTCTGTTAGTAGGGTACAATAATATACCCGGCCAGTAGACAGAATTCTGACAGACACAAGATATCACTAGTCCAGTCTGTTAGTAGGGTACAATAATATACCCGGCCAGTAGACAGAATTCTGACAGACACAAGATATCACTAGTCCAGTCTGTTAGTAGGGTACAATAATATACCCGGCCAGTAGACAGAATTCTGACAGACACAAGATATCACTAGTCCAGTCTGTTAGTAGGGTACAATAATATACCCGGCCAGTAGACAGAATTCTGACAGACACAAGATATCACTAGTCCAGTCTGTTAGTAGGGTACAATAATATACCCGGCCAGTAGACAGAATTCTGACAGACACAAGATATCACTAGTCCAGTCTGTTAGTAGGGTACAATAATATACCCCGCCAGTAGACAGAATTCTGACAGACAATTACAAGATATCACTAGTCCAGTCTGTTAGTAGGGTACAATAATATACCCGGCCAGTAGACAGAATTCTGACAGACAATTACAAGATATCACTAGTCCAGTCTGTTAGTAGGGTACAATAATATACCCCGCCAGTAGACAGAATTCTGACAGACACTATCACTAGTCCAGTCTGTTAGTAGGGTACAATAATATACCCGGCCAGTAGACAGAATTCTGACAGACACTATCACTAGTCCAGTCTGTTAGTAGGGTACAATAATATACCCGGCAAGTAGACAGAATTCTGACAGACACTATCACTAGTCCAGTCTGTTAGTAGGGTACAATAATATACCCGGCAAGTAGACAGAATTCTGACAGACACTATCACTAGTCCAGTCTGTTAGTAGGGTACAACAATATACCCGGCCAGTAGACAGAATTCTGACAGACACAAGATATCACTAGTCCAGTCTGTTAGTAGGGTACAATAATATACCCGGCCAGTAGACAGAATTCTGACAGACACTATCACTAGTCCAGTCTGTTAGTAGGGTACAATAATATACCCGGCCAGTAGACAGAATTCTGACAGACAATTACAAGATATCACTAGTCCAGTCTGTTAGTAGTGTACAATAATATACCCGGCAAGTAGACAGAATTCTGACAGACAATTACAAGATATCACTAGTCCAGTCTGTTAGTAGTGTACAATAATATACCCGGCCAGTAGACAGAATTCTGACAGACAATTACAAGATATCACTAGTCCAGTCTGTTAGTAGGGTACAATAATATACCCGGCCAGTAGACAGAATTCTGACAGACAATTACAAGATATCACTAGTCCAGTCTGTTAGTAGGGTACAATAATATACCCGGCCAGTAGACAGAATTCTGACAGACAATTACAAGATATCACTAGTCCAGTCTGTTAGTAGTGTACAATAATATACCCGGCAAGTAGACAGAATTCTGACAGACACAAGATATCACTAGTCCAGTCTGTTAGTAGGGTACAATAATATACCCGGCCAGTAGGCAGAATTCTGACAGACACAAGATATCACTAGTCCAGTCTGTTAGTAGGGTACAATAATATACCCGGCCAGTAGACAGAATTCTGACAGACACAAGATATCACTAGTCCAGTCTGTTAGTAGGGTACAATAATATACCTGGCCAGTAGACAGAATTCTGACAACACAAGATATCACTAGTCCAGTCTGTTAGTAGGGTACAATAATATACCCGGCCAGTAGACAGAATTCTGACACACAAGATATCACTAGTCCAGTCTGTTAGTAGGGTACAATAATATACCCGGCAAGTAGACAGAATTCTGACAGACAATTACAAGATATCACTAGTCCAGTCTGTTAGTAGGGTACAATCAATTACACCTGTTTGAATAAAGCCAGTGACATACCTTCTGTAGACATGTACAGGGAGGCATCGGAAAGAAGAAATGTAAGTATGTCAGCCACCAACTATAGCATGTATTTAAGTGGGACACAATAAGAAACTGGTTTTAGTGCTACACCTAGGCCAATACCACTAAAGGATGTTATGACCCAATTAAGTTAAGAAACATTAATTCAAAGATGAAATAATTATATATTTATCTTACAGGTAAAAACGCATCAAAATAAACTTCAGTAAACATGGACAAGTGACTGACAGTCAATTATTTGGTGTTTAATACTTATAACTCGTTTATTTAGTGTTGTTGTTACTGCTGTTGGCCAAAAGTGTCATTGAGGCTCTATTATAATGGCAGCTGTTTAATATCAGGAACTTTATAATAATGTCCTCCAACACTCATAAAACAGGAATATTACAGTAGAAAAGAAAGTTAATGAAAAGCATACGGTTTCATAAGTAACCACAGCCATTAATCTACATGTATATTATAAATATATCTCACAAAAACAAGATAACAAACGCTACATATACAAGTATCCATGGGCAGATTTCTACACTACATTAGCGACACAAATACATGTACTGCAAAACAAGACAATACTCATAAACATAACTGGATAAGGTTTTGTGATGAAAGATAGAAACAACAAATCTGTATTCTATTTTGATACAAAATTTGACCATAATAAAACAAAAATTGCAGCCATATATGAACAAAAGCTCAATGCTAATTTACAATACTTCATGCTCAGGTGAGCTAAAATGTTAAAGAGATGTTATACTTAATTACTACATTTTTTTGCACTAAAGAATGCAATGCGTAATTATTTAATAAATCAATCAACAGTTGGTTAAGCAGGCGTTTTTAAGTTCTAATCTGATACTGCCTAATCTACCAAGACCCCACCTCCCATCTATTTAATAACCTTAACCAGGATCGATTATTTAAGATGTCTTTCACGTTCGTCTTCTTATCAAAACAGCAAATAAGACTGACATACTACAAGATGGAAAACATACACAGTAGGTTAATACACATATAACGATACTTAGAAAAGCCTTTAGAAAACGTGTGAATTTACGCAAGAAAACAACATGACCAAATAATTACATGTAGCCAGCTCTAGCATACAATATGTTTAAATGCATCCACAAACATCTAGCATATGACACACACTGTTTTTATAGTATTCAGCTATAGGGGATCTTACCTGATGAAAGGTTTCAATATATTGTACAGGATTTTTATGAAGTTAGTTGGATGTACGAGGTACAGTGCCTTTAGATTCTTCTTGTATCTGAAAAAAACAACACTTTATAATTATTTTTAATATAAGTGGTTCACTTTGTTTAAAAAAAACTAAATGTAATGTCAACAAGCATTGTCACTGTAAGTGACGAATGCCTAAAAAGACGTGTTTTGAGCAAGAAAATGACACTATGTAGTTACATGTATGCTCTGAACAAGGAATATAAACCATGGGCAATAACTCCCTAAATATTGAAGAAAGAGTTCTGGTCCTCCTACTATGAACATCCTCCCAAAGCCCTCTATCATTATATGAAGTATTATTTGTATCCCTTCAATACTTTTTGAGTTATGCTCCGCACAAAAAATTCAACAATGTAGTTATGCTTATTTTGTTAAAGACTTATTTTGAACCAGTACTCATTCAAAAGAACATTTTAAACATGTAACATCTATTTGCAGTCAGATAAAAACACTACTTTTTGTCACAAAAAGTTTTTAACAATATCTTTCCTTTCTCAAAATATCAATTTTGTAAGCACTAGTGAATAAAATAAAAGCATTTTTAAATCGCTTTTAATTTCTCCAGGTGTCATTAAGAATTTTAAGCCCTCTCTGTCCATTCTAAACAGTTTTCAAGGAGCAGCTTGAAATTCAAGCACTTCAACGATCTGTTTGAACCCTGTCATAGTCAATTACAACCCCGAGTGTGACCTACTTCCTGTCAAGCTCTCGGTAGACCTGGACCATCCAGGAGAGCTTGGGTTTGTTCTTGCTGGTCAAGCCGTGATGGAAGTACACGATCACGTAGTCCAGCTCCACGTACTGGTCAACTGTGTGCTTCATAAACCTGTGGAAAAGAGAATCTCCCTGCATTATATAAGGCATGTCGTGGGAAAACCGGGTTTAATGCATATGCGTAATGTGTCCTCCCGGATTAGCCTGTGCAGTCCACACAGGCTAATCCAAGACAGCACATTCCGCTTTTATGGTATTTTCTGTTTCAAGGAATTCTCTTTTAAACATAAATTCATTGTAAGCGGAAAGTGTCATCACAAATTGGCCTGTGCTGATGGTACAGGCTAACCCGGGACAACACTTTAAGCACATGCATTAAGCCCAATTTTCCAACGACACGCCTCATATGAATTATTGTTTACAGGAGACACTGTCTGACAAAAATGCATTTTTTTTGTCGCCCTTTGCTGCTAATTTTTCAAATTAATTAATGTACTCACTTATAAAATAAAACGAAGACACAGGTTATGACTATTGTTTTTCAATGTGCCAGCTTATTTTCAAACTTAATAGTATGCATAGCTCAAAACAAGCAAAGTGTAGACTGATATTTATTTTACTGTTTACAGACACATTTAATGGAACTATCAAGCTTCTGATATTTTATACAGCTACAGATTTTACTGTAAAATTCCACCCAATTTTAGTATGCATTTAGACATTCAAGCATATATATCGAGGGTTGAAACGAGAGGGTTGAAACTGCTGTTGGTACCTTCTGGTTTTCAACCCTCAATATGATGTGGTACTAAAACTTTTCAGAGCAACTCAAACTATAGAAAACAAGTTGGTTAATCATTCAGTGCAAACCTACTCCAACAATCTGCCATGGTCTAGTTCAGTTTTTGGTGGCAGTTTACACGCGGAGAACACGATGACCTTCCTGCCATACACGTCGTCCCCGACAACTTCGATAATCCCGTGTCTCGCAATGTCATGGTACTCACCGTCTGCTTCCTTCAGTTCCTCATCCTGAAGCAGACGTCAATTTTTGTATTTTCCTCCTCTGTAGTTTTTGTTGTAAATTAGTTTATACAGCTTTTTAAATGTATTTTCATATAATTGTCTTCTTCGTTATTTTAATATAAACATTGTTCATCTCCTTTCAAAAAAGTGAGAAAGTATTCAGGGCTAGAATGGTAGAATTTAACTACTTTTGCAACTGGCAATAAATGCAAGCGGTTTCTATTTTAACTCACAAAAATTTGTTTCTTATACATTAACACCCCCTGTACGTCGATAAACCAATTTGCAGATGAAAAATCAAATTTCAGAGAAAACATGTCGGACAAATTACTTATTACAATAATTTATTTACAAAAACTCATATCTTTAAGGTAAGTTTCAACATTAAAAATATCGCACAAGATACAATGATATTTTGTACGTATAATGCGCTGTTCAAAACGATTCCTAGTGGCAATTATTTGACCAAATTAATATAAATCTGGTTAAGAATGTAGAAAAAATCAGTCAAGTTCGCAATATTTTATGTAAAATAGTACTGATCGATTAATGTTTTTGCAATTATTAATGTACGACCTTACGTATCAGCCATTCTTCTTCGTATATCTACTTCATGCGTTGTTTAAATGCATCAAACACGCGTTATATTGTTATTTTCGTGGGACAATATCATGTAAAATTGATAAAGCCCTAACTTTTAGGTGATAAAGTCCAAACTATTTTTTAAACCTGAATGGATAATAACCAAACTTGTACATGAGTGCTTTATGCAAATGCAATAAATGCAAGCATTTAAACAATTTTGAGCGAGATTTTAACATTGCTGACCACAATTGTTCACTGAAGCATTGTGCAGCAATTTTATGAAAGTAAACATTGTTAACGTTCTTACCACAGTAATACTTTACTGCTGAAGAAATTTTCAAAGGGACTGCTAATATAAAAACTGGAAAAAGTGTGAGACCAGAACTGATCTTAAATGAATTTATAATAAATGGCAGAGATGAACTTCCTCCATATTTGCTTAAATTGTTGAACAAAATATTATGTATTGGATATTTTCCACATAAATGGACCGAATGTCTTATTGTACCTATACATAAGAAAGGAGATTTAAATGACCCACATAATTTTAAAGTGATAACTATGTTAAGTGTCATAGGTAAATTGTTTACCAATTTGATTAAAAATAGGCAATCAAACTGGGCTGAAAATTACCATGGAAGCACAAGCTGAATGTCGAGCGAAAATGGGAACAACAGATGACGTATTTGCCCTTCACCGTCCGCATACGAGTCGGAGGCATTTTAACATGCCTATATCAATACCACTTGCACCTTTTGAGTACAATATATCCTCCATGTCATTGATATACAACGAAAAAAGAATCGGCAACAAAACACTCGCTTTGTCTTAGACCTAAATGACTCTCAAATGCAGTTTAAGCAAAGAATTACTGACACTTTTGTCGAAAGTGTAGAAGGACACATAAATGGCTATTCAAGGGCATTATTTTATAGAAATATCTTCTGTACTGAACATCAATTTTACCTTAAATGGGTTAACATCAAGAAGGGAAGGTGGAATAATACCGATATTAGTAATATAGTGTTTGCCCAGTTTGCCCTGTTAGAATCCAAATACTATCAAGTAACTAGCTGTTTATGCATGTAGAGCTTTTGAAATGACAAATGCTGTCAGTACATGATGATTAATGCTATTTTATTAAGTTACATGCAATACAGATCACTTTTATGAATATTGTGCATATTACTTTAATGTTGAACTTAGATATAATTTTTGCAACGCATGAGAATACAGTACCGATAACTTTCACATATTACTTAAATATAAATTATTTTTGTAAAACATGAGAATACAGTACAGATCACTGTTATGTATAACTACGATAAAAAATATTTGTGTAAAGCATGAAAATACAGATACAGATCACTTTTATGTATTACTAAGATATCATTAAGACAAATGTTCTGACCAAGTTTCATGAAGATTTCTAGAGTGTTAACAAGCTTTTTCTTCAATTTGACCTAGTGACCTAGTTTTTGACCCCACATGACCCAGATTATGTTTGTAAATTATGATAATACAGTACAGATTACTTTTGTGTATTACTAAGATACAAATAGTTTTTGTAAAGCTCGAGTATACAGTAGAGAATATTTTTATATAGTACGCGCAGATATATATAATTGTATTTCTCTCTCTTTAAGCATGATAATATTATTTGTTCCTATTTGAATAATTGTTATTCATGACGATCATGGGTCATGTTGGCCTTGTTTGTTTTTTATATGCTACATTGTAAAAATTTTCAATAATCTATATTTTTCGTCTATTACATATAATAAAAATATGTATATGTAATGAAAATATGTAATGAAAAATAGCACAAAATAAACCTTCCTTTGCAAAAAATAATCATTTTATTGCGCAGTTTGAGTTTTACTCAATTTAAGTTTGGACTTAATTTACACATTTGCTTCAAATAGTTCGGCTTTATCCATAAATGAGCATACCACTACAAGATATAATTGACTTTAACCCACAAACCACTACGACATCAACTAACAAACGTTTGAATGCCCTTCTAGATAGATTATATAATTACTCTGTAACGGTTTATTTCTCCAATTAGTCTATTTAGATGCCAAAAATTAAATAAATACATACATTTTTTAAATATTTTGAACTTCCCCCAGAAAATTTATATATTTTTTCTTAGAAAAACGTAGATTTCTGGCAATACACTTAATACATAATGGCGTTGGACATTTTACTTTATACATGTGTACAATGATTTTGTATCTATACTGACTAAAACCGCCGAAAAATTCAAAATATGTACCTACCTATCTATTGCGGATGATATGTTTTCTCTGAAATTTGATTTATCATCTGCAAATTGGTTTACCGACGTACAGGGGGTGATTAAGAAATAGCAAAACCACTCACAGTGTTGCCCGTAACCCAGGGGACTTTTATGGTACATTTACATCATGGGGATATTTCCGGTGAAAGAAATATGCCGAACATTACAATAATTTCTGATTTTTTATTATGTTAAAAAAAGAGACATATATTTCTTAGCAAAAAATACCCCAAGCACACCTTGTAGTTATGTACCGGTACACATATTCTTTACTCATATATATCTGCAAGCAATAGAAAATATAACTTGCAAAACTACATTTTTTTTTGCATTTGGTGAGTTTGCCGGTGCTAAATTCAAGCCCTTCGGAGAGTATTACAAACAGTTGCAAATACTTAGCATTTTCTCTAGGTCAACATTGTTAAATGTATTTCTTTCCAAAGCATCTTTAACATACAGTATTTAGATTATTTGAAATACTGTTAACCAGCCTTTTTAAAACGGTGTTCTTAATTGCATATTCTACCATATTCATGTAAACTCGTATTTAAAAATAATGATGTCACATATTCTAACATTTAACACTCAGTACTTCGTCCAGAAGCTGACATACATTTGAACATCGTTACTTCGAACTCTGTTAATTCGAAGTCAGCGATATTTCGAAGTATTTTTCTGGTCCCGAATTTATTTCTTCTTTATTTAACTAAAATAAACTCGTTTAATTTGAACTTTTTAAATTCAAATGATCATTATTTGAAGTCTAAAGTTCGGTCCCAAATGACTATTTCACACTTATTTGCCTATTGTTGATTCAAAGTTGTGGTCTTGATTGGGACTCGATGTTTTCACACCTTCAATGAAAAGATTCGCGGACCGAGCGTGTCAAATGTTGGCCATTATTCGCTTTCTTATTCGTGTCCTGCCAACGTAAGACTTTCAAATCGGTTAGCAATCCACGAGCGATAACACCGTATACCCATGTAAAAAGGTAAACCAAATAACTAAATGCTTGCATTTATATCTTTATACCGAGCTAGGTGCGCTTGATAAGAATTTTGATGCTATAGGTATTTTATTTATTATTTTCGGAACTATATTTAGCTCCTTTACCAAAAGGTTTTTATCAAATGGTGTAAATATTTAATCCAAACTATCGTTATATGGAAGTTTTTTCACCCGTCCAAACAACTCCCAAAGGACGATTTTCCAATGTAAATTGTTTGTTGTCTTCCTCTGTGAATGTATCACTAAAATGTTTGACACTTTATTTTGCAAATGAGCGTATACAGTATGCTTAATTCATTTTCATAGCATTGCCATCTTGGTTATTTAAATATAAATGGGACACATCTTGTATTGAGAAAAAGCCGAGTATTACCATGATATAGTTGATTTGTATTTTCTTGAACATCATTAACATATATGTTCTGCGTGAACATTTTGCGAAACAATTATAATTTCTGCTGTTGTTACATTTAGGTGAAATCATTTTAATTTACATTTTATGTCATTAAATTTAGTTGAAAAATGGTTAAATCATATTTTCTACCTTTAAGTAAGGCAGAAATAATCGTAAAAGAATGGAGGAACAAGTTTAAATTTAACATCAAATATTTTTAAATTTAGTACATCTTTCAAACCAGACTTTGCTGCCTGTTTGTTTTGCCCAATTAAACTTTGAGATCCTCCAGTAAGTGAATTAAGAAATAATTGATGGGTAACTGTTGGTTATTACCACAATAACCAACAGTTACCCGTTAATTATTTCGATTCTATCACGATCTTATATAAAATTCGTATTTTTAAAGGTTATGAATGAGAACTATATTTATCTATACTCCGCCCATTTTCCGAGCAGCGAATTCACACGTGCGTTTCAGTGACGTCAATAAATCATAACAATTCAAAATGACGTCAGCTTTATTGATAAACATTGAGCGAATGACGTCATACTTATCGATATAATAACGTGCAAATATGATGCTAAAAAGTGCAAATTAAAAGCATATTATCAAAACGTAAACGTTTTTGTGAACTTAAGTATGAAATTGTAGTACAAGTGTGGTTTTATTGTGCTACATAATGCAGAAAATGATTTGTTTGTCACAATTTGCTATCGAGCGTTTAAGCACGTGCATTTTATGGAACAATTTCTTCAAATTTCCGGAACTATTTTCAAAACATTAGGCTCCGCCCATTATTTGTTGCAGAATAACCCACAGTTATTTTCCTTCTTTATCTATGCACCACTAGCCGCGTGCCGTGGTAGAATTGTGAATAATGTTTCTCTTCATGAATGACATGTACACACTTGACCAGGATGTTGTAAAAATGTATTAGTCAGTTATAAAACTTTAAACAGAAAAGCAAATAGCAAGCGTATAGCCATATTAGAGCAGGTTACACTATACACACTCTCTTACCAATATTCATCGCACATTTTCTAACTGGATGGTATGCTAATTGAATTCACTGATATAAGGTCGTTAAATCATCCAATCAAGATAAAATGTTAACTGTTTAAATGTGAACCTTAAAATATATTCACATCTATAACCTAACCATGTCCTTGGACAGTTTAATGGTCAACATAAACAAATAAGCATTCAAGTACTTTTGGGAACTACACATTTTATACCATTTCAATTAATTTTATTACCTACATTACTTTATAAATTATAATTAAGCATTTTTAACTGTTCACCACTTTGTTAAAACAAGCTCCTCCCAACAGGCAACATTTGGTGATGTTTCATGGTTCTGTTTCGTTCTGTTGCCCACATCATTATTCAAAGGGTGGCACCATGCGCAGAACGTTGCGCAATGTAACTATGTTAACACTGAGTGCTATACTGACTGTTACAATTGTTCTATTCTGTAGCTGTCAGTCACAACTATCGTTACATTAGTTTGCATGGAAAATAAAACAATTAAATGTTTTGTTTTTTTTATTGTTAGAAGTTGGTAATAAAACAAATATTTCAGTACCGGGGGCAACATTTTGAACTGTTTCCCCATCTACCGGTACTTCAGGAAAACAATTTGACTGTTCCCAAATGCCAATGAAATATCTGTATAGTATTACTTTACAATTAGCAGGAAAAATGTCTGCAAAAGTGACTTCCATGAAGTTATAAAATGCTTATAGCCACAACAGCCCAGATTAGCTACTAAATGTCATTTCAACCAGCCTTGATAACACCAGTTTCATTTTCCACCAGCCTATTGATACGATGGAACGTCCAATCTCCTCCACATAATCTTATGTTACACCAACCAATGGCCACAACAGCGAAACTTCATTACTACATGTCATTTCTAACAGCCTTGAAACTACCAGAATTATTTCACACCAGTCTACTTACAACCGGACGTCCAATCTTCTCCACATAATCTTATGTTACACCAACCAATAGCCACAACAGCGAAACTTCATTACTACATGTCATTTCTAACAGCCTTGAAACTACCAGAATTATTTCACACCAGTCTGCTTACAATCGGACGTCCAATCTCCTCCTCGTAATCCTCTTCTATCAGACCGTCCGGGGTGATGGACCCTCCGCCACGGAACGGGGAGCTGCCCTCCGCACTGTTCCTCGACAACTCTGCAACACAGACACACTTCTTAAAATTGGTCACACGCAAGTGACCCATGGGTCCAGAGCACAGGGTTGGCGAAATCAATAGTTTGTATTGCCAAGCTAATGTCCAAAAGCATGTAGCCACAAGTGAAATTTTGACAATATTTACAATATTAGAGGCGCATTGTTGGAAAACTGGACTTAATGCATGCGCGTAAAGTGTTGTCCCGGATTAGTCTGTGCAGTCCGCACATGTTAATCCGGGACGGCACTTTCCGCTTTTATGGTATTTTCTGTTTCAAGGGAGTCTCTTCTAAACATAAATCCACTGTAGGCGGAAAGTGCCGTTCCGGATTAGCCTGTGTGGACTGCACAGGCTAATCCGGGACGACACTTTACGCACATGCATTAAGTCCGGTTTTCCCACGACGCGCCTCATTTACAATATTGTTACTCAACGGACAAGTGGAAAAACAGCATTAGTCAACAATGGACAAGTAAGACAACTATTGAATATTTGATTTTGCCACACCTGAAAGATGGAACAATTTTAGGACTTACCCCTGAAATTTTATTATAGGTATGTAACATCTGTAGCCAAAAAACATTTTCTTAAGCTAGATATTCATATATGTTACCAAATTTGGCCAGTTTCGGGCACAACAGTCAGGTTTTGTAACTTACAAAGAAATTACTAATCATCAACAATTGTTTTAACCTTTCACTAATTAATGCAAATGCAGAGGCATTAAGAATTCTGGGATTAATAGCCATTAAATGTATTCAACCATCACAGTTTCACGTTCAATTATCACATTTGAGGTGTGTCATGGGAAAACCGGGCTTAATGCATGGGCGTAAAGTGTTGTCCAGGATCAGCCTGTGCAATCCAGGACGGCACTTTCTGCCTACAGTGGATTTAAATTTAGAAGAGACTTCCTTGAAACAGAAAATACCATAAAAGCGGAAAGTGCCGTCCAGGATTCGCATGCACGGACTGCATAGGCTGATATGGGACGACACTTTACGCACAATATTAAGCCCGGATTTCCATCGACACGCCTCATTTTATTATTACCGTGTTTGGTATTATAAATTTGAATGGAAATCATGAGTAAGACTATTTTAATATAATCTCCAAATATGTCATAGGCATTTCTTGCAAAATTATTTAAATGTACCTTAATAATTATGTTATCAGAGACACATAATATATTATAATATTACAATTAAATAATCAATCAAAGCACATCTTATCCCACATATAACTGGTATTATATGTTATACGTATTATAACCAGACTTCAACAATTAAGTTTTCAACAGCTACTTACACCATATATAACATAGATTTACATTTAAAATTATTAATTGTCGTCAAATAAATATAAAACTTTTTTCAAGTAGTTCTTGGTATTCAATGAACTAATTCTGGAATACAAGAATATTGTGTATAATAACAACAACTTTACCAAGGTAATCATATGTTAAAGAACAGTTAATAATTGAGAAAAGTCAACAAAAACACGTGAAATCAGTCAATTCAATTTATCTTCAACGTTTCGGATTACGCCTTCATCAGGATAAAATGACAATTAAACAATGGACGTCACGTCATGCAATAACGTTACGTTATTTGGCAGAAAAACTTATAGAAATAAGTAGAAATGTATAAATTAAAGTTAATTATTTAAAGCACAAAAAACAGTCTAGTACTATATGGATATAAAATACAGATACTTCCTATTTGTTGTTTTTTTTGTGTTTTTTTTTAAAAGAACAGTTAACAAAGATTTAACATAATAATAACTATACAAACCTGCATTATCCATTACTTAACAAATCTCTATTGCCTTAAAAGTTTAACAAACTGTGTACAAAGGTGCTCATTGAGTGTTAACATTTCATACATTTGCAATATTTAGCTGAACAAATAGATGGACAAGTAGGAAGATAAACTGTGAATAGATGAAATTCAAGTAATGCAGTCATGAATGTCATATGTTCTGTACCACCAATAATATGTTTACATTCCAAAAGTTGTAAAATGAGATTAAAAAACCTATAGCCTACAGTGGTGCATAATGAATTCAGGATGCATAAAAAATGTCAATTTTAACAGGCAAATATGGGTAAAAAAAGTAATGATGGCAAATGAAAACCTTGCATTTTTCCTAAAATTATATTTAACAACCTTATGTATTAATATTAGGGATGGCAAATTTATTTGAATATTTGATTCAATGACCACTATTTGAATATTTGATTCAATGACCACTATTTTAATATTTGATTCAATGACCACTATTTGAATATTTGATTCAATGACCACTATTTTAATATTTGATTCAATGACCACTATTTGAATATTTGATTCAATGACCACTATTTGAATATTTGATTCAATGACCACTATTTGAATATTTGATTCAATGACCACTATTTGAATATTTGATTCAATGACCACTATTTGAATAGTTAAAACGCCCTTCGAATATTCGCAAATTTGTATTGCTTTAAAAACCTGATCATAAAAAGTGTTTTTCTTTCAACGTAAAAAAGTACTTTACCAATAGATACCTCAAGTTATACCGTGTTTTCAATAGAAGGGTCCCGTGTCATGTGTCAGACTACATGTAAGAGATATTGAATATACGAGTAGGTGTCAGCAGTCACTCGTCTAGTTGCCAGTAAGACACACCTTCATCAGACAACGTGAAACCACAATGGTTAATTGGAAATAACACCTTAAACGTGTAACAAAAATTTATTACAGAAGTGCGATCACACATATAGCAGTCATTATAGCTGAGAAATATTGCTCAAATTTAAAGTACACTTTTTGAGAGGTACGTATCCAAACAGATTAGAAATATGTGGATTCGGGATTATTTATAACTTCATTAACAAAAAAATAATTAAAACCGGGACCTTTATTTATTTTATTTAATTCTTAACAGCACGTCATTAGTTTATTAAAATGTTTGTGCAATTTGTTGATGAAGATGGTACTCGGTAATTGGTACTGAAAACAAAATAGGTATAGTATGTCAACTACATCACAAAGCTCAAAGTAGTTAATATGAAAATCTATGTGAATATTCAAATATTCAATTGAATGAAAATGCGAATATTCGAATACCGATACCATCCATAGTTAATACATCTAACGAAGTAACCAAATGTTACAATGTTTATTAAGACATAGTGATTTTTGTATTTTTTTAAGATTTATTCTCGCAGTTTGTAAGATTTTGACTTAAACAGCACTTTTATTAGTAATATTTTGCTCTTAAAGACAATAAATACATTTACTGCAACAATTAGTTTCTTTACTTGTTAGGGCCAAAAAAATAAAATCTGTGTTTCAGGCAACCCGACCTTACCCCCGATCCTAAAGTTTTTAGCGAAAATTGTTTTCAGAGAAATCCATATTCATCAGATTTTAGTTCATTTCAATGTTTTTGATCTAAATGTGTCTAAAAAAACAACTCTGTCTTGACCCTACCTAACTTTTTTGAGACTGTTGCCTTAAACACTAAATTTATTTTTTTGGCCTTATTAATCAGACTGCAGCTAAGATCAAAACGCTGACAGCTTAGAAAGACTGTTGGCGACAAAAGAAACTAAAAGCATATGAATTATGAATGCATTTTTGCTAAAACGAAACATTTCTCACCTTTAAACTTTATAATTTATTATTCAATAGTATACAACATCATAATGAAAACTAATTTGTAAGTAACGAAATAATATTTAGTTTGAGCTAATTATCTTATGCAAACGGAATTATATACATCCACTTAACAAGTAAATCTGCAAGGGCCCGAAATAACCGATGAAGCGTACTAGTTAGGCGCACAGATTGTAGTGCATCTTAGCCAAAGTTCTAAAAATTAACATGTTTATTTATAGATCTTTGTTCGTAGCATATTGAGTCAAAACAGATCATACGATGCAAGCTCTCGATTGTTTTAAATTAATAAAGTGCAGTAATTTGTTGTCAAAATATTCAGAATGAGAATTGGTAACAAGAACAAGAGGGCCCTCAGGGCCCTAGGACGCTCACCTGAGACCTTGTAACCCAATTGGAATTTGCATCCCCGAGGCGTGGCTTATTTTTTTCCCAGGGGCATAAGTTGAACAACCTTGAACAAACCTCTGGGCCTTGCGGTTTCTGGTAAAGATTTTTAAAGTTATTTTGCTATTTAAAGTCTATATAAACCATGTGACCCCTCGGGGGGTGGCCAGATTTGACCCCAGGGGAATAATTTGAACAATGTTTGAAGAGGACCACTATGCAATGTTACGTACCAAATATAGGAAAGCTGCGGGCCTTGCCGTTTCAAAGAAGATTTTTAAAGTCATTTTGCTATTTAAGTCTATATAAACCATGCGACTCCCCCGGGCATGACCAGTTTTGACCTCAGGGGCATACTTTGAACAATATTTGTAGAGGACCACTATACAATGTTATATACCAAATATGAAACCTCTTGGCCTTGCGGTTTCAGAGGAGAATAATTTTAAAGTCATTGTGCTATTTAAGTCTATATTAACCATGTGACCCCTGGGGTGTGGTCTGTTTTGACCCATGAGGCATAATTTGAATAATCTTTGTAGAGGACCACTATAGGATGTTAAATACCAAATACGAAACCTCTGGGCCTTGCGGTTTCAGAAGACAAGATTTTTTAAGACATTTTGCTATTTAAGTTTATATAAACCATGTGATCCCTGGGGCATGGCCAGTTTTGACCCCAGGGGCATAATTTGAACATTCTTTGTAGAGGACCACTATACAATGTTACATACCAAATAACAAACCTCTAGATCTTTCGGTTTCTGAGGAGAAAATTTTTAAAGTCATTTTGCTATGCAAGTCTATATAAATCATTTGATCCCCAGGGCGTGGCCAGTTTTGACCTCAGGGGCATAAATTGAACAATATTTGTAGAGGACCACTATAGGATGTTACATACCAAATACGAAACCTCTGGGCCTTGCGGTTTCAGAGAAGAAAATTTTTTAAGACATTTTGCTATTTAAGTTTATATAAACCATGTGACCCAGGGGCGTGGCCAGTTTTGACCCCAGGGGCAAAGTCATTTTGCTATTTAAGTCTATATTAACCATGTGACACCTGGGGTGTGGTCTGTTTTGACCCATGAGGCATAATTTGAACAATCTTAGTAGAGGAGCATTATAGGATGTTACATACCAAACATGAAACCTCTGGGCCTTGTGGTTTCAGAGGAGATTTTTAAGTCATTTTGCTATATATTCTATATAAACCATGTGATCCCCAGGGCGTGGCCTGTTTTGACCCCAGGGGCATAATTTGAATAATCTTTGTAAAGGACAACTTAAGGATGTTGCATACCAACTATGATTACTCTGGGCCTTGCAGTTTCAGAGGAGAAGATTTTTAAAGTAATTTTGCTATATATTCTATATAAAACATGTGACCCCCAGGGCGTGGCCAGTTCTGACCCCATGGGCATAATTTGAACAATCTTTGTCGAGGACCACTATAGGATGTTACATATCAAATATGAAATCTCTGGACCTTGTGGTTTCAGAGAAGAAGATATGTAAAATCATTTTGCTATATATTCTATATAAACCATGTGACCCCCAGAACATGACCCGTTTCGACCCCAGGGGCATAATTTGAACAATCTTTGTAGAGGACCACTATAGGATGTTACATACCAAATATGAAACCTCTGGGCCCTGCAGTTTCAGAGAAGAAGATTTTTAAAGTTTACACTTTTAAAATCTATTTTTAGCTCTGGTGACCTACATATGCAGCGGACCGGAAAGATTTGAACAACTTTGAAAGAGGTTCACCCAAGGATCATTCCTGTGAAGTTTGGTGACAATCTGCCAAGCGGCTTAGGAGGAGATGTTGTTTGAATCAAAAGTTGACGACGCACACACACACGCACGCACGCACTAACGCACGCACGAACACAAGCACGCACGACGGACAACGGGCGATCACAAAAGCTCACCATGAGCACACAACGAGTCAAAAATAACCTATGTAGCGCATTAATTTGGTAGCCTTATTCATCGGAGAGTGCGGTAAATATTTCGGTTACATACAAGTAAATAGCAAAAGTAGGGGCTTCATTAGTTTAAAGTTTTTGTTGTTTTTAAATTGACCTTTTTACAAACTGAAACTATAATATATCATATGACATACACATTATAATACACATGACATACATTATCTGAAATAATTAAAATGTAAGAAAACAGATGTGAAATTTGGCTGTTTTGAAGAAGGACCCATTCTGGTTTCGATTTACTGACTAATAGCCTGCAAAGAAAAGAAGTAGTTTGCCGCGATACCTGTTTTGGAAATTCCCCTCTCAATAGACCGTTGGCTTCCGCAAACAGTCTAAAAACAAAACACTCTTAAAAGGAATCCAAATAAGCAATTATAATGTAGGGCAAGTAAAGAGGCACTTATGTTAATACTGAGCTACTTGATGAAATCCAATTGCAGTATTGCCTGTCCCATGTTGTACATGTTACATCCACTCAACCCTAATACTAGAGTTGGGTCTTACTTGCTAACTACCAAATGATCATGCTGAATAAAATTAAAGTAACAATGTAACAAAGGGCCATAATTCTGCCCAAAATGACCAAATCACAAAAGCCCAAAATTATGCGCTGGGGGCACTTGGTGACCATAATTCTGTGTAAGTTTGGTCGAAATCCCTTGAGAAATGTAGGAGGAGTTGCGCTCTGAAGAAATTGTTCACGCCCGCCAGCCCGCCAACATTCACCATTCCAATAACCAGTTTTCCTTCGGAAAACCTGGTTAATGACATTAGTCAATGCAAATATATTCATGTACTGGCAACTATATTTTGCAAATTTTTTTTAAAATCTTACTCTCTAATTTACAGTTTAAAATAGGAAATGTAAAATGTCAATGATACAAAATCAAGTACGCTGCAATTCCTCAGATACAACCATACCATTTGCAAGAAATAGTCTTACACGTGAAAATATATGAGAATAATGATATTACTGGGGGGGGGAGGGTATATACACAAACCAAACACCTAGTGCTAGAAATACAGATCACTGTGGCACATATATTTAGATGCATATCAAAATCGTATTGTCTGCAAACGCTGATAAATGCCAACATGCTCATTTTATAATAAGCAAAACAAAACAGAAATGACATTGACATAAATCAATATTTTTATAAACTAAGTTATTTTCTTGCAACAACAAATCAGTATCGGTGCGAGTGTTAAAAACTTTCTAACAATTTAAGTTGGGGGTTAGCACAATTCATGCAATATGTGTATTATTAGATAGTTGTTAAAGTATCAATGATGGTGATATAATGTTATAAAAGAGACTAACTATTGGATACACACTATATGTAACTATTATGCAGCAAGCTATACGAGCAAAACTGCAGTCAAGTTTAGCAAAGACTATCTAAAGACGAAAACTCATCACCAATTAATAAATAGCTAAATTTATAGAGCCTACAGTATGAGTACTGGTTAAAGAGAGGTAAACACAGTGTATTAGTAACATTCTCTGCAAGCCAAATGCTCATGTTTCTACCTGCGCCGATGTCCCAGTTCAAAACAGGGGCACCATATTCATGGCTTCCATTTTGGATAATCTCCCCTTAAGAACAAAAATAAACATAGCATACAAAACCAAAAGCAAACAAATTAAAGGAGAACTAGTTAAAGTTACTGAAATAAAAGAATAGCCCCAAACTGAAGACATAACCAACAGAATAATCACCTAAGAGATACCACAATTATTTTAAAGCCGCAGTCCATAGGATATAATTCAATACATCTTAAACTGGCATTAGTTCTGATGAACAAGAATGATGTTTATTCGACTGAAAACTGTTTGTTATTTACATTATAATGTCTATGTTCGAAAACACTTGGTACGAACAGAATATAAACTAATGTACATGCTGATTTACTCCAGAGGCATCACCAACTATTGCATACAGATAACTATACGATAAAAAGTTACCAAACCTTTATTATTTTACTGATTTCAGTGCAGTTTTTGGTATTTTGATCTGTAAGATGTCCATTACAAACGATTTCTGCAAAGTTATATTTTTATTAAAATCATTTCTGGACTGCTGCTTTAAAAGCAAGGGACATAAATGTCATAACTTGTACATGTGCACGTACCACAAAAGTAAGGGACATAAATGTCATAACTTGTACATGTGCACGTACCACAAAAGCTGACCAGTTTTTGCTATTAGATATCAGGTATAAAACATTGAATAGAAAATACGGATTTCTGATTAATGTAAGACGTAGCATAAAATTGGAAAATTAAAAGGATTTTTTACCAACAAAGCAAGAGTTGTGCCCCTTTCTTTAATTTATAATTATTTTCTGAAAGACTTCAGACAAAAACCCTCAACATTTTATTTAATATATGACTGATTGACTGTGATTTGAACCGACCAAAACTACCAAGGCGAATGACTTTACTTTGTTCATTCAACACAAAATTTTCTTTTTCTAAAAAAATACACAGAAAAATTATCCCACAGTGTATCAGCATAGATTGATGTTTGATCATTGATACAGGACGCTTCATTTATGTCAAGCAAGGAAATAAAAAGTTTCAACCACAAAGCATGCAACTTCCAGGATTCAAAAATAACTTTTGTTACTTCCTTAAAATTAATTTCAACTGATGGTTTTAACAGGATGCATGTTGGCCCAGCAATGTAGATAGGTAAACAAAGTACATGTAACCAAATGTATTGACTGGTGACCCAACTTTGTTAGACATTAATTAAATTCTTACCGATAATCCATGCTTTGACGTTGATAGTACACGACAGGTATGTGCTAGTTATATACGATGTCCATTTAGCTATATAACGTATATTCATGTAATCTTGCACATGTGACATGAAGGTTACAAATCAATAACTCTCAAGTACTTAATTAAGCCCCGAGCAAGTATGAATCAATTCCTAGCACTGAGCCATTTATACACGTACAATGTACAGCACATATGTTGCTATGAAAAGCATTTAATTTTGACTCAAACTCTAAATTTGATTTTAAAGAGGCCTGAATATAACTTAAGTTCCTTATTTAAATTTTGTTCTACATTCAGTGACTGGCTAATTAATAGATCTATATGTCAATGGTCTAAAGTAACATAGGAGAGAGGATATATTTTCATACTTGGATATCCATGGCAAGCACATCGCAATATGAAAATTAATTGCTTGTTAAAACTGTTTCCAAATTCATGATTGAGAAAAGATCATACAAGTAGGTAAAATATGCACCTATCAATATTTTCCCCCAGAGGTGAGCGATCGGCTGAACCAGGGCAATTTGACTAATTTTATTTTTTGGGGTCTTATTCCACACCCTAGAGCCAAGCAATTTTGTCTAAATCCCCACAGTGGGAGATACTTGGTGTATCAAATGGCCTGGGGGCCAATATTACCAGGATCGTAAATCCGACCAGTCTATTTTCCGGGACCTGGAATCATTTGGCGTGTCAAATTCCTGCCTGTCGGGAATCGCTTTAAGTCTAAATTCCCGTATATGCCCGCCGCTCCTACCCGGGGGAAAAATATTGATAGGTGCAATATACTGTACTCAGTTCACAATTCTCCTAGCTGTCATGCATGACTTAATGAACAGCTCAGTAATTTAAATTCCCTTTATGTTTACTATAACGTTTTTTTATTTTAAAGAATATATTTTGAAACTTCTGGATTTTCCTATCAAGAGGATAACAATAAATATGTGAAGTTAACTGGTTTACTTTATGAGAAATTCAGAGATATCGACAAGAGTACTAAACAGAGAATAGGTTGTAGAGAATGTGTAAGATGTTTTACTTAAGAAATAATTTTCTATTTATCGTTGTTTAATGACCAATAAACGATATGGAGTTCAGTTGCGTAGGAATTAAACCACGAGGGTGTTAGTCTGAGTTGTTTAATAGCCATGCGTCAGAACGACAAAGAGTTGTTTATTGGCCAATAAACAACGATACTGCAAGATACTGTTTATTGGGTAGTTTAACAACGATAATTTTGTTCTTTGTCTATAGAAACATTAGCGAGTATCATATTAGAATAATGTGTTGTTGTTTTTGGTAGAATAAGATAAAAGACACATGGACTCAAAACTGAATACATATTGTGCCTTAAGAATGTAAACAGAATGCATATATGATTTTTTTTTTCACCACAAGAAAGGTTTATATCTACATTACATAAAGGAACTTTCAATCTAAACTTGCCTTCTTGCAAAATATTAAATTTTAACATTATTGTGACTTTTTTTTTTTCTTCAAAATTTCAACAAAAAAGCAACAAAAATTAAAGTGAAAAATATTCTTAACACAAATATCATAAAACAAAAATTCATAGCAACCGCAGTAAAATGCTGAACAAACATGCAGCATGAAAGCATTCAAATAAAACAACAACCATGGAAATAACCTGGATACCAAGTGGACACAAGACAAATCAGGAAAATGTTAAGGTAATCCATAGTACATGCATCAAAATTATCGGTGGACCGGCGGTCTTAACGTATTGGATTTCCCACTACCGTACCTTCAAGTTCTGCTTCAATGTCTAACTCAGCTGCAGAAAAATTACA
This sequence comes from Congeria kusceri, assembly GCA_027627225.1. Taxonomy (NCBI): domain Eukaryota; kingdom Metazoa; phylum Mollusca; class Bivalvia; order Myida; family Dreissenidae; genus Congeria; species Congeria kusceri. Next base: position 84,363,995 of record CM051024.1, read on the forward strand.
AACAAATAAAACAAACATGACCCATTACAACTTACTACATTCAATGATTTACCGACTTGCAAATTAGTTGACAGAAATAATTATATTGTAGTAGGATGAGTAGAAACAAAAGAATCTCTTTCTACAAAGACATGTTTTCATTAAGGGCTGTTCCAGGAAAAAAGGTAATGTGTGTGTGAGTGTGGAGGGGGGGTGACGCCAGTCCAAAAATGGGGTACCACCAACACAACTTAATTTTTTTTCAACCCCCAACCAACAGAATTGGAAAAAGTCAGATAACCCCCAGCACCACATTAATATTACTATTAGGCTTGACACCCACCACCAATACAACTAAAATTCCCCCACACGGCCGCTTTTTTGTTTATTGTTTCTTTATGACGGGGGCCACCGCCCCACACCCCTGCTTTATATTTCTTTTTCATCAACTTGACTACCCCTATGGTGTTGGCCGCTGTTTATGAACATGTTTTTGTCTGTTGAACAGACTTCCCGAAAGCTAAAAAAAGGTGTCGGACCGAAATAAAATTTGCCAGACCGAAACATTCATTTAAGTATGTATACATGTATACACTAACGTATTTTCGCGATCTAAAAGCAAACATATTTGAACCACCGTAGTCATTGTTGTTTTAATTAATATCACACTACGATATGACAACGCGCATAATAAAAACGAAATCCGAAACGACCGTCCAAATTTACTTTTCACGATACATACAGTACACACAAATTCTATTTACATTTAGTATGCACAGGTTTCTCATGTAAAACATGTGGTTTGCTAAAAAATTATTATAACAACGTCATGTCATTCGCAGCGAAAGCGTGGACGTATTGACCATGTTCTAAAAAAAGTTTGTCGCGCAAAGAACTGTGAAATAATACTTTTGTATAAAAGTTTCGTAGCGCAAAACAACACAATTAGGTGTCTGTATGCATACCGCATATTTTTACTCAATCTTTTGTTGACACCATTATATTACCTCTAAAATGCGAAAGCAGTTGAGCGTTATCAAGAATATTGTTGTCGTTTAGGTCTTTTACTTACAGTTACTTTTAACACCCGCCATGTGGACGGCGTGAAGCACGTTTTTCACGACCCATAATTGTAACCATGTTTGTTATTGGGTTGCTAATTAAAGCGACTGCAGTGAAAGGACATTGTCATGGGTGGCACGCGCAGTGTAAGCTGGTGACGCCAAACTGTTACACTTTGATTTTGAGCAGGTCGGGTTATAGTTGGTTGCACAACACACGTTTAACTGAAAAGAGTAGCGATGAAGGCGCGAAAATCCAGACCAAACGCCATTTATTTACGGCAGTTGGGATAATAAGAAACTTCATTAAGTACTTGAAAAAAAAAATGTGATCCACGGCCGATTCGCGATGTATTGGAAATTGCGAAATAGCGGAGCTGTATTCCATTGTTCAGATATTTACATTTTTTTATCTAGTAATATATAGGAATGAGTTTTGAAAAAGCTGTCGGATGGTCGAACAGATTATTAGGAACTAAATATCGGACCCACTCAAAATTCGCCGGTCTTGTCCGTCGGACCGAAGGTTTTCGGGAAGTCTGCTGTTGGAAATCGCACATGGCAAACAGAGTCATGTATGCAAAGTTTTGCACCAGCGCAAACATCACCAATTGGCAACTTTGTCCAGGAAAAATAACTACAATATGATGTCAGTTGTACCACATAAAATAATTCTTTCTCAATACACTTCGTAATAATAAGCCCAGACAGTCGGCTGTTTTATGAGTTTTAAATCGAAAAGATCGGTAACAAAATAACCCCCTAACAACACAATTAGAATTGAAAAAATACCCCTACTCAACACAATTTTGTCCCTCTATCACCCCCCACCCACCGAATTTTAATACATCGGCGTTCCGCCACCCCATCACCTTTTTTCCTGGAAAAGCCTTAAGTACAAATTAATACACGTTTTTAAAACTGAACTTTAGAAAAGTAAAATTTACTTTGCTTAAAACATGCCCCCATAAACATAATAGTTGATGAATTATCATTATTAGTCACTATTTCCAACACAGTTCTTCAAAGATTACATATGGTATATGTAATGGTATAAAACATTTCACATTAACAAGGAAAGTGATCACTTATTATATAATTACTTCATATTGTCAGTAAACAAATAAGGATGTTATTTTACATGCAGGGACATTTGGCACACTGCCCAAAGACATGTTAATATGCAAACGAAGTAGCTTTTTTCAAAGCAGGACTTCTTTACGCTTCCCAGATATTATTTAATTGGAGATTTAGTATATCATTTAAATTATTATACGAAACAGCATAATTATGATATATAAATTTATACACCAGACACTGAAATTTATGTATAAAAAAAAATATCCAAAAAATAAGTAACAATAAGATTTCATGTACATTATTACCACAAAAACATCAACAAAGCTATAACAAACAACAGCATGCAATATGCTTTTCAAATAAAGGCTGCATCAGCCTGAATGAACAAAGGGCATAAAGAAAATAACCTTAAGTTGTACTTGTTGGTAAACTGATTCCTAATGAATTCTAATTACCTTCTTTTGCAGCTAATGCTAACCCATCTTCATCAAATTCAAGCTCTGGGTCTTGGAAATCAGATACTGGAGTATTGACTGCAAATGAAATGGTAGTAAATACAGCATACAATTAGAGAAAACCTCAGAACTGTAATTTCTGTTAGACTGTTTAGCTGTCAAGTGCTCAGGAGGCAGGAAAATAGACGGCATCTACCAATATATGAGGTGTGTCGTGAGAAAACCGGGCTTAATGCATGTGCAAAAAAAGTGTCGTTCCGGATTAGCCTGTGCAGTCCGCACAAGCTAATCCAGGACGGCACTTTCCGCTTTTATGGTATTTTCTGTTTCAAGGAAGTCTCGTCTAAAAATAAATCCACTGTAGGCGGAAAGTGCCATCCTGGATTAGCCTGTGCGGACTTACACTTTACGCACATGCATTAAGCCCGGTTTTCCCACGACACACATAATATATTTTTCTTCCACTCAAACACTAGTTGTCTTAAAAACATACATATTTATTTTTAAACTGTATTGCCTTTTTTCAAGTTTCTGCCACATTCACTTTTCTAAACATTAAGACATAAATAGCATGTTTAGAAAAGGCAGTAACCCATACTTTCAATTCATACCTATATGTCACAAACATTTAGCTTTTGTGTCATAATAATTTCTGAAGACAGTGGAGTATACAGCTTAATCACCAATGAGTTTACCGGATATAAAATATAATTATAAGTAACAAAATTAGTCATATTTAAAAGGAAAACTGCACATAATAACACTGGTCATATAATTTATATAACTGAATTTATCACAACAATTTAATTTGAATTCAGTTATCATCTTATAAGATATATATGGAATATTTATGTCAGAGGTATATAAATTAATGCACAATATATTGACCAAACCAAGTAACAACAATCAAATGAATGTTAATATTTGCATATATTGAAATAAATACAGTATACCCGTGCAGCGAAAATCTTCATTACGAAGAATGAAAGTGTTGAATATTTCCGATTCTTACACATGTAGATAAACGGTAGTGGATAAACAGTAAACTTTGTAATTTAAATAGTCTGCATTTAGCAGACTACCAAATCTGTTGTGGACGGGTCTATATCAATATGCTGACTGACCGACAGTTATTTTTTAAAGCAGGGTGCAGTCTGTTTATCATATGGTTCTTTGTTTGCAGTGGTGTATAGGAGTAAACAGAAATTAGCCACTTGGACATTTTCCCCTTCCTCAAAACGAGCATAGGGGGACATCTGCCCTTTCCAGATTTTTCTAGGGCAGACAAGAGCCCCTTTGCGATTGTTTAAACCCTGACATTATCCGCTTTCAACAAGGACCATATTCCATGTTACCAAACAATTCATCAGTCCCTATCAAAACTATAGAGGTGCAATATATGTTGTTTGTGTTAATATCTAATAATTTAATAAAGTGTTGCGCAATATTTTATTGCAGAATCAAATATTGCAATATACCAATATACCGGTATACTGTGACACCCCTACTGTTTGGTATCTTATATACAGTAAAACAGGTAAATGCACAAAACTGCAACAACAAGCAGTCAAAACTTTATATTTGAATGTCCAGTCGCCAAACTTCAAACATATCTTGAATAAGTGAATAGTATGTTATAATCACCATCATTCTTAATTTCTTATTTTAATCACATGATACAAAGGGAACTGTAGCAAGTGAACTAAGGTGCATGATCTGGTACTGTCAACATTTAACTATGTAACATCGTACTTAAATGATTTTTTTTTCAGAAAAATACAGTAAGCATGTTAACTTTTTTTAAATCGCGAGTTGCCCTTTGCGCAGACAAAATATCAGCTGCAGTACTAAATTAATAACAATATATTTTCAAATTTTATTACATCCTTATGCCAACAATAGACTCATAAATAAAGGCATAAATATTTATTAAGCTAATCATTCACAATGCATCATTAACACATAATAAAATGCATTTTTGGCTATGTTTGTTTTGTTGTTGTTTTGTTGGAAATTTTTTAATATATATTAGTTATATTTTATTTGTAATTAATTCATAAAGCTATTTATCAATTAAACAGTTGCATTTCATTACCATGCATGTATTTTTTTTCAACAAACAATAAAATCCATTACAAATACAGGTAACACCTGTTGAAACTAAGACTATTGACAGTGTAGTCAACTAGCTTGGCTTCCAAATCTGCAAGCCGTTAGCAACAGCCATAGCAACGGTGTCGGTTTGACTTCAAAAGTCTTTGATGTGACTGCCGAACTCGGGCCATTGTCTAGCAGTTTGTAGTAAGCGAATAACACACTGAGTGGTGCCAAAAAGCATCAATTAATACTACGGTACCTCAACAACACAAGCACTGTTGATAGAGCATTTAATGATTTATGAATTAAGTATTGTAGGGGATATGTCAAGGTGTCAAAAATTCAGAATGGTGTTTTGCTGAATTGGATAAATTGGAGATTTAAATCGGGGTGATGAAAAAAAAATTGTATTGGAATTAAAATGGAAGTTGTGTTATGAGGGAACTTCCTGAATATTTACATGAATATTTACTTTCAATTTGCATTTTTGTGTTTCGCATATAAGGTATCGTAGTTACTAATTACTTTGTTAAATAGTGTTTTGTAACAGGCCTTTTTCTGACCTTTTTGGGAAAAAGTACCTTGGTTAAATTGGGAAATGCACGACGTAAAATTTTCAAAATTGGGAAAACTTCATATCGCTAAATCGTAAGTATAATGAAGAAATTTACAGTTTTAAATCAATAAATAATAATTTAACAGCACTAATAATTTTAATTTAACTCTTAATTGTGATAAATACCTAAGTAAGCTATGCAACCAAGAGTTTGTAATCATATGCATGTCTCATTTCCTATAAGTATGTGTATATTTCTAAAAAAGCATCACCAAATCTGACCAACTTCACCAAAATGGGATTTAGTTTTAATGATGTGTTAATAAACATTGTGCAGTGCCTACACTACGTAGGTCGCGAAAATATGTGATAACTTGAAAAGCAATCTTTACCTTCTTATATTTAAATCCTTCCATTAACTGACACATCCACTTGTGTAAATTACAAAATATTTGCCCATAATTCATGTTAAATTTCATCATGATAGAGGACAAACTAATTGTTTTTCTTTGTGTTACCCATTTTATTACACAGCTATTAGAGTGTTCTCCCCTTGTAAACAATGTCAACGATAAAATTAGAGGATATCCAAATGTAAAGCCAGTGTGAAAAAAATCGGCTGTAAAGTATTGAACAATTGTATTTTCACTTTCATTTTCCAAAAAAAATACAGATTTTTTACAATTAGGAATTTTTGGGTAAGAATTGGGAAACATTATGCATATTTGGCATTGGGAACGGGTCCGACAATCGGACACGTGAGAGCTGTAGAAAAAGGCCTGTGTACATACAATTTCCATGAATATTGCGGTACAGCAAAACCGTATTTTGATACAATATCGCATTCGCATGTATCGCGATATACCGATATATCGGTATATCGCTGCACCCTAATCCTATATAATACACTCGCATTACTGAAATGAAAGTGTTAAAACCAATATCGGTTTGATCAAAATCTATTTATAGCAGACACAGCTTGCTAATTCGCAGATGGTAAAATATTTTGTCTAAAGATTCGATTCTATAGGTATATGCAATATGTATTTTTACTGACAAATGTAAAAGCAGTATGCAAGTTTCACATTACTCAGAGCAATATGGAGGACTTTACATAGAATTTGAACAGTGCATTCATTTAAAGACAAGGATTAAGTGTTAAAGCAAGTTTTATCATCTCATTTATGTTGACTTTTTTGCATGCAATTAGTAAATTAATGTTGAAGCATTGTTAAGTGAATAATCAGTGGTAGAATATGAAATTGCAGCTTGTAAAGCTTTGACATGAATTCATGTCGGAACGATGCTACAGGAAAATAGCGCTTACTGATATGGGGTCGGTGTATACCAACCTCATATATATATAGGTGTAACAAATATGCAGAAAACCCTTAAAATGTTGACTAAAATAACTTTAACAAAAATTTTATTTTTCTCTGCCCTTTACATTTTATCAGCATCAGCTTCAATTACGTGTGATATCAATTTAAACAAAAAGAATGAGCAATACTGCTATTACTGGGAGTAGACTTACCTAGACTGCCATCAAAACTTTCCTGGTATTCCAGACTGGCGGGGTGATAATTTTCTGCCATTACAAAGTCACTGTTTGTATTTTAACACTCAAATGAAAGATGACCGTGATTCAGATGCGCACTGTGACATAATGTTTATCGAGTTGTTGACAGCGACGAATTTGACAGTTATGCGACGCTGACTTCACGACTAAAATATTTCTATGACGACGTATATCTCTTTTCCATGCAGTTTATGCATTTGAAAAGCATTCAATAAAGTTGATAAAACGGTTGACAAATAATGCAAGGTCATTCACTGCGCACAGAAATTAATTAAACATCCAATTTGTTGACTTTTGTACAGGCGGAAGTAGTCGATTGTTTCCGTGAAAAAATATTTCGTTGCTATATTCAGGCAAAAGGCTACACTCTACTTACATGTAGTCACTACATGTCACAAGAAAACTCCAAAGTTTTATTGACACTTGAAAAACTGAAGAATAGTCCAAAGTTTTATTGACACTTCAACTGAATCAGTCTGTGAACCCATTGAATGTCATTTTTTTAAAGATGTTTATATACAAGAGTGTGTATATTCATTGTAATAAAGTAAAATGAGATTACTTTATTTGACTAACAATGTTAATTTGTGTGAATGTCTGCATGCATATAATAATGCTGATTAAAATTTCTTGATTACTTTTAATCTGTCATTAAAATCATTGGTAACTAAGTAAATACTATGATACTCACATGTATGTGTTGAATTATTCATTTTGTTGTTGTTTTCTGAACTTTGAAAAAAATATATTCATATAAAACATATGATGTAACTCATAATGTTGACTATTGGAAGCACTTGGATGCATTTCACTGGTAAAAACAGACAGCGAGAGAAATGACAGAGTCGGGTTTCATATAGTTGTCTGACAGTAAAAACGGACCCACACAACCACGTTACATAATTATGAAGATGCATTTAAAGTTGGTATTTAAATATTATAAGATTAAACAAGCACACGACTATATATATATATTTTTATTTTAATGGATAACAAATAACAGGATACAAAACTAAATAATGTTAAATTATGTAGAATAAATAGATCTACATACAAACATTAAAAGTTATAACTGGACGGAAATAACATGTTTGGCATTCCTTTTTAAACAGCCCATTGCATAGGTAAACATAGTTTTAACCACTGAGCATATATATTAATCTCTTTTTTTTCATACTTTAAACAAATACGCATGTCCTGACTGTATTGTATATTTTACTAAGACAAAATACAATTGAGGTATCAGGGTGGCCACTAAAATTCCGATATAAAATTTCCTGACGTTTCCCTGATTTTTCATGATGGGAATCTGATTTTCCATGACATTTATTGTCAAATTACTGGTAAATATAGTGCAAAGTGGTGATAGCATACATAAATACATGACCACTAATTTTCATTTTTAGCCATTTGTACTATTGTCAACTTCTTATTCTAAACAAATCTGATAATTGTATTGGTTTATTGTTGAAATATTTACTACATTCTAGATTTTACTACTCCATTTAGGATTTGTTCCTACAATTTTGGTCAAATTCCCTGGATTTTCCCTGATTTTTGCAGAATTTTCAAATTCCCTGATTTTTCCCTGCAGGGAATTTTTTTTACACTTTTTCCCTGTTTTCCTGAGTCAGTGACCACCCTGGATATGCTAGATTGGCACTACGAAATCTGAATTAGTAGCCAAAAATATAGTTTTTGCAAAGATAACCTGTTATTTGAAATTGTTTCCCCAAAGTGTTAAAATAAGCTTTATTTTAAAATATTTTCAGAAATTTTAGCAGCCAAATAAATATTTTAGTAGCCAATGGCTAATTTGGCTACTGGTAGTGCTAACATATGTATGAATGATGTTATAAAAACCAAACACCAATGTGCAGACAATATTTTCAAGAAACATTTGCAATGAGACAGCAATAGTAAAGGCTTTTTGTAGTTTTGGTAACAACAACATACTATAATAACACTAACATAATAACAATAGAAAGATAAAACTTTAAAAGTATAACAATAAATGCACGAAGTCCAAGAAAAAGTTGCAACAACAAAAGGCAACAAATTGAACACAAAAATGAAAGGCAGAAGCATTATGTGCAAACATTTGTGAAAAATCAACACTATTTCTGTACTGTACAGAACTAATGTTGGGAAAGATCTAGAGCAGAATAGCATGGTGCTGCAGCCTGCTTCTTTTTGCCCCCCCCCCCCCCCGCCCTGCTGCCCCTCTGGGCTGGTCAATACAGAAATGTTAAATATCTTTTGACATTCAACATATTTTAGCAAAAATTCAACAACAAATGAGTAGACTATGCTTAAAAAGCTTGATCAGAAGCATTAGACTCATTTAAACCATGGATTTAGCATATTATTAGCAAATGTAAACAAACTAGTCCGGTTTCCCCCTGCTCCCTTTTAGCAGCACCCTGTACCTTGTTAGATCCTTAGATCTTCCCCCAGCTAATGAGTCAGCAAATGTACTGATCAAAGAAATCCTGTAAAGTCTAAGTCATCAAAATTATACAAATGTACAAGGAAATAAATCTGTAAATTTTGGAGAGAATAAATTCAGTAACATTTATACGGACGAAAAATGAGTACATTTTCTAAATTTTCAAATCTGCAATGTTTCTAGGCCATGCAAATGTTATAGGCTATGACAAATTGAAATAAATGGAAAGTTGCTGTTCTGAGCAAACTTTAAATAATATATATTTGATATGTGTGCTAACAATGCATTAGAAGTTAATGTATAATTAGTACCATTATTATTTTACATGTATTTCAGATAATAAACTAGCTCAAGTGATTGGGAAGTTGTATTATTACTTACCGTATTTATTTAGTTATAAGACGGGAACATTTACCTCTTATTTTCATTAAAAAGTACATTTTCCCATCTTATAACTAAGTAAATATGGTACCACTTAAAGAGCATAGCACAAATTCACATACATACATGTCACACATAGCACCAATGTGTACACTTTCTTTTACCTCTTTTGCTTATCTTATTAGTCACCTCTATATTATTATGCAGAAAAGTTGGGGGTTTTCAACAACAAATATAAAACAAACAATAATATATATTTTAAGTCTTGTAAAAATGTTTTCATACTACATAATTCTACAAGTACAGTAAAGAGTGAGGTATTTGTTTTAGATATACATGCACATTGCACACCCAATTTCCATTCAACAATATGCACCGGTATACAATGCAAAGACATTCAAGTAACTTTCACAACAATTTGTTTGTTTTATAGAACTTATAAAATGTTTATAGAGTGTTTTTGTAACAAAAGCTGTCACGGCTGTAATTACAGTTAAATTGTAATATTGATGAAAAGGAAATGTTCATGAAACCAAAAACAGGTACTGTACTGTACTAATTCAGTGACTCCTTGATGGACTATGAATGGTTATGGAATGTCTGCACGAAGCTAGCAATTTTATGAATATTTTGATGGATGTGTTTATACAACGAATGAATGCTTGATGCAAACATGATACATGGTGGCTAGATAAGTGCATTGTGGCATTGCACCCTTGTCGAAATACTGCTGATGCCTACAGTTCAATAAATTGTTGCTATGTGCATGTCCTATGAACAATGGTAAATGAAAGTTGCTGCACGCTTGCTTCATGGTAATGAATTTTGCTGGACACATGCTTTACAGATAGGGAATGCTGGTGAATGTTTGTTAAAAGCCTACATAATGGTTGCTGGATGCTTGCTCTATTGATCTATTTGACAAATGTTGCTGAATGATGCTGATCCGATGATGGCTATCTGTTGTATGTTTGTTGAAAAATTGCTGGGTGTTTGATATATCATGTTAAATTCATGGTTGCTGAATGCTAATTGTATGCTTTATGTACATGTACATTGCTGATTTTTTCTTAAGATCGCTTAAAACTTGCTAACTTTACAATTTCCGCATGACTATGGTCAGAAACTCACAAAAAGCATTTTACTGCCAACTCAACCTTTTCCAGCCAAGGGTTGGAAATTATCATAAAGCATTTTAAAGATTTTAAAAATCCACAAGCCAAAATAACAATATTTTACACAGAAATATATCAGCATCATGTACCCTCTGTCCTGCCCCCACATGCAACTAGCTCTGAGACTTGTACTTGGCCTTGATGTAGAGGAATTTATCACTGTCCAGGACATCATCCCCGTTGAGGAAGTCTATGCTGCCTTTCCTGCGGTGCTCCATCGCAAACACAGGGTTGTGCTTGATGAGATAGTGTTCCAACGTGTCCCACCCCCCACCCACCCTCACCATCAGGTGGCGGTTCTGCAGCAACTGAAAAACAATAATGTACAATTCGGTTCAAGTTGTACATTCAACTAGAGTTGAGTCAGGGAGATAAAAAGTTTAAATCAGATTATCAAGGATACTGCCTAAGTAACTACAAAAACACAGTCAAGTACAAATTAATACAGTAAACTAGCGATCATAAGCGGACCACAGGATTTATATCGTTATATCAGATTATTGTAATATCCGAAAATAGGCACAAAAATTTTAAGTGAAGCCTTGTATAGTTTATACATTTTTGGAATAAAAACTTTAACCACAAAATCTATGTTAAAGGCATGCATAATTCTGTCAAAATACAAAATAGAGTTATGGGTAATGTTGCTCCTGATACTACAGTTGATGACAAAGGTTAGTTCCAAGTTTCAAGTGAAAAGCTTATGTAGTATTGAAGTTACAAAACTTTTGAATATAAACTTAAACCAGAAAATCTATGTGAAAAAGGGGCATGACTCTGTCAAAATACAAAAAGAGTTATGGAAAATTTTGCCCCTGATACTGGAGTTGATGACAAAGCTATATTCCAATTTTCAAGTAAATAACTTGTGTAGTTGTGTAAGACTTTTGAATAAAAACTTTAACCAATTCAGACGCGGACGCTGACGCCGGGTTTAGTAGGATAGCTCACCTATTCTTCGAATGGTCGAGCTAAAAATTACTACAATGATTTTGTTTCCACAACTGTCACGACGTGAGTAATCATTTTGAATGTGCGTGACGTCGCTTAAATACTGTCTATTTTAAGAAGTCGGTCATTTTTTATTTTTATTTTTTTATATTGGAAGAGGAGTCCAATTTTTTCAAGGGCATCGATGTGGGAAAAATTTTCATCACGATTGTCAACGCTTTTCGAAAGAACAAATCATATAAAATTTTCAATGGACATTACAAAGAATGCTGCTCAATGTCACTATGACTCGCATGTCTCATACGTTTTCTAGCCGGATATATGAGGCGCATCGTGGGAAAACCGGTCTTAATGCATGTGCGTAAAGTGTCGTCCCGGATTAGTCTGTGCAGTCCGCACAGACTAATCCAGGATGGCACTTTCCGCTTTTAAGGTATTTTCTGTTTCAAGGAAGTCTCTTCTAAACATAAATCCACTGTAGGCGGAAAGTGCCGTCCTGGATTGGCCTGTGCGGACTGCACAGGCTAATCCGGGACGACACTTTACGCACATGCATTAAGTCCGTTTTACCACGACGCCCCTCATATAGGGATCTGGCCGGGACCATTGAAACAGCATCGTTATATGCGAAATATCGCTATAAGCGATATCGTTAAAAGTGGAGTTTACTGTATATACAACTCTATATAATCTGAATTCTGCAGCAAATAAAAAACAACAAATTTAAAACTCCAACTACAAAGTCAATTAAAGTTGTGTGTTCAACATTCAACTAGAGTTGAGTTTGGGGAGACAAAATTTGTTAAACAGATTAGTTGAAAGCAAGCCGTGCTTTCCATACAACTAAATGTCAACATTTGCAGGACATTTTTCTGACAATAATAATTTATAAAAGTCAGCCATTGCATCTGTGTTGAGATTTTATTCTAGAATACTACATGTATTTGAAATGATGAATTCTCGAAGCAATATTTACTAATGAAAGTAACATGATGTCACATTGAAAATGACCTATCTAAGATTCTACGACAATAGTCACAGTGAGGTTATCAACTCAAAATGCATATCGAGGGTTGAGCGCAAAACTATTGTATCTCATATAGAAATGTTAAGCAGATACAACAGTTTCATGCTCAGCCCTCGATATACAAATGCAGAAAAGAGTTCCTTAAAGATTTGCAAAAATAGATATTAACAGCCCTCACATATTAAATATGTGGGCAGTTAAACCAATTAAGTTAGTTTTACAGTTTTAGTTTTCATGAAAAGGTTGATAATGAACCAAGTAATTATGATAAAAAATAACAATGCATTAATATTACTGGAAATATAATAAACTATTATTGTGTGTTACTGGAAATATAATAAAATATTATGTGTATTAAACCAGCTTATACCATTTTATGTATACCAGTACTGAAAAGTGTTAAAGAAATGTAGCACATATATATATGATACAGGACAATAATAATGGACCTAATGTATATCAGTAATACATTTTGTATAACAAACAGGCCAACAAACAAACAGAGAAAAAACATGGAAACCGTCCTTCGAATTAACACATGTATTGTATTTAAAGCGGCATATCGATGTTTTTTTGCATATTAAGTATATACATGCGTTAAAACAAGAAAATTTCCAATTTTTCTCGAATACATTTTTAGAGTAGCAAGAATATAATGATGAATTCATTAAGAAAACATTATAAAAAAAAGACCAAATGTTTGTGGGATACATGGTATCAGTAGGATTCAAACTCCCACCTACAAAATTGCACACTTCAAGGAAACTTCCCAACATAATGCAACGTTTATCAATTGGCACACATACATGTAACTGTACATGATGTACCTTTCATTCAATTTGATTTTACTATTACTACTCATTTCTAGCGCCCACAAAAAATGTCATCAATGACCACTGTTAATATAATAAAATAATATGCAATTAAATTAAAAATTAAATAAAACTATATTAAAAAATAATAAATTAATAAATTAATTTAATTTATTAATTATAAATGTTGTCAAATACGATGACATGTTTGTATAAAATTATATATTTTATGCTTTTAAAGAAACATGTCAACGTATTTAACAATATTCAATAATAATTCTCTGTAAATGACTTCATTTTTGCAAATGTTTTTGTCAACCTACCATTGATACACCCCTTTAAGGACAAACAGTATTTTCTTAAAACTGTTTATAAAGATTTGTTTTATTAAATTGAATAAATTTTGTATACAACATATTCTCTCAAACATTTTTACTCTTCTAACCAACTTGTAAACTGAATGTTTTATAATATTTACCATATGCCTTCCACCAGCTTTCAAAAGCTGAAATTTCAGAACATTTTACATAAATAATTCATGTTTATTAAAATTATTGACCCCTTACCAGCTGAGCATGAAGCTATGCCTCCATTGTGAATTACCAGAACTTTAAAGGGGCCTGTTCACAGATTGGCAAATTATTTGACAATTTAAAAAAAATTTGTCATGATCCCAAAAAGACTAATATATAACATAAATAGTAAACAATCGCAATAACACTACTGACATAGAAATACGTTGGAAATATAGTGCAGTTCATGAAAAATTATCAACTGAAATGGATAAAATTATACAGTGTTTGTAAGGCTTTTCATCTGTATTTTGGAAAACACGCATATTACTTACATAGCGTTAAAAATTCAACACTATGATTGTAAGTCAGAATGGCCGAGTGGTTAACCCGACATATTTTTTATCACGGCAGTCGTAGATTTGTGTCCAGGTGAAGGCAAATCTTGTCATTAATTTTTTCCTCAATATATATTTGTTTTTGGTTAGTCCAACAGTTTTAGTTAGCAAGCAAGAATGGCAGTACATCAAAAATACCTTACCCGAATAATGACTGCCTTTCCAAACACCATGTAAGTTCCTTCTCGTATCCTGGTAACATGTTCTGAGCACCTGCATTTGGCAGCCATTTGACGAACCTACACGTACAAATATACGGTTTCATATTTTCATAACTATATGACCCAGTGCAAGAACATGCCAAGACAGTAGTTACCAGTACTAATTAAATGATATAATAGGCAGAATGAAATCAATGAATTTTCAAAACTACAGCAATCTTTAAAAGGACCAATTATAAAGTGTGTATGTACGATCTTTCAATTATTATATCAATCATTTTCAAAATAAGCAGATGAAAGTGACAATAAAACTTGAAATCATACATAGAAATGACAAAGGAAACATTTCAATATCAATTAAATCAACTCAGAAAAACATAGAAACGACGATGGAAACATTCAATATCAATTAAATCAACAACTACTAGTGTCAACTTTTGCATCTTTTATTAGTGTTGTGTAACCTAAACCAACTGTCAAGTCAATGTATATACATGTATTTGAGTTTCCGCTCGTACAGACGAAACCATGGTGATTAAAAACTAGCTAATTGTGAGTTTAAAAGCGATGTTTGTTCTTAATGTTTATTCCATTTTAAATAGTACTATATGTTAATTAACTGTATTTTGTTAGTGCATTTATGCCACTATATCTGTTGTAAGATCGTACATACACACTTTAAAGTGATGGCAACTAACACAACAAACCATTATGGACGATACTTTATATTTCATTATAGCCCAAGACAAATTGTCCTGGCACTTGTCAAAGTTTGTGCACCACGATGCTTTGGCCATTCCTATTAATGCTATACCAAGGTATTTCAAAATGTTCAGTGACATGCCTAGAATTAACACAATTTCCTTTTAAAAATTAATACTGTTTTCATAGTCATTATAATTATAGTAATAATATATTCCTGGATAATGGTCCAATCAGATTAGTTTTTCCAATGTATACCTCTTCATCCAAGTTAAGAGGGCGGGACTTAGCAGATACAGGAGGTTTTGGGGGCGGAGTCACCGGCTTTTGCTCCTCCTCCTTCTCCTCCTCCTGCTCTATTTCCTTCTCAATCTTGATGATGCCCGGTGGTTCCAGCCCATACTTGTAACCAATCCTGGCCAGTTCCAGCAGAGTTACTATCACCTGACGTTCAGACTTGTGGGCAACTGTTGGAGGTAAGATGATACAGTTGCTTTAAAGAAAAGACAGAATGTGCAACATGTTCACTAAATAGAGATTAACCTGAAACTTATTTTGATGAGTAATCAATTTAAAAAGTAAGATTTTCTAATGACTTCTACCAAAATTATTTATTTTGATTTTAATACAGACAGACAGCTTTAAAGGCCCCCTGTTTTGCACTGACAACTTAATACATGTATACAGTATACCTATATCTGCATTCATAATCTAAATTGATAAAAGATGATCAGAGACAAAGTCAAAGTCTCTTACATTGAAATTGTAGGAAATAAGAAAGAGAACACAAGGACAGAATTTAAAGCCACACAATCATTAATAATGCACAGGACTAAACTCGTAAAATGTAGGATAAAATATCATAGAGTTGTTATTCACAATGTCTTAATTGTTTTCATAAGAATGTTAAAAGTTCTACATTTCACATGGAAAGAAAGAGTGTACAGCGAAGTAATAATTGCTTAAACAGGTAGTAGCAGCCTACAACACGACAAGGGTACTGGTACGTACAACAATATGGACATGCTTGTTGTGACATGTTTGTAAGTACGAAAACACTGACTACCATTACCACCAATTGTTTTAAAGATGTGCACCAGAGACACAATGTTTAATTAAGAACAACAAATGACCTTAATAGCAGCTAAAAACGAGGAGGGTATGTTTTTTGTGTTGTTTAAAAATTTCAATGCATCTTAAATAAAGCAAAATGATACCTGCTAAAAGGCAACAGCAACAAAAACAAACAAAAAGAATATCTAGAAGCTTATTTTCATACACTGACTAATATCTCCAGTCGTAAAATGACATGCACACCGACTATTTTAAATTTTGTTCCAAGCTTCCAACATCAATAGGAAATGGGTCAACAATACAGCCATACACCTAATTGATTGCATACATATTTCATGCATTTTTTCAGATTAAAACGGTCACACAGAACCATCAATTTGCCCTCAGCATAAGATCATTTTGAATACATTCAAAGAACGTTTATATTTCATTGACATCTTGACACTGTTGCCCATGTTGCAACACAATAAAAGCATAATACAGAGGACTGTATAAACTAAATAAAAGTTCAATCATTCCATCACATTTAATAAGGAAATTTCATCCCATCCACACTGGAACAAATAGGAATGAAGAGAACACTTCATTTGCCATCAAACTCAACCTAAATTAAGAAAGCAGTTGAATACAGGAATCTACAGTTATCAAGATGTAAAAATCAAAGTGACCAAATGAATTTCATAAGATGGAAAAAAGAGTCATCAGTTATTCTTTTTGAGAAATTAATCAGTTAATATGAAATTAAAGGATTTTGAAAAAGTAAGCAGCTAGAAAAAGAAATCAAAAGTTAGAGCACTGGTTAACTATAAAATACAATTGCAATTTTTTTCCCAAAGCTGTCATTTATGCTTGTAAGATTTATATAATCGCTTCAACAGGATGAAAACAGTTACAGATAGAGTAATCTGTACAAACCACTTCTTTTCAGATTACTTTGAAACCTGTGTTGACAAGCATAGTGTTTCCAAGATTCCTTTAAATCAAACTACTCACTATTTGCAAGAGTGACACGACTTACCTTTTAAACTGCTGAAGAAATAAGAATGAAATGAAATTAAAATGGACTGTGGACATTGTTGTTATTTTTCTTGTTGTTTCCCAAGGAAAGACATTTAATACCACCAAACTCCAATACTAACACTTTGCTGTGCATTTTCTGAACCTTTGCTGATAAATATTATATTTGGTAATTTATTAGTAATTTAGCAAATGAAAAATATTACACTGAACAGTCAGAGTGCAGTAATGTAAAATATTGGAATCGATGAGTTGCAAACTGTATGATGCCATGACACATAAACCATTTATCTGATAACAGAGAGATGAGAATTACCAAGATCTTCACTCTCAAACAGGCAGTCGTCCTTCATTCCAAACGACTTGGCCCACTTGATGAAGCTGGCTGAGTTGTCTCTGGCAAACCAGGACCCAGACTTTGCATTGCGGCGACACTTCAGATGGGCTGCTGGAATACTCTGGAAACAAGTCACTGAGTAATTTGCTTGATAGCTTTTACAAGCAATATACCATGGATCTTTTTCTACA
Source organism: Congeria kusceri (assembly GCA_027627225.1). Lineage (NCBI taxonomy): Eukaryota > Metazoa > Mollusca > Bivalvia > Myida > Dreissenidae > Congeria > Congeria kusceri. The sequence goes on from CM051024.1 coordinate 84,381,989, forward strand.
ATAATATAAGAACAACACATTCCTAAGTAATCCAAACAACTGAAATCCCAAAACCCAGCTTATATTATATCATATTAAGCATTATCTACAAATGAAAGTATAATATAAAAGTGTCGTCCTGGATTAGCCTGTGCATTCCTCACAGGCTAATTTGGGATGGCACCTTCTGCCTACAGTGGATTTATGTTTAGAAGAGACTTTATTGAAAATATCATTAAAGCGGAAAGTGTTGTCCTGGATTAGACTGCACAGGCTTATCCAGGACGACACTTTAGTGACTTTATGCACATGCATTAAGTGCGGTTTTCCCAAAACACGCCTCACATGTATAAAACTAGCTAAGCATGATCATTTGTGTTGTTTTTTATAAATGGTAGTAAAAAATTGTTGTTGTTTTTATAAATGGTAACAAAAAAGGGTGCAATTTGAGGAAATTGACCCAATATTTTTTGTACACCAAAAATGGTGCTGCAGACAGAAAATATGCCTAGGAATCACTAATAGTTTTCAATATAATTGAGGCGCGTCGTGGGGAAACCGGACTTAATGCATGTGCGTAAAGTGTCGTCCTGGATTAGCCTGTGCAGTCCGCACAGGCTTATCCAGGACGGCACTTTCCACCTACAGTGGATTTATGTTTAGAAGAGACTTCCTTGAAACAGAAAATACCATAAAAGCGGAAAGTGCCGTCCTGGATTAGCCTGTGCGGACTGCACAGGCTAATCCAGGACGACACTTTACGCACATGCATGAAGACCGGTTTTCCCACGTAGCGCCTCAATTATGCTCATAACACTACAACTTACATCACTACTCTTGCCCTCTTTCACCCACTCCTCTGCCTTTTTGTGAATGATGTTGGCCAGATCACAGACGTGCACACCATTGTCCAGAACGTCCAGGAAGTTCTCACCAGATACGTCAATTTCTGAAATGAAATTTATTGTGATATAACTAAACAACTGAGAAAGTAAAAGAAACATCAGTGTGTCTTCAATGTGAATATGTGGTGTACATTTTTACTTTGGTCAAGGACATCATGTAATGTAAAGCAAGTAACAATTGTGTACAATTGAATTACTTTTGTATCATAAATTCATTAACCTCAAAATCTATAAGGTTTATGCTACAAGTAGATTGGTGCAGAGACATACCATATCAATAAATGTTATATACAGTACGTGCCATGCAAAACCCGCAAAGTTCGCGAAATGTGACGAGCCGATTTGATCGCGAATAGCAGATCGCTCGCTCGCGATGTCCTGAAATTTATCTAATTCTCGAGACAAAAATTTGCGCTTGTTCGCGAACTTTCGTGGCAAATAATTTTGTCCCGCCACAAATCGTGACGAGACATTAATTAGTAAAATGCACACCTGTACGCAATGTTTTCACTTAGCAGTGAATAAATAATTCGTTTTAGAAAACTTTGTGGAATTGATATTTTAAACTATACATTGAATTATATAAGCTACAAAATCATTTAAATTAAGATGTGACATTTGTTGCAAAAGATTTGAACGCTAATAATCGAATATTCAATGTATTACCAGTTAACCGCCTTAATAATTGGAGAACTGGTTATTCGTTGCCATTAAAAAACCCAAAGAGTATTATGATATAAAGACTGAATAAACTATTGCTATGTACTTCTATCTTATGTAGGCTATATGTAGCTTCATTATCATTCAAAATGTGAACTGGAATTTTAAATGACTATTAGAAAAAAAGAAGATAAATCCCAAAATACATAAACATGAATAAAAACAATTAAGATGCCACGATCAGTTTGTTTGCTTTATTGACACGTCAGATAACACATTGGTGGCCTGTATACACAACATGTGAAAATTTTGAAAGGTAGCTATGGTCAACACGCATTCACCCCCACCCCTCATTGGGAACCAGTAGTCTGCAGAAAAAATTATGTTTTCTTCAGCAAACACCCATTTTAAAAGAGGCTACAATAACCGTTGTGATGGTTTTCGTTTAATATACATCTGTATTTACATTTATTTTGTTTACCAATGAGTAAACAATAAGTAAATTCTATAAATAAATGTTACAATGAAACCAAACGTTACAAATAATTATAGACACTTACGTGTATATAACCACCTTCAATACAATTCAAGCACATGATTATTATAAAATATTGTGTCAAAACGTCGGGGATTTGCATCTTTATGATGATTTTAAATATGATAAAATTGAATATGCTGCTGCACGGGTGAGGATGACATATATGTACATGTAAACAAATAATCTGAATGGATATTCTAAAAGAAGGAATGTTTGAAATAATCACGCCAATGAAGAATAAGATAATAATGCGTTTTTATAACCATCACAAGAACCCCGTATACACATTCACATAACAATCGAAACAATTAATTAACGATTAAAGGGACTTGTTCACAGATTTTCGTATTTTTGAAAAATGTCATTAAATGAATTTACTTACAAAACTGTCATATCTGGAATAGTTTTAAATAATTATAATAACAAGGAAAAAGATAAAAATAAAAAATGTGCCTGCCCTGGGGTTCGAACCCGGGACCCCTAGAAGCAAAAGCTAACGCGCTACCACTACACCACGCAGGCTTTTGAATTTGGATGGCAGTTTAAACGCTATGTCGGTAATACACGTTTTTGCTAAATTATCTATGAAAAGCGTTACAAACGCTTTATTATTTTTCCAATTTCGATTGATGATTATAAATAAACGAACATATCTTTTTAACATTTTTCTTAGTCAGGAGTGTTATTTTGCTTGTGTGAATATAATGCATACATTCTTTTTTGAATCTATGACAATTTTTTTGAAAATTGTCATTTTGCCAAACTGTGAACAAGTCCCTTTAACTAATAGATCATTTAAATAGACATCAGTTAATATTATTGTAAAAGTGACATCAAATTCAAATTAAGCAAATTAAGGAAAAGTTACATATTCGTAAAAGTGGTGATTATTTATAGTGAACAAAAGAACAATCAGTGATATATAAGTTTAAGTTGATTTTAATGATTATTGTCCGAATTGTAAATGTAAACTTAAACGTATATACACACTATATGAATTCATTGTGACTTTTATATGCGTTTTCACTGTTTTCTTTTATTAATACGGCTTTATTATATAATTATATATTAATTAACCGTAATATGAAAGATACAAAATTAATGTATCTATATTTAACATACACTGTGTGACACACAATGCAGAATGTAGAATGTTGCGATAAGACCGTAAAAACTGTACAACTCATAATTTTTAAAGAGCAGAAGCACATATACCTGTAAAATCGCCGCGAATCGTGACGGCATTTCGTGACATATTCATCGCGAAATCTCGCGCCGGGACCACCCGCTATATTTTGCGATACATCGCGAACTTTCGTGACGTCGCTTCGCCAATATTGATCGAAGGCTCGTCACGATAGCGCGAATTCTGCGGGTTTCGCGTGGCACGTACTGTACATGTGTAACAATAATAAATCTTTGAATGGCACTAAGAAATAAGAATTTATAGCCAAAGTTATACATTTTTCATGAATACCAATTGTTTTTACATATATTCTCCAGAAAGTATGAAAATAATTGCTTCATTTTCACACAAATTCTTAAATTTTATAATAATCATTGGTTATTGTGACTTGCGCGAGCATAGCTTTATGCTGACCTAGTGTTTTAGCAATCCATTCAGCCAGATCATCTCTCAAAGGACCAAATCCCTCTTCTTGCATTGCATTTATTTTCAGTGTGAGCGTCAAATCTTCCTCAGGGCCGTCAGCTTTGTTTGGTTCCTCCATAACTGAAATCTATGAAAAAAGATATATGTTAGGTCATAAAATAGTTAAATGTATGTATTGTGGATCATTTTGTCACAATAAATATTTGCACTATTCAAACTTCACATAAGTTTAGGCTAAAACAAATTAATGAATTGTTTCTCAGGCACTTTTTCCAAAAAATCAGGAGGGAGAGCGTTTTTTTTTTTTTTTCTCCTATTCTTGTATATTGGCACTATGTAATGGCTTATTTAAACAAGTAAATTAGTGCAGATTAAAGACAATTTTAAGTTTTAATAACAACATAAGCATCCCTTTTAATAAAATTTTAATATAGATTTATTAATCACAAACGGTAATTTATGCAAGCTGACGTAAAAAGGCAATCAACTTGAATGCTCATAATTCACATAAGTACCTTCAAACTGATAAACCATCAGCATTAAAGTACTCTTATTTATAGAATTTAACCTTTCGTAATTCATATTTTTTATACCTGTCAAAAATAGGTAAAAAAAGTGCAATAAATCACCAATATTTTTTGGAAAGGAAAATCAACACTTGTCAATGAGCTGGCATTTTCGTTTGTTTCCATAGGACTTATATTGACACAGATTTTTGTTTTAAAAAATATGGAATGCTAAATATAACACAAGCAAAAGCATCTACTAAACAAAAGTTTCAGTAACAAAATAGACAATATTTTTAACGGTTCCCAATCAAATATGACTTTTTTTTTAGCTCACGTGTGCACGAAGTGCTCGGTGAGCTATTGGTATAGGGGACCTCGACTGTGTCGTCCGTGTGCTGTCAACAATACGGTTCGTTCGCAGGCTGGAGACTTCACTTTTTATCCAAACTTAACCAACCTTGCACAGTTTGTGTTTGGCCACAAAATCTCAGATGGGATTGTTATTGGGTCAGATCACACCAGTAACACTAGAGTTATTGCCCCTTTTTCATGCAAAAAAAGTGCAAAAATGCCTTTTTCCAACGTATAGACTTGATTTTCCATCCAATCTTTACCAAACTTTTATCTCAGAAGACGCCAAAAATGGGCCAGATCATGTTTCAAACACTTGAATAATTGACCTTTGTTTATTTAAAAATATACAAAAATGGACGTTATTCAGGATAGAGACTTCATTTTCATCCAATCCTCACCAATCTTGCACAGTTTGTCTATTACCATAAGATTACAATTGAAGTTGAATATAAGCAAGATGGGGCCAGAAACACCCGCGTTATTGCCCTTTGTTTGTGTAAACAAATATGCAAAAATGGACATTATTCAGCACAGAGACTTCATTTCTCATCCAATCTTAATCAATCTTGTACAGTTTGTCTTTGACCATAAAACACTGTATTATGTGATCTTAGAATAAGACATCAAACATAGAATGGACATGACTTCTGTCCTTTTTTTCACATAAAAGTGTGCATTTCATGTTGTTTATGTATGTCTGTTATATTCTGTCAATACTTTTGGTATAATTAGCATTTTTCTAAGACTTTTTCATTAAAACTGATTGTGTCTTTGGTCATTTTTACTGTTTTTATAAACTGTGTTCATGCACGCATGGACACAGTTTCATTTTTTGTGTGAAAATTTTGTAAAACCATAAAAGTATACAGTTATGTGGTAAAATCAATTTTACTGATTCAGTTATAAATGCATGTGTTTAATGCACTATTTACTCTGCACAATTCTTAAATTACAAATGGTAAACTGCATATAAAACATTGGTGTAATAAAACATTTTTATTCTATGTTTGACGTCTTATTCTAGCTTTACATAATAGTGTGTTATAAGATTAAAGGTGAGGTCGAATATATGCAAAATCGGGCAAGAAACACCAGATATATTGCCCTTTGTTTGAGAAAAAAATATACAAAAATGGACAGTATTCAGGATAAAGACTTCATTTTTCATCCAATCTTCACCAATCGTGCACAGTTTGTCTATGAACATAAGACTACAGGTGAAGTCCAATATAAACATGATTGGGCCAGAAACACTGGGTGTATTGCCCCTTGTTTTTGGAAAAAAAACATCAACAAATTATCAATGATTGGCTTGCACACACAATTTTTGATTCAATGTTGACCAAACTTTCACAGTTTGCGTATGACCATAAAAATTGATTGATAAAATTTGATTTCCAACAATTGCAAACTTATGCAGTTATTTGTACATGCAACATTGATGGCTTCGGAGCTTGCATTAACATCATTTATTATCATTGGACAGAAAATTATCAAAGAAAAAGCAAAACTTTACCTTATAGCACAGCCATCGCAATCAACGCATTGCAACTAGTTCTCCAAAACTGTCTGCGAAAAAGACATCAAATTCTACTGTTTCTGCATTTTCCAGAATTGTCACTGATTTAATGAAAAAGGGTCAGGTTAGAATATCGATAAAAATGATTTGAGAATCATTAGCAAAAAAACCCGTAAATCCACTACCAAACCCGTACTTTAGTTAGCCCATTGCACTAACAGATGTTTTAAATCAAAATTGATCCAATCCCCTTTTGCATATTGTTCAGATACCTTAATTTTCAAACCTGTCACAACAGTATGGTCTTCATCTGTGCCAGTTCTCAGGTGAGCGCTTTGGGCCATCATGGCATTCTTGTTTCAAAATTTACACAGTATTTCACAATTTGTATATATCCGATTTATATAATTGAATCAGTCACAAAGAAAGTTACTGGTAATTCCAAAATCTCTACTGGGTAACTCTTCTTCCGCTATATTAAAATGCGAAATTTTAAGCCGCTGTCCATGGGATCTAAATCAATACATCGTAATTTTAGTAATAGTTCTAATGAACGTTTATGGTGTTTATTCGTCCGAAATCTATTTCTTATTTATGAAAGGCATTGTTCAAAAGCACTTGGTACGAACGGAATATTTAATAATGTACATGCTGGTTTACCCAAGAGTCATCACCAGTTATCACATAAAGAAAATAGACAATAGCAAGTTACCAAAATGTTAATAATTAACAGATTTCAATGGTTAGTTTTTGTATTTTGTTCGGTAACATGTCCATTAGGAACACTTTCTGCAAAGTTTTATAAATATAAACATATTTCTGGACTGCTCCTTTAAAACCTGGATGCGATCATAAAAAAATAGTAAATAAAATAAAATAAAGGACAAACACTGGTGCAAAGTTGGCCCAACAGAGTAGCGACAGGATTTTGGTCACTACTTTCATGCGCTGAAATGGCATGGTTAGCATTAATATTTCTTAATAAAATTTACATACCTGCAAAATTTATTCCTCAATAATGTTTCATAAATTTTTGTATGATAACACTTCCATTTTTGATGCAACACCAATTTAAACCTACACACTATTGCATTTTTAAACACATCTTGCTGTCCTCCACTGAGTAAACTTTAATAGATATTCTGCTACACTGAAACGATTTTGATTGGTCATTCAATTCTATTAATAAATACATTCATCATCTGATTGGTTGAAGCATAATTAAAGGGTTAAACAAGGCAAGGTAAACATGGCGGATTGTATATGAAAGTAGATTTATACAAAAGTTTTAATCTGAATTAAACGCATGTCCTAGGTATATTTAACACATGTTAAGTAGTTTAGGTTTTTTTTAATAAAATACATTGATGGATAACTTTATTGAGCAAATAATGGAAATTTATGAAACTTTCTGCTTTCCACCACATAAAATGCCTTTCAGCGATGAGACGTTATAGGAAATTTAGCCCAATCTAAAAAGTAGCACTAAATAGTATAACTTGTTAGAGCTAGGTGTATATTTAGCTACTTTTTATATGGGCAATATACGCTTGCAGCGCATAACTGGTGGAAAATAATCCTTCTATGTCTATACTGTTCTGACAGGATTTCGATCGCAATGTTCACGTCCCGAAATTATATAGTTATTGTGAATGGATTGTAATAAAAGTTACATACCTGGGCAGATAAACCAGTCCTAATTAATGTTCCATAAATATTTTTATAAAATGATAATGACCCTTTCATTTTGGATGCATGAACGATTTAAACCTACACACCTGTGCATTTTTAAATAAATGTAGATAACCGCCGCTGTGTATCTGTGTGTTAAATTTTATCAATAAATCTGCTGAGGGCATTGCGTCATTTCTATCCGTTAGTTGGTTCTATTAATAAAGTTGAAGGTGTACACAAGGCAAAATAATGGATGTCTGTACATAAATGTAGTAGATGAATATACAGGTTTAAATTGGTATTTATGCATATTTTTGGTACATTTCTGCATATGATGTGAAGCAGTTTAGGTATTGTCTATGTAAACTCCACTGATAACTTTATTGTTGCAAATAATAGCAACTGATGAAAATTAAAACTTTCAGGTTTCCACCACATAAAAGGTCCTTCGCCGATAAGACGTTCCAACGAGTTTAGCCCTATATAAAAAAGTAACACTAAATTCGTTGCACGTCTTATAAATATAATGTTCATCTGTATTCTCGTGGTACTTGACCTTTCAGTAAATATTTGGAGCAAAAAACAACTAACAAAACATTTTCTTTCAATAGCATGCTATAAATTGAACCTTTTCACGAAAATAACAACTGGAAATTGTGTTTAAAAGTAAAGTATTCGTCCTTAAATTATTCTGTTTTTCAATGCACCATGCAGCCATCTTGAAAAATTACGTCATCAGAAATCTCGCGGTAAAGCTTTTGTTTTGAAATAAGTTTGCTGTTACTGTATAAACAAACACAAATACACTTTCAATTGTTGGATTGTAACCTTTAACAAATGTAACAAAACAATAATTTGAGTTTTCATTTATATTTACTCAGACGAAAGTGTAAACATTGACCCCCTAATGTCTACTGATAGCTGCAAGCTGATACGAAAGTAATTTATTAAGTATATATATTTATGGTTTTAATCATATTACTTGTTTAAATTCGAATGAATGAATTTTTAACTTATTATTTTCTTAAAGAAAACCAAAAATATGTTAGATGTTGACTATTAAGCATGAAAATCCGAAGATAAACAATTACCGCGAAAATAGTGCTACCGCGAGAATACCGATGCCGAGTATAAGACTATACATTCGCGTTAAACGTCTCATTTATTAGACTACATAAAAAGTAACAATATAATTCGTTACTGTGGCATTACAAATTATGTTTCAAAGACAAAGAATCTGTGCATTGTGTTGCTCAAAATATACATAAACACTACAAATACCGTAAATTATTCGAACGCAATGTTTTTAATGTAAACCAGACGCCATTTGTAAACAAACTGTAGGTCATTTAAAAAATAATACATTTAAAATAATAGCAAAGGCGTCTATTAAATAACGAAAAGATCACAAACGTCATTAAAGTTATATCCATACTGAGCGGGTGTCGGTCATTTCTTACGCATGTATATGTCATTGCGTTACTATAAAGGACATTTATTAACCAATCCATCTTATTCAATATGAACATAACATAGGCCTAATTTAATTATTAACACTACATTATATTTTATGTATTTTTCATTTCATTAAAATGACCATATTATACAAATATAAAATATATAAAACGTCAGCTGCATCAGCACGAGAGAAACCCTTTGAGAGTCTATGTACGATATAACAATAGATACCAGAGATTGACAAAAAATAAAATAAAAACGAAAAAGTTAATTACCACATTCTTCTATTTGAAATGGAAGAACCATTGTTGTAAAACGCATACTGGCTACTTTTTAATCATAAACTAGTTTTCTGCTGTACAGCCCGAAACTCCAATACTTCTATATGCGTTGCTTCGCAAGTTGTTTTAGATAACACAGTACTAATAAATGATGCAAAATTCGACACTCGTATTTGTTTATTTATTCGATATATTAGTGTTTACCTCGTCAGGTTTATGTTTATCTGTCTGTTTTCAAGTTACAGTAAAACCCCGCTAATACGACCACTTTGGGGTCTTAATAAAAGTGGTGTTAATAGCGGGGTGTTCGTATTGTCGAGAACCGGCAGATCAACGAGTCCAAGTCCAAGTCCAGAGTTTATTGCATAAACATTATACAATGTCAAAGCACAATAAATAATATTGACATGGAGAAGTACACGCTCAAAGGAGCATACAACAAGAAAATTTTTAGCATCTCAATAATAACTTTTATAATAATAGTGAAACATTACAGATATTAATAGTAAATGAACAGTTTGGTGGATTCATAATAGTAAACAGTGTGAAATTTACAGAGTAAATAATTAGATATGCATAATATATAAATTTAGCGATATTGTATAAAGTAGTACTACCGGTTGTTTTTAAAAGCAATTCAAATTTATTTAGCGTAGGCCAGTGACAGTAATAAGGTTTAAAATATTTCATTCTGAGCTCCTTGTACATTGGACAAACAAGTAAAAAATGATATTCTGATTCAGTCAGGTTCATGTTACAGGATCGGCAGATTCGTTCATTAACAGACATGTTCGAATATCTACCAGTTTCAATAGCTAGTTTGTGTGAGGACGTTCTAAATCTTGCGAGGGCAAATCTGTATTTCTTTTCATGAATTTTTTGCAAATATGGCTCTAATTTGAGTTCATGTTTGATAAGAGAATATGTTTTTAGTTTGGTTGAAGAATTAACGTCGAAATGCCATGTTTGGTGATAACTATCTATAATTCGCCTTTTAACAATTTCCAAAGTGGTTAAATCCAATTTTTCGGTATTCCAAATTTCACCAAAACCGTTAGTTACAAGACATTCCTTTATATTTGACACCCAATTATTTTTATCCTGGATTCTGTTTCTTACCGTATCCCTCTTTAGCATGTTATACACTTTTTTTACAATGTGATCATTATGTGAATTTATCACTTTATACCAATATTTTAACATATGGATTTGGCGGCATACATGAAAAGGGATCCTACCGAGTTCTCCGTAGAGTGCAGATAAATTTGTAGACTTTTTTACGCCAAGCAGTGATCTTAAGAATTTAGTGTGTATCAATTCAATGTCTTTAGCTTGATGGAAGCCCCATATTTCCGAGCAAAAATTAATGATTGGGGCAACAAGAGTATCAAATAATTTTATTCTTTGCTGTATTGGTAATTCAATTGCATCAAATATCTGAAATAATTTACCTAATGAGAAGGATGCATATTGTGCGATCGATTTTGGGGATCTGTAAAAGTTACCATTTTTAAACAGGTTTATGCCCAGGTATTTGAACGAACTCACAATTTCAACTAACGTATTGTAGATATATAACTCAAACGTTGTAGCCCTATTCCTGAACGACGTCATCGATAGGCCGTGTATTAAGTGAAGCGGTAAGGTTATGTAATAATTCAGTCTCGCTGAACAGTCTATCTTGTAAGAGCGGGGTTTTATCCGTGTCAAAAACTAATTTTATTTTCGTTTCATTACCTTTAGAGGACTTATGTGATACGTTTTTATCATCATCTACAGAAATTTTCATGTTAAACGATAGACATGCATGATCCGAGAATTCGTTGCAGTCGTGCACACACAAATTCTGGATTAAGCAAAACGTTTCGTGTTTTAGTAGAAGATAGTCAACGACGCTGACTCCCCTGCTAGAGCAAAAAGTGTATTCACCCACATTTTTATCAACCCCCAATCTGCCATTTGCTATTAGAAAACCAATTGTTTGACAGAGTTGTAAAAGATTTCTACCAGCCGCATCAATAACTGTATCTTTGCTATTTCGTTGTAAATTATAATCATTTACTTGAGTTATCGTCGGTTGAAAATCGTCTAAATACTTATCAAAAATAATATAATCATATTCGTTGGAGGTTCTACAATTTAAATCTCCTATAATAAATGTAAATTCTAGATTATCAAATTTTACTATATCAGATTCGATTTCTTCAAAAAAGTCAAAGTCATCTCTAGCTTTGGAATTACTTGGTAATCGATATGCATGGCAAATGTAAACGTCAGTATTATGTGGAAAGACGGATTTATCTAGTTTTATCCATATAATACCATGGTTGTCTTTACTAACAATAATTAAATGTTCTTTTAAACATGTTTTGAAATAAACAGATATTCCACCGCTACATCGTCCTTGTTTTCTTTTTAGTTTATGTCCATATATGTGTTCACTTTCGAAATTTGGTATTTCTATATTAAAGGAATTATTGCTATTTATCCATGTTTCGCAAAATAAGACTATATCAAACTGTTGTAGATGGTCAATAAAGTCTTCATCACATAATTTCCGTTTCAGCCCATTAATGTTCCAGGATGCTATCCGAATAGTATGGTGCGTGTGACGCCCCTACTGGTGATCCATGGTGGTGTCCTTCGCAGCCTTGTATGGACTTCCGTTAATGTACAGCGTCGGTCCATTGAACTTTACGTTCTTCCCGTCTTCCTTTGCACGCCGCATAACGTCATACAATGGTTTGCGGGCATCACGTACCTCTTTCGGCAGCTGCACTCCTATGCTAATATTTCTGTCCTTCAGCCGTTGTTTTGTAGCGGACTCGAATGAAGCAGCGCGGATTCGCTCTCGATCTTGACTATAGTGGAAACCGACGATGATCGGGCGTGGTCGGTGACCTTGAGTGCTTCCCCTGGTGGCTGGGCGGTATGCGAAGTCCAGCTTCATGTCATCGTGCACCTCCAACACTGTATTAAAGATGTTTGATATGACTTTAAGACAGTCCTCAGGTCCGGCTGATTTGGCTTCCGGCACGCCATAGAAGACAAGGTTGTCGCGCATGGACTTTGTCTCTAAGTCGAGAAGTTTGGCTTCCGTCTTCTTCTCCAGTGTTTCTAAAGTGCGATACTTTTCTTCTAAATGCGTGCATGATTTGCTAAGTTGTTTAATCTTGGTGCTGACATTTGAAAGGTCCTCAGAGTTTTCATCAATCTTCGAACCTAGAAATTGTGCACAAGTCTCCGTATGTTGCACTCGACTGTCAATGTCTTTTACCTTTATTTCCAGGTCCGATACTTTAGCGGCTATGGAGTTTATAGTGTGTTCAATACGGTCGATAGACTTCATTTTGTCTTTGATACTTTTCATTTCAGATAAGATTTCAGTTGCCCACGGTGGTTGCATCATGGATCCGAATGCAAATGGGGTAGGTGGGGGAGGTGGACTCTGCCCGTATCCAGGGTAGGGCTGTGAATATGCCATGTACGGCCAGTTTGTACCAAAGTCCGTAACAAGAAATTGAGAAGAATTGTACTGACCAATGCCCACTTGTGTGTCAGTTTGTTTACTTCTCTTGTCAGCGTGGTCGTTTTCAATAATGCCCGATCTGCCCGAGCTGCCCGATTTCCCCGTGCTGTCCTCTAATAATGGCGAAATTGTTTTTCTCTTAGATTTCTTATTCCCAGTAGTGCTAGGAGCTTTTTTTGCAGACATCAACAGTTCGAAGCTAGTGTCAAACTTTTATCCAAAAATCTAAACCACTCATCATTAGGAAACACATTAAATCCCTCAAAAAGAACCGAGCTCGAAATGTGTGTACTCCTCCATTGAAACACGTGACATCCAATCAGTCAGTACATTCATACTTCTGTGTAATTTCAAGCTTTTTATGAAAATAATGAATAATCAATAGATAACGAAAATTCCAATTTGTTTTCAATAATGTTTTATTAAATAGAGATAATGTAATTTATAGTTATGGATACATGTATGAACTTTACATTAAGTAGGAAAATAAATAAAACTTGATTAACTAAGCCCATTTAAGGTTCGGCATTCATTCTTTCAAGTTTATTGCATTAAACATATGCATGTTTATAGCAAATGATACATAATTAGTGCAACATGACGATGTGAGTATATCAGTGCTAACCGCTAACTGTCAGCTAGTGTCAATTAACGTCATCTGATACACAGTCGATGTGCTAACCCCTTATCAAAACAGTTGTAACATTGTTTTTCACACGCTCCTTTTATGCCGCAAACCATTATGTTATCTCCACGGCATATGTTGTTAATTGATGATGTTAAGTGTCAACGACCAAATGACACTGGTCGCAATAACGGGGTTATTTTCAGCATTATTTGGTACGTTCGGTCTGGGATTAGTGGTCGTAATACGGAATAGCGGGGTGCCCGTATAATCGGGGTTTGCGACCATTGAAATATATAGGGAAACAACCGTGTCTTTTAAAAAGTGTCCTATTTAGCGGGGTGGTCGTAAAATCGAGGTGGTCGTAAAGCGAGGTTTTGGTGTATATTGTCACTTTCATCTACTTATTTTGAAAATAATTGATATGAATGATCCTAAATGCAAACTTTATACCCTCAGAAGTACAATAATTAATACATTTACGTCATATAAAATGTGATATTCGTTAATATAATGCTATATATATTATTCGTTTTATTATTTTTCAAGTTATATATTATATTATAATAATACTTGTAGTGGCCAGCGATTGGCTGATAAGCCACGCCTCCTTTTGGCGTAGCAAATGAGAGTTCTGTTGTATTATCATGCATGCTACTTTGTTACCAGTTGCCTGTTCGTAGTTACCGAGAATAAACCTATGAAACACAAATCCCTCTTGGGTCTTGACTTTAACATTCCGTTTATGGGTCATTGAACAATACAATACTAGTTAAAAAGTAAACCATGACTCCGGTAGCCGCAAAAGACTGGTATACTTCTACCATGTGTTTGTTTGTATATGGAAAACCATGTCATGAATGAAATTATAAAAGGGCAAAACATACTTTGCTTTAACCATATTTTAAAAAACCAGCTCATTATCGACCCTGAACGTTTTAACTTCTTTTCCTTGATGCCCTAGCACGGGAGTAGCTTTTCATGAATCGGGGTCAACTCGGCCCCAATTCTAACTCGGTCCGGTCTTTCTGGACCGAGTTAGACCAGGCCGAGTAGGACCGGGCCAGGTTATTATTCGGGCCGAGTTGACCCGATACCGCATTTCATTAGCTTCTTGATATAGCAGACTTTTATCAACACATCGAAAGTGACGTTTTCTTTCTTAGCCGGCGATTTAAATAGTCGGCTGTGATAGCCTTCTACCAATTGTCTATGTCGGTGTTTGTTCTGATTTATGGGTCGAATACCGATAAATTGTCTATTAACCATGGTTTATAGTAAACTCGTACCACAGTCAACCCGTACCATATTCAATACGTACACATTTTGGTCAACTCGTAGCCCTGGTCAACTTGTACTCTAGTCAAGTCGTACTACGTGGATTAGATGTACATTTAATGAAGAGAGTAACCAATGCTGGCTTGTATAAGACGGGGGAATACGCGACTAGATTAATAAAAGTTTATAGATTTCTTTAATGAATTCATACTGTCCGCATACACTGATGAGTCACTGAGATTGTTCCAGTCTAAGACTTTTATGACAGATAAGCTTATCCAAAAGGGTACGATTTAACTCTGGAAGGTACGAGTTGACCAGAAATAGGGCACGAGTTGACCAAACGAGGTACGAATCGATGGTGTCGGTTATTTCGTAACAAAGCCATTTCGTAACCATTCATTTTCGGTTATTTCGTACACATTGATTGCTCATTTCGTAACCATGTTCGTTAATCAGTTAATGAGGATACGAGTTGACCATATTCCACTTTAGCTTTTTCTTCTCTTTTCGCTATTTAGGTGAATATCAAACGGCATACTTCCGCCAGTATTTTATCATGGAAGATCAAGTTATTTCTGAGTTAGAAAATGCTTCGCAAATTGTTTTGGTATGTTATTAAGATTTCCTGTTTTTATTCTATCTGATAGCAAGGAATTTCATTTTTTTATCAAATGTATTTGCGAATGTTACGAGATAACCTAATACTTTTTGGATTGACCAATATTCGGACACCCCTGTAATCCGAATAATAATAAAACCTTGTTTGTACTAAATAGAATTGAGTAGTATGGGTATATTGGATTGTGCATACTCATGAGACATATATGGAACTTCAAGAACGCATTTTGTTAGGGTTGAGAAGAATTTTTTATTTTTTTTCCTCTGTAAAGAGAAAAGTCGAAATATGGGTGTTAACTTATAGATCAGTTTTGTATAGAGTATTTTGAACCAAAATGTTGTCATTGTTTCTTCCATTGTCATTAATACATTTTAAAAAAATTGTTTATAAATGCATAAATCATGGAGACCTCCTACCATGGAGACTTTGTACCTCAAAATCTGAAATGCATTAATTTTTGAGAACTACCATGGAGACGTACCTCTAAATCGGAGACTTTATACATTATATATTTGATTTGTTGTTGTTATTATTATACGTAAATATATTTTCATGATTCATTCAAAGGATAATCAAAGTTTCTTTCTCATTTAAAAGATTTTTTGTGTCTATGGAATATTTCTTTTGTTTATGTGCAACCCATATTAGTCATTCCAGGGATCTCGGAATCGCAAAACCAAGCGTATTTGGAAGCATACTTTTTCAAAAGGACGCATGTCAAAACCATACCAAAAGTCCTGGGATGCATGCATTTCTGCTTACCGGTTTACCCTGTTACATAACACATGCATGAAAGCCTGCAATCAACTCGGCACTAGTGGCGATATCAATATCGGCCCCTAGTACGCACTGCAGCTGTCGAAGTCTAGTTACTTAGTTCCGCCCACAGCAGTCCTTAAGCTCCGCCCACACCATTCCAGACAGTTACTATTAACTTTCATTGGTTAATTCGTATGTCACTCATTGGTATGCTTTAATCCACAAGTCAGTTAGAATGCGAAATGTGACAACATGCATCCGCAATTAGGCCTAAGGACAAGTAGCACAAGGTTGAAAACTAAAATCAAACAGCATTGTTAAAATAAGTGCAAAACAGCTTCAGCTGTTTCAGTTTATTAAAATTGACAATCAAATTTCATAAATAACTAAGATCGACTAAATCTCAATAGTACGATGATGAGAATATTTGTCTTTGACAGAAATTTCATGCGAAAATTTGAGGCCGAATTTTGACAGGAATATAAATGCATTGATCAATAAACGTACATGAAGGAACTTTCTAGTTTATTTCATATATCAAAGAAGATAAGGCCAACATTTTTTTTATCTTTTGTTTTACGGGAGCGCCGACCCTAAATTTTGACAAAATCAAATAAAAATAAAAGTAACTTTTGTGAATTTTATTTATAATTTCCCCGCCGACTTTGTATTTTATTTTTGTTTTTGTATAGAACACTTAGTTTATAACACAAACCATTAATTTCCAATATCCAGTCTAGTAACAGTCTGCCAGGTGCGTGGTTTCATCTCGGAAATTCATTATCAAATTTGCGAAAACAACGAGCTGTTTGTCAGCATTCACTATCTTATAAAAGATTATTGCTAGCAAGCTGCCGTAGAATCAGCCGACACAACTAATTAAAGGATTATCTTATTGATAAATGGAGTGTGAAATTTTGTGTCTGGAATATGTCAAATAGACTGGTTATCGGGTATGTTTACATTTCGGACAGTAAAGTCAAAGTGGATTGTTCTTGAGTTCTTACTTCAAATATAATATCCTATTTTACTAATTAGTTGTTTTTGATACATGTACTAATTGATATATATTTTGTTCAGCCTTTTTATGTTAACCAGAGTGCAACAATTCATTATAGTATACTATTTACAAATTTTAGTTCATTAATATTTTGTGAAGCACTTGTAAATATTATAACAGTGAGTGTATAAATGTTGACATGAAAATTATATTTAAAGTTATTCAAATTACTGCAATGAACAATAAGCTACAATGTTTAAAACATTTAATATAGTGCAAATAATTTAAGTGTACAAGTGCTTTTGTTAATGCCATAAAATTAATATACAGCACTGACAGTAAAATATATATCAATTAAAACAATAAAAACATTGAGGTAGGTTCCGCCAGTGGCCAGTGTTCCTAGAAAAGCCAGATGACAGGGGAATAGTGACAAATCATACTACAATTACATGACGCTTACAATTAGTAATGTGTGGATTGTAAACATTTTATAGCTGTTAATATCTTCCCCCACAATTGCTTTTTTTTCCCCCCCAAATCAGGCATTTCGTGCTAATATTCCCTATAAAAAGGCCATGCCCTTTCCCCCAAATCGGCAGAAAAAAATTGGAAAATTGATCAAAAACGAAAGAGAATCCATTTCAATTCGCAAAATAGCACAGAGCAACACAGTTTCTGACATCGTTACAGATTTATGTGAAAAAAATGTAATCATTTTGAGTGTCTTTGCCGACGAAGCAGAGGTGTTCTCAGGCATACACTTTGACATTATGAAAAGCTTTGGGTAGGTTTGATGAAATAAATATTATTGATTAAAATGCCATCAGACCAGTTTGAAAATAGGTAAACTTTTAGGGTAGGCCATGTCAATTTAAAGTATGAATAAAAGTAAACAGGTCGGGAAAACTACTAAATTTCAGTATTAAGTTAGTAAGCCCCAGATGATCCAGTAGTTACAAAAAGAATGAAAATTGACAAGATACCGTGTTCAACGAAAGTACCAGCTAATTAATGTCTAAATTAAAATAATAACAGACTTTAAATAACAAGTGTACAAACACAGAAATATGACAATACATTATGAAACAAAAGCAGTTGTCAAGTTAAAAATAATAAATGTTTGGATAAGTATTAAATAATGATCGTTTAATTCTGTTCAAATGATAAAAAGACATATTATTTTTATTTCCCCCCCCCCCCCCCGACTCAATTAAAAAAATAAATTCCCGTAAAACAAAAAATAAAAAAATGTTGGCCTAAATTAACAATATTGGCAATAATGTAAGTTCAAAATTTTGCAATGTCACATATTTTCGCGACCTCGCAAAAATGATCGTCGTCAACTTTACAGGTCACAAACATTTGTAAACACATGAAAACACACACTTTGGTGTTTAATCTCACAAATAATTAATCCTTTCCTGCAATTTTGTGTTGTTCACACGTTTCCAATTACTTAACTTGACAGTAACTTATGCTTTGTTGCCTGCCTGCTGTACTGCTATCAACACATAATAAATTTTTACCAGGCCCGCACATTACAAAGGAAAGCAGTTCACTAGTCTAGACCATCAATTGCCAGTTGTCCAGAATATACCTGTTATAAAATTAATTATTGTTAAAAAAATTGTTTTCTTAAGCATGATAATAATAGTGTTATATATAATAATAATACAATTACACAACTAAATAATAATAATAATATAATTACATAACCCAATAATAATAATAGTATTTATTTTTATTATTATGATAACTGTCATATATTGTATAATATTAAATTATTAACAATTTCATTCAATGTCACGTGTCAATACTTGCAATTTTCTTTTCTATTTGGGTGTCCTACTTTTTAGGGGGAAGGAGTCCCTGGACTCCTATTTTAAAATCCTAGTGAGATCCCTGCATTCTTATGATTCTAGACCAAAAATAACAAATCTTACGGGTATCCTAAAATTGTGAGAAAAAATACTTTAGTATTGGGATTTTTTTACATTGCAGGCACCACCAAACATAGTCACATCAGAACAGAGGCATGCTGCGGAACAAGTTATTCTGCAGTTCAGGAAAACCAAACTACCTTACAACCTCTGCAAACATATTCTAGGTAAATGGTCGCATTAATTTAAAATTATTAATAATGACACTGGCATATTTCAGTTTAAGTAGACACAAATAAACCTGTGGTCAAATTTTATGTTTCAAAGATGTGATTATTTAAGTGTTCCATGTACTTCATTAATTTTTTAAAGAATTGTTTCCCTACTGATTGGCAGTTCCAACGTGAGACAAATAACTTAGACTGGCATGTTGTGATACTGATTACTGCTGGTAAATTGTCCTATTTATTCCAGTATATTACTATATAACTATTGGTAGTTTAGAAATTTTTATTTCAGAGAAATGCAAGACAGACTATGTCCTCTTCCAAGCGGCAACGACCATTCAGGAAAGCCTGCTCAGGGAATGGTCCATTCTGTCCACAGAAGATATTGAGTCTCTACGGGCATTCTTGCTCCACTACATCACTCAACATATCAGGTAGCTGGGTTGAGCTAAGTTGTCCTGTATAATGGCATACTTGAACATTGGGTCAAGTCTATGCCAGTTGTCTTGTTGTGATCCATTGTTTCTGTTCCCATCTTTGTTAATAATTACTGTGATTTATCAGTCTTAAAAGTCGTTATTTGAACTGTTTTATCGTAAGTTCAGCTAGTTGAGCATATTTTGGTTTAAATTGCATGGTATACTGGTTGACAAAAGTATTCATGTCAAAACCATGTTATCCATGATTAAAGCTATGGAAATCTATATCAGATATTAATGTCCATATACAATTTAAGTCTAAAGGCAATATATAAATACATATACAATGGATATGGCAAAAATTGTATTGATTATAATTGTAAAATCACATTACAATATGACAGCTGCACATTGCGATATATTGCATTATGCATTGTGTTGCAAGACATTATAATGTCATTATATTGATATAGTAGTGTTCATGGAGTGCATAAATGTGACGATATGTATAATGTTGCATATTTTGCTATGGCCAAAGTGTTATTGTGATACAATATGAAAGACATTATGCAACACAATGCAATATATTGGTATTTAGTTTCATCTGTATTTAAGTGCTTACCCTAGCCCCTGTGGGAATCTCATGTCCAATGTATCTCTCGTCTTTTCATGCAGCATGCAGAGCTACGTACGAGAGCAGATTCTACAGACAGTGGCAGTGCTGATAAAGCGTGGGACGCTCGAGAACAAGGGAGCTAAGCTTGACAGCCTTTTTCAGGACGTCACACATCTGATTGGCAGTGGCAATGTAACCATGGTGAGCGGACATCTGATTCTTTTCACGGCTTTGGGAATGGGTCTGGTACTAATCAAATTAGAATTTTAGCGTCGTGAAATCTTGCTAATTGGGAAATTTTTAAGAAAGTTATTTAATTAATGGATGGCCGGCTAGCTCAGTTGGTAGAGCACTATACTGTCAATTCTGGCTTCGTGAGTTCACTCCCCAGACGGGCCATATAACTTGTGTGGGGATTGGTCATGAAATTATTTCTACGGCCATTCCCCCTACCTCTGATTCAAGTAGGGCAGAGTCAGTTGCTGGCTTAAGTATGTGCACTTAGTACTGGTTAACCGCTTAGATCGGCTAAGCTTGCCCAGGAAAAGTGTGAGTAGGTTAACTGACCGCAGTTGTATGACTAAAATACTGTAAACACAGCGAAAATCCAAACAAATAAACAATGAATGGATTACCTAGACTAGCGTTATAGTGGTTAAATTTCATATTTTAAAGGTCTTTATCCAACACCATACAAGTAATTACATGGTTGCTAACTTAGACACACATTTCCTATGTATTTAGGATTTTGTCACTCAAGATTTGGGAATTTTTACATTCCACTTGGGAAAAATAAACCATATTTGGTATTGGGAATGGGTCCTTTTACCAGCCAATGTGTTATAAATAAAAACAACAACACTGGACTCTACATATGTGGCGCGTCGTGAGAAAACCGGTCTTAATGCATGTGCGTAAAGTGTCACCCCCGATTAGCCTGTGCAGTCCGCACAGGCTAATCCAGGACGGCACTTTCCGCCTACAGTGGATTTATGTTTAGAAGAGACTTTCTTGAAACAGAAAATACCATAAAAGCGCACAGGCTAATCCGGGACGACACTTTACGCACATGCACTAAGACCGGTTTTCCAACGATGTTCCTCATATTTACTGTGCCAGAGTCATTTATTAGAAGCATAGACAGTATTAATGTACAGATGTTTAAGTTGCATTATGTTAGTTTTATTTGTATTGATTAGCCTTATATCTGCTTATTGTAGACCTGATTTTTTTTTCTTCAAAATATCACTTAGCAATAAACACTTTCCAAAAATAGAGTAGTGCTCTCATAAAAAACAATGTCACCCAAAATGTGTTTCACATAAATGAAACCAGAGCTTTACAGATATATATTTAAAATAAATCCCAGTTGTTATAACTTACCAGTACTTTTTTAGGGTCGAGTGTGAAACTTTTGTATCTGCTTAACATTTGAGGCGTGTCGTGTGAAAACCAGGCTTAATGCAAGTGCAGGCTGATCCAGGACGGCACTTTCCGCCTACAGTGGATTTATTTTTAGAAGAGACTTCTTTGAAACAGAAAATAGCATAAAAGAGGAAAGTGCTGTCCTAAATTAGCCTTTGCAGACTGCACAGGCTGATCTGGGACAGTATTGTACGCACTTGCATTAAGCGAGGTTTTCCTATGACATACCTCATTTATTTGTCAGATACAATAGTTGATAGTTTATTATAACCAGTCTCCATACCAACCATGTGTGTGTTGACAGCAACTGGTGGCCTGCTCCATGTTGACGGCCCTGCTGAACGAGTTCTCGAGCTCAAGCAGGACAAGCAGTGTCGGCTTCACGTGGGAGTTCCACGCCAAGTGCAAGAGAGCCTTTGAGGTATGTATTCAGTTTGTGCACTGTATTTGCCTATTCACACTTAAAAAAAAATTCAAGCAAGAGAGCTTTTGAGGTATATATTACTGAACTTGTATATGAGTTTGTCGTCTTTGATTGCCTGTTCACACCAAAAATGAATGATAGACTAGAAATCTACAGTCTACAGTCTTAACTTTATCTTATAAATATAGTTTGAATTTGTTTAAAAGTGCAGTAAACTCCTTACTGAAATGTTTGTCCTTTGGCATGTCCAAAAATTATTTTAATTTATAAATTTTAATTTTCTGTGCAGAAATAATTGACAGGTAAAAACTTGGACATGATAAGATCAGGCAATCCAATAATTTATTTACTTCTTTTAAATCTTAACCCTTTGAGTTGAAACCTATATAATTGTCATATATAAATGCCTGTCAGAGTTTTGACAGTATTTATTAGTAGGCTTAATGTCAGTAAAAAGTGTTGAAATCCACTTTTCCAGGACAGTGATCTGCAGAGAGTGTTCCTGTTCTCCCTACAAATGTTGAATGAAATAGAGAAGCAGGCCTCTCCGTTGCCCAGGGAGACAACCGCCGTTCTCAACCGTTTCCTTGGTATCACTGAGCAGGTGCTCTGCTGGGAATTCTCACCCAAAATGAACCTCCGTATCCTTTGTATACTTAAGTTTTTTCTAATGTAACAATTCTTTAAATGCTTATAGATTTGACTTAGTGAACTGTTATCTGCTTTTTACTTCACGAAAATTCATGTTTTGAAATTAACATAATCTCTAAATGAATATTGTGTTGTGATGTTGTTTGTTGTTTTTTAGCTCACCTGAACACAAAGTGCTCATGATTAGCTTTTATGATCGCCCATTGTTCGTCGTGCGTGCGTGCATCGTCAACTTTTCATTCAAACAACATCTCCTCCTAAACCGCTTGGCAGATTTTCACCAAACTTCACAGGAATGATCCTTGGGTGGACCTCTTTCAAAGTTATTCAAATCTTTCCGGTCCGCTGCATATGTAGGTCACCAGAGCTAAAAATAGATTTGAACAGTGAAAACTTTAAAAATCTCCTATGAAACCGCAAGGCTCAGGGCTTTCATATTTGATGTTAGACATCCTCTAGTGGTCCTCTACTAAGATTGTTCAAATGATGCCCTTGGGGTCAAAAGTGGCCACGCCCCCAGGGGTCACATGGTTTATATAGACTTATATAGCAAAATGACTTAAAAAATCTTCTCCTCTGAAACCGCAAGGCCTAGAGGTTTCATATTTGGTATGTAACATTGTATAGTGTTCCTCTACGAAGATTGTTCAAATGATGCCCCTGGGGTCAAAACTGGCCAAACCCCAGGGGTCACATGGTTTATATAGACTTAAATAGCAAAATGACTTTAAAAATCTTCTGCTCTGAAAGCGCAAGGCCCAGAGGTTTCATATTTGGTATGTAGCATTGCATTGTGGTCCTCTACAAAGAATATTGAAATGATGCCCCTGGGGTCAAAACTGGCCACAATTCGGGGGTCACATGGTTTATACAGACTTAAATAGCCAAATGACTTTAATCTTCTTCTCTGAAACTGCAAGGTCTAGAGGTTTCATATTCGATTGGTAACATTGCATAATGGTCCTCTTCAAAGATTGTTCAAATGATGCCCCTGGGGTCAAAATTGGCCACACCCCGGGGATGACATGGTTTATATAGACCTAAATAGCAAAATGACTCGTAAAATCTTCTCCTCTGAATCTGCATGGCCCAAAGGTTTTATATTTGGTAAGTAACATTGTGTAGTGGTCCTCTACAAAGATTGTTCAAATTATGCTCCTTGGGTCAAAACTGACTACATCCCAGGGGTCACATTGTTTATACTGTAGCACTATAATTTCAATAAGCCTCCAACACTCAAAAATCAACACAGCAGACGACATTCCAGCCAGGTGTATGCAGTGTGCTATTTTTATATCTTATAAAACCAGCTAGCAAGTTACACATTGTTGTGAGGGTGCTTTAGAGAATCGTTGGAGATGACCATTGAAATGCATAGAAAATGTTACCCACCAGCATGGTCAATCATGTTGTTGTGTAAGTAAATTAGCTGGATGTAATGTTTAGGCAATGTGTAAAAAATTTAGTCAATCAGTCTTAGTATTTGCTTAGAATTTGCTCACAGACGAAGTGTAAATTTCTAATTTAATAATGAAATGCTTGCTCACAGACGAAGTGTAAATTTCTAATTTAATAATGAAATGCCAAATATGAAATGATAGCATTAGATCTATAAGTAGTCTAACTTAGGTGGAACTGCACAATTTTTTGTAAGACAAAATGAATCAGCAATCGAGTCTGTGGCTCTGACACTGCAGTCTGTTTCACCAGCGTGTACAGAAACATGAAGCATAGGTACAAGGGGTACAAGGTGGCCATGCCCTGTCGGTCACATGGTTTATATAGACTAAAAAAATATCTGAAATTGCAAGGCCCAGATCTTCATACTCAGGTAGGGCGTTTAGTGCCATATTTCCCTCTTGTTATTAGCCATTATTTCTTAAACTCAGGTGAGCGACCTAGGGCCACCATGGCCCTCTTGTTTTAATAAAACTTGCACATTGTTCCTTTTATTGTTAAGAATACATATATATTTCAAATTTTTACTAAAAATGTAATGTTACTAAAAATGTAATGTTGTTACTAAAATGTAATGTTGTACACATAGACCTGTCCTTATCAAGAAATTATATGCAATGAAATACTTACGGTAACAATGAACATGGGAAAAGATTCCTTGACCAGAGAGATTCAGTGCGTCGCAATGTTGGCTCGTTCGACAACAATCAGAACGTGACACTGAAGCCTCGAGACAGCTGGAGGGACACACTGCTGGATGCCTCACTAGTACACCTCATCTTCAGGGTACCACTGCAGTGTTGAATATTACCATATTTAGAATTGTATAAATAGAGAATACATGGTTGGTGCCGGGATGGAGAAAGTTTTTCCGGTGAGGCTTAGAAAATAAAAATAGGGTGAGCTTCAGCGAGCCCTATTTTTGTTTTCGGGCCAAACCGGATAAACATTCTCCTTTCCGGCACCTACCATGTATTCTATTTATCCTGTTTTCTACTCAATTGCATTTTAAAATTAGTTTAATTAAAGTGTATTCTATTTATCCTGTTTTCTACTCAATTGCATTTTAAAATTAGTTTATTTAAAGAGTTAGCTTATGACTATTATGTTTTATGACGAGCCTCGAACCGTATAACTCGTTTGCATTTATGCGTACTTCCCAAAAAATAGTCCTCTGTTTCTTACTGGTAATCATTCTCAGATTTTAAAAATATTCGAATTTGCTGACGCCAATAATATTCACGAACAAGAATAAGTATATAGTAGCCACTATAAACCAGACATAATTTTTTTTAAAGTTGCATTGCGTCGAGCCTACGTCATTAGGTTGAGTTTGAAGTTTACACAGTGTACAAACTAGGATGCGAGTGTGTTGGAATTTAAAATAAAAGCATTCGGAATATAAAAGTTAGTGTTTCTGTGTTTTGGATGGATTATGTTAATAACATTTTCATCAAAAAGTGTATGGAATATATGCCTGGAATTTAACCGGTGAGATTAATCCCATTTGAATTTCAATTTTCTAGAGTGTACTCGGATTGCGGGTGGAGAACATCGTGGCCAAATTAAAATTTAAGTAATTTATAGATCTGGATCTACTCTTTGTTCAGTTTTAATATCATTTGTATCGTTTTTGATTGAAAAAAGTATATTCAGAAAAAATAACCCGCTTACATCAAGTGTTTTCAAATGGAATGGAAGGAAGATGTTGTTTACACCTTTATCGATTATGCCATACATGTGCGGATGAGCAACTCATTATGGCAGCTAGGATCTCTGTAAAACTACACAACAAGACGTTTCTATCAATGAAAAACTCGGATGAGTACAGGTGTATTTCATTTTTTACCACGTCATTCTGGACAATGTTGCTATTCGGCCCTTAGGAATACACTACTAACTGGATAAACCTTGCCACTTCCTGTTGACTGGAGATAGGAAAATTTATCCGTCACCCCTTTGTTAGGTCACTGTTGCAGGTAGAAACAGGATAAATATATTTTGCATGTTAAGAAATAGAAGACATTTCATCAAATAAATACAAGTTTTTTATGCCCCCCAGCATTGTGATGCGGGAGGCATATAGTGATTGTCCTGTCCATCAATCTGTCCTTCCATACGAGGTTAACTAGATTGTATTTTTTGTCTAGCACCAACATCTCTTACTACAACAGTTGGATACTAACACAGTTGTTGCTTATGACCATTCCTAATCCACCCATATCATACAACCTTACTTGGACCTTGACCTAATTTGGACTAGATTTTAACATTTTGTCTAACACCAACACTGCTTTCTATAACACTTGGATACTTACACATTTGTTGCTTATGACCATTCCTTATCCACCCATACCACCCAACCTCACTTGACTTTGACCAAATTTGGACTTTGTATAGTTCGAATGGGCTATTTCTTGGTTATTTAGATTTTACTGTTTCGTCTAGCACCAACACCGCTTACTACAACACTTGGATACTTACACAGTTGTTGCTTATGACCATTCCTAATCCACCCATATCATCACCTAACCTCACTTTGACTCTTGACCTTGACCTGATTGCGTGGAATAATTCAAATTGGCTGTCTAGCACCAAGCAGGGGCATGTGCGTTTATCGAAAACAGTGTCTTGTTTTCTTCAGCTTTTGTCGAAAGCTTGCTCTTTTAATTTGTGTTTACAAACAAAAGATAGTCATTATCCAACCTGAGAATATTTCATACATCTGTGGCGAGACAAAAAGTAGTGTCTACTTTATGCAGCTGTCTTTAGACAAGTTGCTTAAAATAGTCGACTAAGCTTACAGTCATTTTTGGGAAGATGTTAAATGGTTGTACATATTTGCAGTTTGTTATGAATAAATAGTAATTAATACTGGTAATGTATTTTGTGATTTTATTTTCTTCCTTAAGTTCACAAGCCTTGAGTTTTATTTGGTGTTAATCTTTTGAACAACAGGACCTTGTTTCATTACAGATCCACGAGAAGGTGCGACACAACTCTGAGATGGCCACCCACTCCAGCCAGTGTCTGACTCAGCTCGCATCGCTCAATGGTCCCGTGTTCCCAGACGACAGGGCCCGAACTCAGTACCTCACAGTGTATATAGAGACACTGCTACAGTTTCTAGGAAGGTATGTACCGTACTGCATTGTATCCTCAAGAAATTGTATTAAATATCTGTGTATGGTCTTGTACTATAATGTGTATTTCTGTGGCAACGTGTGCCTGTATATACGTGTAATACATAAATGTCTTCAGAACCTGTCAGTAAGAAAGGTTTGCTTATTTCTAACTGTTGATACAAATGATAAGTTGAATAACACAGTCATTTCAAGTGATAGTCCAAGTGATAGTGATAGTGGGATTGTTATTGGGCCAGATCACACCAGTAACACCAGAGTTATTGCCCCTTTTTCATGCAAAAAAAAAGTGCAAAAGTCCATCCAATCTTAACCAAACTTTCACAGTTTGTGTATGACCATTAGATCTCAGCAGGCGTCAAAAATGGTCCAGATTGTATTTCAAACACCAGAGTTATTGCCCTTTGTTTATTAAAAAAATATACAAAAATGGACATTATTCAGGATAGAGAGAGACATTTTTCATCCAATCTTCACCAATCTTGCACAGTTTGCCTATTACCATGAGATTACAGTTGAAGTTGAATATAAGCATGATCAGACCAGTTATTGCCCTTTGTGAAAAAAATATGCAAAAATGGACATTATACAAGATAGAGACTTCATTTTCTATCCAATCTTTACCAGTCTTGCACAGTTTGTCTGTGACCATAAGATTAAAGGTGAAGTCGAATATAAGCAAGATTGGACCAGAAACACCAGAGTTATTGCCCTTTGTTTGTGAAATAAATATGCAAAAATAAATATGCAAAAATGGACAGTATTCAGGATAGAGACATCATTTTTCATCCAGTCTTCACCAATTGTGTACAGTTTGTCTATGAACGTAAGACTACAGGTGAAGTAGAATATAAGCATGATCGGGCCAGAAACACCAGAGTTATTGCCCCTTGTGTTCTGAAAAAAACATCAACAAGTTATCAATGATTGGCTTGCACACACGCTTTTAGATTCAATGTTGACCAAACTTACACAGTTTGCGCATGACCATAAAGATTGATTAATAAAATTTGATTTCCAACAGTTGCAAGACTTGCATGCAGTTATTTGTACATGCAACTTTGATGTCTTCAGAGCCTGCATTAACATCATTATCATCATTGGAAATAACATTATTTAAAAAAAAAGCAAAACTTTGCCTTATAGCTCAGCCATTGCAATTATCGCATTGCAACTAGTTTTCCAAAACTGTTTCATAAAGACATCAAAAATCTACTGTTTGTGCATTTTCCAGAATTGTCAATGACTTAACAAAACAGGGTCAGGTAAGAATATCGAAAAAAATGATTTGAGAACCATTAGCAAAAAAACATACATCCAAACCCAACTCATACTTTAGTTAACCCAATGCACTTTCCAATGTTTTAAATCAAAATTGATCCTACCCCCACTGTGTATTGTTCAGATACCTTAATTTTCAAACCTGTCACCTGTTGGTATTCATCTGTACCAGTTCTCAGGTGAGCGCTTTGGGCCATAATGGCCCTCTTGTTTGTCATTTTAAGAACCGTTGGTACCAGTCTGTTTTATGCATTTTTCAGTATAGATCTATAGGACGCTGAGTCACTGGGTATTGTCAGTGTATACAAGAACCTCATGATAATCTATTTTCATTATAATTCACTTAATGGAAGTGAGTTTAGTTGTAAACTGTGTTGCTCATTGGGGATTATCTACTGTGTTGTACTCTTAAGAACCACTGAGTACCAGTCTGTTTTATGCATTTTTCAGTGTAGATCTACAAGACTACGAGTGTCTGGGGATAGCCAGTGTGTACAAGAACCTGGTGATGATGTTCCCCTCCCTGTGTCTGTCCTCACTGCCTTCCCCGCTCTTCACGAAGTTCATAGAACAGCTCAAAACACTCACCTGTGCCTTTGGTAGAGAGGCTGCCTTAGAGGAAGAGGTACGGTAGAGATACGGCTGAACTTCCTTTTCTTAAACTTGTTTGTGGCGCGTCGTGGGGAAAATCGGATATAATGCATGTGCGTAAAGTGGATTTTTGGTTAGAACACACTTCATTGAAACAGAAAATACCATAAAAGCGGAAAGTGCTGTCCTGGATTAGCCTGTGCAGACGACACTACGCACATGCAATAAGACCGGTTTTCCCACGACGCGCCTCATTTCATAGTTCTATACAGTATATCTCAGACTGCACAGGCTAATGGGGGAAGACACTACGCACATGCAATAAGACCAGTTTTCCCACGACGCGCCTCATTTCATAGTTCTATACAGTATATCTCAGTCAAAAACGCAAATTATTGCCAAAGTACTGTTTTTCATCCTGTTTAATAAAAAATATTTACTGTTATCTCCAACTTTGAACGTGCATGTTTGGTATTTTTGCAAAGGATTATTTTATATTACAACTTATTGGATATCACTGCGAGTATGTGTTAACATTTACGTGAACATATATGTGGCGCGTCATGAGAAAACCGGTCTTAATGCATGTGCGTTAAGTGTTGTCCCAGATTAGCCTGTGCAGTCCGTACAGGCTAATCCGGGACCGCACTTTCCGTTTTTATGGTATTTTCTGTTTCAAGGAGGTCTCTTCTAAACATAAATCCACTGTAGGCGGAAAGTGCCATCCCGGACTGCACAGGCTAATCCGGGATGACACATTACGCACATGCATTAAGTCCGGTTTGTGAATACAGCCTGTGGACTACTTTCAGCTACACAAGGAGGACATGTTACACATGGAGGCATATGAGAAGCTGCTGGAGACGTGGATGGAGCTGCTCACGGCCAAGAAGGACAACCTACCTACTGACATCGTACAGGAGCAGGCCCGTCACGTGTTCAACTCATATGTGCAGTGTCATATCAGTCCACCTGATGGCTGCAGGATTCAGGTTATTTATTATCAATTCCTCAAAATTCGGGGTTTTTACCCATCAAAAACTCACATTCCCATTGATGCATGTGGCATGAGTCAATTCCAGTGGGGTGAAATTGAAACATGAGCTCCCAGACTGCAGGAATCTGGTTACATGCTACTTTTATTTCAGCAGTGTTCTGAAGATTAAATGTACATAAATTATTGTCTTCATTTTCTGTGTTGTTGATTTTTTTTTTGTATCCCAGTTCTAAATTTAAACAACTGCATGATTTGTAAATAATTTGTGAATTTGCACAACAAATGAATATTGATAATTAACAATGATATACATTTTGCACGAATGTGTCACTAAAGATATAATTATGCCCCCCTTCGAAGAAGTGGGGGTATATTGCTTTGCACCTGTCCGTTGGTCGGTCGGTCGGATGGTCGGTCTGTCCGTAGTCCATTTTGTGTCCGCACGATATCTAGAGAACCTACGATCATTTGACCTACGATCATTTAAGTTGGTATGGTGGTTACTTGGGATGAAAGGAAGACGCCTATTCATTTTGAGGTCAACAGGTCAAAGGTCAAGGTCACCGCTGCTAAAAGTAGAAAAACGGTTTCCGCTCAATAACTTGCGAACGCATCGAGATATTTTAATGAAACTTTATACATTGATACCTTGTATTGAGACCTCGCTTGGTATTTCATATGGGATGAGAAGGGTCAAGGTCACCGTTACCAAACAATATAAAAACGTTCTCCGCTCTATAACTTGAGAACACATCGAGATATTTTAATGAAACTTCATACATAGATACCTTATATTGAGACCTCGCTTGGGATTGCATATGGGGTGGGTGGGGTCATGGTCACTGTTACTAAAAATAGAAAAACGGTCTCCGCTCAATAACTTGAGAACGCATCGAAAAAAAATTAATTAAACTTCATACATGGATTCCTTATATTGAGACCTTGCTTGGTATTGCATATGGGGTGAGTGGGGTCAAGGTCAAGGTCACCGTTACTAAAAATAGAAACAACGGTTTCCACTCAGTAACTTGAGTACGCATCGAGATATTTTAATGAAACCTCATACATATATACCTTATATCGAAGCCTTGCTTGAGATCACATATGGGGTGGGTAGGGTCAAGGTCAAGGTGACAGTTACTAAAATAGAAAATGGTTTCTGCTTAATAACTTGAGAACGGATCAAGATATTTGTATGAAACTTCATACAAAGATTTCTTATATTGAGACCTCTCTTGGGATTGCATATGTGGTGGGTGGGGTCAAGGTCACCATTACTAAAAATAGAAAAACGGTTTTCGCTCAATAACTTGACAAGCATTGAGATATTTTTAATGCAACTTCATACATAGATACCTTATATCGAGACCTCGCTTGGGATTTCATATGGGGTGGGTGGGGTCAAGGTCACTATTGCTAAAAATATAAAACCGGTTTCCGCTCAATAACTTGAGAACGCATCGAGATATTTTAATTAAACTTCATACATAGATACCTTATATTGAGACCTCTCTTGGGATTTCATATGGGGTGGGTGGGTAAAGGTCAAGGTCACCATTACTAAAAATAGAAAAATGGTTTTCACTCAATAACTTGAGAACGCATCAAAATATATTAATTAAACTTCATACATAGATACCTTATATTGAGACATCTCTTGGGATTTCATATGGGGTGGGTGGGTAAAGGTCAAGGTCACCATTACTAAAAATAGAAAAACGGTTTTCACTCAATAACTTGAGAACGCATAGAGATATTTTAATGAAACTTCATACATAGATACCGTATATCGAGACCTCACTTGGGATGCATATTAAAAAAATGTCTTAACAATTGCACATATTCACAACTTGGCTGCAAGTCGGGGGGCATACATGTTTTACAATCATCTCATGTTATGAGTGTCTTGTACATTATTCTGAATCTCACTGGATCACAGCATTTCAGCTTATCTCAGAGATTCAAAAACGAGAAAGATGACATTACATTAGATTTTGTTTGTACGATTTTAGAATGCTGATGAGAACACCCCTGACTGTGACGACATAGACGAGATAGAGGAGGACGATCGAGACAAGTTTGCAGACCAGCTGTGCTGTGTGGGTGCCCTCGGCAGACTGACCATCGACAGCAGTCTCAACATCATTGCCAGGTAAGGGAGTTTTAAGATTATTGATTCACAAAGGAAATAAATTAGGAATGTATGTAGAATTGCTTGAGAGGTGATGTACATTGTTGGTTTTAGATCTTTAAAAGTTTTGACCAATGGATCTTCTAACATTCCCCTCTGGCAGTCATCTGCGAAATAAAACCCCAATTGAGTAAACTGCTTCATTCCATCGCTTTCAGACAAAGCTGACATAATCAGTATTGTAAGTTCATTTTGGTGATTATTAGATGTTCTTTCATCTTTAAGTAATGCAGTATGTTTTCTTTCATGAATTTTCAAAACATAGACGGGTGGAAGTAACATAAAATTTACATACTTCTCTTCAGGTTTTCTAACCTTTAAAAGATAAAAACATATCCTTATGAAATACAAACCATATATTCTCAATATTGTGTCTATTTCTAGAGCCCTGGAGGACCGTGTGACGCGTCTCCATGGTCAGTTACAGAGAATTCACCAGATGCGAGTCTCGTCTGGCTGTCTCAACTGCAGCTTTGACAACTCCATCATCAACATGATCAATGAAGACCTGCACTGGCTTGTACTAGTTACTGGTATGTTTTGACTGTCCAAAATCGCCTTGTTAAGTTTTTTCATAATAATTATATGAAGAACTGAATAAAATTACTGGTTATATTACTAAGCAAATAGATAATATATGGTGACCTTAATATATAATAAAAAATAAAAATGGATTTACCTTTTTGGATAATATCCATATGAACATTTTATCTGAACACACTAACTGAACACCCCAATTGAACACTTAATCTGAACACTCCAACTGAACACTTTATCTTAACACTTCTTCTGAACACTCAATCGGAACACTGTCTTAGCACTTCTTCTGAACACTGCGTCTGAACACTCTATCTTTACACTTCTTTTAAACACTCCAACTGAACACTGTCTTAACACATCTTCTGAACACTTCATCTGAACACTCTGGCTTAACACTTCTTCTGAACACTCCATCTGAACACTCTGTCTTAACACTTCTTCTGAAC
The DNA here is from genome assembly GCA_027627225.1 of Congeria kusceri. NCBI lineage: Eukaryota > Metazoa > Mollusca > Bivalvia > Myida > Dreissenidae > Congeria > Congeria kusceri. The sequence continues at coordinate 84,415,583 of CM051024.1, forward strand.
ACTCAATCGGTACACTCTGAACACTCCATCTGAACACTCTGTCTTAACACTTCTTCTGAACACTCCAACTGAACACTCTGTCTTAACACTTCTCCTGAACACTCCATCTGAACACTCTGTCTTAACACTTCTTCTGAACACTCAATCGGAACACTGTCTTAACACTTCTTCTGAACACTCCAACTGAACACTCTACCTTAACACTTCTTCTGAACACTCCAACTGAACACTCTGTCTTAACACTTATTCTGAACACTCCATCTGAACACTCTGTCTTAACACTTCTTCTGAACACTCAATCGGAACACTCTGTTTTAACACTTCTTCTGAACACTCCAACTGAACACTCTGTCTTAACACTTTTTCTGAACACTCCAACTAAACACGCTATCTTAACACTTCTTCTGAACACTTCATCTGAACACTCTGTCTTAATACTTCTTCTGAACACTCCAACTGAACACTCTGTCTTAACACTTCTTCCGAACACTCTGTCTTAACACTTCTTCTGAACACTCCATCTGAACCCTCTGTCTTAACACTTCTTCTGAACACTCCAACTGAACACTCTGTCTTGACACTTCTTCTGAACACTCCAACTGAACACTCTGTCTTAACACTTCTTCTGAACACTCAATCTGAACACTGTCTTAACACTTCTTCTGAACACTCCAACTGAACACTCTATCTTAACACTTCTTCTGAACACTCAATCGGAACACTCAGTCTTAGCACTTCTTCTGAACACTCAATCGGAACACTATCTTAACACTCCATCTGAACACTCCATCTGAACACTGTATCCTAATACTTCTTCTGAACACTCAATTGGAACCCTTCATGGGAACCCTTCATCGGAACATTTCATCTCAACACCCCATAATCAAGAAATAATTGTGTATTCATTGCAGCACACGTTCTGACAGAGGAGGCGCAAGGGGAGACTCCCATGATTCCCTCCGAGATCATGCAGTACTCGATCAAGCAGTCGACCGAGATCGATCTCAACACGACGCTGAAAGTGCTCGCCTCCCCCACCAACAACATCGACACCATTCCAGGGGCTTCCACACACACTGACCATGCCATCAGGTTTGTAATAAACTTTGAAATACTTAAGACACTTGTATTTGTAAAGCTTCTTTGTGGATTCTGATGAAATTTTTTAAGTGACTTTTATTTTTGCTGTGATTCATCCATGCAGTTATATAGATCTATTTACCTTGTAATACTGACTAATACAGTTCAATTCACAAAACCAGAATCATTACAGATGGAAATATTTCAAAGAAGACACTGTAACAAAACATACTAAAAACTGAAAAAATGATCTAGCATCAAATGTTGGATTCATTATTATGAAACTGAGCCATCACTTGAAATGTTCTTTCCCCACAGGTTGATATCGGCTGTGTTCAGACTGTGTGAGGTACACAAGCAGTCGGTGTCGGCCAAGATGGTGGACACAATGTCGCCCCAGGTCACCAGCTCCGTCATGTGGTTGCTTCGGCGATGGTCAAGATCATATCTGCTGCCAGACGAGAATTTCTATACACAGGTGAGCGTTTGATACCCTTTCACGTGGGTGTTGTGAATCATAAATGTATATCACTGTTCATTTTTAATCAAATTGAAAAATTTCGGTTGTTAGATTGAGGTATGTCATTCAGCGGGTATCTGGCCTGCGGGCGGTGTAAATTTTTAGTTTCCGCTCTCTAACTCGATAACGGATTGAGCTATTGTAATGAAACTTTATACATAGATACCTTATATCGAGACCTTGCTTTGGATTGAATATGGGGTGGGTGGGGTCAAGGTCACTGTTACTAAAAACAGAAAAACGGTTTCTGCTCAATAACGTGAGAACGAAACTTCATAAATAGATACCTTATATCAGGACCTCGCTTGGGATTGCAGATGGGGTGGTTGGGGTCAAGGTCACCGTTATTAAAAATAGAAGAACGGTTTCCGCTCTATAACTTAAGAACACATTAAGATATTTTAATGAAACTTCATACATAGATACCTTATATTGAGACTTGCATGGGACTGCATAAGGGGTGGATGGCATCAGGGTCAAGGTCACCATTACTAAAAATAGAAAAATGGTTTTCGCTTAATAAATTGAGAACACATTTAGATATTTTAATGTAACTTCATTTGTAGATGCCCCATATTGAGACCTCTCTTGGATTGCATATGGGATCAAGGTCACCATTACTAAAAATAGACAAACAGTTTCTTCTCAATACCTTGAGAACGAATTAAGATATTTTAATGAAACTTTATATATAGATACCTTATATCTAGACCTTGCTTGCGATTGCATTTGGGGTTGCCATTAATAAAAATAAAATGGTTTCCCCTCAATAACTTTAAAACGAATTTATATAAATTATTTTAATAAAACTTCATATGTAGATAGCTTATATTGAGACCTCGCTTTGGATTGCAAGGTCAAGGTCACCATTTCCTAGCCATAGGTCTATGCCCTTCACCTTGCACCCAGAACTTTCTTTCATTATTGTGCTGACTTGTATGCATTTTGTTTGAAACATTTGGTTTCTTGCTGTTTTTGAGTGACGGGTCGGTAGGTCAAACTTTGTGGCCAAGTCTGAATAATAAATGTTACGACTTTCATGAAGTATATAATCTAGAGTGCAACATAGTAATTGTTACCTTATAATAAATGTTAAGTGAATATGAACATCAGCCAGCAGCAAATTTATGGTAGCACATAAGATTATTTAGAAAAAAATCCTTTTCAAGCTTCATAAAATATCTTTTTTACCCAAATGGTTAAAGCAATGTTGTGTTAAGTTGACTTTGTACCTTTATGCTTGTCAAAATCCTACTCAGATCAATTAATAAGAATGTCTTGATACTGTTTCACTTGAAAATCAATCTTTAAAATAAGATGATGAAAAACGTTAGTAGGATAGAGGTTTTAATCAAACTGGTGGTTTTAATTGCAACCATTTTAAAAAACGTTAGTAGGATACAGGTTTTAATCAAACTGGTGGTTTTAATTGCAACCATTTTGAAAAACGTTAGTAGGATAGAGGTTTTAATCAAACTGGTGGTTTTAATTGCAACTATTTTGAAAAACGTTAGTAGGAGAGAGGCTTTAATCAAACTGGTGGTTTTGCTTGCTACTATTTTAATAATTTAAGTTTTTTGTTGTTGTTGTTTGTTACAAAGATGAGCAAAGCCATCTGCGCGGGTTTTGGGCGTGACACGGAGGGAGCCCAGTGGAGCGTGCAATTCCTGCTAGACAAGATCATCGTATACTTGGGCGCGTGGAACGCCGAGGAGAAGACACTGATAGACATCCTGCAGTTATTGGTCACCATGGTCGATAACAGGACAAGGTTTGTACATTCATGCTGTGCTGCCTGCAATTTCCAGACAGCGAGCATTTGACCATTACCATGGTAATACAGAAGCAGTCTTTATTAGCATGTACAGTTTGTAAGTGTCTAAAATCACAAAGAAACAAAACAAATTCTATAGGTTTTTCCCCACAAAATCAGCTCTTGCTGCAAAATTAAATAGTTGATGAAGAAAAATGTATTTAAATTTGATGTTGGAGCATGTTCACATCTGGAACCAAAATACATAAAATATTGGAACAAGAATGTTCAGAAACTTATGCTGTATTTCTTTGATCTATACATAGCTGTGCACTCAACAAGAGCATAAAACATCTGTACAAAGTTGTGCACTCAACAAAAGCATAAAACATCTGTACAAAGCACTCAATAAGAGCATAAAGTTTATTTCAACAAGTGAAATTATATGCAATGAGAAAAATAAATCTTAAATTTATTTCAGAGCTGTTTTCATTATGAAATGCCCTACGATGTGGGAGCTGGTGAGGCAGGTTGCCGACAATCAGGCCCCATTCTCCCACCTGCCGGCGTCGGCACTGCGACTCGTGTACAAGGCCCTGGTACTGGCAGGAACTGGCATTGGGGAAAACAGTACTGCAGAGTACTGGCAGCTGGTGGGTACACTGTGATTTTTTTTCTCTGTTGTGTATATCAGAGTAGCAAGTATAATTTTTTCACATGTAACTAATTTAGACTCCTTGTCATTATATCTTGTTTACCCATTGATTGTAGTTCTCATTTAGTCCTTTGAAAGCCAGTAGGGATCTTCAGCATGTGTGCAAAAAAGGCTAATATCACCCTCTGACTTTCAAGGAATGTTCTATTTTGAATGAATTAGCAAGTATTAGTTAACAAGAAGTTTAAAGTAATTAATGTTTTGTCATTTTATTAGCCGGATTTTTCAACTATAAATCTCGGCTTATAGATTAGTGAAACCCGGTTGTTTGGGCGGGGGCGGTTGGGCGGCGTTGCCATGTCGTTAACATTTTGCGTTAAAGTTTCGTATTCCTGTCATTTTTTCAAAAGTTCTTGGTCAATCTTCATGAAACTTTACAGAAATGTTCCTTGGATGGTCCTCTACCAAACCTGTGAAAATGGTTCCGCTTCACTGCACAAGATGGCCACCAGAGCTAAAAATAGAATTATGTCTAAAAGCCATTTTCTTCTAAACCTATGGCTAGATTTTCAAATAATTTTACACAAATGTTTGTTTAGTGTTCCTCTACCAAACTTATTAAAATGGTTCCGCCTTACTGCACAAAATGGCCACTAGAGATAAAAATAGAATTTGTGATAAAGTTTCGTATTCCTGTCATATTTTCAAAAGTTCTTGGTCAATCTTCATGAAACTTTACAGAAATGTTTCTTGGATGGTCCTCTACCAAACCTGTGAAAATGGTTCCGCTTCACTGCACAAGATGGCCACCAGAGCTAAAAATAGAATTATGTCTAAAAGTCATTTTCTTCTAAACCTATTGATAGATTTTCCAGTAATTTTACACAAATATTCGTTTAGTGGTCCTCTATCAAACTTATTCAAATGGTTCCGCCTCACTTCACAAAATGGCCACTAGAGCTAAAAATAGAATTTGCTTTAACGCTTTGTATTCATGTCATATTTTCTAAAGTTCTTTTTCAATCTTGATGAAACTTTACTGCATACATTTTAGATGATCGACATGAAACTTCCATTCTTCTTCACCAACATTGACTTGTACATGTACCCCCATCGGCAAATAAAAAAATCTGGCTTTAATGCGGTTTCCGCATTTTTCTCTTGTCTTTTCATTTTGTAATTACCGGCATAAGTGAAACACACAAGATAAAAAAATAAAGTTATTGTATATACCATAAAAGCTCTATATTTTCTGACACTTAAAAATAAAAATAAAAATTTGTGTCCGAAAATTTGGATACACAAAAATATTCCCAAATTACAGGTGTCCGAAAATTTATAGACACTATGACAATATTGCAATTACGTTCGGATATGTCGGTGTGTAATTAATGTAATGAAAGATGCAATTTATGATTTTGTTGTTTGTTCTTGAACAAAAAATCTTATACGATTGTCTTTAACACCTTCAAACATTCATGCAACTTGTGATAGGGGGCGATAAAACTGGAGCCTGTTTGTCACACTAATCATGTTCATTAGGGGCATAGTACCATAGATACCTGAATTGTAAATTGGCACTAATTGGCATAATTAAACATTTCAAATGCAACCGGTATCAGATTATCATAATTGACACTAATTTACATCATACCCTTATTCAGTTCCAACACAGTTATTAAGGTTTAATAAATTAGCTTCTATCAAGTGATTGGTTAATTATTACGATCCAATCAAACGTCAGATCTATATTACCTTACCTGCCACGTTTTAAGACCCTCATCCGGTTGTAATAACACATGTGCGATGTGTCACCGGATTAACGCAAACAAGGTTAGAAATCTGCTAAAATACCAATGTCCGAAAATTTAGATTTATTAATTATGGGTTAAAATCAGGATGTCTGAAAATATATAGTGACAAAAAATAATTAATTTGGCTAAAAAAGAGTGTGTCCGAAAATTTATAGTGTCAGAAAACATAGAGCTTTTACGGTAGGTATACAAAACATAAGGTTTCAAAGAGGTTCCTGTCTGCATTTAGTACTTATGTATTAATGTTTTCAGACATGTACATGTAAGCTTCATGTGAAATGCCCATCAAAAAGGATCATTGTTGAGTAGTAAAATGCTCATCTAAAAGGATCATTGTTGAGTAGTAAAATGCCCATCTAAAAGGATCATTGTTGAGTAGTAAAATGCCCATCTAAAAGGATCATTGTTGAGTAGTGAAATGCTCATCTAAACGGATCATTGTTGAGTAGTAAAATGCTCATCTAAAATTTTTGTTGAGTAGTAAAATGCTCATCTAAAAGGATCATTGTTTAGTAGTAAAATGCTCATCTAAAAGGATCATTGTTGAGTAGTAAAATGCTCATCTGAAAGGATCATTGTTGAGTAGTAAAATGCTCATCTAAAAGGATCATTGTTGAGTAGTAAAATGCCCATCTAAAAGGATCATTGTTGAGTAGTAAAATGCTCATCTAAAAGGATCATTGTTGAGTAGTAAAATGTTCATCTAAAAGGATCATTGTTGAGTAGTAAAATGCTCATCTAAAAGGATCATTGTTGAGTAGTAAAATGCCCATCTAAAAGGATCATTGTTGAGTAGTAAAATGCTCATCTAAAAGGATCATTGTTGAGTAGTAAAATGTTCATCTAAAAGGATCATTGTTGAGTAGTAAAATGCTCATCTAAAAGGATCATTGTTGAGTAGTGAAATGCTCATCTTCTAAAATGATCTTCATTGAATAACTTATGTACCCTACAACAAAGAATGATTTATCTCCCTTAGGTACTAAAGTGCCTTGAAGACAGGTTTTACTCGCAGATAAGGGCTTCCAACTTCACCAAGAATTGTCAGTCTCCAGAGACGAAAGAGGAGATAATCAAACTCCTGGAGAGCCTGTGTGGGGTCGCCAAGGGGTCAAGGGTGACCAACATTGACAAAATCTTTGACTTTCTTCTGCCCTTGATGCAACACAGCGTGAGTTTGCTCGGTAAGAGCAGTCTCATTCTCTAGGCGACATGTAATGCAACACTTTATAGGGAAAGATCAAGGATAAAAAAGCACAGGGTGCTGCTAAAAGGGAGCAGGGGTGAAAGCCGGACCAGTTCTCTGATATTTTCTAATAACTTGGTTAATCTAAGGTCTTCATCTTAGTGCTTTTAGTTAAGGGTTTAATCATTGTTTATTCATTTGTAAGTAAATCTTTGCAAAAAGATAATGAATTTTACAAGATATAAAACATATATGTGTTGACCAGACTAGAGATGCAGAAGGGGACCCCAGAACAAAACTCTGGATCTTTTCCTACTTTACTTCTCCAATGCAAATCTTTTTTGTAACTTCATTTTTATTGGTAGAGCCTCAAAGAGCCTACATCATAGAAAAATGATCATGCCTGTCTGCTTCATCATAAAACAAGAAATAATTGTTTACGTTTCATAAATACAGATTCATGATATTTTTCAACAAACCTATATTTTGCAATCGTATTATAAAAAGCTATTTCTTGCTTAACAGAAAAATAACACTTTTGTGTCACTGGTCTAAACTCTCCACAGATCTGTACCACAACAACGAGGATGTGGTGCCGTTGATACTGGAGATGTTGTCCGAGGTGGTCCAAAGACAGCTGTGCTTCCTGAATGAGGTAGGAAGTTCCACCATTGCATGTCAGCGTTTGTCCTCACCACTTTGGGAATGGTCCCTGTACCAGTCAAATTGGGAAAATTAGCGTCGTTTTCAGCCAAATTGGGAATTATACCAGTTTTATTAAAAACTGTCAAAAAGGATGTAAAACAGTAAGTTGATGGAACATCTTGTCGATCTTTTCAGGGTCTTTTTGGATTTTTATCTTACATTCGGGACTTTTTTAAACTTAAAACTGGAAAAAAATGGTCAGAAAATTGGATTGGGAGTGGTAACGTTTTCCAGTACCGACTTTATATAGAGGAAAAACGCTGCATGTATTCGCACCTAGGGCTATATTCCAGAAACATCTTAGTGTTATCTTGTCCTTATCCTTAAAATCATTATTTTTTAGCTCACCTGAGCACAAAGTGCTTATGGTGAGCATTTGTGATCGCCCGTTGTACATCGTCCTTTCGTCCGTACGTGTACGTGCATGCATCCGTCGTCAACTTTTCATTAAAACAATATCTACTATAAACCACTTAAATCATTATTTTTTTTACCAGTTAATTCCGCTTGAAAATCACATCTTTCTTAGTGATTATTAATTATCACCTTATTATTAACTTTCGTTTACTCATCTGTAAATGGATTATAATCTTATATGTTGTTCTAAAATTATTACCTTACACAAATTAGAACCAAGTGAAAATATGTTAAGGTGAACTTACGATGATTCTGGAATCCCACCCATGGACACCTGTGCATAGTTGTGAAAGTTTCAAATGTGTTCCTTACTTGTTCTGTTGTTTATTACTTATAGTGCTGCTTTCTGTCTAAAGCTGTTGGCTTATAAATAGCAAAATATATGAGGGGCATCGTGGGAAAACCGGTCTTAATGCATGCGCGTAAAGTGTCGTCCCGGATTAGCCTGTGCAGTCTGCACAGGCAAATCCAGGACGACACTTTCCGCTTTTATGGTATTTTCTGCTTCAAGGAAGTCTCTTCTAAACATAAATCCACTGTAGGCGGAAAGTGCCGTCCTGGATTAGCCTGTGCGGACTGCACAGGCTAATCCGTGACGACACTTTACGCACATGCATTAAGACCGGTTTTATCACGACGCGCGACATATATTATTTAGCCAGTAATTAATGAAAAGTGAAAAAAACAACCATGTTTGGAGACAATAAACTTAGAAGTAAATATTTTGTGAGTCAAGCACCAATGTTTGGTAGATAATATACTAGTATACCATATCCAACTAACATATTTAGAATAGACACTCATAGAGCCAATTATTGTAACTTGATTGTGGTGGTGTTGCTTTTCCAGAGACGCTCCAATCAGCTGTACGAAGTGTGCCTATCAGCAATTCAGACATACTCCAAACACAACAGTGGTTAGTTCTAGTTTCCTCAATGATTTTAATGATCACATTCTGTTATTGTGAAGATAGTAATTTTACCGAAGCACATATTTCAGATTTGTTCTGTAAATGTTTGATATACTTCTGCCTGACAAACATAACTCATTTATTTGCATACATATTTATTCAGATTGGGCATTAAAAGATAATTAGTAAGTTACCACTATTTTAATTAGAAAGTAAAAACAGTGCATTATTGTGAATTTTTATCAGTTACGTCTACATGACTGACTTCTTACACTAAGAACATTATTCAAATTTATTTTAATGTTGTAATATGTGTGTCTTGTACTCTGAAAATATTTCTTCCATTAATACTTGTTTACTGTTGTTTGTGTTGAAACCATGAAGTTAATTCAGATACAACTGAGGCGTGTCGTGGGAAAACCAGGCTTAATGCATGTGTGTAGTGTCATCCCGGATTAGCCTGTGCAGACTGCACAGGCTAATCCAGGACGACACTTTCCGCCTACAGTGGATTTATGTTTAGGAGAGACTATCTTGAAACAAAAAAATACCATAATAGCGAAAAGTTTATTTCTACTGGCTTTTTAGCTCACCTGAGCACATCATGCTCACGGTGAGCTTTTAGGATAGGCTTTTGTCAGTCGTGTGTCAGCATTTTTATTCAGAAAATGTCCTCCTAAACCACTGGGCAGATTTTCACCAAACTTCACAGGAATGATCCTTGGGTGAACCGATTTCAAATTTGTTCAAATCGTTCTGGTTCGCTGCATATGTAGGTCACCAGAGCTTAACATAGATTTATAAACTGAAAACATCTCTGAAACCACAAGGCTGGGAGCTTTCATATTTGATATGTGACATCCTCTAGTGGTCCTCTACAAACATACAAACATTGTTCAAATGATTCCCCTGTGGTCAAAATTGGTGACACCCCAGGGGTCACATGGTTTGTATAGACTTGTATAGCAAAATGACTTTATATTTGGTATGTAACATTGTATAGTAATCCTCTACAAAGACTGTTCAAATGATGCCCCCTGGGTCAAAACTGGCCACGACCCGGGGGTCACATGGTTTATATAGATTTGAATAGCAAAATGACCTTAAAAATCTTCTCCTCTGAAACCGCAAGGCCCAGATCATATTTGGTATGTAACATTGTATAGTGGTCCTCTACAAAGATTGTTCAAATTATGCTCCTGGGGTCAAAACTGGTCACGCCCGGGGGGGGGTGGGGGGGGGAGGCAAATGGTTTATATAGACTTAAATAGCAAAATGACTTTAAAATTTTCTATCTGAAAACTCAAGGCCTAGAGGTTTCATATTTGGTATGTAACATTGTATAGAGGTCCTCTACAAAGATTTTTCAAATGATGCCCCTGTGGTCAAAACTGGGCACTCCCCGGGGGTCTCATGGATTTGATAGACTTAAAATGCAAAATGACTTTAAAAATCTTCTCTGAAACCGCAATGCCCAGAGGTTTCATATTTGGTATGTAACATTGTATAGTGGTCCTCTACAAAGATGGTTCAAATGATATCCCTGGGGTCAAAACTGGCCACACCCCATGGCTCACATGATTTATATAGACTTAAATAGCAAAATGACTTTTAAAATCTTCTCTGAAACCGCAAGGCCCAGAGGTTTCATATTTGGTATGTAATGTTGTATAGTGGTCCTCTACAAAGATTGTTCAAATTATGTCCATGGGGTCAAAACTGGCCATATCCCAGGGCTCACATGGTTTATATAGACGTTAATGGCAAAATGATTTTAAAATTCTTCTCCTCTGAAACCACAAGGCCCAGAGGTTTCATATTTGGTTGGAAACATGATATCAAGACCTCGATTGGGATTGCATTTGGGGTGGGTGCGGTCAAGGTCACTGTTAATAAAAATAGAAAAATGGTTTCCGCTCAATAACTTGAGAATGCATTGATACATTGTAATGAAACTTAATAAATAGATACCTTAAATCGAGACCTCGCTTGGGATTGCATATGTGATGGGTGGGGTCAAGGTCACTGATACTAAAAATAGAAAAACAGTTTCTGCTCAGTAACTTGAAATCACATTGAGATATTTCTATGAAACTTAATACATAGATACCTTATATTGAGACCTCGCTTGGGGTTGCATATGGGATGGGTGGCTTCAAGGTAAAGGTCACTGTTACTAAAAATAGAAAAATGGTTTCTGCTCAATATCTTGAGAACGCATTGAGATATTGTAATGAAACTTAATACATAAATACCTTATATTGAGACCTCGCTTGGGATTGCATATGTGGTTGGTGGGGTCAAGGTCACCATTATTAAAAATATATAAATGGTTTCGCTAAATATCTTGAGTACGCATTGAGCTATTTTAATGATACTTAATACATAAATACCTTATATCGAGACCTTGCTTGGGATTGCATATGAGATGGGTGGGGTCAAGGTCACTGTTACTAAAAATAGAAAAATGGTTTCCGCTAAATATCTTGAGAACACCTTGAGCTATTTTAATGAAACTTAATACATAAATAGCTTATATCGAAACCTTGCTTGGGATTGCATATGGGGTGGGTGGGGTTAAGGCCCAGTGGTTTTATATTTGGTATGTAATATTGTATAGTGCTCCTCTACAAATATTGTTCAAGTTATGCACCTTGGGTAGAAAGTGGCCACGCCCTGTGGGTCACATGGTTTATATAGACTATACAAATCTCCTGAAACTGCAAGGCCCAGATCTTTATACTCACGTAAGTGCTTTAGTGCCATTTGGCCCTCTTGTTATAAGTCATTATGATGCCTTTAACTCAGGAGAGCAACATAGGGCCATCGTGGCCCTCTTGTTTATAAAATTTTCTGGGCTTGTGGAATTTGAAAATTACAGTCTGGTACAGTAACCTTTAATTTTGGGGAACATGTACTTTTTAAGACATCTTTCAACACAAATATGTTGATTTAATTTCTATGTACAATCATATAATCAGTAAATGTCACACTAATTTGTTTTGACAGAAACCTGTACTCTAATCTTAAACAATATGTTGTGTTTACTTTCTAATTATAAATGTCAGTCCAAGTATTTTTTTTTTAATTTGTGATTTTCAGTGGTCTTTTTTCCACCAAAAATCAGCTCATTAAATGTCAGGTAAATTTTATTGAAACTGCATGTAGTTTCTGCACTGGCCTTGCCATACAAGATTACAATTATTTATTTTTTTCTCTACCCCATACTGTACACGTAGTTCAACAAATGCTTCCTTTACCCATCTCACAGTTTACCTCCACCTGTATACCCCCTTGTTCCATCTCTCGACAGGCAAGCGTGTGAAGGACGCCAGTGAGGAGGAGGAGGATCGCTATAACGACATCCTCCTCGTCATGGAGATGTTGACCAACCTTCTCTCCAAAGACTTTGTGGACTTCGGCGACAAAGGTGTAGTGTTCACATCTCCACAGGGCGTGTATTTGTAAAGCTACATTGTAGAAATATTAACATGCTTCTAACATCTCTATCTTCAATAATTCTGATGTTTTTATGCCCCCACAAAGTGGGAGGCATGAAGCGTTGCACTTGTCCGTTCGTACGTACATCCTGAAATTGTGTGTGGTCAACTCCACTTTAACTGCTGGGCCGATTTAGCTCAAACTTTCACAGCTAAAGAACCTTAATGTGTAGACGGTCGTAAAGGACGGAATTTTGACTGCGACCAATTTTCGCAGAATTATGGCCTTTTGTTGTTTTTCCACTGTAGAAATTTGTGTGCTCATCTCCTCTTTAACTGCTGGGCCGATTTTGCTCAAACTTTCACAGCTGAAGAACCTTAATTTGTGGATGATCGTAAAGGAAGGAATTTTGGCTCCTTCATTTTTTCCACAGTAGATTATGTATGAAAATATATTTGTGAAGGCAAAAATTAGTGTTGAAGACAAGTCCTTTGTGTCCAGATAAACATCTTGGGGGCATCCATGTCTGCGACACATCTAGTTGGAAATGTATTACAGCAAAGCATAAACTTCTGCATCTTAAAACTTAGTCTCCAATATAAATGATAAAATTCAGAGGAATGCGCTGTCTTTGATGTCAGAGTGCTTTCTAGTTGGAATTATTATAGGTCTGGTTTCTGTACAGTGCTAGAGTGTTGATAAATATGAAAGCTCTAGTCAACTACTGTTCAACAAGCATTCTTCCAACTCATCTACTCATAAAAATGATAGCCTCATACAGAATTTTTCAAAAATGTTAGAATCAGCAAATGGCTGTTGTTATATTATGGACTAAGGTATATACATGTATGGTGATGTCAAATTACAAGTACTAGAGTTCTCTTTTTGTTTTAAGTTGCAACTTTACTGATCATTTTAGATGAGAATATTCCTGCCACCCAGACTGTGTCCCCTATAGATGTGGTTTTGTATGGTCTCAACACAGTTATCCCACTTATGACAGAAGATCTACTCAGGGTAGGTAACTCCAAATGTGTCCCCTTCTGATGTGATTTTGTAGTCTTAACACAGTTATTCCCCATATGACAGAAGATCTACTCAGGGTAGGTAAGTCTTTGTTATTGCTAGTTATCCACTTTATTATACCCCCACAAACGAAGTTTAGAGGGGTATATAGGAATGAGCTTGTCGGTCTAGACCGTCAGTCTGTCGGTCTGTTGGTTTTTGGTTTCCGGTTGATAACTCAAGAAAGGCTTTACATATTCAAATAAATTTTGGTACACATGTGTAACATCATAAAATACAGGTCAAGTTTGAAATTGGTTACAAACCACTAAATGTTGAAAGAGTTATGGCCCCTTTTCGACGAAAATCTTCAGAAACACTGTTTCCGGATAATAACTCAAGAAAGGCTTGACATATTCAAATAATTTTTGGTACACATGTGTAACATCATAAAATACAGGTCAAGTTAAACTTTGGTTGCAAATCACTAAAGGTATACAGAGTTATGGCTCCTTTCAACTAAAATGCCCTAAAAACAGTTTCTGCACAATAACTCATAAAAGGCTTCACAGATTTGATTTATTTTATGTAAATCGGTGTAACATCATATAATACCACTTAATTTCGACTTTGGTTACAACCCACTAAATTTGGACAGTGTTATGGCCCCTTTTCGACTTAATTCCCCTAAAACATGTTTTCTGTATGATATAGAAAGGCTTGACATATTCAAATAATTTGTATTTATTTAGTGTTTCCGACATGCCTTTTGTCATGTCCAAACATGTGGGGGGGGGCATCCAAGTCTGTGTACATCTTGCATGTTTATACATTTGGTCTGTTTAATATATTGTTTGGTTATATCCCTACAAACGAAGTTTGGGGGTTGGGGGGTATGTAGGAGTTAGCTTGTCGGTCTGTTGGTTTTATTGTTTCCAGATGATAACTCAAGAAAGGCTTGACATATTCAAATAATTTTTGGTACACATGTGTAACATCATAGAACACAGGTAAAGTTCGACTTTAATTACAAACCACTAAATTTTGACATAGTTATGGCCCCTTTTCGATGTAAATTCCCTAAAAACATGGTTTCTGGATGATAACTCAAGAATGGCTTGACATGTTCAAATAATTCGTGGTACACATGTGTAGCATCATAAAATACAGATCAAGTTCGACTTTGGTTACAAACCAGTAAATCTTGACAGAGTTATGGCCCCTTTTTGACTTAAATTCCCTAAAAACATGGTTTCTGGACGATAACTCAAGAATAGCTTGACACATTCAAATAATGTTTGATACACAAATAAAGGTCAAGTTCTACTTTGATTACAAACCACTAAATTTTGACTGAGTTATGGCCCCTTTTTTTTACTTAAATACCCTAAAGACACGGTTTCCGGACAGGTTGGTGTAACACCATAAAATACAGGTCAGGTTCGACTTTGATTACAAACCATTAAATGTTGACAGAGTTATGGCTCCTACTGAAATTAAATTTTGCCAAATACACTCTTAAACATTCACAAATTAAAGCATTCTAATTGTGTCCATTCCTTTCAAATGGTTGCCATACTTTTGTGACAAGGCCATATTGTGGGGGTATATCCATCACTCATGTGACAATTCTAGTTACAGTTATTATTTGTTATTGTTTGCCTCAACACAGTTATCCCCCTTATGACAGAAGAACTACTCAGGGTAGGTAACTCTTTGTTAATGTTAGTCTTAACACAGTTATACCCCTTATGACAAAATCTGCTCATGGTAGGTAACTCGTTATTGTTGGTATTAACAGTTATTCCCCTTATGACATATCCTCTCAGGGTGGTAAAGTTTGTCAAGTAAACGATATATTACTATTCATGTTCGGTGTAATAAAGAAATTAGTATTATTTGGCTGGAGATTTTGGGAGACTTCTTTTTCCTGTTAAGAAAAACAAGAACCAGAATGCATGAAGCTTAAACAATTTTTATTTTTTTTATTGCAATGATCTTTCAGTTCTGAAATGTTAATTTTGACACTTTGTTTGTTTAGTTTGTCTTCTTTTCATGTTTCAGTTTCCCAACTTGTGCTCGCAGTATTTCAAGCTGATCACTTTCCTGACGGAGATTCATCCTGACAAGTTTACCTCCCTTCCCGAGGAACTCTTCAAAAATCTCATGGTCTCCCTAGAGCTGGGTCTAGTCTCGTATCCTTGACAACACTGCATTGATAGGATTTTTTTTGCAAGCTCCTTGAGAAATATGTACATTATATTATTACATGCCATTATGCAACACAAATATTTGGATTAAAAGATGCTAGTCTTAAAAAAATCATTAACAAAAATCATGAAATCCCTTTATAACAATTAGAAATAGAGTTACAAGTGTTATGATTATGTTTATTACATAAAAAACCCAGCTTTGATATACTTGTGATATAACAATGCCTGTAGTCAATGTGTACAAAATCAACTGAATAAATTAATAAAAAAATAAATAGATATTTTTGAAGTTTTTCACTTTAATAAGTGACATGGCTCTTGCCTTAATGTCAAACAATATATATAATACTGGTATTTACCTTGTAGTTTTGTATTTGAAGTCATTGATTTGTGCTTTATTAACTACATTTCATATGTGTGCTTTGTGCTTTATTAACTACATTTCATATGTGTGCTTTGTGCTTTATTAACTACATTTCATCTGTGTGCTTTTTGCTTTATTAACTACATTTCATCTGTGTGCTTTGTGCTTTATTAACTACATTTCATCTGTGTGCTTTGTGCTTTATTAACTACATTTCATCTGTGTGCTTTATGCTTTATTAACTACATTTCATCTGTGTGCTTTGTGCTTTATTAACTACATTTCATCTGTGTGCTTTGTGCTTTATTAACTACATTTCATCTGTGTGCTTTGTGCTTTATTAACTACATTTCATCTGTGTGCTTTGTGCTTTATTAACTACATTTCATCTGTGTGCTTTGTGCTTTATTAACTACATTTCATATGTGTGCTTTATTAACTACATTTCATATGTGTGCTTTATTAACTACATTTCATATGTGTGCTTTGTTACGTGTTCATTGTGCTCAATTTTCACTGCTACAAACATGTGTAGATACATAGTAGTATGTTTAATGGAATTGTATAGTAAAATATAGTATTGTGTAGTAGATATGGTATGGTGTTGATCATATTTGGTATTGTATTAGTTTTTGCTTGGTAATGTATTGGTTTTGATATTATATTGCATTATAATTTATATTGAACTATGTTCCTTGACCCCCGGTGTCAGTTACGGGTCTGAGGTGACCAAGATGTCCCTGGACTGCATCTACTCGCTGGGATCTTACGTCTTCGAGAACAACCTGGTTGGAACGCTCATTCACAACACGCTCAAGCATTTCCTAAAGGTAGGATGGGAATAAAACACTCCTTTATGTGTATGATTCATTCTGTCATGTCCCTAAAAATAGGGGTTTGTTATGGAATTTTTCTTTAAATTCTGATCTTCATTTCTCAGCAAAGTCTTGTTTTTTAAACTGATCTATTTCAGTCAGCTTGTTCTTATATTAATGGTTGTGTAAATTTCAACTTAGACATATCTTGTTTCTACTCGTCTTTAAAAAAAAAATAAAGACAGTTGACGTTTTATGTCTTCCTTTATTATCAAGACTTGATATCTTCTTTTATCTAAACGAATGACCCTACAACGAGATTTGATTGAAAATGTGTTTAGCCATTCAGAAAGCTAGGATTTAATTGTTGGACAAACATGGCTCGTAAAAACATTCATTTACTGTCAACAGTGTTTGTCGGATTGTGACCTCAGTAAGCATGGTACATGTAATTAATCCCATATCGTATCGTCAATTGTTACTGATATATATGTGCAACTCTGTATTGTGTTCTCCACATACAGGTTGTGTTTCGTATGCTGCTCCTCGAGGACTTCAAAATGGATCTCCTGGACACCGCAAGCTCCGCCCTTTTCTGTCTGATCTGCTGCCACACCGACCAATACCAGCAGCTCGTGCACGAGATCCTCGAATCACACTTTGATCAAACCTACAAGTCCCGCCTTCTGGAGGCGTTTAACAACTTGACTCCGCCCACTCTGTCTTTGACTGTGAACAGGCACAACAAGTTGATGTTTATGGAGAATTTCAATAGTTTCTTAATCAACGTTAGAGGATTCCTTTGTGTAAGATGATGTTACGCAAGAACTTGGTGCTACATGTATATACTCACGCTATTTGTGCTGTAGTTTATTTTGATGACATATCTATCATACAAGAGATGTTATCTGTGATTCTGACAGTTATGAAACATAAATGTTCGTTACACAATGGCAATGGAAAACTATGGTAAAGCATTTGCAAAATATAATCGAGATATAATAGACATTGACATATTTTTCCACCGAGCCATCTTAATATAGTACAATATAAAGGTTCATATACTGGAATCAGTGGAACGTTTTATACAATTTTCACAATTTATAGTTGTGGCGCATCGTGAGAAAACCGGACTTAATGCATGTGTGTTAAGTGTCGTCCTGGATTAGCCTGTGCAGTCCGCACAGGCTAATGCGGGGGTGGCACTTTCCGCTTTTATGGTATTTTCTGTTTCAAGGAAGTCTCTTCTAACCATAATTCCACTTTAGGCGGACAGTGCCGTCCTGGATCAGCCTGTGCGGACTGCACAGGCTGATCCGGGTCGACACTTTACGCACATGCATTAAGACCGGTTTTCTCACGACGCTCCATTTAATGTTTTGTATCACATTTGCAACTTGATGTGCACCAAGATTTGAAAAGTATAAAACTACAGTGGAATCACGATTATGCGAATCGGGATTATACATAGTGACGGTGTACTACGAACAACTGCCGTGTTCCCGTCGTTTTGCCTTCTTTATTCAATGTAAAAAAGATGTGATTATAGGAATTGCGATTATATGGAAAATGCAATTATGCGAACAATTATCTCAGACCAATGACAATCAAAAAGATGCGATTATACTATTTGCCGACCTGCAGATGTTTTCATACCTCTTCGAGTGACGGCCTACATCCTTTGTTTCGCATACTACAGGTGTAAATGCGGAAGTTGAAACACACTGTGCTACAGACTTATTTGATAGGGAATTGAGTAATTTACTCAAAAACTAACACAACTTAAATTACAAAGCTATACGATCATACGACATCTGTAAACTTCAAATAAAATATGTGTATTGTTTATAGATAATCATTATTGAAAAATACTTCAATTCAATCTATAATTATAGTTATTTATACACAGCAATACTTTATTACAAGTATGAGTCAAATTATACAGCGATACTAAAATTACAGAAAAGTTTTTTGTAATTTTAGGAAGATGCAGGTGTATGGAAAATGCGAATTAACCAATATTCCCGGCAGGCAGGTGACTATTTGTATAATCGCAATTCGACTGTAGTATACATGTATATTGACTGATGATATTCACTTTAAATCATGTCACTTGAGTTCTAAAACTCCCGTGTGTAAGACGATGCTATGCTAGAACTTGGTGCTACATACTTGTGCTATGTGTACTATAACTGTCAGATAAAAGGTTTCATGCAACAGATATTATGTATGATTCAGTGAGGAAACTTGAATGTTAGCTACTCAAAGTCTTTTAGCAGAACTAGGGTAAATCATATGCAAATTATAAGGAATTGACATTAATTTCCACTGCCGAAAACACCCACTGAGCTTTCTTCTGGATCAATTGATATGCGGCATAAGCATATCAAGGACACCTGATGTGCTGTTTTAAAGTTTAAATGTAGAAGCATTTTAAATGTAAACAATCTGTCGAAATCAAATCGACTGCACCAGACATAATGTCTTGTTATGCCAGTTTCATGAAATTCGATCACTTTTCCCTTACCATAGTCAAATATACCATTGCGAAAAATGAGTATCTTTTGATTTTTAATGCCATGTGTTGGTCACAGATCCATGGTGCTACACCCAGATTAAACCATGCAGCGTTTAACATTTCATAGAAATTGAGTTAATAGGAAATGAGAACTTAATACATTAAAAGTGAGAAATTATCTCAAAGCAAGTACTTTGTTCGTATCTTCTTTGTATAAATTACCAATTGCAGATTACATTTAAAACTTCTTTCCTACCACTTCAATTGATGGTTAAGAATTTTTGTCAAATACTCTAATGTTTATTTGATTGTTTTGGAGAGGGTTGTTTATGGAGATTTCAACTTATAACTTATGTAAAGCACGACAGAACATGTTTGTTTTAGGACATGTTTGTGATGGTTACGCAAATAAATACGCAAAATTGTTTTGATAATCTGATTTTGTCTCTTACATTAGATCCCGAACGGACAGTCTTTGCAACAACTTCCGACAACTCATGAGCGCGGAATCAGTTTGCTTTGTGTGTGTAATAGGGTTCAAGACATTTTCTGGGGAAAGTGGGTATTGTAATGTGTATATATATTATAAAGTGAATGCATTTTTGTAAAACTTTAATACAAAGAGATTACGTCAGGTGAATGTTTATGGAACATTTTACGTTTGAAACAAATAACTTAAGCTCACATATTGTTTTATACCGATATATTTGTTTCATTTCGGTATCTTGATCAGCACATTCATTAAATAGTATTTATATAGAAAATAAATGATGTCTCATTTTAAGTGCCATTTAAAGCCGCAGACCATAGAATATAATTCAGTATCTTAAATTGCCATTAGTTCTAATAAATGTTAATGCCGTTTACTCGACTGAAAACCGTTTCTTATTTACGTAAGGCATTTTATGTCTGTTTTCGAAAATACTTGGTACGGACGGGATACACACTAATGTACATGCTGATTTACTCCCGAGGCATCACCAGTTATCGCATACATGTAAAAACTATACGATAAAACATTAGGAAAACGTTATTACTTTGTCGATTTCAAATCGTTTTTTTTTTTGTATTTTGATCTCTTAAGATGTCCATTAGAAGCGATTTCTGCAAAGTTTTATGTTTATTACATATTTCTGGACTGCTGCTTTAACCAGACTTTTCTCATAACATTCATAGTGAACCAAAGCCATTCATGTAGTAGAAGATCACATTAATGGATGCCTTACAGGCTCCCTAGTTTTTCGTGCAACCGTACAATTCCACGCGCATGCCCACGTAATTTGCCCCGCTGGGCTTATTGAAGTCGACGACTCGGAAGCGAATGTACCGCGCCACGATAGGTGTGTCGAGAGTGTGCTCCACAACAGATTCTTGATCAGAGTTGCCCATCAGATACTGAAATATAAATACAGCATGCAGCAATGAATATTTTTCGGCGTAAGCGCTGTCTAAGATCACTTTTGACCCAGATTTCTTGCGATAATTATGCAGCAGGAAAATTGTATGCCAATAGAATTGGGCAAATTTTCAAATTTTATGGAATGCAAACTTCAATCAATGGTTTAACGTATATCAATAACTGTTGCATACTTTTGGGGATTACAAATTTACATAATTGTTCACATAAGCGGTTAAAATGAAGTTGTAAACATATCCTCGACATATACTTTAGAACTGAGGCTAATAATGAACGTATTTGTATGCCATAAACAGAATGCTATACTCATTCACGTAACGAAATAACTATTTTGTTTAGCCTACATTTATATAATCAATACGCTCTATAAAAAGCAATTGTACAATGTTCCCATTCATAAATCTCACTCACAGAGTTGCCGTTCCATGTATTCCATTGATTCTAGCGAGTTCATCGCATTCCAGAGAAAGTAGTGTCATTCTAAAAATAGCACGCGTAGCTAGCAACCGTTGTAAAGCTGTGTTAATATACTCGTACATGCATCAATAATAAAGTTCAGAGAATGATTAACCTAAGAAGTTCAATCAATCGGGAGTTTATATTATAAACTTACTGTTAATTTGATTTAAAATTGTGGTTACGATTTATTAACGATTATTTGTAATCGCATCTTTCTATCAACTTCTCCAGTAGATGTTATTTAAGCTGTAAAAAGATGCTACATTATCTATAAAAAAATGCAATTCGTTTGGGTGTAAATTTATTGACCTATGTAAATCCTCGGGAATGCGAATTGTTAACGGCCGATTATTTGATGATTTTAACAAAGGTGCATTCACATTTGTATCTCGAAACGGTACTTCCACTATTAACTATGTATTAACACGTGAATCTCACTTTTCACAAATAACGGACTTCTCCGTACTGAATTTTTATCAGTGGAGTGATCACGCACCATTGTATTTTTCAGTGATTTGTAATAATAATATATTGCCTAAACAGGATTATGTTGAAAATAAGTACAGATGGAATGCAAATTTGAAAGATGATTTTAAAATGGGTTGTTGTCATGTTGCGATCAATTGGATCAGTTGACATCTAGTAATGATCCAACATGTATAAATGATGTTGTAAATAAATTTTCAGCGCTCGTGAAAAGCATTGTTGATCCATTATTTCAAAAATACATTAACCATAATAATAAAAGTTATTTTGCTCCTTCTTCAGTTCTTAAACATGGTTTGATATGCAAGCCAGAAGAATTTACGAAGAATCCTTGCGTATTTTTAATCAGCGTATGACGTCTGCTTCTCGCGAATATTTTTGTGATTGTAAAAGTCGCTATAAAAAATTATTATCAAAGAAAAAGAAACATTTTGAGTCTAAAAAATTGCGAGATATTGAAGGTTTGAAAAGGAGTAAACCCAGGGATTTCGGGAAATATTTTAGTAAAAATAAAAACATTGAAAATGATAACTCAATTTCTCTTGACGAGTTTTACCACTTCTTTTCAAACTTGGAGCAAGATATTTTTCGATCATCTAACAATAACGTGGAAGATTTTTGTAATAACCACAATTTTGATGGAGATGACGATTACAATGAAGAATTAGATTTTCCTATTTCTATTGATGAAGTTAAAAACGCTATTAAAAATTGAAACGTAATAAAGCACATGGTATTGACTGTTTATGAAACGAATATTTTATTGAATGTAGTGATATTCTGTCTCCGTATATTTTTAACATTTTCAACGCTATTTTCACTTCGGGTGTTTTTCCAGACACATGGGGGGAGGGGATTATAATACCATTGTTTAAAAAAGGTGATCGCAGCTCTGTCGCTAATTACAGAGGTATAACACCATTAAGTAGTTTTTCTAAATTATTTACCACTGTGTTAAACGATAGAATTGTGTCTTTATGTGAAGAATACAACCTTATTAGTCATGCACAATTCGGCTTCCGCAAAGGAGTGTCCGCTACGTATGCTATATTTTCATTATTATCTGTAGTTCAACATTATTTGAATACTAATAAAAGGTTGTATGTGGCATTTATAGATCTCAAGAAATGCTTTGACAGTATTTATAGAAATGCACTTTGGTTTAAACTGTTCAATGCTGATTTACGAGGTAGAGTATTACGAATTGTAAAGAATATGTATATGCATGTGAAATCCTGCGTTAAACATTGTACTAGTTTTTCGGAATTTTTCAAATATTCTGTGGGTTTAAGGCAAGGCGACGTTATCTCTCCCTTGCTAGTCTCCCTTTTTTCAGAAGATTTAGAAATCTTTATACAAAGTAATGTAAGTGCTGGAATTGAATTGTATGATATTGTTTTACTAGTACTATTGTTCGCAGACTATATGGTAATTTTGGGTAAGTCCCCCGAAGAGTTACAGACTCACATGGATAAATTAGCGGATTATTGTAATATCTGGAGTTTAGAAGTTAATAGTTCCAAAACTAAAATTATGGTGTTCAGAAAACTTGGTGCTTTAAAAGATGATGAACAGTGGTTCTATAAAAAACGAACCAATACAAATAGCAGATAACTTTAATTATCTTGGTTGTGTTTTTTTAAATATAATAGCAATTTCTCTGCAAATAATGAGTTCATCATTGGTAAATCTCTGAAAGCTCTTAATACTTTATTATTCAATTTTAAAAAGGTCCCACTTACTCCAAAAAGTTACTGTGAATTATTTGATGCTTTGGTAGGATCAACACTTATTTATGCATCAGAAGTTTGGGGTTTTACGAAGTCTAAAGATATTGAACGGGTACATTAAATTTTTTGTAAATCTATCAATGTAAGAAAGTCTACATCATCCATTGGTGTATACGGCGAACTTGGACGTTATCCCTTATATATATCAAGATATACACGCATCATTTCTTACTGGTGTAAGGTATTGCAAAGTGATAATGTTATTATTTCATCATTGAGTGTATATTGTTGTGTGTGAACAGTGGACGTGTTCTTTTGTGCTCCTATATTCATGGAATTAATTTAATAAATAATATAGCTACGTTCCTGAAAATTGAGTGAGGCATGAACATATTGTATAGAAGGAAGGTGCCACAAAAAGTACATTTTAAGTGTTAAAATCGACGAAGATATTGATTATTTAACTAATTATTCGTCTATTTTCGCGATGTTGATTTCAGCTTGACAGTCTGGCTATTTTTTTTTTTTCGTGAACTCTTGTCAGTGCATGATTGAGCGTGATTGTGACAGTGCATATACAATCGGATATACAATCGGATTACGCCTTCTCCAATTCGAATAATTATCGGCCAATTATCTCGAGCGCTGCTATACCTTATGCTGGTGTGGTTATGGTGGATAACAGTAACAAAATTTGCTAACAATCAATACAATCAATAAGTTGTATATAAGCTGTTCATAAACAATTATTTATTGGCCGTGTACGGTGATATGACCAGAAAAAAGCGGACCAAGGAAGAAGCGTCTCCGGACAGTGTGAGTGGACAACCTGGCAAATTACACAAAATGGCATCCAATAAGTCCGCCCCTTCAACACCAGCATCGCATGATACATCTTCTGGAACGGGTCCTTATTTTCCTCCACACTTACAATTTCTCGCAAGCCGGTTGATACCGGTACAAAGTAGCCAGTACCTAAGCCCACCACCTTCTACGCCCAAGAGCGGCGGATCTACATACTCACCGGTGTGTAACCAACAGAATCAGGTACCGTCCCACATTGATGCAAACATGATTAATGCCATACTTGTTTCATTACATTCAATTGAAGAAGGACAAAGAAACATTCAATTAAAATTAAATAAACTCGATAAAATCGAATGTGACGTACAAACCATCTCCTGTAAAGTCACTCAAGTGGAAGCAAAAGTTATCACACTTGAAACAAAGCTAACCAGTACCGACAAAAAACTATCTGATCTTGAAGATAGCAGATCATTTGACAGTGAAATGTATGACGATGTCCGGGCTAAGCACCAAGATCTACTCAACAGCATAAAAACTCTGCAGAGTGAAAATTCGCAGTTGTCCGAAAATCTGATAGACCTTCAAGCGCGATCTATGCGCGACAATTTGCTCTTTTTCAATTTTGAAGAAGAGAAGTCTTTTGAAACCAGAAAATCAGAAAACTGTACGAGCAAAATACATCAATTTTGCGAACAGCAATTGCACATAGATGACCCAGTAAACAAAATCAAAATCGATCGCGCACATCGGGTCGGTCAATTTGAACAAGGTAAAAAACGACCTATAGTGGTTAAATTCAATTTTTACGGTGACAAACTCGAAATTAAAAATAAAATTCACGAACTTCTTCCTGACAGTCATTACCGTGTGAGCGACCAGTTTCCGAAGGCTATCCAAGAACGCCGACGAAAACTTGTGCCATACTTGATACAAGCCCGGAAGGACGGTAAGCAGGCGTCGCTTTCGTACGACGCGCTCTACGTCGACCGTGTTAAGTACACGCATGATCACCCCCCAACAGGGCCTATACCGGAAATGCCGCACCATGGACCTCTGAACAACCTTCGTCGCGACACCGGAAGTCACGGTACTACTCAAACGCGTACCAGTTAGGAAGTCGACCAGAGGCAGCTACGTGTTTGCTCGTGGAACGTTCATGGTTTATTATCGAAATTAAATGACAGTGACTTTCTAAATTTTATTAATACATATGACATTCTTATTCTCACGGAAACTTGGAATTCTAGATTAGCAAATATTAATATTGATAATTTTAATTGTTTTTCATGCCCCCGTCCAAAATGTAACAAAAAAGCAAAGCGGGAAAGTGGCGGTGTTGTAGTATATTTTAAGAAGCCATATTCAAATGCAGTAGAACTAATTAAACTTAACACTAACGGTATACTTTGGCTTAAACTGAAAAAGCAGTCATTATGTTTAGAAAATGACATTTTTGTATGTGCATGCTATATACCACCATGTGAATCACATGTTTATTCAAATGTAAACTCGCCGTTATTTGAATTAGATTTTTTTGAACAGATAGCGTCTGATGTACTTATCTACAGTCAGCAAGGAGATATCATGTTAGTTGGTGACCTAAATTCGAGAGTGGGCGAGCGGCCGGACATTATTATAAATCTTGACCGTTATGTTCACATGCCTGTTTATGATGTTCCGCTCGAAATAGTACCGGCTCGCTCATCGTTTGATAGTCATGTTAACCAATTTGGTAACAAGTTGTTGTCACTTTGTAAAGAAAATAGCTTATTAATTGTGAATGGTAGATTAGAGCCGGGTCATTTTACATGTTTCAACTGTGCTAGAAGTTCTTTGGGAGCCAGTGTTGTGGATTATGTAATAGTTAATTTTAATCTATTGCCATGTATCTCTAGTTTTAAAGTGAATGACTTAACTGAATTTTCAGACCACTGCCCTATTGATTTTATTTTTACATGTAGGTATCGAGAACCTAATGCTGCTAATGTGGTATTTAATAAGTTATCTTGGGAGGATGGTAAATCCGCAGATTTAAATATCCTGC
Source organism: Congeria kusceri (assembly GCA_027627225.1). Classification (NCBI taxonomy): domain Eukaryota; kingdom Metazoa; phylum Mollusca; class Bivalvia; order Myida; family Dreissenidae; genus Congeria; species Congeria kusceri. The sequence goes on from CM051024.1 coordinate 84,441,922, forward strand.
TGAATAGTAAAACTCATATTTTTGAAAATATTACTAATAATTTAATACTGGAAAATGAAAATTTTAACACATGCATTAATCAGTTATGTGAACTTATATATGATGTATCTTTTCAAGTACATGGACGTATTTTAAATTTAGATAGTACAAAACCACGAAATATACGCAAATCTTTATGGTTCGACCAAAATTGCAAGAGGCACAAACAAGCTTTCTACAACAGTAAACGTATGTACAAAAACGATCCATCATTTGCGAACAGAACGTCATTTTTACAAGCGAGATCGACATACTGTACAACAAAACGTACTGCTAAAAATAAATTTTATAACAAAGAAAGTAAAACATTGTCAACTTTAAGTAAATCCAACCCAAAGAAATTTTGGAAATACATAAACAAATATAAGCTTCATAAAAAAACGTCTGGTACTAATGACGTAAATATTGATGATTTAATAAATCATTTTAAACATCTATCTAACACACCTCATCACAACTCGTTCAATGTTGATGAAAACGTATCAAGACATGAAACACTACATATTGAGGAGTTAGATCGCCCATTTACAATTTTAGAAATACAAAAAACAATATCAAAGCTCAAACGTCATAAAAGCGCTGATATGTCTAACAATGTTGCAGACTTTTTTATTGACTCTAACGAGTTTATTTCTCTGTATTTAGTTAAAATTTTTAATTACATATTCGAGAAAGGTATATATCCTGAAATATGGTGTAATGGTGCTATTGTCCCTATTTTCAAAAAAGGAGACAAAAATGTTGCTTCTAACTATCGAGGTATTACATTAGTAAATATTATAGCTAAAAAATTTTCACTTACATTGCGCAACCGAATAAATTCTTGGTGCGAGAATGATAATATATTTAACACATCGCAATTCGGATTTAGAGATAATCGTAGTACGATTGATTGCATTTTTATATTGCACACTATAATCCAGAATATTATTAATAATAAATCAAAACTTTATTGCATTTTTATTGATTATGAAAAAGCATTTGATACTGTAATACATGAAGCACTGTGGATTAAATTAGTACAAACAGGAATAAGTTGTAAAATGTTAAACATGATCAAGTCAATCTATCAGAATGTTAAATCATGTGTTAAAAATCATAAAGATATGTCTTATTCGGAGCTTTTTGATGTTACGTTAGGTGTAAAACAGGGTGAGCCATTATCACCTTTATTATTTATTTTATTCATAAATGACATTAATGATTGTATTGATGTTAATAATTTAACCGAAAAAGATATACGTTTATTATCTATATTTATGTTGTTATTTGCAGATGATATTGCATTATTTACTACAAATCCAGAAAGTTTGCAATTGCAATTAAATTCTATATATCAATATTCATGTAAATGGGGATTAAAAATAAATGTAAACAAAACTAAAATGTGCATATTTGAAAAAAGGAAAAGTAATTGTTCGTCTAGGTGGAGTATTAACCAACAGGCTATTGAAATTGTTGATGAATTTTGTTACCTTGGCCTAAAACTACACTTTACTGGTAATATATCAAGAGCAATAAAGGCACTTAATGAACAAGCCTTAAAAGCTTATAATCATTTATTGTCTATTTTTAGTAAAGTGCAGCTAAGTACTAAAACAAAACTTTCTCTTTTTGACTCCCTAGTTGTTCCAATTATTCTATATGCATCTGAAATATGGGGAATTTACAACATTAAAGAAGTAGATAAACTTATTTTAAATTTTGTAAAACTATTCTAGGTGTACGCTCACAGACTTCTAATGCCGCTGTTTTAGGTGAATTAGGCAGATTTCCTCTCTCTATTATATGCAAGCAACGTGCCCTTAGGTATTGGGTTAAAATTAAGCAAAACCCCGAAACTTTGATGCACATTGTTTACAACGAACAATGTAATCTCTACAATGATTCTATTAGGGATAATAACAATAACAATACTCTGTGGTGTGTATTTGTTAAACAAGCATTAGAACAACTAGGATACGGAATGTATTTCAATAACTTAAACGACAATTTTAATTATTCTAATGAAATTAACCAGAGAATAAAAGATCAGTTTATCCAAAATTGGCACGTTACAATTAATAACCAACCGAAACTAGAGTACTATAGAATGTTTAAGACGGAATTCGTGTATGAAAAATATCTAGATTGCATTAATAATAAAAATCAAAAACATCAGCTATCAAGATTTAGACTTAGCGCCCATACATTGGAAATTGAGACTGGTAGATATAATAACATACCTAGAGATGAACGCAAATGTAAACTACGTAATGCAAACACTGTTGAATCCGAATATCATTTCTTTCTAACTTGTTCAATCTACAAAGATCTTCGAACAAAATATTGTATTCGATCCAACTGGCCAAATTTAGTAAAATTTAAAAACATTCTCTCTTGTCAAAATACTACAGTCATTAACAATGTTGCCAGATTCATTACCGATGCTATGAAACTCCGTGAGGAAAAATTACAACTATTTGCTGCTTCTTAATAAATATTGTATGAAACACTAAATATATTGTCTATTTATTACTTGTTTGTTCTCACTGCGTTGTTTTAATACATACACTTTTGTACACGATGTTTGAAGACTCTTCACTGTAGTTTATGTCTATGTCTATTAACATGATTGTATTTGTATTGTACTGATGCACTTTGACTATATGTTCTTTACTTGTATGTTAATGGTCAAAGGCGTTTTGCCGATGTTCCAATAAAAAAACGTGAAACTTGAATTGATCGTAGAGCCTTAGACGATTGTAGATTAGGCCACTCGAACTGGGGGGTGTCCTCTGTGAAGAAACTTTTAGATGATTTTGTTTTTTTCGGATGTATTTTTGTATCCCGAAAGTATCAATGGTTCCTTTCCATTAACTTTCAAACAACGTGTAATTGACAACTTTATCCCAGAATGGCATGGTTCATGACAACGTAGTTCAGTTCTGTTGGATTACGTTTATTACAAAAATAATTTTGCGTTTGAATGTTATCTTGATATATTGCCTGCTAGTCTCAGGAAATATTTTACACGTTTTAGAATTTGTGCACATTCGTTAAGAATTTATACAGGCCGCTATGGCTCAAATAATATATCAAGAAATGAAAGGCGCTGTCTCTACTGTGGAAGGCGTGATTTAGAAGATGTGTACCATTTTATATGCATTTGTCCATGTTACTCAACAGTAAGGCGACGATTTCTTGATAAACGATTTTACGATAGACCATCAGTGTATAAGTTCAATTCATTAATGGGATCAGTTAACTCTGATGTTGTTAAAAGTGTTGCCAAATATATTAAATATGCCTTAGAAATTAGACAATACTCTCCATACGTTTGCAACCTATGTTTATGATGTACTGCAATTAATTCGATTCGTTTTGAATTTGCATATATTTCACATTTTTTAGAACAAGTTCCGAATGCATTGACCGCGTATAGAATGTATATATGTTCGTTTTTTCTAGATCATGTACTTTGTACTAATCTCGAATACAACTCTTGTCTCGTCTTGTCTATAGATAAAATATTATGAAAGAAGATTCGTATACGTCGAATTGTTATTCGCGTAGCATGAATACACAATTTGCAATACTAATTATACACAGAAACCCTTGATATATCACATTTCTACTGATTTAATTTAAAATCGTCATAGGCTAATGAATGTTTATGTTTGCGTTATCAAAAATAAAGTCTTAACATTTCAAAAGTCGCCGACTGTTGTCTGACTATTGCTTTTTATTGGGAAACACAGTATAAATGCTTATTTGACTTCGTTATTATATCGTTATTATATTAGATAACTAACATGCATGGTATATTACCGGCACTATAAATAAATATATGGACTCTTCTGATACATAATAATTTTAATTCATTCCCGAAATTATTTTCTTACATTGTTAATTTGTTAAATTGGCTTGACGAATTCAGATAACAATTATGTTAACCTAAATTATTTTGGTTATTCATACATCACTGGTGGAAACATGGAGCTGTATAATTGGTTTATTCACGGCATATATATTAATTATAAATTTATTTAATTTTTAAATTTTTAAATTTATCTCAAATAAACTTTTGGGTCCGAGAAGTTTTCTTATAGTGTCCGAAATATCTGGGGTCCAATAAGTCTCTTAATATTGGTGGGGAAAAAAAATCTGGGGTCTGAGAAGTGACGTAACAGATCATCTTGGCCGTCTGATTAGGCAATTTTTAAATGACATCTCAAAATTAATTTCAACGCCGATTGTCATTTTGTAAAGACATTTTTTGTTTTAGATAATTATACATGTTCTAATCTTCTGATACTTCAAAGTACAGCATGTACAGTAAACCCCGTTTATACGACCACTAGAGAGACTTGATAAAAGTGGTCTTAATAGCGGGGTGGTCGTATTATTGAGGTACAACAGATCACCTAGTCATTAAATGCATGCATGTACGTCAGTGTTATTTAAGGTTTTAATAAAAATAATGAATACTGAATAGTTATGACGCTTTCAAATTGTTTTGTATTTAATCACGGTTTTATTGAATACATATTGGATAAAGTAAATTTATTGATATCAACTTTACGGTTGGAAATTAAATTACCGATCTATTTAACACCAGTCCATTAAAAGCATCCATCAGTGTTGTCTCTTACTTGTCATATACCTGTAGTGTCAATAAACGTGTCAACTAACGTAATCTGTTACACGGGCGTTATGCTAATCCCTTATCAAAACAGCTCTACTATTGTTTACACACGCTCATTTTACAAAGAATAGCGGGGTGCCCTGATAAACGGGGTTTGAGACCATTGAAATAAATAGTAAACCAATCGAGTCTTTTTAAAAGTGCCCGTTTTAGCGGGGTTGTCGTTAAATCGGGGTGGTCGTAAAGCGGGGTTTTAGTGTATGTAATTGTTTTTAATTGTGTGCTCCCTAATAATGCCTTCCAGGATATAGCGTTAAAGGGACCTGTTCACAGTGACGAGTTGACAATTTTTCAACTTTTTGTCACCGATTTCAAAAATAAAAGAACGGTGTATACAAGGGAACAAAATAGCACTACGGACCTAGAAATATACTGTAAGCACTGTTTCGTTTATGAGAAATCATCAGTTGAAATTGGTAAAAGTATAAAGCGTTTGTAACGCTCAACGATGGAATAAATTGGAGTGTTTCTATTGCTTTCGTTGAAACAGTTGACATCATGTGTAACACTAACATAAAGTAAATCATGCATAGTGAAATGTAACAGTCGGAATGGACGAGTGGTTTAGGCGATAACCTTTTAATCCGGAGGTCCCGGGTTCGAACCCCGGAGGGATAAAAACATTCCAATTTCTTTTTTCCTAAATACTTTTCTTGTTATTATACTTGAGCTTTTTAGTTCCAATGCTTAACTCTGTCGAGCTAAGACATTTAATGGCATACTTCAAAAATGCGAAAGTATGTGAACAAGTCCCTTTATCTTATAAGTGTAGTAACTTAGTTTCCTTCTGTTATTTTGAAGTCTCGGCTACATTTTGGCCTTAGCGCTAAATAAGCCTGTGTTTTAACTCGGGTAAGCGACACTCGCCCATCATGGTTACCCTTGGCATAAACCTAGATGCAACAATAAGGCATGTTCGAAGATACGTAGCGCCAACCTCAAGTTCAACAGGGTGGTGCATCTTACCTGCTTCACGCAGTCCTTATTGTACTCATGCCAATGCACACCGTCGGTGGAGTACTCCAGCGTGTAGTTGGTAACCCTGACTTCGCAGCATTTGCCACCCTGGAGGAAACCATTATATTTGCAATTCATTCACTCGTTTATAGAGGACAGGATCTTGCTTTTTTAAATTAATGAAGATTTTATACGTCTCAAAAAACATGTTTTGAGGATTTAAAGATTTGCCTCTACACATGCAAGTTCGTGGGTGTTCAGCATTCGACTTTGCGCATGCGCTTAAAACCCCAGTTGTTTCAATAAAAACGCATCACATTAAATCGATCTGAATGTAAACTAACTATTTATATGTCAAAATTGCCAATATTTATTCGGAAATCTGTAATCTTACTTGAAAATAAACATTACTGTACCCAACAACGACCTTGATCTTTTTCAACTTCCTGTTACTTCGTGGGCAACTTTTTATGAAGTCATACGCAGAGGCCCTTCCACTAATTTTTGTGTTTTGAAATAAATACGGCAAGTTTTTAATGCGCTTATTTAGATCGATTTCCTTAGATTTTTTTTTTTATGAAATTAATACATGTATATAAAATGTTTATTAAAAACACGAGGGGTTGATTTTTTTTAAATAATAACTAAGTTTAAAACACAAATAACTGCAATAAACTTAACTAACATGGTATATTTATCTGTCGATGTTTTCTACGCAATTTTGTGCTCTAGTAAGTAAAGCTGTTCTTCGGCTCACACTTGCATAGAATTCGGACACGCGACGTTACGTCATTGAAGAGAAAATTGCGTCATAATTTCATCCACGAACTTACCGGAGGCCACGAACTTACCAGATTATATGCTACTTTTTTTATCGTAATTTCGCTCAAGGCGTCCTTAGAAACAAGCATTTCTTGTCTATTACAATGTAAAGAATATCGATACATCAAAAATATTAAGACATTAATTTTGTTTATAGTTTTCGAAAGCATACAATTCTCATCGGATACGAAATTAAGAGGACCTGTAAAGCTCCACTAGATGAACTGAACAGTGGCAGAATAAAAAGAAATGGGAAAAAATATTGTTTCCTTGAGAACCATCAAAGAAACATGCATGTAAAATTAGTTAAAAATATAGCAGGAGGTTTAGGTGGATATATCATAAAATTATTCTTTGTTTTGGCACTATCGATTATCTTGTGCAATGGACCGGAACCAATCGATGATCACCCAATGAACATTAATTTTGTGGGAAAATTTATCAACACTGACACGGTGTTTTCAGAGTCGTTTAAAGAAAAGGTTACTCACACAAAATCTTTCAATTTGAGCAACTTGGAAGAGAACTTTTAAACAAACTTATGTGTCCAAAGTATATGCAAATATAGCCAGAGTTTTAGGAGGAAATCCCATTAAACATTTATATATTGAAGCTCTATAGCCTCTGTCTTATGCAATGGACAGGAACCATTCGAGCAACTTTGGCAAGGGACCATTCAAGAATAATTACTGTAAAGTTTCATCAAAGTGTTTTCAGAGGCAAATTCTTTTAATGAAATGGTTTACGCACGCTATCACAACATTTCCATTTTTGACCTGGCGGCCGTGTTTTGGAAGAGTAAAAACGGAACATTTGTGTGCAATTATTTGTAAATTTAGTAAGAAACTTCGGATATTTATTTCAAAATTTCTTCATATATATTTTGATCTCTTATGACCATATTGTGCAATGGGAACCGTTTGAGGAATTTTGGGAGAGAGCCATCCAAGTAACATTTCTGTGAAGTCTCATCAAAGTCGACGCAGTGGTTTCAGAGGAGATTTCATTTAAAGAAAAGGTTTACGCAATTACGCTTGTACGAAGGACGAAACCGCCTTTGGCAAGGGAGCTGAATTCGAAAGAAAAACACTCGGAAAAGGTATTATGTTTTCGATGATATGTACCGGTAATACTAGTATACGACATTAAAATCTATGCGTGCATCTGCCAAACGTGTACGTACCTGTGTAGCAACCTTAGTGATAAAGTGCTGGGAACCAGTGTCAATCTGCAGGTAGTCTTGGCTTATTTGTTTGTCCGGCGTGAACCAGCCCTGGCCGTGTAGGCGCGCGTGTTCAGGTCCGTACCCGGGCTGAGAGACGCTGGCGGAGAGAGCCGAATCGGGGATCGCACCGCTCTCCATCCCGAGAGCTGATGTGCACCTAAACATATGATACACAAGGGTTACGGTAGGAAGATAGCAACACGTCCCTTACAAATGCATGTTGTTGCTGTTTTTTTTTTATCTCACCTGAGCATGAAGTGCTCAAGGGTGGGCTTTAGAGGTAAGTGGTTGTCCTTCGTCGTCCGTCGTCAACAATTTACTTCAAAAATCTTCTCCTCTCAAACCGCTCGGTGGAAATTAACCAAACTTGGTATGAGTTGTCTTCTACCAAAATACTTCAAAATATTTAGATTCGTGAAAAAAAACATGGCCGCCATGCGGCGGGACTTTTTCATTATATGGCTAAATTGAACTTTAGAAATGTTCCTGCAGAAACCACTGGTTGGCGGTCGAAATGTTTCTTGGTGGTCCTCTTCGAAAATACTTCAAATTATTTTGATTTGTTAAAAACATGGCCACCAGGGGGCGGGGTCTTTTTCCTTATATGGCTACATTGAAAATTTTAAAAATATTCTTGTCATAAACCTCTGGTTGGAATTCAAAATAATTTCACGGAAATGATCCTTGGGTCGTCCTCTACCAAAATACTTCAAATTATTTTGCTTCACTTAAAAACATGGCTCCCATGGGGCGGGGCCTTTTTCATTATATGGCTATAGTGAAAACTTAAAAAAAATCTTCTTGTCAGTAACCACTGGTTGGATTTCGAAATAATTTCACAGAAATGTTCCTTGGTTGGTCCTCTACCAAAATACTGCAAATTATTTTTATTCGTTAAAAAACGTGGTCACCATGGTGTGGGGCCGTTTTCCTTATATGGCTATATATTGAAAACTTTAAAAATCTTTTTGTCAAAAACCAATGGTTAGATTTCAAAATAATTTCACAGATATGTTTCTTGGGTGGTCCTCTACCAAAATACTCCAAATTATATTCCTTCGTTAACGACCATGGCCGCAATGTGGCGGGGCCTTTTTCCTTATACGGCTATATTGAAAACTTTAAACATCTTGTCAGTACATGTATATATAAACACTGGTTGGATTTCAAAATAAATTCACAGAAATATTCCTTGGATAACCCTCCACTAAAATACTTCAAATTATTTTGATACTTTAAACAAAAACATGGCCTCAGGGGGCAGGGCCTTTTTCCTTGTATGCCCATAAAAAAAATTAAAAAATCTTCTTGTCAAAAACAACTGGTTACCTTTGGAAATAACTTCATTTAAATGTTACTTGGGTGATCATCTAGTAAATTCATTCAATTTATTATGATTTGTTAACAAAAAACATGGCCGCCACGAGGCAGTGTTCGTTTTATATGGCTTTATGGACCCTTTAAAAATATTATATAACAACTAGCTTGATTTTGAAATAATTCCAATGTGCAATTATATGATTCATTAAACTCGAGCGACCCAGTTTTGTTTGTTATTTGACTGAGCGCGAATTCATCATTTAGATGCGAGTTACGACGTTTGGCTTAAAAGATGCATTGCTATTCCAGTCATTGGCTCTTGAAAATGTATCGCCATTTCAACTTGAGATAATTTATAATGGCTATAACTTAACTCGAATCGCATATTGCAATGCTTTCATACATTGCATGGCCACTTTCGTGTATAAATAGTTTTATTGGATTACTGGTTGTACCGGTGGTGATGGTGAAGACAAGCATGGCTACTACTACTACTACTTCTGCTACTACTGCTGCTGCTGCTGCTACTACTGCTGATGCTACTAGTGCTACTGCTACTCCTGCTGTTGGTTCTACTGCTGCTGCTCCCGTTGCTACTACTACTACTGCTGCTGCTCCCGTTGCTACTACTACTACTGCTGCTGCTGCTAGTACTACTGCTGCTGCTCCCGAGGCTACTACTGCTGCTGCTGCTAGTACTACTGCTGCTGCTCCTGATTCTACTACTACTACTGCTGCCAGTACTTCTGCTACTGCTACTACTACTACTGGTGCTGCTCCCGTTGTTACTACTACTACTACTGTTTCTGCTAGTACTACTGCTGCTGCTCCCGATACTACTACTACTACTGTTGCTAGTACTACTGCTGCTGCTCCCGATGCTACTACTACTGCTGCTGCTACAAATATTGCTGCTGCTCCCGTGCTACTACTACTACTACTGCTGCTAGTACTACTGCTGCTGCTCCCGATGCTACTACCACTACTGCTGCTAGTACTACTGCTGCTGCTCCCGTTGCTACTACTACTACTGCTGCTAATACTACTGCTGCTAGTACTACTGCTGCTGCTCACGTTGCTACTACTACTGCTGCTGCTAGTACCACTGCTGCTGCTCCCGATGCTACTACTACTACTGCTGCTGCTACTAGTACTACTGCTGCTGCTCCCGTTTCTACTACTACTGCTGCTGCTCCCGTTGCTACTACTACTGCTGCTGCTGCTGCTAGTACTACTGCTGCTCCTGCTGTTGCTACTACAATTGATGCTGCTGCTGCCATTGCTACTGATAATGCTACTGCTGATACGGCGACGATGACGTTTGATGATGACGTCATCTTACGTTCCGACGGCAGGGAGCGATGCTGGCGCGCTGGCGAGTGCCGCCTTGAGCTGGTTCTGCAGATTTATGATCAAGTTGTCCTTGATGTGGTTAACGGAAAGCGCCTGGCTCAGGTTCGACTGCAGCTTCGTCACCTGCATCACGGACAAATATTACGTATACAGCGAGGTGTGATTATAGTTTCTAAGCATTACCTATGAAAATAAAATATGAATAAAACATTTTTCTTCATCCTCACCAGTTTTGTTACGGACCGCAAAAGAAATTTACCTTGCAATATAATGAGGTCTGTATGGAAACGTCTTGATGTTAGGTTTAAAAATAAAAATATTAAATAAAAATACTAAATATTAGAAAACTTATCTCGTAATAACGACTTTTTTTTTCTCGTAATTACGACACAGTGCCTCGTAATTACGACTTAGTATCTCGTAATTATGACTTTTTTGAATCTCGTAATTACGACTTTTTATCTCGTAATTACGACCAAGTATCTCGTAATTACGACTTTTTAACTCGTTATTACGAGATACTAAGTCGTAATTAGGATATAAAAAAGTCGTTATTACGAGATAAAAAGTCGTAATAACGACTTATGAGTGTAGTGATGACGCATAAGCCAAGTGTAATATAAGCAGGCTATTGTCGATTGAAATAGTACCAAAGGTACACTGTCTGTCTGTCTGTCTGTCTGTCTGTCTGTCTGTCTGTCTGTCTGTCTGTCTGTCTGTCTGTCTGTCCGTCCGTCCGTCCGTCCGTCCGTCCGTCCGTCCGTCCGTCCGTCCGTCCGTCCGTCCGTCCGTCCGTCCGTCTGTCTGTATTTTTATGTGGATACCTTGATTTAAAATATATTTTTTCATGTCTGTATTATCATTATTATTATTATTATTATTATTATTATTATTATTATTATTATTATTATTGCAGTTGATAGCTGCTTGTAAATATCAGCGATATTTAACCCAGCGTTTTGGCCATATACCCTTGCAATCTATTTAGGTCTGCGGACAGTTTCACAGTTGTATATATGTTCGACCGCCCTAGGTTTCTGCATGGTCAAATAAGACCTCAGTCTAGGTAACATAATTTCCTCTATTATTGCTACCACTGACCTCGGTCTGCAGCATAGTCTCCCTGATGCGGATGATCTCCAGCAGTTTCGCCTCGGACGCGTACGCGTTCATGTAGTACGTCAGGTTGCTACGCAGCTCCCGGATCTCCGCGTCCTTGGCTACGGAAAACAATAACGAATGCGGAAGAAAACAATGGGATAAGTTTCATATTGTACCATAATTCACAAAATACCTTGGTTATTGATAATCGTTTCTTAAAACATTGGTTGGTAATCGTTTCTTGAAAATCATGGTGTATTTTGCACCAAATGCCAAGGGTACCTACTAGTGTTATACAGTTTGTAAAGGCCATTTCTAATGGGTTATATTTAAATTAAGAACCGAAACTTTAACTTTATTCCGCCCGAAATCACTAGACCTACATGCATTTCAATATAATATAAAATATCTATTTTCTATGGTCACGAGTGAAATAAAATACTGTCTTACACCGAAATCAACAAATTTCCATTTTATTTATTTTTTTGTTTACCGTTTTTTACACTTGTATTGCTATCTATTGGATAATTTCGCGGGACTCATGACGTCATGACGTCAAAATAATGACGTCCTTTCACAGTTTTGAGTCCGGCATCATTGATTCCGGCATCATTTCATTTAATATATTATATAAGGACCAGAGTGGTATTTTTCGCTGTTTTAAAATAGTGAAATACCAGTTTTATTTCACTGACATTTACCTATATTTCACTAGAAAGCATACATTAATCAAAACGCTGACAGCGTAGAAAGGCTGTTGGCGACAAAAGAAACTAAGAGCAAATCAATTATGAAAGTATTTTTATCATAAGGAACATTTATTGAAGTAGGTCACCTGTCTGTTATATCATTTCTACAAAAAAATCTCCAAACTCATAACTATGCACTCCAAATAAAATAAATTGGTATAAGCTGGTATTTGACCTAATTGAAAATGGAGATCCAGGCAACTGTTATTTGAAAATTAAAACTAATATAGCGCGCGTCTAATGCTACGACATTCTCTAATTTTTTTTGTAATTCGTGGGAGGCAAATATTTTTGTGCAAACTATTTAAAAAACAAACAGAGTTATATGCATACATGTTAATCTACAACGGGTAAAACTATTCGATGAACCGTATGAGTTCGAATCAATATTAAGAGCTTTTTATCACCAATTTAAATAAAAATATGTTGAGTTTGTAAAATACATTCAAAACTATATTTAGATTTACAATGCTTTTCCATAATTCTTATGCAAACGTCAAAAACAATAGCAATCGTCAATCGAGTGGTTACGATCGCTCAGCTATATGTACTGACTCAATACACTGTTAAACTTACGCAATGTGATGTTATACACAGTTAACCAGTTAACAGCACAAACAGATACGCCGTCATACCTATGTGAATAGACATAACATGAATTCACTTGTAGATGTGGACTGAATGGATTATTATTATTGTTTATTAGTGTATCAAGTCGGATCTTTTTCTTGTCATCTATTCATAGACAGTAGCGTCGATAACAGGAAGTCTCACTGCTCAGCGAGCGAAGCGCAGTAATTTATATATTTACTGACTCGTAGCCTGCAAAGTAAAGAAGTAGTTCCCTCAAGACCGATTTCAGAATACACCTACTAAATCCTTGCGCCAACAGTCTAAAAAGCGTTATTATAAGATCTGTACCAGTACAGCTGGCGCCGCTCTGCGCTCCGCCCTGCAGTGCCGCGATCTGAGCGATCAGGGTCGAGTTGGCGCTTGTCGATATGAGCGCTTCCACCAGGGCGGCCAGCGTCGAGATGTTGTTCCGGGCCTCACTTAGCTCGAGCACCAGGCGGTGTACGTCTTGGTAGCGGATCAAATTCTCCCGATGAAACTCGTTGTTAAGGATGTAGAGGCCCTGTGTGATGTTTCTCAGGTATTCCCTGGGAAAGTCAATAGAGAATTAGTATTTCAGCGGATCCGTCGTCTAGCGGTAACGCACTGGCTTACAACATTGTGATCGCCGGTTCGATCCCTCACTACACCAAAGCTACTAACCCGTAGTTCAAATAAGACGTTAAACCAAGGTTCAATGCACTTTTAGCGGGTCCGTGGTCTACTGGTAACACACTCGCTTCACAACCCAGAGGTCGGAGGTTTAAGATCCGTCTCCACACTTCCCTACTTGCCCATCTTTTTCATGAGGCGTTAAACCGAGGTTTCTTGTACGAGGTGATTTACATTTCAACAGTAAAACTCATTAAAAAAATTATATTGCTGGGAATTGCAGACCTTATTCGATCCACTTTACCGCGTTTAAAAAGCATAATACCAGCATGTAGGAGTGATGGAATACAACCAATGTCAACATATACTTCAGCTGAGGCACGAAATTACCATATTACTTGAAAAGTTGAGATACCGATACTACTAGTTTGAAAGACAAAAGTATTCGATCACTTAATGTTGTAGGGCTGTCGGTTTAAAAGATTTTAATAACTTTTATAACTTATGAATATATATATATAATTTGCAGCGGAGACTGGATAATATTAATGATACTTAAATTGACTTAAATTCACAAATGGCCAAATCATATCAACTAGTTGTTACGTAATGTCTACACTTAAAGGTACCTGTCGTATGCCTGCACTGTAAATACGCGCCCGAGTGCCTCGTTTGCCGCGCTGATTTCGTGGCTGTAGTTCGCCTCGAGTTGGTGAATCTCGTTCTGGAGCGGTGCCACCAAACTTCCAGTTTGATGACGTAATAATTCAAGTTCCAGCTCCAAGTAGTGAGTAGCGTTGTCGAGTTTAGCTTGAAAGATGTGCGAATAGTCGATACTGCAGGCAAGATTCGCGGCGCACTGCTGAAGATCTGCCGTCGTCGGCTGATGAACCATCTGGCACGTCATCAATGACGTCATGAGTGACGCAATAAGTAATAGAGCAATCATTTTAATACGCAGAGTATTTCGAATAAAGAACGAACGTAGCGATGTGTCTATATGTTAACAGATATAAATTAGAAATTTATGTTTTCTTTAGCAACACAATTTGTATTCACTTCTGTTAAAAATCTAGCGCATTTGCTTCTGAAGTTATAACCCAAGTGAGAGAGACTGTATATCGCGCGAGATTTTAATGTACCGAAAGAACCCTCGTGCTAATACAACGTGATTATTAAAATGTTCCAAATAGGCCACCATAAATTGCTCGCGACAAAGATAAATAACCCGGTACCCGTGGCGCGGAGGCCGGAATGTGTCAACGGTGTTATTTGCAAGTTTGTTATTATTTAGGACATGACACTGCGACATGGTGTAAAAATAGAAATAAGTGTCGTTCCGTTGGTAGGGGATCCGTAGCTACCGAAATATGCCTGAACTTTGGGTCTTAAGGTTATTTCGTGCGTTTGTCGCTACGTCGGAATCTAACATGTATCAGTTTTACGTAAATCGGTGCTCTGATATAACCGCGGAGGGGGTTAGATGCTGTTTGATTGATTGAATTATTTTTTTCGTCAACAGTTGCTTATCTCGTGTGCATGCACATTAATCGTGCGGTTTGTTTAGTGGGACAGCATTTCACTGGTACCGTAGGTATTTGATACTCCAGATCTTAAGTTATACAATGGTTATTGTTTTTTTTTTCTATCCAAAAGTCGATACCGTAAACGAAATATGGACAAATAAGACGCATCATTTAACTCCTTTATTGTTGTTGTTATTATTATTACGGCGTTTATTTATTTATTTAGCTGGTTAGTTAGTTAGTTAGTTCGTTAGTAAGTTAATTAGTTAGTTAGTTAGTTAGTTAGTTAGTTAGTTAGTTAGTTAGTTCGTTCGATAGTTAGTTAGTTAGTTAGTTAGTTAGTTAGTTAGTTAGTTAGTTAGTTAGTTAGTTAGTTGGGCCATACCAATTTGAAAACATGAACTTGGTCATCGGAATTATTTTTTTTGGAAAATTTTTGGGGCGAGCGAGCGCAATTTTTTTTTTTTTTTTTTTTCTTTGTTACTTTGGAGTGAGCGCATAATTTCCGCGAATTTATACACTTTAAAATAAGTATTTTTGCGTTGAACATGAGCATTTTAAGTAATAAATGTAGAAAATAATGAATAAACAGACATAACAAAAGATATCCCTTAATACCGAAAGTGTTTTAAGTTTAACAATATCAATGAACAGTTCATTCAATTATTCAGAATTTAAAAGCGAAATGAAAGCACTTATATAATGTTCAATTGCCATGTTTTGGATAAGAGAAATTAAACCATTTTGAAATGTGGAATATATTCAAGATTTAAAAAAAAAACAGAAATAAGAGGACATTTTATTGTTGGAAGTCTAGTCTAGAAGCGATTGTTTAACCCTTATGATATAATAATTGTGAAAATTTGCCGTGGTGTTTGGTTATATTCTAAAAATTTGGAAAACGTGTAATTTTTAACGCAGATCATGGTGAGAAAGTAATTTAACATATTCGCCCTCATATCGATCATTGCTTGAAGTTCGTATTGACTGATAAATGTAGTGGAATAACATCATATACTAGGCCATCGTCGAAACCCACGGTATATATTATGTTACCACTACATAACATAGAAGCACAGCGTATCTCAGCGAACGTGAGTTCCGACGATGATATCAGGCATGTTTAATTTAATACATTTATTACATAAATCTTTTGATGATTTGTATTCAAAAACAAATAAACGGTGTGGATATTAAACAAAAGTTTCACATTGAATTATCAGTATTCAACATTTTCAAAGACAACATGATGTATAACGTAGATAACCAACATTTTTTTAAATAAGTTGAAAGCTTAAAATTTTATAGTATTTTATTACATTCGAATACATTAAGATGATAAAATCAATGTTATGTTCATATATAATAATGTCAACAAATAAAATTCAATTTTTGCTTAGATTTTTATACATGGTACAATTGTACGCAGCGGCTGCAGGATGCAACTTTTGATGTACTGATGAGTATTATACTCATCTAAGTCAACACTTAAATAAATACATATATATCAAACAACAGATTCAAATGCTGACTGTTATTCCGTTGTTTAAATAACTCACTCCTCAAATATATGTTACTTTATTTTACATGGAGCGAGCGCAGAGCATTTTGCAATTTTTTTTTTAATTTCCAAAAAATCGGTGCGGTAATCCCGATGACCAAGTTTTCAATTGGGTGTGGCCTCATTTATTTATTTATTTATTTATTTATTTTATTTTATTTTACTGGTTTACTGGTTTATTTTGGCAAATCGGCATGAGCAATGCCTTTGGCCATTTACAAAACACATCATGAAAGATGGCCATTAGCAACATTACAAGTTCAAAATACATAATTCCAATTATACAAAGCAGGCTTTATAAAAATATTGTACAAAAACATATATATCTATAAAGTGGATTGATTAACTTATTTTATAAGTAGGTTAAGAAGCAATACTATCTAGGGTTTGGGAACGTCGTAACATCGCAAAGTACGTCAATTTTGAAAGTCGTCTTAACAAACCAATTTTTTCTGATGACATGAGATTAACAAATTTATTTGTATTACTAAAAGCATTTGGAATTTTATATTTTTGCCTTAAGTCATGATACAAGGGACAGCAGAGTACAAAGTGGAATTCTGACTCAACAACATTGTAATTGCATTGTTTACATAGTCTATTAATTCTATCCACATTATTGTATCTTCCTGTTTCAATCTCAAGAGAATGTGAACATAATCGTAACCTAGTCAATGCAATTCTGTATTTATCCTGTTCAATAGCATCTAAATATGTTTCATACCTAAAAACAGTTTTGAATTTTTTTTAATACTCTAATTTGTTTTGAGAATTCACAGTTTCCGACCATATCTGTATATATTGGTCACGCAACCTTTGCTTTAACATGGGTATATAGCAACAGTTAATATCAAACATATACCATAAGTAGCCATATCCAAGCATATCTAATGCATTATTAACCGCCTTTCCCGGCTATTTTTTAAATTCAATGAATTAAAACTGTTATCTAACATATGTTCTTTAAATATTTTGCCTGGAAGTGATTCCGGATTTTTCATAATTTTACACCAGTATTTTAAGGCTCTTTCCCTGCAAATGACCGAAAGTGGGAATCTACCTAATTCACCAAGGACGGCAACTGTGGATGTTTGAGTACGCACGCCAAGAATATGCTTACAAAATTTGATATGGATTTTGTCTACCTCCTTGAAGTCATATATGCCCCAAATCTCACTACGATACAAAATAATAGGTGAAACAGTGGAATCAAACAGTAACAATTTTGTTTTAATATCTAAAGATACTCTAGTAAACAGTGATATAAGGCCATTATATGCCTTCAGAGCCTGTTCATTTAGTGCTTTTACAGCATTAGCAAGACTTCCGGTATAATATTAATTTCATACCAAGGTAGCAGAAACTATCAACAATCTCAAGATTAATATTGTTTATACTCCGAGTAAAATTATTTCTAGATTTTTTGCGTTCAAATATACATATTTTTGTTTTAGCTACATTTATCTTGAGGCCCCATTTAGAAGAATATTGGTTGACACAATCTAGCTGGGCCTGCAAACTATTTGGATCAGTCGTAAACAAAGCAATATCATCTGCAAATAGTAGCATATATAGTGATAACTTTTCAATATCATTTACAGACATTTTAGACACATCAATATATCTTAAAATATTTGTCTTGTCAATATAATCCTTGATATCATTAATAAATAAGATAAACAGTAAAGGAGATAGAGGCTCTCCTTGTTTGACACCAAGTGTTATGTCAAACAGTTCAGAATACGGCATGTGTTCAGAATTTTTAACACAAGCTTTAACTTTTGAATATAGAGATTTAAGCATTTTTAACATTTTACAACTTACATGGGAATTAGCTAATTTTATCCACAATGCATCATGTATAACGGTGTCAAAAGCCTTTTCATAATCAATAAATACACAGTATAGTTTTAACTTATTTGCAAGAACTTTCTGTATGATAGTATGCAGGATGAATATACTATCAACAGTACTACGATTATCACGAAAACCAAATTGAGCATCGTTTAACTTCTGCTCATTTTCGCACCACTTTTTCATCCTATTTCTTAGCACAAGTGAGAATATTTTAGCGATTATATTTATTAATGTAATTCCTCTATAATTCGAGGGATTTGATTTACAACCCTTCTAATATATAGGTACAATTACACCTTTAGTCCATTCGACCGGATAAATACCACTATCAAATATATGATTAAAAATAGTCGTCAAATAGGGAGCAATAAAATCTTTTGCATCAATAAAGAAATCCGCAACATTGCCAGACATATCACAACTTTTATATCTGGACATGTTACCAATAGTTTTACAAACCTCTTCTACACTAAATTGACAGTCTAAACTATCAATATTTATGTTCTCATACACATCATAATTGTTTGCATTATCATCTCTATAGGTGCTAATATTTGGATTATTTGACAAATTACGAAAATGATTGGCAAATTCTTCAAGAGAAATGTCAGGTGATCCAGACTTTTTATTACTTTTAAATTTATTAACATGTTTCCAAAATTTGCGTGAACCACTTTTACTTAACACAGACAATTTCTGTTTTTCACTGCTGTAAAAAGATTGTTTAGCCTTACGTTTGATACATTTAAAAGCACTCCTTGCATTAAAAAAATTCAGTCTATTTACATCACTAGAATTAGTTTTATACATGCGTTTACTTTGATTAAAAGTCGACTTAGCATTTCTACAGTCAATATTAAACCAAGGGGATTTCTTACCACTATTTCGATTGTTATTGACTTTAGTGCGGAATGTTTTACCATAAACCTTAAATGACAGATCAAAAATAGTACTTGACAAACTATTCAAGTAGGTATCAATATCTGTTAAACCATCTGAAAAACTTTTCAGCAATTCATCAAAAACTTGTTTATTATCATACAACACGTTTTGCAATTCTTCATTTTTAATTGAGCTATCGTCCCACAATAATTTTTCAACTCTAGCAGTATTAACAATAGATTCATTATTGACGCAATTTAATTGGAACTCAATTGGGCAATGATCCGAGAATTCAGTAATATCATTTACACATATACCGTTAAACCGACCAAATATTTCATAATCACATATAACATAATCGACTACACTAGCAGCAAATCTATTTCTGTTAAAATTATAACACGTGAAATTACCCGGCTCTAATCGCCCATTGACTATACATAAATTATTCTCTTTACACAATGATAATAATTTATTGTCATAAGTATTGGCAATTTCGTCAAACATGGTAACGGCAGTTTATCTACATCAGATGTTATTGTAGGCATAGTCACATATCTATCAAGGTTAATATTTTCTACCAAATCTGATCTCTGACCAATGCGTGCATTTAGGTCACCGGTCAAAATAACATCACCTTGTAAAGAATAGCGAAGTAAATCATTTGAGATATTTTCAAAGAAATCAAATTCAAACAGAGGTGAACTTCTACATTTGTATACCTGTGAATCTTCTGGCGGAATGTAACAATGTATAAAGTAAAGGTCATTAGATGTACCAAACAATGTCTTGCATAGCTTAATACACATATAGCCGTTAAGATTGATGTCCACTAATTCAATTTTGCCAGCGTACTTTTTATTAATATAGACAATTAATCCACCACTATTACGTTTTGCTTTCTTGTTAGTTAAAGGTCTTGGACACGAAAAGCTATCAAAATTGTTTAAATTAACATTTGAACAATTTGAGTGCCAAGTTTCACAAAACAATAATACATCAAATTCATTAATATAATTTGTAAACTCATTATCATTTAATTTTGAGATAAGTCCTTGAACGTTCCATAATTTAACGTAGTTGCTTCTTCAGGAGCTCCTATTCAACAGTACCGGATGTGTCGATGGCGCGGCCCTGGTGATCCGTCGGAGGGTTCAATGGTACAGACGGGGCGCTGTTTTCAGGCCCGCGTTGCTGGATTGGCACTGGTCGGCTTCCGTTTAGGGAGTTCGACCCGCCGCGAGGCGGCAGATCCGGTGTAACTCGGTCCTGGTGATCCATTGGAGGGTTCCATGGTGCAGACGGGGCGCTGTTTCTAGAATTTCTAGATCCGCGTTGCTGGTTTGGCTCGGTGCGGTTTCCGTTCCGGAAGTTGGACCCGCCGCGAGGCGGCAGATCCGGGGGAGGACCAGGTGGAAGGCTGTCGGCGGTATAGAGTTTCCTGTCGATAAACAGCTTGTCAACGCTCAGGGAAGCCTGCTTGTTTTGAGAACGCGCCTGCACTAGATACGGAATTAACTTCCGCCGACGTTCCTGAATCTCACGAGGATATTGGTCAGACACGTGATATGCAGAGTGTTTCAGCTTATCATAGGCGTGTTGCTTCACTGACAGCTTATCCTGATGGAAGTTGAATTTGGCGACAATAGGTCTCTTCAAACCTTGTTCGAACCGTCCAACACGATGAGCACGGTCGATCTTGATTAACCGCGCATCATTCATGCCAAGTTCATTTTCGCAGAAAGAAAGAACTTTTGCCATACAATCTTCATTTCTCCTATCATCAAACGAATTTTCCTCAGCGAAATTTAAAAAAAAAAGGAGATTGTCGCGCATTGAATTGGCTTTCAGCTGGACAACATCATCAACTAATGTGGAATTAAACTGCTTCAAGTCATTTAAATCTCTCGACAAAGCATCAGACTTAGATTTTTCAGAGTTCAATGATTTTTCTAAAACAGAATGTTTACGACGCAAATCATCGCATTCACTACTATCGAAAGCCCGGCTAGATTCAAGTTCAAGAAGACGTGTTGTTACCTCAGAAAACTTCGTGTCAATGTCATTCATTCGGGCCTCCACAAGCGTTACATTTTTCGCTATTTTGGATACATCCATCTCAATAAGATCAAGTTTGGCGAGCCTGTTATCAATGCTTGACAACCTAGCAAATATCGCCTGTATCGAGCCCTGGTCCTGCGTGGCGCTATGCACAGCTCTGGTTGCGCTAAATGGATGCTGGCGGGGGATGGAGGCTGCTGGAACATATATTGCAGATGGGGCGGATAATATTGGCCGAACATCTGTTGATTTGGTGTGAGCATGACAGGGGAGTTTCCGGGGGCGCTGTTGAGAGGCGTGCACGGCATCCCTGGTCCTGCGGAAACTGCTGGTGGGGTCTTCTCGGACATGATTTGGATTTTATCCGGCTGATCGCTAGATGAACCTGGTGATGCTTGTTCCTTTGTGCGCTTGTTTGTACGCTTGTTGTTACTTTTGGTCATGATACGCATATATTTTCTGTACTAGGTCTAGTACTAATACTCCAAACTGGATTGCGACGTTTAATGACATCAGAAATAATCGATATGACATCATTAACGTTGTCGCGAAGGAAACGCATCACAACGTTCACTGCAGTTGCTCTGAGCGGTATCAAAACAGAACTAAGAGTGGATTAAACGAAGATTTGATCATTAATGCTATAGCACGATATTAAAGAATGTTTGTTGCCAATCTAATAAGAGACATCTAGTGGCCACCGTGAGACGGAAGAAAAGAACGATCTCAGCATTAAAAATATCATGAAAGAAGAAACTGAGACTCTCGAAACAATCAGAACGGAGTTGGCTCGGAATGAAATGTTAAACAAGTGCGATGTTTTGAAAGTGAATCGCAATTTGTCGGAGAGTCCATCTAATAAAGGTTCAAACTTTGGACCGTTAATGCAGGACCTGGATGAAGTTATCAGATCCATTCTACGTCAGATGGTGGTCAGGCTGGTGATGTCGACTGTATGGAGGATCGAACCAGAGTCTCGTCTACGCCACGGTGCAGGTAATGGATTTGTCGATTTTTTGGCGTTTGCTTCTACTGACTTTTCAAACACGTTTGACATGTAACTGTATTTAGACACAAAGTCAAATTTAAGTTTATAATTCCGGTCTGAATAACTAGTATTACATGCTTCCATTTATTACCAGTGAATAAAAGGTACTACAGAAATTTGTTCAACTTAACATTTAGTAGGGACATTCCGAGTATGTAATAGTGGGTCAGGACCGGGGGGTGATAGTGCTAACTTGAAAACAGCCAATATTCGGCTCTTTAAACAAAATGCGAATCATAGTAAAGTTATACTTAACATAACTAAAGTGATATTAAATCCTTATCAACCTAACCAACCATTATCGCACAAAACTTTAAAATACTGAAAACAACCACTACTTGTGACCCAGTGTTCAAGATTGTAAAACCAAATGCACCTAATACAAACATGGCCATTTACTAAAATATCTTTACTTTTCTCTTCATGATATTTGATTCTGTATTATGTTTGCAGACGCCTCAAACAAGTTCCGTCAGTCACCTGATCTTACGAGAAGGGGCAGTCTATCAAGTTTGAACAAGATGACCATCAATACAGAAAATCCTCAAACAGACGACAATACCTCACACGGTGTTGGTCAATCGAACGACAGCAAAAGGAAAGTGGATGAATGTTTCAGAAAGGAGGGTCATTATATTGCAGACGATGATTATAGATTAGACGACGATTATAGAATGGACGATAGAAGACTTGATGATAAGTATAATGGAGACGACAATTACAGAGCATACGATGATTATAGAACATACGATGATTATAGAGCAGACGATGATTACAGAGCAGACGGTTATTACAAAGCATATGATGATTATAGAGCAGACGATGATTACAGAGCAGACGCTTATTACAGATCAGATGTTGATTACAGATTAGATTATGATTAAAGAGCAGATTATTTTTACAAAGCAGATGATAATTACAGAGAAGACGATGATTACAGACTAGACGATGATTACAGAGCAGACGAAAAGGCACAGCGGAAAAGCGGGATTCAAGACGAGGCTGATGAAGGCGTTCAGGCGACTCTTCGGTTGTGTCAGCAAATCTTTCAACTACCAGTGACAACCAAACAAAATACATTTTAAACGTAGATTGTTGTTAAATTATTATAATGTGGATACATTAAAAATTAAAAATGCAAACACGTTATATTTTGTTTTGAGCATTTGTTTTTCTCGTACACTGTAAAATACATGTCGAAGTCTTTGAATGTCATCTGCCGACGTTGTTTAAATGTTAAGCACTTTCAATATATTTGTTAATTTTATATGTTATCACTTTTATTTGACGAAGGAGTATAATCCACATAAAATAATCAAAATATCAATAACTTTATGAACATGAATACCGAAGGCAAAACGTAAATAATAATTCACGTCAAATTTCTAAGTTACTAATGTTTCTTTGCATCACTTACATTGTGTACAAGGATCGAAGGCATTTGATGGGGAAAGGTGAATTTGAAATTGGTCCACTCTAACTGAATGCAGATTATTTAAAGCTTTAATACGCAAAAGTTATGTCAGGTGAGTTCATTCAATAAATTTTAAGAAACTAAGAACTAAACCTCACTTACTGTGTTTAGATTTGTTACATTTAATTTAAATATCTTCACAATCAACTTGATTTGATATGATATATAGGAAATAAACAATGTTCCAACGGATTGAACAACGCCATTTAACCAGCATTTTGTCACAATTTTCATAGTGCAGCGAAGTTATTTTGGTAGCAGAAGGTCAGGCAATGAAGTACAGGCTCTTTAGTGTTTCGTGCATCCGTACAGTTCCACACGCATGCCCACGTAGTTTGATCCACTAGGCTTCTTAAAGTCGACGACGTTGAAGCGGACGTACCGTGCCACTATTGGCGTGTCAAGAGTGTGCTCCACAACCGTGTTGTAGTCAGAATTGCCAACCAGATACTGAATTATAAATGCAGAAATGCAGTAATTTGGACACCAACAATAAGTCGGAGCTATTACGCATGAATTAGTCGACACTCCGAAATATTAGTATTCATTACACCTATGTTTACCATCTAAACTATCGAGTGTGGTGAGATGGAACTGTATACATTTACAAATATGTTGATGGAACATTTCCTTATCATTTTATACGGACAACTTGGTTTGGCTTATTGCGAGTATTATGCGCTTTCTCATTTGGACGATGGTGCACTAGAAAAACTAAAAGAGCGATGATTTAGATCCTAAATTCAAAATACCAGACCTTTGTTCAACAGCGTGGTGTACCCTTACTTGTTTTACGCAGTCTTTCCTGTATTCATTCCAATGCACACCGTCGGTGGAGTACTCAAGTGTGTAGTTGGTAACCATGACGTCGCAGCATGGTCCACCCTGTAGGAAATCAACATCTTTGCAAATATTTCATTCGCAATCGCCATAGGCATTTGCAACTAATTTCAAAGCATAGTGTTTATATTTAAACCCGCCGCACGATTTAAAGGAAAGACAAAAGCGATTACATCGCATTTTTCAAGCAAACCGTTTAGCCACGTGCGCTCTGTACAGGTTCATTAAGCGTCTGTTAAGGTCAAACGAATATAAATGCGGAAAAAGTTTATTTTGCAGGCAAACGAAATTATCCATTAAAGAAAAAGGGCAACAACAACACCCTCGAACTTAAAAATCAAGATCAATAGCAGTTAGTTCCTTTAATTCTGGTGTTAAAAATATATGAGGCGTGTCGTGGGAAAACCGGGCTTCATGCACATGCGTAAAGTGTCGTCCCGGATCAGCCTGTGCAGTCCGCATAGGATAATCCGGGACGACACTTTCCGCATACAGGATTTATGTTAAGTAGAGACTTCCTTGAAACAGAAAATGCGGACTGCACAGGCTGATCCGGGATGACACTTTACGCACATGCATTAAGTCCGGTTTACCCATGACACGCCTCATATACGAAATATACTGTGCTGTTGGTGCCAAATGCTACATTTATATCAATATAATGTACGAACCTGTGTGGCAACCTTAGTGATATAATTCTGGGAACCAGTGTCGATCTGCAGGTAGTCATGGCTTGTTTGTTTGTCGGGCGTGAACCAGCCCTGGCCATTGAGGCGCGCGTGTTCCGGTCCGTATCCCGGCTGGTAGGCGCTGGCGGAAATAGCTGAGTTGGGAATCGCACCGCTCTCCATCCCGAGTGCGGATGTGCACCTTAAAAAGCAAATGGGAAGAGATAATTGCGTTGGGACTTGGCAGGCTTTCGTTGGTTACTAATTATGCCAACAACACAACTAATGTCTGCATTAAACGTGCACTGTTGACGCATTTTCTATATCATGGTGATAATGATGACGACGACGATGGTGATAAGGATGATGACGACGACGACGCCGAAATAATGATTATAATTACAGTGACTATGATGACAACGACGCTGGTCTTACGTTCCGGGGATAGGCAACGAAGCTGGTGCGCTGGCGAGTGCCGCCCTGAGCTGGTTCTGCATGCTGATAATCAGGTTGTCCTTGAGGTGGTTTACAGAGAGCGCCTGGCTCAGGTTCGACTGCAGTTTCGTCATCTGCAGCGAGGACAAATGTTAGGTACACAACTAAAAAGCACTCGAAGAGCGCAGACCTCCGCCAACGCACGTTTCCCGATCTTCCAATAAAAAGATGTATTTAAAAACATTCCAGAGGGTGATCCGGATACATGTAAAATTAAAATAAATGTATAATCATGTGTTCATTAGCCCATTTCCAACTCTCCCGTTAATGCAGATCCATTTATTCATTTTACGTTGCACCTATCAATATTTTCCCAAATGAAAACATAAACGTTTTCTGAATATTTGAATAAACGTAGTGTTCTAACTGTACTGTATTGCTTACAAGCAACGTTGTAGTGTAGTGTTATGAACACCTATGAAGACATAAACGTATGCTAAATATTTTAGCGCCCGTAGTGTTCTAAATGTACCTTATTGCATAAAAGTAATATAAAAACTGATTTAGCTTTGATGAATTTACACTTACATTGTAATTCTATCTAGCCAGACTTTATTGTTGAAAACATTTTATCTAGTGCTTATAGCTAAATACTAATTTTATTTGAATCGTATTTATTTATAAACAAAATTGAAAATGACGTATCATATAATTAATTTAAAGCCAAACAACCTTAAAATTATCTCTTTATTTCGCTTTTCGAAAGAGATTTTTATAAAAGGAATCCATAGTATAAATTATTTGGTAATACTCTCCAAAGATATTACTTCCTTTTTTCGAAGAGAAATCAAATGGAGTCTTTACGTAACTATTATAACAAATAATACACAATATTAATAGTAATAATATCTATGATACGTTTAAAGAATAAAATATGCATACGCGTATATTACGAAACGAGGTAAAGGATCACTAGTCTTAATGTGATTTTGAAAACGCAAGTGTGTGATGACGATCGTTTAAACATGTATGTTAATATATGTGTAACATTGGCAAATGTATACAATTCAAAGGTAACCAAGTATATGCTAATTTCTTCTTGAACCTAGCGTCATAATTTGACACGTGTTTTCGAAATATTTAAGTGTAAACTGATGATTGATGTAACACTATATAATTATACAATTATGAATTCTTTTTTAACCTAGCGTCATAATTCGACACGTGTATTTTATATCTTTAAGTGTAAACTGATGATTGATGTAACACTATATAATTATACAATTATGTGTATTACACAGCAAAAACTTATACTGAATATTTGAGTGAATGTAATGTTCTAAATCTACTGTATTGCTGTAAAGTGTAAACTGATGATTGATGTAACACTATATAAATATACAAGTATGTGTGCCAAATGTTATCCAATTTATTACGCAGTGTTTGTGTATATACGCAGTACTCCCGTAGTGTTATAAATACACGTGTTTTTGATATCTTTAAGCGTAAACTGTGAATTCCTTTTGTGTATATACGCAGTACTCCCGTAGTGTTATTAATACATGTGAAGACATAAACGTACACTGAATATTTGAGTTAATGTAATGTTCTAAATCTACTGTATTGCCTTAAAGTAAAATAATAACTGATTCAACTTTTAGGAATTTACACTAACATTGCAATTCTATTTAATCAGACAATAGTGTTGAAAATATATTATGTAGTGCTTATTATTAAACACTATTATTAGCTAAAATCGTATTAATCTATAAACGAAGTTGAAAAAATCGTATTATTCTATAAACGAAGTTGAAAATCACGTACCATATAATCAATTTAAAACTAAACAACCTTTAAATTATCTCTTTATTTGGCTTTTCAAAAGAGATATTTTATAAAAAGGAATCGATAGTATAAATTACTTTAGTAATATCCTCCAAAGATTTTTCATCTTTTTTGAAGAGAAATTAAATGGAGTCTCTATTTTAAGTACTATAACAAATAATGTATCATAGAAATAGTAATAATATGTATGATATGTTTAAAGAATAAAATACTCTTAAGCGTAAATTACGAAACGATGTAAAGGATCACTGCTGTTTAAGATGAAGTAAATGATACATTTATGTATGTCTGGCATCCCTGATATTTACCTTGCTGTTCATAAGTAAGTTTACTAAGAAAATATTATTTTATTACCGCTTGTTGCAAAATCAATAAAAACATTTAGTGCTGTCTGATAAGAAAGGTTACTAAGAAAACATTATTTTATTACCCATTGTTTTATAAACAATTAGAACATTTAATGCCGGTGATTAGTAATGTTACTACGAAAACACTATTGTATTACCACTTGTTCTACAATCAATTAAAACATTTAGCTCTGTTTGGTAAGTAAGTTTACTAAGAAAATATGTTATTACCGCTTGTTGTAAAATAAATTAGAACATTTAATGCTGTTTGATAAGTAAGTTACTAAGAAAATATTACTTTATTACCCCTTGTTTTTATAAACAATTAGAACATTTAATGGTGGAGATAAGCAATTTTACTAAAAATACTTTTCTTTTTCCCGCTTGTTGTATAATCATTTAGAACATTTAGCGTTGTTTGATAAGTATTATAATTAGAACATTTAGTGCAGTTTTACTAAGAAAATATTTTATTACTGCCGCTTGGTGTTAAATCAATTAGAACTTTTAGTGTGGTTGACATGTATGGTTACTCAGAAACTATTTTCTTTATTACCCCTTGTTGTAACATTCTCCCATACCATTATTCTCAATTCTTATTCATTTTACCCACACCTTTTTTATTTCACCTGTTGTTGTTGTTTTTTCTTCTTTTTCATTTATACCATTGTAAATTGCAACATGAAATGTCTATTTTATATGCACTCCTGTATCGTTTTTGCATCGAACAATAATATGTGGGTATCTTTAACAACATTAAGAATATGAATCTAAATGAGTGCACTTAAAATCTTATCGTTGAATTGTAGAGGCATCCAAGGTATTAAAAAGCGTCTCCAAGTTTTTCAATATTTAAAGTACACAAACTGTGATATATATTGCCTACAAGACACACACTTTACTGAGGAACAATATAAAATTATATATTCACAATGGGGAAATGAGTGTGTTCTAAGCTATCACAGTTCAAATTCAAGAGGTATTTCAATATTGTTTTCAAACACATAGAATATAAAATTCATAAACAAGAATGCGATGAATTAGGAAACTATATCCTACTAGATTTAACTGTTGGAGAAACCCGATTAACTTTGGCCTCAATATACGGTCCTAATACAGACAATCCAGATTTTTTTGACAACATTTTAAATAAAATCGACAAATACGACAATGAGACATATTGTATCTGTGGAGATTTTAATCTAGTACTAGATCACGAGTTAGATTATTATAATTACAAATGTATTAACAACAAAAACGCAAGGTCCACATTAACTGATTATATAAATGAACGTGGTCTTATTGATCCGTTTAGATATAAATACCCCCTTACTAAACGCTACACGTGGCGTAGAACAAATCCGCTTCAACAGGCTTGATTAGATTTTTTTCTACTATCGCCTATCCTATTACCTAGTGTATCCGATATTCAAATAAAGCCATGTCTTCAATCAGATCATTCTATTGTAGAACTGACCCTAGAATTTAGCAATTTTTCTCACGGAAAAGGTCTATTGAAACATAATAACATGTTGTTAAAAGATGTTAACTACATTAATACAATTAAGAGTAAAATTTTGAAAATAAAAGAACAATATATGCTTCCCGTTTACGACTATAGAAATATTCAGCTTATCCCTGACGAAGAATTACAACTTACAATTGATGACCAACTTTTTTTGGAAATATTACTGATGGAAATTCCAGGAAAATGCATTTCATATAGCTCCTTTAAAAAGAAGGAAAGGGATACCAGAGAATTGAAAAGTAAAACAGAAATTAACAATATTGAACGCGATCTTTCTGAAGATAAAACTGAACATCTTTCTAATCTCCAAGCGGAACTTAAACTTATTAGCGATGAAAAACTAAAGGGAAACACAATCAGATCCAGGGCCCAATGGATTGAAAATGGCGAAAACCCGACAAAGTTATTTTGCAATTTAGAGAAATATAATTACACATCAAAAACCATCAATAAATTAGTAAACAGTGAAAATGTTGAAATTGACAAGCAGTCTGACATCCTCAATGAAACTGCTGCATTGTATAAACATTTGTATAGTAATAAAGACGTAAATAACAGTGAGGGAGAAACTAACATTTTCATATCGGATCTAAAGATACCGAAGCTTTCAAATGATCAACGAGAATATTTAGAAGGCCCTACAACGCTTACTGATTACTGGAATTTTAGAAGTATTATCAAACTTTAGTTATTGTTCAGGACTTCAAGTTAACTTTGATAAAACTAAGGTTGTCTGGATTGGCAAAATAAATATAGTTCCGATAGCATTAAAACAAAATGGAAATTAATTTGGAATCAACAAAGCTTTGAAATGTTGGGTCTACAAAAATTTACGTAGATCTACAAAAAATGACGGATCTGAATTACACAAATAAACTCGCCGATATGTGTTCTATATTAAGCAACTGGAAAAGAAGAATACTAACGCCTATAGGTAAAATACAGGTTATTATACCTTAGCATTACCGCTCTTTAATCATCTAATTACCACTCTGCGAAATCCCTCACTCTTGGTTTTAAAGAAAATTAACGAGCTGTTTTTTGACTTTGTGTGGAACGGTAAATCTAAGGTTAAACAAGCAATTCTTATAAAACAATATAAAGATGGTGGTTTAAATATGATTGACTTGCCCTCCTATATACCGAACTACCTTCATTACCAATGAGTTATACACTCTGTCTCTAGCTTTTTAAAGACAACTCAGTTCTCAAGGAACTGTACCTATTTCAAACCATTTATACCACCATTCTTACAGAGTATCTTACAATTTTCTAGTGGAACTAAACCAATGTATTCAATTTTAAAAGAAAATGATTCAATACCGTCATGCAAATCTAAATGGTGTGAAACATTTGGAAATGTAAAAGACGATGAATGGTCAACCATCTTCGAAATGCCTTTTATAATAACACAAGATTCACACTTACAGTGGCTACAGTATAGAATTATTCACAGAATATTAGGCACTAACAAACTTCTATTTAAAATAAAATATACTGATACTGACAAATGCACTTTCTGTAAAAATTGTACAGAAACCATAGTTAATATTTTTTGGGATTGTCCAATTATCCACAAATTCATTATGGATCTTTTTAAATTGTATATCAAATTCCAAGGATCTTCTTAAGCGGGAACGTTTTATTCTTGGTTACAAGAAGAAATCAGATAACATTCTGAATATGGTTTGCCTTATTACAAAAATGTTCATCTATAGTTGTAAAATGAAATTAAAAGCAACATCCGTCTCTTTTGCTAAACAATACTTTAAATACGAATACAAAGGTTTTGCAGCAATTAAAATGCTATCGGAACGAACAAGAGGTCGGCAAATGGAACATGTTTTTGCCAATCTTTACATAAGCAATAACCCAAATAAACGAATGTGAATGAATATTATCTTTACCCACACACCTATCTCAATGTTTCTTTTTGTTGTTCGTTGTTGCAAATGCCTTGTTATTAATATACCCAAAATAGAAATGATGTCAAATGATGCGTTATGAATACGTTATTTATGTCTCTTTTTGTGCAAATGTCATTATTGTTGCTTACCTTTCATTGCAAAATACGATTATTGTAAGGTGCGGAGGAGGATGCCCTCGACCTTCACGAACCTATAGACGAGGGAAATTAAGTTTCCACAATGGTAAAAAAAAATAATCCCACAGGGGTGTAGGGGGGGGGGGGGGGCGAGCAGCGGGCGTATACGGGACTTTAGACTGAAAGCGATTCCAGGCAGGCGGGAATTTGACACGCCGAATGATTCCGGGTACAGGGGAAATAGGTGTTGGTCGGATTTGACACGCCGAATGATTCCGGGTACAGGGGAAATAGGTTTTGGTCGAAGTTTAGATTCCGGTAATATTGGTCCCCGGGCCATTTGATTCACCTATAGTATCTCCCACTTAGGGGATTTAGACAAAAATCTTGGCTCTATGGTGGGGATTTAGACCCCAAACTATAAAATAAGTCAAATTCCCCCTGGGGGGAAATATTGATAGGATTAGGTGCATTAGGTTAGCCAACAAACAGACAAACCAACACCGGCAATATTCGCTTTGACACTTGCCACATTCTTGTCATCTAAAGTTTAGTCTAGGTCTTATAGAGAATATTTGTTTGTTCTCGGTGTGATAAGGCGTGATATCATCACCGGACAAGAAGACAATTACTATTTTCACGAGCGCTTGCGCGAGTAAAAATATGTAAATTGTCTCCCGTTATCACACCGAAAAAAAAAATGTTCTCTTCATTTTATGCTTTATTAACCTTTGTTTTACCCTTTATTGGAAAATATCGCGGGAATCACAACGTCATGACGTCAAAATAATGACATCATTTCACAGTTTTGAGCACTGCATTTATTGACGGTACGTTTCATTTACTGTATCTTTTTTAAACGGGACCCAAAAAGTAGTCTCTCACTGTGAGTGATATAGGGATATATCTCACTGATATGTTTCTATATTTCACTACTTAGCATTAAATAATTATTGACCGCAGTCTGCGGTCATCTTAACCGAATGCCCAGGTAACACAGTTTATTGTATCAAGACCATTGACCTCCGCCTGTAAACTTTCATCTATGTAATATATTTTCTTGTATTATCGCTACCACTGACCTCTGCCTGCAGTGTCGTTTCCCTGTTCCGGATGATCTCCAGCAGTTTCTGCTCGGACGCGTACGCGTTCATGTAGTACGTCAGGTTGCTACGCAGCTCCCGGATCTCCGCGTCCTTGTCTACGGAACAGAGTGAAACGTAAATAACTAATGCGGAAAATATTTGGTTAGTGATCGTTCCTAAAACATTGGTTAGTCATCGTTTCTTAAAACATTGGTTAGTAATCGTTACTAAATCATTGGTTAGTAATCGTCCCTAATACATTGGTTAGTAACCTTTTCTTAAAACATTGGTTTGTAATCGTTTCTTAAAACATTGGTTAGTAATCGTTTCTAAAACATTGGTTAGTAATCGTGTGTAAACAGTAATCGTTTCTAAAACATTGGTTAGTAATCGTTTTTAAAACACATGTTAGTAATCGTTTCTTAAAAATCAACTGGAAGTCATACACCTAAACCAAAGTGGTGTATTTGGCAACAAATGCCAGTGGTATCAGGTATTGTTGCACAGTTTGTAAAGGCCATTCCTAACGTATTATATTTAAATTAAGAATCAAAACTTTAACTTAAGTCAGCCTGAAATTATTAGACCTACGTGTATTTCAATATTTGTAATATATTCAACAAGGTTTGCCATTAAATAACACCATACCACGAGGGACAATTAAGTTCGCAGTTCTGTGTATTGTGAGTACCGGTAGGTACATGTTGTTAAAAATTTTATTTATATAGAGAGGATATATCTATTTGTTGATATCGGTGTGTAATATCGTACTTTATTTCACGAGTGTTCGTAGACAATGGGATTTTCACGAGTGGCGCAGCCACAACTAAAAATATCTATTTTCTATGATCACGAGTGAAATAAACTACGATCTTACACCTAAATCAACACATTTTATATTTAAATTATGCTTTTTTCACGCTTTTTTTTTAACACTTTTATTGCTATCTATTGGAAAATTTCGCGGGACTCGTAATTCATGACGTCAAAATAATGACGTCATTTCACAATTTTGAGTCCGGCATCATTTGAGTCCATCATCATTTTGAGACCGTTGATAGTTTTCACCGTTTTAAGCATATCATAAAAAGCGTTATTATAAGATTTCACCTGTACAGCTGGCGCCGCTCTGAGCACCGCCCGTGGAGATGCCCTGCAGTGCCGCGATCTGAGCGATCAGGGTCGAGTTGGCACTTGTCGATATTAGCGCCTCCACCAGGGCGGCCAGCGTCGAGATGTTGTTCCGGGCCTCATTGACCATGAGTACCAGGCGGTGTACGTCCTGGTAGCGGATCAGGTTCTCCCGGTGGAACTCGTTGTTCAGGATGTAGAGGCCCTGCGTGATGTTTCTCAGGTATTCCCTGGAGGGAGAATCAAATGCATCCTAAAAAAATCCTAATTCATAGTTTAGTGGTAACGCACTGGCTTCACAACCAATTGATTGCACGTTCGAGCCTCAGCTGCACCGTAACTTAGTAATCCGCCTGTGAAATGTGACGTAAAACCAAGGCTCAAAGTACTGTTAGCGGATCCGTGGTTTACTAGTAACTCACTGGCTTCACAAGCCGGGGATCGCAGGTTCGAGTCTCCCATACACCTAACCCGCCGTTAGCATGATATTTTAAACTATGTGTTTCACAACGGATCGGAACGGGAATTTGCATTCCCCCCCCCCCCACCCCCCCGCCATGTAATCCAACTAACACGTCATATAGAGGTGATGGTTATATGCCTAGTGTTAGAATCTTGCATCGCACCAAGACGGTCGGGTTAAATGACATGTTCCGTGGCTTTGATCTGAGATTGGTTAGTGACCCATATCGGACAGATGATTTATCTCCGTATATCTGGTTTAAAGGGACTAGGTGTCACGAAAAAGTTATCTCCTTTAGCAATTTTAATGTTATTGTTTTCGAGAAAAGAGCAATAAAAATGCAAATACAATACATAAAGTATGAATAATCTGCTACATAATGAGAATTTTGAGAAAACATTTATCAAGAAAACACTTTTAAAAAGGTAAATCCAGAGTTGGTAACGAACTTACGACGATAGAGTCGTAAGACAAATGAGAGTAGCGAACGCTGTAACCATCTGCGCTATTCAGACTTTCAGAATGAATGAGCGTACTATGGTTATAATAAGATACCCACAAATCTGACCTCAAAGTAAACAACAACCTAAATTATATAATTATTTTTTCTCAGAATGCATCAACTCTGTTTCCATTATATGTATATTATTTAAACCTTTATTACATGCCAATAGTAATAATTAATTTTGAGATTTTTTTTACTGCAGTTGCCCTTTTTGGGCCCTTTTCCCTTTAAAGTACATCAATAGACCACATTAAAAGTGTAAAAAATAAACTTTAAGGAACCTGCATCCATCTATTTCCACCCATATGTCGGCGTGTCTGAAACAACCTGGGTCCACACATACTTAATGCAGCTTCGGCACTGAAGGACATAAAAAAAACTACGATGTTTGGTGATCTGTATTCGATCTCATATTTCTGTCTGCATTTCTATATTAAAACTTTCGAAAGGGATTCGGTAACACCATTTCCGCCGGAGACGATTCAGTGGACAGTTGAAACGTTCAATGAAACGTTTTAATATAGAAATGTTTTAAGGCCTGTTCTCATCAACATCAATAGGAATACTTAACTTTTACGTTTAACATTTAAAAAAATCTTTGTAGAACACAACTTATGTGAACTCGTATTCGGAAAGAGTAAGAGGAAAACCTTTCAAATTAAACAGAAATTTAAATAAACAAGCCAAAGATTTAAGGACATGTTTTTATGTTTTAATAAATGTACGCAACTTTCTAATAAAGCGCTTTATGGATTCGGACAAAGTTACGGTATATTTAAGTTTATAATAAAACACTAAAACGGTAAGTTTATAATACACAACTAAAAAGGTACCTATCGTACGCCTGCTCTGCAATGACGCGCCCTAGTGCCAAGTTTGCAGCGCTGATTTCGTGGCTGTGGTTCGCCTCGAGTTGGTCAATCTCGTTCTGCAGCGGCGCCACCAAACGTCCAGTTTGATGACGTAATAATTCAAGTTCCAGCTCCAAGTAGTGAGTGGCGTTGTCGAGTTTAGCTTGAAAGATGTGCGAATAGTCGATACTGCAGGCAAGATTCGCGGCGCACTGCTGAAGATCTGCCGTCGTCGGCTGATGAACCATCTGGCACGTCATCAATGACGTCATGAGTGACGCAATAAGTAGTTCCAGAGCAATCATTTTAATACGCAAGAGTACTTCGAATGAAGAACGGACGTAGCGATGTGCCTATATGTTAACAGATCTAAATTTGAAATTTATGTTTTCTTTAGCAATACAATTTGTGTTCACTTCTGTTCAAAAATCTAGCGCATTTGCTTCTGAAGTTATAACCTCAGTGAGAGAGACTGTATATCGCGCGAGAATTTAATGCACCGAAAGAACCCTCGTCGAGATACCCGTGCTAATACAACGTGATTATTAAGATGTTCCAAATAGGCACCCAAAAATTGCCTGTGACAAAGATAAATAGCCCGGTACCCGTAGCGTAGAAACCGGAATGTGTCAACTGTGTTATTGGCATGTTTGTTATTATTTAGGACATGAGACTGCGAAAAGGTGTAAAAATAGAAATAAATGTCGCTCCGTTGGTAGGGGACCCGTAGCTACTGAAATATGCCTGAACTGGGGTCTTAGGGTTAATTCGTGCTTTTGTAACTACGTTGAAATCCAACGTGTACCATTTGTATGCACATCGGTGCACTGATATGATCGCTGAGGGGGTTAGAAGCGTGTTTGATTGATTGAACTAAATTTCTCGTCAACAGTTGTTTATTTCGTGTGCATGCACATTAATCGTGCAGTTTTTTTTAATTGGACAACATTTTACTGGTACCGTAGGTATTTTATGCCCCAAATCTTAAGTTATACAATGGTTGTTGTTTTCCTATCCAGAAGTTGATACTTTATACCGTATTCGAAATATGGGCAAATAAGAAGCATCAATTAACTCCTTTATTATTATTAATGTCGTTGTTCTTGTTGTTGTTGTTATTTTTATTATTATTATTTATTAATTATTATTATTATGATTATTTTATTATTAGTATTATTATTATGAAACCTACGTGAGAAAGATATATAACTGAAACTGCAAAAAGTCTTTTGTGATAGAAATGTTATTATTGTAAGAAATGAATATTTTTGTACAACCCAAAAGTTTATACATGTACTTTAAATGTCTATAGAATTTCGAAATATGAACAAAAAGAAGCATAATTTATTTATTTATTTGTACTTTTTATAATTTTTGTTCTATTACTAGTTACGTTATTAAATACTCCAAACTGGATTGCGATGTTAAATGATGTCAGATTTAATCTGTATGTCATCAATAACGTTGTTGCGAAGAAAACGCACCACAAAGTTCACTGCAGTTGCACTGAGCGGTAGTGAAACCGACCCAAGAGTGAATTTAACGAAGATTTGATATTGGATGCTATAGCAGGATATGAAAGAATGTTTGTTGCCAATATAATAACAGACATCATAGTGGCCACCGTGAGATGCCTGGAAGAAAAGAACGATCTCAGCATTGAAAATATCATTTAAAAATGGATGAAGACGTAAGCCGAAACGTTGAAAGATAAATTGAATTCTGATTTCACGTGTTGTTGTTGACTTTTTCCACAATTGAAAATATCATGAAAGAAGAAACAATCAGAACTGAGTTGGCCTGGAATGAAATGTTAAACAAGTGCGATGTTTTGAAAGTAAATCGCAATTTGTCGGAGAATCCATCTAATAAAGGTTCAAAGTTTGGACCGTTAATTCAGGACCTGAATGAAGTTGTCAAGTCTATTCTACGACAGATGGTGGTCAGGCTGGAGATGTCGGCTGTACGAAGGATTGAACCAGAGTCACGTTTACGCCATGGCACAGGTAAAGATTTGTCAACTTTTTGGCGTTTGCTTCTGTCCATGAATCTTCAAACACGTTTGACATGTAACTGTATTTAGACACAAAGTCAGCTTTAAGTTTATAATTACAGCCTGTATTACTAGTATAACATGTTTCCATGTATTACCAGTGAATAAAAGACATTACAGAATTCCATTCAACTTAAAATTTAGTAGCGACATATGTAATACTGGGTCAGGACCCGGTAGTGATGGTGCTAATTTGAAAACAGCCAACATTCGGCTCTACAAACCAAATGCGAATCATAGATAAGTAATAGGCCTACTTAAATAGCTAAAGTGCTATAAAACCCTAATTACGAAACCAACCATTATCACACGAAACTTTAAAATACTAAAAACAACCATTACATGTAACCCAGTGTTCAAGATTGTAAAGCCAAATGCACATAATACAAACATGGCCAGAATAACTATACTTTTCTCTTCATGATATTTGATTCTGTATTATGTTTGCAGACATCTCAAAGAAGTTACTTCAGTCACCAGATCTTACGAGGAGGGTCAGTCTATCAAGTTTGGGAAGATGACCATCAATACAGAAAACCCTCAAACAGACGACAATACCTCACACGATGTTGGTCAAGC
The DNA here is from genome assembly GCA_027627225.1 of Congeria kusceri. Classification (NCBI taxonomy): domain Eukaryota; kingdom Metazoa; phylum Mollusca; class Bivalvia; order Myida; family Dreissenidae; genus Congeria; species Congeria kusceri. The sequence goes on from CM051024.1 coordinate 84,480,182, forward strand.
GAACGACAGTAACAGAAAAGCCGACGAATGTTTCAGAAAGAAGGGTCATTATATTGCCGACGATGATTATAGATCAGACGACGATTATAGAACAGACGATGAAAGAATTGATGATAATTATAATGAAGACGACAATTACAGAGCAGGCGATAATTATAGAGAAGACGAATATTACAGAGCTGACAATTATTACAGAGCAGATGATGATTATAGAGCAGACGATGATGACAGCGCTGAAGCTGATTACATAGAAGACGATAATTACAGATAAGATGATGATTGCAGATCATATGATGATTACAGATCAGATGATAAAAATTACAGATCAGATGATTGTTACAGAGCAGAAGATCATTACAGAGAATACGATGATAACAGAGCAGACGACAAGGCACAGCGAAAAAGCGGGAAGAAAGGATTCAAGACGAGGATGGCGACGGCCTTCAAACGACTCTTCAGTTGTGTCAGCAAGTCTTCCAAAAACCAGTGACAATACAAAACAATATTTTAGACGTAGATTGTTGTTACATTATTATAATGTGGATCAGTTAAAAGATAATAATTCAAACACTTTCAACTTTTGTTTTGAGCATTTGTTTTTTCCCGTACACTGTCAAAGACATGTGGAAGTCTTTGAACTCTTCCTGCCGACGTTGTTTAAATGTTAAGCACTCAATATATTTGTTAATTTTATACTTGATAACTTTAGTTTGACGAAGGAGTATAATCTACATAAAAATAACCAAATATATGTATAAAGAATATATTATATTCTTTATACATATACACTCAAGGACCATATATAGGATCGGACAAGAGTTGTCATTTCATACCATATTTTTATATAATAAACGAGTTCAGGAGTTTTGTTGGTAAGCGAGCCTCCTGGACGAGTTTAATAAATTATGGTATAAAATGACAACGCGTGTCAGATCTTTCTATTACATGCTTTTAAACGAAACAAAAATCTTCTAATTTTACCAAAACATGTTGATAAATCCAAAAAGTTGTGTACTGATGTGACGTCATTTCATGTTGACGACGTCATTTCACCAAAATAATGTCATCCGATTGGTCAATCAAAGAATATGTAGTATAGGAAATGAACACGCTCAAAATGTAATCTTAAACATGTGTAAGATAGAAATATTCGCAATTGTTGTATTACACGGGAAACAAGGTATAGCATGTGATAAAACTATTTCCACAATGTCATGACGTCGCAAACAAATAAAGCATATGGGTTTACAAGCATTCAACCAAAAAATCATTTATAAGTAAAATAAACTTACCAAAATAATTCAATACTTGCTTATGCACCCGTTGGCTCTCAGAACATGGCGAACTCGTTTTGAAATACTGTTGTATAAGGCTAAAAAAATAATGATTTGTTTCTCAGGCATCGCCGCAACGGTTTTTGTTATGGCCCGCCACGAATTTGATTTAATGCCAAAACAATTTTTATAACTTTTTTTTTGACGGTCGCGCCCGGGTCATAAAGGAGCAGCCCAGAAATATGTTAATAAAAATAAAACTTTGCAGAAAGTGTTTCTAATGGGCATGTTACCGAACAAAATACAAAAACTACGCATTGAAATCTGTGGATTATTTACATTTTGGTATCTTGCTATCGTCTATTTTCTGTATGCGATAACTGGTGATGACTCGGGAGTAAACAACCATGTACATTATAGTATATTACGTTCGTACCACGTGCTTTTGAACAATGCCTTTCGTAAATAAGGAACAGATTTCGGACGAATAAGCACCATAAATGTTCATAAGCACTATTACTAAAATTATGATGTATTGAATTAGATCCAATGGACAGTGGCTTAACATTAAACAAATCCACAGTTTAACATAGCGGAAGAAGAGTAACCCGGTAGAGATTTCGGTATTTCCAGTGACTTTCTTCCTGTCTGATTTAATTATATAAATCGAAAATACAGAACTTGTAAAATACTGTGTACATTTTGAAATAAAAGTCATATTCGATTGATAACCTTTTTAATATCGTCTATTTGTTGAAATAAACGTTTGTTTCGTAGATGCTTTTGCTTGAGTAATAGCATGCTTTTGCTTGAGTAATAGCATTCCATAGGTTTTTTAAGAAAATCTGTGTCAATATACGTCCTATTGAAACAAACGAAAATGCCAACTGCATTGACAAGTGTGCATTTTGCTTTCAAAAAATTATTGGTAATTTATTGCAAAAATAATTCCTATTTTTGACAGTTATAAAAATATGATTTACAAAATGTTTAATTCTTTAAATAGAAGTACTTTAATGGTGATGGTATGTAAATTTGAAGGCACTTATGTTAATTATGAACATTCAAATTGATTGTCTTTTACGTCACCTTGCATCAGACCGTTTCACTCTGGGTACACAGGCGATTCTAAACAATAAATCGCCTCTGGTACATCATGCGACATTTTGGACTACTTTCAATCACAATGATCATCAAAAATGGCTGCGCCCGTAAACTACAGTATTGAACTTTCGGTCAAGAAAATGCACACGAAAATGTTGAAAATTATTGGGAATTATTATAAATAAAGTGGTCGGAGTTAATAATTACTCAAATAACAGTACGGCAAATAATATGAGATGCCATTCAGCTGTGGAATAATAATATATTCAGCTCAATATGAAGCCAACTGGAGTTTGGAAATATGCTGAGTTATCTTCAGCATCATTTCTGTGGAACAGTGAAACATACGTACTAGTGTTTCGTAGTTATGGTGCTTTTGACATAAATCACTCAACACCTTGATCGTAATGTTACTTGTCCACAGGTAAAGATGTTTAAAGTTTATTCAGAATGTGTAACTGTTATTTTGCTTTCTTTTTCTTAATAAATGTAGTATACACTACCACATTTTGCTTTTGTCAAATATACTGATTGATGAATCTGTAATATTAAAGTTGTATCAATACTTATTTATCAACTGTCCTGCACATTTGAAATGTAAAATAAACCTGCCATCTCGGCACGAAATTGTGTGTTGAAAATTAGCTCATATACTGGTATAATATGACTTAAATATTTGGATTTGCTAAATGACATTAACAGCATGCTCCTGATAATATGAATCAAATGTATTATAAGAAAGCCACTCACTGTGATACTATTATGGACACCCAGTCTCGGATAGGGATTTCAATTGATGCCAAATCCTGCTTTTTGATGCAAACAAATTGCAATTTTCTCATTTCTGACTGAAGCAAATATTGTGCCTTGCATCATTTTGATCCACTTGTTTTTTATAAGCCAACTTCAAAAGCACTAAAAAAATAATAACACTCAAATTTTGTTTTAATTGAAAAAAATAATCACAAAATAACGTTGGAACACAAACAAATACTGAAAAATATCTACCATAAGATCAATAAAATCATTTATCCCCACTGACCATGTATTCAACTGACAGTAATTATGCCAATCCAGTTTGGGAATTCATTTAAACAGCGTACCACAAACCAAAATAATCACCGTACTTCAATTTCTTTATAAGCAATTCACATATAAATGTATACAAAAATATAGCTAAATAAACCAGATGAGTACAGATTGTTGTATTTCAGATTTTGTGTAAATGCCTATTTCATGTTTGATTTCAGGAGAAAATTGATATGAAATGGTTATAGTTTGTTAAAAACAAAACTTCACAACAATTAAGGTGATTTACTTTATCACCATTAAATTAATTACACTATATAAATGCATACTGTTTCCTTCAAAGTTCATCATTGCAGATACATCATTAAATACAGTATAATTGGTAATCTTGTTAATAATAGCATATTTCACGTGTTTCTACTGGCTAGATATAACGGAGTATTATCATAGAAAATGACGGTTACATTAACATTATAATAATATTAATATATACAAATAAATATTTTTAATATTATTATATACATTTTATATGGGAAATATATCAACGCATTATTCAAAGCTATATAAATGTATAACCAGTTATAAAATATATGTGCTTCAAATACATCATTATGGTATTGCAAGTTCAGAACACAGAAGCTGAAAACAGCTTACAATTGTCATAGTATATGATGGTAAATTCAACCTGTGTTCCTTTCATTTGTCATAGCATCATAGTCATATTTACCTTAAACTGGCAGTCTTTCATTTTATTCTTGGATAATATTTGGTTGGTCTGCCAGATTATTTACACTCTAGTTGCACTGCCGCAATGCAGTCTAGCGAACCCAGTCACGAAGTAGACAAAACACTCAAGTCGATTTAGTTGTGTATTTCCACATCATAACAGGAGGGTAAAAAGCTACAAAGAAACAAGAGGCATTCAGAAACTTCGTATGACTAACAGATGATTTAAACATTACGACAGGCACATTTTGAACATCATGGTAGAGTCATAACACTAATAAAACACCTTGAAAAAGTCACTGTACATTTTAACATTTACAGGTGTGGCAGAAATGCTATTCCGTAGTTTTTAAGAACAAAACAGCTTGGACTGATTTAACACTTAATTTTTCGAAATACTAATGAAGCATTACACAGAAACGATTTCTACTCAATACAGTCAAAATCACTTACATCGTGAGGGGAGGCAGTTACGAACGAATTTCTAGCCAAAAAGAGCTCAAACACAATTCCTCTGCAAATGTCGAAAATTTACCAAGGGAGACAAATAATAATGACTTGAATCACTAAACAGCGAAAAAAAAACAACATAAGTACAGAAAAGACACAAAAGTACTAATGCGTAGCAGCACACTACTCTAGTTTCTAAACTGAAAGTTCTCATTGAGCTCTTGTAGGGATACCAGTCACAGCCAGGTTTGGTATTCTAAGGGAGATGACCATATTAATCACAGACTTGCAAAATTCAGTTCACCTGTAAAAAAGAGACACGTGACTAAATTTTAAGGAACATTTTTTAATTGAGCATGCGATGTAAGGGTAAACAGTCATGAACAAAAAGTAAAATGCTATTTAGACTTAAATTAGTTGTTCTAAGTAACAAGAATTATGCCAACTATTCATAGCTTAAGTAATAATATTAATGCTGCAAAAACACTATAAAAATCAGAATAACTTATGGTAAATTACTAATATGAAACCATGGACATTAGATAAAAGTGAATGAATAAAATGAAACAAATAATATAATTATAATAAAAAGAAGAAAAAGAAATGAAGAAGAAGAAATAACAAAAATACTAATGAATTGCATATATTTAATTAGTGTACACAAATGAACGAACTGGCTATACTGAAGAATATCATAATACTTGATTATAATAACATTAACAACATAAAATTTATAAAATAAATACATTAAATTACAAACCATAATAAATATATTATTCAAACATGTAATTTTACCAGACAAATAAGGTCTTTTCCAAAGCCAGTAGTAAATTGCAATGGAAGCCCGTATTGTGTAGACATTTTTTATAAATTATCTTTATTTGATTCTTCCTCAAAACCTTGTGTTTATCAGTGTAATTTAACTTAATATATCTGTTTCACTATTAAGTCTAGTTTCGTTTTCAGTTTGGATAGTTTGTAAACACTTGAATCAGTTTCGATACCGGATTATAATTTATTGGACTTATATTTGCATAGTAAGCCTTTTGGATAATAGATCAAGATGCATGTAAAAAATGCATCTACCTTTCCTCATTTATCATCGTTTCGACATAAAATGTGGTGCTATTTCAACGCGCGTAGTGTATAGCCCTATAACACAGGCGGATCATCGTTGGGTGTATCAAACCAAGATGGCTCCATGATAGACACGAGATCTATCTTACGGAGCATTCCGGAGATAGTCGATGTATCACAATTGAAGACCGTTTGTGATTAATAAAGCTATATTTAGAATTTTATAAAAAGAGATGCTAATGTCGGTATTCAAACATAAAATTGTCTTAATATGTACTTATTTACTTGTGTTAATATGCCATTACATAGTGCCAATAGAAAAGAACAGGAGAATTTTTTTAAATACTTTAATAACAAAAAAAAATCGCCCTCCCTCCTGATTTTTAGGAAAGAAATGCCTTAGAAACAATTCATTATTTTTTTTAGCCTAATGACTTTATATAGTGTGGAGTGAAGGAGGTCCAGATCTGCATGACGTGGTCTATGTGAGGTCAGTCTTGCAATGAATGAGGTGAACGTTTTTTTTTAAAGCAAGTATTTCAACTTGTGCCATACATTTTCAATAATGTTCATATCTGGGCTCTGTGCAGGCCACATCAGTGTAGGGATATTGTTTCTATGTTTCCACATGGTAGTAAACCTAGACACATGGGGTGAGGCATTGTCATCGTAGAAAATCCACGAAGAATTGGGGGAGTGTTTTGCAATAACGAGCCACAAATGGTTTTCTATAATATCGACATACTTTTCATAATTTATATTTCCATTAACTGGAACTAATGTAGCAACCCCACAAAAACCTACACAGCCCCAAAACATAACAGTAACGTTGCAGCGTGGCAGTGAATCACTGTGCGTTCCAAGACAACTTGGCGACTATTTTTCTTCATCTTTCCGCCAGACATAAACCTTTCTGTATCTACCAATGATGATCTGTATTTCATCAGAAAATATTACCTTTTTCCAGAAATTGTCAACAGTCAAATGAACTTTAATTTTACACCATGCTCTCGTTGTGTCTCCACCGGTCTGACCGACCTGTGTACTCACGCTCTAAGCATTATGGGTATGCGCTACTTTCTAGCATAGCTCGCAATGGCTGATTTAACATCGCAATGAGGTAAGATACCAGTAAATGAAAGTATTTCACTCCGTTTTAAATTCGAAATATTGCCTTTTGCTAGAGTTCCTGTTTTTCTTCTGCTATGAAAAGCATTTAGCAATGTCAGACATTCCTTATGTGGTTATTTCTAATATCCACTGTGTGTTTGGACATTTTTGTGCATTTTTTGGAGGTTAACTTGAAAGATGAGCTGTTGGGGGTCGTTTACTGTGGCATGGGGCTTTTGTCGAAATATGACTGCCGAAACTCTAGTTTCTACCGGTGTCTGCATTCAGGCGAGACGCATTTTCTTAGAAGGTCTAATTACCCCAAAATGGAAGTCAAATCCTCAGGGTTACATACTGTCAGTTAGATAATAAGCACATGTGGCTGAGGGCAGGATGCATATAATTTGTAAAATACAGTTTACAGTTTTGGTATCATTTTAAAGGTATATATGTTAGCAATAAGAAAAATGCTGTTTTGTGCACTACTTTTTTGTCTAGTGGTTCCCAGCTTCATAACTTGTGGCCAATGTATTCATGCGCAAAATGGCAGCCTCCATGCCCGTCAAAACCGGTGTGTTTTTTCTAAGGTAAATATTTTGAGTTACAACACATAGAATTTTTTCACATGCTGTTTTTTCAAAAGGTTATGTCCTCATCTTTCCAACAATGTATGGTGATATATTGGAAAGTAGCTTGGTCATGGTGAAAAGTGATATCAAATTTTGAATATTTTATATGTAACAAAGAAGATATTTATTTGCGCATGCGTATCCAGAAGTAACATGCCATATCTTTTTATTGCAATTTCGGAAGAGAAAAAAAATGCATCTTTTAACAGACACAAAGCTTGCACAATCTGAAATCTGAAAGTTCGCCGTTTTATAAAGGAACCCTAAGGGAATTGGATTTACTGGCATCTAACCTTGAATTTTCACTCAAAACGAAAGTGAAAGTAGCTTTTTATAATAAACACGCTAAACAGCGTTAAACACGAACTCCTGTTATTTTATTTAACAGAGATATATTCTACAATCAGTATTAACTGCATGTTATACTGATTTATGGTATCAATATAGTCATTTCATGAAACAACTTTCATACGCCGGAGTACTTCATGCGTAAGCACATTTCGCCGTTTGGGGCGAAATAATGCGGTTAAGTACAGGTTTGGCGTGTGACGTCATCCTCTGTGTATAGAATGCCATGCTCTCCTACGGACTCTGTTCACCTTTGAGATTACAGTTTTTTTTCCACAACTCTCCGTTTGAAACCATTAAAATTTAAACGCCTTTTTACAGTTGATGTGGAGAGTTTTACTGGTGTTTCATTGTTAAACACAGTTTCAGGGTTTTTCTATAGTTACTTTTTACAATACTCAACTAGCAACGATCGTCACGAGCACTTGATTTTCTCGGCCGGCCAGAGCTTGCTTGATTTTCAATGTTTCCCCTTGTTTTAAAACGTTGTCAAAATTTTGCTACTGTAAAACGATTTAACCCAAGAATTTTGGCAATTTTTGAACCACTTACGTTTTTATTTGATAGTTTAAATTTTTTTTATTGAGATCAGCACTGAATTTTTTTTCTTGTAAGGCATTTTGACAGCAGACAAATCTGTAAATAAAAAAGGAAACTACTCTAATTTGTTTTCATTTTCAAGGTCAGGATGGATCATTTAACCAAATTAGATACCTTTTACAGAATTGTATAGGTTAAATGCAACCACAATTTAGTTTTTCAAAACCGCGATTTATTTTAACTCGATGGCGTCACGACGTTGTGGAAATACTTTTGATCCTTGGATGTAGCATTATTTTAGAGCATCGTTTAGTTTTCAGATCCGATATGACTGTCCAGCTTTTTTCCCCAAAACATATGTGGAGTGATCAGACACAGACACTTCTGATGTTCTGTGCAGCAAAATAATCTGTGTTATTATTCAAGAGTTATATAGCGCATAATTATTCGTAACAAAAACACTACTTTGCCATAAAAATCCAAAAAGCAAATTATAATCGATCTCAGTCAGCCTATATAAAGCAGTGTTGCATTACTGGAGCAAAGGCGATTACCCTAAAATCTAGTTACAAAACTGAAATCGTGAATGGACAATACGAATGCTTTTGTACTATATAAGAATAATTGTTACCTTAATTTAGCTATTTGAATACATTTTATTTATATATAGATCAATACAAAATATCAAGTATTGTACAATCATACTGTTTCTATAATTAATATCTATTTAATAAAGACCCAATTAGTATTAAAAGAAGTCATTTAACCCAAACCCGATCTGGACTGTGATGCCCGAAATACATTCCACTTGCGGTCTCCACTGTTATAACATAAATATGTTGCGCACTACAAAACGGCTTTATTTTTTGTAATCTAACAGAAATTTGCTTAACAAAGGCCGTGTGGTTTCTGGATGGACTCATGTTTGTCAAAATTGCATTCCTGCACACAAACCACCACCTCCGACATTCATTGGTTTGTGCGAGACGTACTATCTAAGTACGAACCGGAAACCAGATTATGAAAAGGTTGTTACATGAGTAACATTTATTGTTTACTTTGTACAAAGAAAAATTGTTTATGCCCTATGCGGGTTTGGAGGCTTTAAGTCAGGATTAGCGTTAAGCGCTACGGGGTCGTCGGTTTGAACTTCGACGGAGAAATACCCTTTTTATCGTTTTGCGCTTTCTTGATTGTGCTAAATAATTCATGGGCTTTATTATTTGCAGTTACGAAGTTGTGCGACATTAAAAAATATATGTGAACGGATCGTTTTAAAACAGAGTGGTACAGTTAGAATGACATCTAGATAACCGACATCAACATTTTATTTTTATTGTTGAAGGCAGGAGCATACTATATGATAGGTTTCAATAGTATTTAACAATAACGAGATTTATAACATTATTACTGCTGCTCTACTTGCTTTCAGCCGGAATCATGATTAACCCGGTATATTTGTTTTATATTTTCATGTTTTATCTGGAATATGGAACATAAAATCTTCATTTTGACGTCAAGTGCCGTATAAAATAGTCATTTATGACGTCATTGACGTTGTCGCGAAAGAAACGCATCACAACGTTCACTGCAGTTGTACTGAGCGGTAGCAAAACAAAACCAAGAGTAAGTGCGAATTATATGAAAGACCTCATCATGGATGCTAGATATGAAAGATTGTTTGTTGCCGATATAATTACCGACATCATAGTGGCAACAGTCAGACGTATGGAAGAAAAAAAACGATCTCGCTATTGAAAATATAATGAGTTTGGAAACAGAAACTTTGAAAACAATCAGAAACGAGTTGGCTGGGAAAGAAATGTTAAATAAGTTCGATGTTTTCAAAGTGGATTACAGTCTGTCGGAAAATTCATCTTATAAAGGTTCAAAGTTTGCACCGTTAATTGAAGATCTGGATCGAGCGGTCAGGACCATTCTTCGTCAGCTGGTGGTCAGGCTGGTGATGTCTACAGTGCGAAGGATCAAACCAGAGTATCGTCTCCTGTGTGGGACAGGTAATAGGTTTGTTGATTTTCGTATGAAAGGGTGCTTCACTTGTATGTTATACATGTTTTATACCGGAGTTCAGTTATTATGTCAGATTTCAATTCATTATTACAGTCTCTAGATTGTGTGTTTTGATTCGTTACCATTGATCGATTAAACACCATCAACGGAATTTCTTAAACGATGGTTAATAACACAGGCAGTAGTTATATAAAGAGCTGACTGTATTATGTTTGCAGACGCCTCAAGGAATGCCCATAAGTCACCAGTTCTTACGATGATCGTCTCGCCAATACTCTTGGAAAGAGTGTAGAACTTCGAGAAGAATATGATATCAACAACGGCATTCGTACAACAAACGTCTGTTATAGAAATGGCGATGAATGCAAACCAATGAAATCAAGAGTCGATGGCTTCAAAAAAGGATGGTCATTATATAGAAGACGATTATTACAGAACAAACAATTCTTATAGAGCAGATAATGATTACAGAACAGACGACAATTACAGACCAGAGGACAATTACAGAGCAGATGATGATTACAGAGCAGACGATTATTACAGTCCAGACGATCACCACAAAGTAGACAACAATTACAGAGCAGACGACAATTACAGAGTAGACGATGATTACAGATCAGACGATTATTACACAGAAGACGATGACTATAGAGCAGACGATTATTACAGAGCAGACGACAGAGCACAGAGGAAGACTGGGAAGAAAGGATTCAAGACGAGGATGATGCAGGCGTCCAGGCGACTCTTCGGTTGTGTCAGCAAATCTTCAAAATACCAGTGACAATAAAAATACATTTTAGACGTAGATTGTTTTTAAATTATTATTATTATGTGAATCTATTAAAATGCATAGACATGTACTTCCATGTTTTGTTGTGCGCATGTGTGTCATTTAAAGGTGATTTTAACCTTAAACCACCGGATCAAAAGTCTATCACGCTAACAAGTAGGCCAGTCTGATTTTTGTATGTTAATGTTAATTGTTAACACTATGTAAGTGAGACACGTGTTTATGTCGAGGAAAAGCGTTACAAACGGTTTATAATTTTAACCATTTCATTTTATGTTTAAGAAATAATTTTCAATTTACCGCTGTTTATCGGCCAATAAACAACGATTTCAGTTCTGATGCGCAGGAGTTCAACTTCGAGCGCGTTAGCCCGAGATGTTTAACAGACTCGCATCAGAACGATAAAGAGTTGTTTATTGGCCGATAAACAGCGACAAAGGGAAAATTATTTAGATTCTAAAATGATTCGACATATATTTGAACTACTTTTTATTATACTCCGCTCAGAATTAGGACTTCTTTTTGCGTTGTTTATGGGTAGTTTAACAACGAAAATTGTCTTTGTCTATAGAAAAATTAGCGAGTATCATGATAGAATAATTCATAAACGTCACATTATTTCCAACAATAATGTGTTGCGGTCGTGTTCACCTCTTTCGCTTCTTTTAACTAACGTATTATTCTTTGTGGAATCTGTGGCAATCATTTTGGCAATAGTACGAGTAATTACTTTGAATATTTCGCTTTCAGTATGCAATCCGCAATTACTGAAGACAAACCCTAAGTAATAGTCTTGGTACGTCCTCTGTACTTTATATCTGTATGTCAGTATTATTTATAATATACACTGTAATATTCATCTTTACAAAAATCGAAAGGTATAGCTTCCATGGCAAACAGAAGACAACAAATAACTAAAAAATATTTTATTTTTACGGCAAAAACAGACTAAATCGTATTCAATCGTATTTGAGTGTTTCATGGTGTAAGCACTGTGCTTGTGTTTTCTGCACTGGCAAGCTGCACGAGATCTGGCGCAGTCTGTAAAGGCCCACAGTCTACAAACTCCAGCCGCCGTCTATGATGAACTGCTGACCAGTCACGTATTCGGACTGAAACATACATTCTGACAATACACTTAAATTGCATCCTCATAGAGTAATGGCGTAGCTTCTTTAATTATTATATTAGATACCTTTACATATTATATATGAGGATTGATGTTGTTTCTCTAACATTTCATATGCCTTTACTTATACCTATTCACTTGGAATGTCGTCAATTGTTTTTTTTTTCCACAAACTTCACCAGACTGGTATGGCAAGATGAAGGCAATACTTCTGTTTTACTTAATTACAAAAACAACAACAACATACTAATACGTAGCTATGTTGAACAAAATCTCCGGTACACTCGCAGATTCAGTTTTCAGACATCTCTCAATAGCGTCTCAATACTAACTTGACTCAAGCTACGACCCTGTACGAGTTAGAAAGTGACCCCTCACCTCGTCTGACGCCAGGAAGAGTATCAGGTTGGCCACTTCCTGCGCGGTGCACAGCCGCCCCAGCTTCTGTCTGGCCAGGAAGTCCTTGCGGGCCTGCTCAGGGTCGGGCTGGGCCTGAATACGCCCCTGGAGAGAGGGTGTGTCCACCGTACCTGGAAGGCATCAATATGCAGTGCTTATTTAACGTTTTGACGACATTATGTGAAAGCGGGACCTATGCATTCAGTAATAAGCATCAGCATGTACATTAAATCTTACATTAATCTTAAAAGCAGTTACTATAAACACCAAACGCAGCAGCATAGCCCGGTATTCTTTATTCACAACAACACAGTCGGCATTATCACGACCATCCACGATGTCTTCGTCGAAGTCCATCTCCATATCTGTGTGGTCATATAACCGTTTTCATTATCATTCGCAATAAACGATAACAATACTATTGCTTACAGGCGATCTATCCGCGACAATGGTTAAACTGATTTGCTGTAATTTCATAACTAGACAAACGCATAACGCATAACGGTTAGTAAGGACGCTCGTTTCGATTTATTGTCCGTTTACATGTTTTAATGATTAGACGAAAAGAGTCGCACGACCCTTACCCGGGCAGACGCAGTTGACGCGGATGTGGTTGCCGACGAAGTCAGCTGCGAGCGCCTTCGTGAGACCGATCACCGCCGCCTTCGTGGTGCCGTAGACAAACCGGTTGGGCGCGCCTGGGAAATGTACGCATAAAATATATCCCCTATTATAGGTCTACAGTGTAGGTGTAAACCCTCACCCTTTGGTTCAATTTAGGTATAGTTTTCCGTATCCCGAAATACAAATTTATATTCCTTAAACCATCCAGCATTCGCGTTACTGAAAACTTTGATTTGTTCAATGAATAGTCTTTAAAGTAATTAAGTGAGTGTTATATTCTTTACAGTAGAACAGCGATTGGTTTCAAAATCAAAGCGTGACGTTGATAAAGTACCTTTAATACTGGATGCGACTGATGACATATTGATTATATTTCCGGAATTCTGTGCAATCATCTGAAAAAATGGCAACTTGATTTATCTTCCTCCCTCTGCTTTGAAAAGAAAAAACAAAACCACCAATTCTGTTAGCTGAAAAAATTCGGCTAAATATTGTATTAAATTAACATGATTATATTGTATGGACGCTCGATAGTATTCATTATCATTAATAGTAATCTTCAGTTTTATGCAAACCTTTCCACTTTCGTTAATATTTCACAGCACCAACCGCTTCCTAGTCATCTCCAAGGCTGCAACAATGTATCAAATAGAATATAAAGTGTGATCACTAGAAGATGTTAATAACGTGTAAAGGGAGGCCACTGCGATACGTTGGTCATATAGAGAGTTGTCGTTCCTGTGCCCGTACCTTTGGCAGGAAGGCCCGACACATGCGGTACATGCTTTTCACGTTGAGATCCATAGAGAAGTCCCAGTCTTTCTCTTCAGTGTCCAGGATAGTGCCGTTGAACACGAACCTGGAGGCAGATATGAGTATTAATGTTGGGAAAGTACGTATTTTTGTTCGTATGCTCCACTTTCCCACTGAATGGAACCAAGGCAAGTTACGTTTTTATTAAAGCGACGTTTACGCATCTTCATCTTAATCTACTCGGTTCAATTTACCAGGAATTTGCCGTGCAACATGAACATGCTGGGGGCAGAGGCTATGACTGTATAGCTTTATATGTACAAAATTGATACCATTCAATGCTTCATACACAAATACATGCATCACCGATGATCTGGTCCTTCCCTTGTGAATAGTTTCCGTGATTAATATTGTTATTGATAGGAAATATTTATTAGTACCGCAAATTACAAAAATAATTATTTAATTTAGAAGGCGTTTGTCGTTTGTCTTTGTTGCGTATCGCGCTGTATAGACGAATGGCCACTTGCCTGGATAATGAGTTGTTGCACAGAGGTTTCTCTAATACTGATGCAGATAAGATTGTCTTACATATAAACTTTTTTCTCTCGCTGAAACAATAGCCAGCTATTCACCGCCATTGAAACTGCGCGCACCAACATGTCTAGGGGTTTAAAAGCGCAAAAGACAACCATATATGGGGGACCTACCCTGCACAGTTAAAGAGAATGTCGACCTTCGGAATGGAGGCGGCGAACTCGAGGACAGCTGCCGAGTCCATCACGTCCAGCTTCCGACATTCAACATCTTTAGGAATAATTGTGATAAATATATACAATATATGATATAATGAACAACACAATCATAAGTCTATGATGCATGTACACACGTAATAAAGTATCATCAGACCTTCTCAGATTAAATTAAAGATAAACTGTTAAGGATGTGAAATAATTTCAAATAAAGATGCCAATCCCATATACCTAACTCTTCGAGTTCTTTAAGCTTGTCCATCTGTATGTCAGTTGCAATCACAGTGGCCCCTTCCTTCGCAAAAGTCTGGAAAACAAATGGCAAGCGCGCGATCAGTACAAGTCTATATGAGGCGCCTGGTTTCCAACGACATGCCTCATATAAATTAGCTCGGTGTGTATTTATTATGGATCAACAGTAAATTTTTGCAGCTGTTTGTCAACTTTGTTGTGACTCCTGTCTCAATCTAACAGTTCCTATTTGCCCATTGTGAACATAAATTTCAGAACTGATATATACGTAATATATTCATGTGTTTCTTGATACTTAAATAATTGTTGTGTTTATCAACGGAGTACCGGTACACACAATATACGCACAACAAAAGAAGCCTTATTTAGAAATTTTGCTTTGCAACACGTGCCTTAATTTTACTTTGCTACAGACGTCGAATTAAGCTTTATAACATCAACCAGTATTTGTGTTGTATTGAGCACCGGACACGCCTACTTGCATAACACGCCCCCCTGTAGAAACGCCTCTGCGATAGCAGGATAGTTGGGATTACCAGGTATATGCCCATAGAGTACGGATGTAAATAAAACAGTAGTGCCTTAAATGGCGTTGAACGTTTTACTAGAATCAGATTGCCATACCTCCGCTGCTGCTCGACCGATGCCTTGGGCAGCCGCTGTCATCACCACGATCTTTCCGTCAAGTCGGCCCATGCTATATATAGTTTGAAATGAAGCGGTATTGATAATATTCACCAACTTTATTAGAAGCATGTTCCAGTGATCCTAAACGAATGGATATACTCATGTATATAAAATTTGAGATTCAAAAATGTGAACATTGGAATTCAGGGTTTCCCGCAGGATATTTTGAAGGTATGTCGGAATCCCTAACACCCCCGCCCCTGCGAAAAAAAACACACTCGGCTTAAAAACCCTACCCCCATCACCACCGAGATCGGAGATCGTTTCGATCCGCACTCCTAGCCCACACCTCACCGAAACAGTTTGCTCCGTTTGCCCCCTACCTCCTTGAAATCAGCCACATCTTTAGACTTCACCTCCCCGAAATTGGCTGCAACGATCGACGCCACCTGCCAGAAATTGGCCGCAACGCTTCACCCCACATGACCGAAACCGGCGGCAATTCTCGACCCACTTCCCCGAAATCGGCCGCAATGCTCCACCCTACATGCCTGAAACCGGCTGAAATGCTCGACCTCACCAACACGAAATCGGCCGCACTGCTCTAAATCCCGGCGAATACGCGCTTCTTAATCTATATAAAATACGATCATGTCGTCTCCATGTAAACAGCGTGTTTTGCTATAAAAGCGCGCGAAAATTGTGTCGCCATGTCCAAGATAAACGTCCATGGACTGGTCACGTGCTTAATTGCAAAGTGTTTATGCGAACAAAATGACATTTGACGACGTCTAATTCTGCTTTAAAATGAGGCTCTTTATTACATTATTCGTTTTAATATTTTTTATTGTCAATTTGTTAAACGGATTAGGGAAATACACGGATAAAATTAAAAGGTAAATGCAATTACGAAATGTTTTAAAATGCCTATTTGCTTTTCCTGGCAAGCGCTAGTATTTGTTAAACACTTTTTAGTTGATAGTAAGATATAAACACCGCCCTTAAAATCGCCGTATTTGATTGGCTAATGAGATCGTTGTGGGCAAGACTACACTGTCCAGTCCCTTGTCAATCACAACTTTGTAAGTAAGACCTTATCGATCAATACGGCGTGCGTTTATGACCCATCGATTAGAGATATGTGTGATTAGATAAAGGCGGATTACGGGTTGTCGCTTTGAAAATTAAAGCATGTCGGCGTTATTTAAGCATGTCGGCAAACGACTTTCAGCTTTGAAGGCATGTCGGGCCCGACAAGCGATACAGGCCTGCGGGAAACCCTGGAATTGAATTCATATGTTTATTCAATGATTATTTGCGACCTGCATGACCCTATGACTCAGTTTCAACTACTAGTAAATATATTTACTGATGACAATGCTTTTTCCACACGAGTTTTAACATGCATTGGGTATTTTCAAAGATTACAACTAAGACCAAGTTTAACCATCTGTTATCAAACAATAAAGTATGCGGTCTAAAGTGTTGCTGATGTATTTCCGAAAGGAAGCTTAAGAGTTAAGGGAAAAAAACGGATTTTTGCATTATTTTATGTTTCATTCGTTCTGGATTTCTTCATATCGCGCTAGAAGTTTTACAACGTACTTGTACTTTCATCAGTGGTCACTTGATTTCTGGTTGATTTCTGGTTTGCATTTAAATCTTTATTAATAGCGCTTTAATAGTAATACAATAAATGATTCAAATATGATATATATTATTTTGATGAATTTTGGGTAAATTCAAAGATGAGTTCTAATGAGAAGATGTGATTGTGGGCATGTACGATGTACTGTAGTAAATTCAATCTTATAATAGTTCAATGATATGTGTTCACCAGAGTTCTAGTATACATGTATAATTATAGTCTAGTCCGCAGCCGAATATTTCAAAACGGTGTCTGTAATATACATGTATATGGAGATGGCTATGTAATCCAGATTAGTGCAATCTCATTAAAATCATCTCCAGTCTGACGCTACTATATTATCCGCTGACTGGATCTGACGACTTCGCATTAGGGGTCACGTTCAGATGACCTTTTCAGGAGCCAATCAAACTGTTGCCTTCAAAATGGTGTGGTATATATATATATACAAAAGGGCCACGATGGCCCTAGGTCGCTCACCTGATATCTATGTATGAAGTTTCATTAAAATATCTCAATACGTTCTCAAGCTATTGCGCAAAACTGTTTTTATATTTTTAGTAACAGTGACCTTGACCTTGACCGCACCCACAACATACTAAAAGCAAGGTCTCGATATAAGGTACCTATGTATGAAGTTTCATTAAAATATCTCAATGCATTCTTAAGTTATTGAGCGTAAACCAGTTTTATACTTTTAACAACAGTGACCTTGACCCCACCCACACCATAAGCAAACCCAAGGGAGGTCTCAATATAAGATATGTGTATTAAGTTTCATTAAAATATCGCAATTCGTTCTCAAGTTATTGAGCGGAAACCATTTTTCTATTTTCAGTACGGGTGACCTTGACCCCATCCACCCCATATGCAATCCACAGCAATGTCTCGATATAAGGTACTTAATATGTATTAAGTTTCATTAAATTAGCTCAATGCGTTCTCAAGATATTTAGCGGAAACCATTTTTCTATTTTTTATAACGGTGACCTTGACCTTGACCCCACCCCATATGCAATCCCAACTGAGGTCTCAATATAATGTATATATGTATTAAGTTTCATTAAAATATCTCAATGCAATCTCAAGGTATTAAGCGGAAACCGTTTTGAGCGTAACAGTGACCTTAACCTTGACCCCTCCCATACCATGCGAGGTGTCTTATCAGGTATCTATGTATTAAGTTTCATTAAAATATCTCAATTCGTTCTAAAGTTATTGAGCGGAAACCGTTTTTCTATTTTTAGTAACAGTGACCTTGACCTTGACCCCACCCGTCCCATATGCAATCCCAATCGAGGTCTCGATATAATGCTTTAACCAAATATGAAACCTATGGGCCTTGTGGTTCCAGATAATAATTTTAATATCATTTTGCCATTTACGACTATATAAACCATGTGAGCCCCGGGGTGTGGCCAGTTTTAACCCCAGGGGCATCATTTGAACAATCTTTGTACAGGACCACTATACAACATTACACACTAAATATTAAACCTCCGGGCCTTGTGGTTTCAGAGGAGAAGATTTTTAAAGTCATTTTGCTATTCGATTCTATATAAACCATGTGACCCCCGGGGTGTGGCCAGTTTTGACCCCAGGGGCATCATTTAAAAAATCTTTATAGAGGACCACTATACAATGTTACAAACCAAATATGAAACCTCTGGGCCTTGCGGTTTCAGAGAAGAAGATTGTTAAAGTCATTTTGCTATTTAAGTCTATATAAACCATGTGAGCCACAGGGTGTGGCCAGTTCTGACCCCAGGGGCATAATTTGAACATTCTTTGTAGAGGACTACTATACAATCTTACATACCAAATATGAAACCTCTGGGCTTTGAGGTTTCAGAGAAGATTTTTAAAGTCATTTTGCTATTTAAGTCTATTTAAACCATGTGACCCCCGGATAGTGCCCAGCTTTGACCCCAGGGGCATCATTTGAACAATCTTTGTAGAGGACCAGTACACAATGTTACATACCAAATATAAACCCTCTAGGCCTTGAAGTTTCAAAGGAGAAGTCATTTTGCTATTTAAGTCTATATAAACCATGTGACCCCCGGGTTGTGGCCAGGGGCATCACTTGAACAATCTTTGAAAAGGACCACTATACAATGTTACATACCAAATATGACACATCTGGGCCTTTTAGTTTCAGAGGAGATTTTTAAAGTAATTTTGCTATTCAAGTCTATATAAACCACGTGACCCCCGAGATGTGGCCAGTTTTGATCCAGGGGGCATCATTTGAACAATCTTTGTAGAGGACCACTATACAATGTTACATACCAAATATGAAACCTCTAGGCCTTGCGGTTTCAGAGAAGAAGAATTTTAAAGTCATTTTGCTATTTTAGTCTATATAAACCATGTGAGCCCCAGGGTGTGGCCAGTTTTGACCACAGGGGCATCATTGAACAATCTTTGTTGAGGACCACTATACAATCTTACATACCAAATATGAAACGTCTGGGCCTTGTGGTTTCAGAGATAAGGGTATCACGTTTACAGATTTTTCTAAACGTTTAAACGAAATGAAATAAACGAAACGTTACCGTTTAAACGGTATCCCTATGTCCGTTTTAAAAGCATCAGTGCCATCGCATTTCCAAACTGAAAGTAGTAATTATTTCCGGAAGTTATATTCAGTGCATATCCCATTCGCGCAATGACGTCATATTAAAACCAACTGTTCTCGTCGTTGTCGAACCATTGGGTTACACTTTGTCTACTTACATGCCGTAATATTTTGTAACAAAGACGAATTAATATCGAACCCACATTTCTTCAATAAGAGTAAACCGGTTTTATTCGTTAGCACAGTTGGTGAGTTGAATTCGTAATACAGATTGCATAAATGAGGACGTAAAAAGCTCTGGATAAAAAAAGACAAAAAAAACAACAACACGTATTTATTGCATTTGAAAACGTATAGATCTGTATTGCATTTAACTATATTCTATTTCTGTGTTTTCCGTTTATATTGTACCAGAATTGCCATGCTGTGCTGTTAAGTTCATGTTTCAAACGTTTAATCCTTGTGAGTGAGATACTGATTTCGTTATAGAAAGCGATACATATTGATAAATAAACCTGTTGAACCCGTTCGATGTTGAGTTATGTATAAACTCAATTAAACCAGTAACCTATACAGACTTTACGGAATTTATTTGTAATTACTAGTAGGATAGTAGCGCGATAAGCCAAAAATTGACAACGCTTCAATCGTTGAATATTGACATTTATGGTGCAGGGTAAAATTTTACTAAGCTACTTACGCAATTCCTAAACTTTCAACCGTATTTTAAATTCAGTGGACTATTCAGTTTATTAATACTTTGATAAATTTTATGTTTTCGAGCGAAGTCATAGCATATTTATACATTCCAAGAAATTATTAACTTGCATCAATCTGTTATATTTAAAACTCAATTACTTTAAAATGTGTGCGTAAGTCTACGACTAGCGTTAGTAGTTTAATAAAATGGTACCCTGACCATTTTATTTAAGTGTTTATATTTGAAATACTGAGACAAACAATAAAATTTTCAATGTTTTACTTAACAAGATGTACATCAAAACGAGTATCTGTTCATTAAATTGGCTGCATCAGGAATGAACTCGCTGGCGTGGTTTGCGTACCCGTCGTCCCGTAAAGGCTTACTCACTAGATTTGTGGAGGAACACCAGTTTGTCCACTGATGAAGAGTCTAGGGACGCCCTAAGCTTAGTAACGTTAGCTCCAGCAACGGAAAACACTCGCTCCGATGGTACGGAAGTTGCTGGCACACCGGTCAATTTTCTCGCAAGAACTGCAAGTCGGGGATAGGTGTCCATGTTCAATTTCCACCACAGAAATGGACTTTGACTTAATGGGACAGCTTTATCACACAGATAACGCTCAAGTTCTTCGGCACCATTTGACGGTGTAGCACTGGTTGTTGCCTGGAAATATCCACCTAACAAAAATGCCATGTCATCTTGGTCAAGTTTCGATCGCTTGCTTGGCCCTGGTTGAGAGATTATATTTGGGCTATCGGCGGTTGGTTGAGACATCGGTAACTGTAAAGTGTCCACACGCTCAAGCACGCTCTCATGAACCAGTTTCCGCTGGGGCTCCGTCAGAAACGGCAGTGATCTGTACCTGGGGTCAAGAAAAGTGCATATGACCGGCAAGCTTGATGTGATTTCGTCACTGTCAATGTGATAGCTTTTCACCAAATCAGAATGCACGTCTTTCTTGAATTTTGCAACAGCGGGAGTGTCTTGGTCATGCTCAGCGAGGTGGTGGTTTATTATACTGAAAAGTATCGGGTAAATACCACCGACGGTAGGGTACAGCTCTGAACACATTGTTCTCGTTGCAAAATATAGCGGTTTTAAAACCGGGACCAGACCCTCAATTATTTTCAGCTGATCATCAGTTAGGTCAAGAGAACGCGCATCAGCGATTTTTGTTACGGCTGGGTCGTGCAAGACGGCATACACCGGTAGACGCTGTTCGAGAAGCCTTTCGAGCATGTCGTATGTTGAATTCCAACGTGTTTCACAGTCAATGATTAAGCTGTTTTCCTTGGACTTGGAGCCCATTTGCTTTTGTTTTTCTTCAAGTGCATTTGAGACGACAACGGATTTTCGGAAGTGTTTTACTAATCTTCTGCATGAAACCAATGCCTTTCGGATAGTCTCCGACTTCTCAAACCCACTGCGAATGGACAATTGTAGCGTGTGTCCAAAACAGCGTACTTGAGTCCACTGAAGTTGTTGTACGCACGCCACCATATTTGACGCATTGTCAGTTACAATAGCGGAAACATGCTCATCTTTTATGCCGAATTCCTGGGTTATCGATTTGATTTCCGCTGCTGTATTTTCTGCAGTGTGTCGCTCTTTGACAGCTCGAGTGGCCAACACTCTGTTGTGGTAATTCCAATCTGCAAACAGAAAATGGAATACATTAAACATCTTCTTACACGCTTAAATTAGCTTTTTTTTTACAAGATACTTTATCACTTTTGGCATAATACTCAAGTCAACATTCAAATTTCACTAACGTGATGAGGTATTTTTTCCTACATCCAAATTGACAAACTCGTACATGACGTATATTTGTTTACTAAATCATTGCATCACTACAGTAAACTTAAAATATGTCCTATTTCATTATAAACATGCCGACGAATTAAATGTCAAATTTCAAATAATTAAATGATTAATGTACTGTAATGTACTGTGGGTTCCATAAACTGATTTGGTATGAAATTATGTTATTAAAAATATATCAATGCATTTATAGTTTGTGCTTACCTTCATCAATGAAGTGACAAGTTACTGTAATATAGCCCTCCGTTGCAAGGCTAGTCCAATGGTCCGATGTCAGTGCCACGCCAGTCTGCTTGGATAATACGTTTAGCAGTTCGCTTTTTTCCGACTCGTACATTTTTGTAACGTAAGTTGACACTGTGCTAGGGCCAGGCACGTCATACGACGGATTAAGCTCTCGACAAAAGTCAATGAAACCTTCTCCATTTACAATGGAAATAGGTCGGAGATCTCGCGCACACATGAGGGATAATTTCTCTGTGCAAACTATCCATTTTTGCCGAGTCATCGTGGGTTTGGCAAAATCAGTCAGCTTCCGCTGCTGTTTCTCACTACCGTCTGCGGACGTTTTAGTTGCATCCAGTCGCACAGACTTGTGAACCATTTTTATGTGGTTCGCCATGGTCCCCGTACTTCCACCTTTGTACGACAACTCGGTTGCACACAAGTTACATTTAACCTTTTCTTTTCCGCATACTTCAATTTTAGTAAAAAAGTTCCAATACGGAGATTTTTTTCCGCGACCTGTCTCGTTCGCCATATCTCTAAAAATGAATGCCGATGAAGAAACGGCGGGAAAATTTCCTCGTGCACTTCGTGCCGACGCGCGTCGAATGTTCAAGACGATTCGGGGCATGCTCATGCAACAAATGGCGGGAAAATTTTCTCGTGCACTTCGTGCCGACGCGCGTTAAATATTCAAGACGTTTAGTCCGTACATGGTGTATTGTTATGTTTACGGTATTGTGAATAAGGGCCATCTGGCGCACGTGATACAAATACGAGTCTTTTTCAGCAGCTGTTAATAAGCTTTGCAACGTCGTAACGTAATGAACTAAAATGGATTCTGTTGATATTGACTGTCGTTTAAACGTTTACTGTTTTTGTAAACGTTTTTGAGCAAAACACGAAACGCGACCGTTTAAACGTGATACCCTTATTCAGAGAAGATTTTTAAAGTCATTTTGCTGTTCAAGTCTATATAAACCATGAGACCCCCGGGGTGTGGCAAGTTTTGACCCCAGGGGCATCATATGAACAATCTTTAAAGAGGACCACTATACAATGTTACACACCAAATATGAAACCTCTGGGCCTTGCGGTTTCAGAGAAGAAGATTTTTAAAGTCATTTTGCTATTTAAGTCTATATAAACCATGTAATCCCCAGGGTGTGGCCAGTTTTGACCCCAGGGGCATCATTTGAACAATCTTTGTACAGGACCACTAAACAATGTTACTTACCAAATATGAAACCTCTGGGCCTTCGGGGTTTCAGAGGAGAAGATTTTTAAAGTCATTTTGCTATTCGAGTCTATATAAACCATGTGACCCCCGGGTTGTGGCCAGTTTTGACCCCAGGGGCATCATTTGAACAATCTTTGTAGAGGGCCACTATACGATGTTACATACCAAATATGAAACCTGTGGGCCTTGCGGTTTCAGAGGAGAAGATTTTTAAAGTCATTTTGCTATTAAAGTCTATATAAACCATGTGACTCCCGGGGTGTGGCCAGTTTTGACCCCAGGGGCATCATTTTAACAATCTTTGTAGAGGACCACTAGAGGATGTCACATATCAAATATGAAAGCTCCAAACCTTGTGGTTTCAGAGAAGATTTTTTAAGTTTTCAGTTTTTAAATCTATTTTTAGCTCTGGTGACCTACATATGCAGCGGACCGTAACGAATTGAACAATTTTGAAAGAGGGTCACCCAAGGATCATTCGTGTGAAGTTTGCTGAAAATCTGTCCAGCGGTTTAGGAGGAGATGTTCTTTGAATGAAAATCTTGACACACGACGGACAAAAGGCGATCCTAAAAGCTCGCCATGAGCACGTTGTGCTCAAGTGAGCTAAAAACACAAAAACTATGCACGAAATTAACGTGAAATTTTGATGTTTACATCCTAAGTTACCACTATATCCATTGTTATACTCGTGAACATTAACTGTAAATGATTTATTCCCGAGGATCAGTTGGAAATGCATCACTTTTCAAAATCCGTGACCAAACTTTGCTGTGCAACAGATAATTTCATTGGGCGCAGCAGGGCTCATATTTTATTGTTCGGAAGGTCATTTTAACATGACCTGTTCTACGATGTCTTCAGATCCTAACAATATTAGGATGTGATTGTAATGACATTGGGATTAGTGTTACATGTAGCATTACATGTTGTACTGGTTTACATTACAAGACCATACTTATTATAGACCTTTCTTGGTTTTGCTACGAACAGTTTAAACTCATCCCCCGTTATTGTTAGCGGATTAATTTCCATTCGAACATCACAAACACCTCACAAGCTTTTACCACGTGGTCTTTTGTGCGAAATAGGTTAACTGTTAAACACGTGATATCCAAGTGCGATGATTGGATACAATCGCGGAGTAATTAGCATATGATTGACATCTTGGAAACGTCTATTTCCCGCGATTACTGCACATCCTAACACTGTCCACACTAGAACGTAAACAACCTCAGACTACACACACAATAGTTTATGTTGTAAGCAAAGCGTCGAGTAAGGAATTTGTTTATACGAGTAAGCAAAACCAAATCGTAATTTGACCTCTGTGTTGACTGCTCTTGATATTTATATTTAACAGTAGTATTTATATTTTCTATTTAAAGGCCTGTCGAATGACAATTGCACTATAATTAAAAGATGTTTCACTAACCTTGTTTTATCCACACTGTAAATTAGCAGTAAGGACCTGGCAGTATGCTGGGACCCGGAACAACCCGCTACGTATATTTTAAAGTCACATATACACTGGTTTGTTAGATAAACATACACGATGGGTATGTGCATGTTTACTGATAACCATTATGCCAATAGTGTTATATTTAAATCGCGACCAAGTAGCACAGACATCTTAAATGTGCACATACAACTTTATAACACTACGATACTACGCATCTATTTTTAGATATTGAAAGCAGCTATGTCATTTTCTCCATATGCTATTTTACATTTTATCTTAATGTGCCTTTTTACGGACATGTCCGTGTTTAATTTTAACCGACTTTTGAATAATGGTGAGATCTGTAACAACTGGTGTATGGGAGTTCGCTTTTGTGAATACTTTATTATTTCAAGAACTTCTGATTTCTTTCAGTTTCAATGTGCTCAACTGTGGACCAGCCTAGTCGTCACACAACGGGTGCATGTTTATAATCTTGTATGCAAATACTGGAATGCCTAATGGGTACGTGTCCTTTAATCCAATGGCGGATTCCAGTGACGTCACGCGTCACGTGCGATTTTGTTTACCCAATGATTAATCCACGTGCTTAAAGAACATGATCACGTATATGTCGGACACATTGACCTGACACTCTTGAACTCTATTTGCATGAAATACGCCCCTGAATTGTTTCCTACATGTATATTCGGGTTTGTTCGTGCACGCGTTTCGCAACTTTAATGATACCATTACTGTATGTTCAGTGGTATACTCTTTCGTCGATTTACACATGGATTTCACTAGATTCCAGTACGGAACTAATGCATTCATCGTGACGGATTGGTAATTTATTGATGCATAAAGGTCAGTATCCGGTTAATGTGTCCGAGCTGTACGAGTCTGTTAATTCAATGATTAAGTCATTTGCTAAACGAAAATGTTTTCCCATTATGCACCTATCAATATTTTCCCCCGGGGGTGGCGGCGGGCAGACCCAAGGGAATTTGACTAATTTGCCGGGAGCCAATATTACCGAGATCCAAAATCCGACCAGTCTAATTCCCCCGGGATCCGGAATAATTCGGCGTGTCGAATTTCTGCCTGTTGGGAATCGCTTTCCGTCTTAAATCCCGTATATGCCCACTGCTCCGTCCCTGGGCGAATATATTGATAGGTGCATTACATCGTACCAGTCATTATTAGTATGTTCTTTCGTACACGACATTCGCTTATAAAATGGAATTTATGACAGAGTTTAAGAAGTTCAGAAGTGATGAAGCCTGTTACCAGTCTATTCAGAAGGCATATACACTGATAAGGGTTACAAGACCCTGTCAAACAGCTGTCGGGCTGTATGCATGGGCACAAAACTAGTGTCCATTAGCATAGCAATGTAATCTCCCGATGTAAAAGTAAATGTATACATGTAGTTCAACCTCTTTTGCGATGAACACGGCTTGCATATTGGATATCATAAAGTAGAACATCTGCCAAAACAACACAAAGACCTGATTTCTATGTAATGCGCCTGCTTTATTGCACAACAATAACTCAAATGGTCCACTGTGACATGCATTTGGATATGTTAATACATACATTGAAAAGGGAAAAAATGACATTTGTTGAACACTATCACTAAATATCGGCTGATATATATGGTAAATACGGCATGGGCAATAACTCACTAACCAGTACATGTATGCAAAAGTATATGCTAACAGTCTGCTCTATAGGCCTACTGACAGCTTCAGCTTCACAATATGATCAAAATCACAGCTTCCCAATATGATCAACAGGATTGGGTATATCATATAATTATTTTAGTATCGCCAATGGAGACAATAGCAATTTCCATTTATGGTTTTTGATAACAAAGTGTGCAATGATTTTTATTTTCAGTTCTATGTTATTACCAGTGTTTTCAATGTCATAAGAAAACACATTTATTGTGACCATTTTCGTGAAAAATACTAATAATTCCTTATATGTGTTAAAGCATCTAACAATTGGTGAACAAGTAAAAACATGTCTTTTTATGACTATTATGTGAACACTATTTGTCTAAAAATAATACAACAAAACATAAATAGCATACAATAATAAGTAGGTGACATAAAACGATCAAAACAATAATTATAATACAGTATTATAATTATTGTTTTGATCGTTTTATGTCACCTACTTATTATTATTATTATTAAATACACATGTAATAATAATAATATAGTAACCTAACAGGGAACCAATAACTCAATAACTAAAATGTATGATTAAATAATGTCATGAACACGAAACTAATTGTATGTCATATGTAGAGCATACCATTTGTTCACAGCGATACTAACTTCAATAAGCTCAATGACATATTTCACATACCAGAACTGTTGACATTTTCTATGTAACGTAAGAATGTAAGTTTAAATATCAAATCAAGTAAGAAACTGCAGTCAATATGGCAAACTCATGTATATCCCATCAAGCTGACAAATATCAAATCAAGTAAGAAACTGCAGTCAACATGGCAAACTCGTGTATATCCCATCAAGCTGACAAATATCATATCAAGTAAGAAACTGCAGTCAACATGGCAAACTCGTGTATACAACATGGCAAACTCGTGTATACAACATGGCAAACTTGTGTATACAACATGGCAAACTCATGTATATCCCATCAAGCTGACACTAAGCCTTACATTGTTACCTCCAATATATTTTGCATGTCTTAGAAGTTAGGACCCATATAATCAGTAACAATAATTTACTAATTTCTGCTTGATATGCTGTCCATGTTAAATAAATGTATAACAAATGAAAAATAATTTAATGCCAACAAACGAATACATGTATAATATATATTACATGAAAACTGAATCAATAATTTTAGACTTACGACATTTAAAAGAAATGCTACCACAAATGCATGCACGTACTTGAAAAAACAGACATATTCTTTTCATATACTTTGTTAATGAGTTGTTTAATTCTAGAACAATACAATTCCATTGATTCTTCAACTACAATATGTGTATGACATGTATATGTCAAAAATATTTAATGCCCAGTTGTGGATACCCTTTCAATGAATAGCTTTACCTCAAATAAGCAATAGTGGTGAACACATGGTGTGACACTGAGGGCAATTTTAACTCAGTGTAACGCATATTGGCATTACAATTAAGTCCAACTTATCTTATTCCATCAATGAATAACCACATAAAACAAAAGTCCACAGATGGATTTATGTTAACCAACATATGCCTGATAAGATAATGAGACAACCATATATTAACCAAAAATTTAATTATAACACAGGTTTTTGTCTGAATTTCAAAAACATATTGTTTGTATATTATATAAATTCATATATATATTCCCAACAAAAATATATCCACCAGCATCTGGTCTGGTTTAAAATGTTGGACTGGGAAGAAACAAAAATAAATTAAGGCCTATAAAATATTGTCCATTCTACAGCTATTTATACTCCAATAACACAAAAAAGATATCATGCTAAAAAGCAAAGAAAAACCAAAAACAGCATTTCCAGTTAAAACTACTTTTTAAGTGATAATGATCATTTTTAATCTAAGTGCAGCCTAATACATGTAACATACAAAATGCACTCATACAAGTACAAAACATAAACACGGGCAGAGAAGTGTGCATGTGTGTGTCTGTATGTAGGGGGGTGGGGGTGGCTTTTACTGCAATGTCTATCCACAACATTGGTCTGTTAGTTTCAGTATTTACCTGGGACAGGATATTCTACATAGACATTAACAAATGCAAACACATACAATTACAACAAGACAGAATTAAACTGAATTGCCCAACTCTCGATTACTACCAATGAAGATAATGCAAGAAGAATTGAAAACCCAACTGTTATCACTTGATATCAACAACTTAAATTTAAATATCCCCAGGATAAACCATATAAATATGTAAATCATTGTGTTGATCTATAACAGTTTATTTTATATCTATGAAAAGAATACAGACTAAAATACTTGGTCGATGTAATTCAGTGCCATTAAGAGGAGACATGGTAAATTCTTCGTTCGAACAGCTGCATTGATCAGCTGCATAACCTCAGCCGCCATAGCAACTCCTTGGTGAGAATGGTTGCCATGGTATCAAGAGTCGATCTTGAGGTCCTGTGCGGACGGCTGCACGTTTACGAAGTTCTTGATGCGATACACCACAGAGCTACAGACCAGTATCCAGCATGTTACACCAACACCACCTGCAGGGGAAATGACAGAATTTACTAAATGAACAAAATTTAATACACCCATGTAGAATTTAAAGGCCTAGTTTAAGCCTTCTTTATTTGGATCCCCCCCCCCCTCAAAATCTGGGGTATTGTACTCCTGTGTATTGGTAGTGGTCACAGAGTGGACACAGTGTGGCGACCCTTATCAGCTGAGTTCAATACACTGCTGCTGAGGAAACAATGCACTCAACCATTGCTCACTCAGCTGAGAGAAAAGATTGCAGAAAATGATAAGATATTTTATGGTGGACCAATACACAGAGTGGAATACCGCATGGAGAGGCCAGACATTCCTTAAACTAGGCCTTTAACATACCAGTTTTCTGCTACTAATACTATGTATTTCAAATTCCACCAAGCTTTGTTAAAGAATTAATTTCCAGTCATTGCTCTCTGGTAAGTGCTTAAGAATCTTTACTGTGTGGTCTCTTGTGTAAAGTAGTGGAACAGTAAAACATACGTGTGATATCTGAGAACAATGATTGAATAAAAGACTAAATCCATTTGCATGTGACTGACAGTTGCTGAGTTGTACCCATGTTTAAATTCCACACTGAAAACTTACTTGTCACTTTACATTGAAAGTCAAAATCAAGATTTAATTTCTTCACACAAAAGCAATGATAAAAATTTTGTATTGTCAATGTATTCAACTTTGTTAAAAAAACAATCCAAATGGTGAATTATAAGTTTTATTATACAGCGCTGTTAAAGCACTAAGCCAAAAGGCATACCTGGAACACCTGTTGGAAAAGCAATTATCCAGTTAATTGGCACGAACCACTCTGGTGGGAACATGTACAGTGGCTCATTCTTGTACATCACTATGATGGATATCATGGTGACTGCCTGTTAGAATCAAGGAGAAAAATATTTGTTTATATTGAAGGGTTTAATTGTCATAAAGTACCTAGTGTATTAAATGAAATCAATAGATACCAATTTCAAATAATTTTAATGTCAGCAAACCCATTCACAGAAATGTAATACCCCATAAGCATATTATTTTTAGACTTTTGTAAAGTATTGTGATGAATAGTCGACATTCTATATTAAAGTAAAGACAAATTAATACCATTACAAGGATTACATTAAGTTTTTTAAAAACTTTATCTTTTAGAAGTCTTCTCCTTGTTGACGTTAGCCACAGATCATTGTGAATTTACCTAGCCAGATCTTACACAAATGTATAATGACATGAATATAATCAGGGACATAAATTTACACTCGCCAGGTCGCCAATGGCAAGTTGTTTTGCAGCTGGGCGACTGGATCCAACTAGTTATTAGCCCAGTTGGCGAACTGCAATCCCGTAAATACCCATCATAAGTCAAGCAGTCAAAATACATTATTTTATATCACACAATTTAAACAGATTTTGGAATTCTCAGAACAAACCAATGTCTGTTCTTATGAGGTGAAGTGGTTCATGATTTTTAGGCTGGGCTCACTAGTTTTCATGTACGCGAGCCCAGTTGGCTTTTAACACCGTAATGTTTTCATGTACGCGAGCCCAGTTGGCTTTTAACACCGTAATGTTTTCATGTACATGTACGCAAGCCCAGTTGGCTTTTAACACCGTAATGTTTTCATGTACGCTAGCCCAGTTGGCTTTTAACACCGTAATGTTTTCATGTACGCGAGCCCAGTTGGCTTTTAACACCGTAATCTTTTCATGTACGCGAGCCCAGTTGGCTTTTAACACCGTTATGTTTTCATGTACGCGAGCCCAGTTGGCTTTTAACACCGTAATGTTTTCAAGTACGCGAGCCCAAGTGGCTTTTAACACCATAATGTTTTCATATACACGAGTCCCGTTTGGCTTTTAACACCGTAATGTTTTCATATACGCGAGCCCAGTTGGCTTTTAACACCGTAATGTTTTCATGTACGTTAGCCCAGTTGGCTTTTAACACCGTAATGTTTTCATGTACGCGAGCCCAGTTGGCTTTTAACACCGTAATGTTTTCATGTACGCGAGCCCAGTTGGCTTTTAACACCGTAATGTTTTCATGTACGCGAGCCCAGTTGGCTATTAACACCGTAATGTTTTCATATACGCGAGTCCCGTTTGGCTTTTAACACCGTAATGTTTTCATGTACGCGAGCCCAGTTGGCTTTTAACACCCCTAATGTTTTCATGTACGCCAGCCCAAGTGGCTTTTAACACCGTAATGTTAATTTATAT
Organism: Congeria kusceri; assembly: GCA_027627225.1. NCBI lineage: Eukaryota > Metazoa > Mollusca > Bivalvia > Myida > Dreissenidae > Congeria > Congeria kusceri. Next base: position 84,511,955 of record CM051024.1, read on the forward strand.
CCCTGACAACAAGTACATATCGTTGGTTGCACTTACATGGAGAATGTTAATTTATATCCCTGACAACAAGTACATATCGTTGGTTGCACTTACATGGAGAATGTTAATTTATATCCCTGACAACAAGTACATATCGTTGGTTGCACTTACATGGAGAATGTTAATTTATATCCCTGACAACACGTACATATCGTTGGTTGCACTTACATGGAGAATGTTAATTTATATCCCTGACAACAAGTACATATCGTTGGTTGCACTTACATGGAGAATGTTAATTTATATCCCTGACAACAAGTACATATCGTTGGTTGCACTTACATGGAGAATGTTAATTTATATCCCTGACAACAAGTACATATCGTTGGTTGCACTTACATGGAGAATGTTAATTTATATCCCTGACAACACGTACATATCGTTGGTTGCACTTACATGGAGAATGTTAATTTATATCCCTGACAACAAGTACATATCGTTGGTTGCACTTACATGGAGAATGTTAATTTATAGCCCTGACAACACGTACATATCGTTGGTTGCACTTACATGGAGAATGTTAATAAGAACTTTGACAGCCATGGAAAACATCGTGAGTTTCTGTGATCTGGAGGATCCTGAAAAGTAAATAAACAACTTCACAGTCAACCATTCTAAGTCAAACTGTATATATTAGTGCGAAAGCATTCTGTAAGAACTTTGCGGTTTTCAGATATATCTTGTACTATAATGCATAGAAGTATTTAGGGGAAATCACTGATTTTAGATAAGTGATGGTATACATTCTTGTTGAGCAAGTTTCACTTGGTTATACACAATACTGTATCAATACAATTCACAACAATGTTATACCCATTTTCTTAACTTGTTCCACAAGCTTTTCAATTTTACGTTCCAGCTTCATGTATCTTGCGAACTCCTCCGACATGCTGATTGCGCCCTGTTCAGCCTTCATGTCCTTTACCTGCTGTCTGAGATTGAGCTCCTCAGGTGTGAGTGCGATTAAATACCCGCCCATCTGAAAATATAATCATGCAATATTAGGACTACCTGTAGCCGAATAGCAAATAGTTTCTAAAGTTCTTGAATTATTTGAAAATCAGGCATATTTTTTTTACATTTTTAAGAAAACATATTTCAAAATGACAAATATTTTTGCAACATTTAAATATTTGGCAAGTGAATGTTAATTGCTAGCGCCAACCTAGATTATGCAGCTGCATGCATGTTAAATGAACAGCATGAATAAGTACATTTACATTTTACATGATTTTCTTTTAGCTATACTTGCAGTGTTTTTTTAGGGCCAATCTGGGGCCGAAATTCGGCCCCATTCCCCTGCTAAAAAAGTATATATTTTTCCCCTATATTTACCCTAAAATTCCCCTCAGAATGTAAGCGTTATTTTGAAAAAAATCGAAGAAAATAATTCCGATTGATTGAAGGGAATGAAGTGGTAAACAAGAGAGCCAATATGGCGATCTGTACGGCGATCTGTACATAATTTTTATGTAGCAGATTTATACACAAGTTTAAATCGGAATTCAACATCCTAGGTAAATTTCGGCAGGGTTACTAGAATAACCGAAAGCGTTTTAAAACACCGAAAGCGCATTGTTATATAGCGAATGACTGATTGAAAGGACTATCTTCTGTTAATACACTTGCTAAAAGCATAGTATTTAACTGTTCTTGGTTTCATTTGTTCTTGTATTTTTATTTCTGTTGCAAACACTCGCATTGTATTTAGCTGCATGTTTTAATTGATCATTCGTCATTTTGTAAACTGCTAACTTGGTATGAAGTTTTGACCAAATTTTGACTTGAAACATCTCATAACTTAAGCAGATTTTAATTTTTAGTTTTGACTAAATTTTGACTTGAAGCATCTCATAACTTAAGCAGATTTTAATTCAAATCTAACATTTGTAATAGATACTCAATAAACTTCATATAAATCATATTTTTTTAATTTTACAACATTGTTGTTTGCACTACCGTGTGTGTACATTTCATCCGTTAATCCTTCTCAAATTATTTCATGTTTTCCATACTTCTCACGCTAATTTTATGTAATACGCCATGAGTATGCATTGTGCTGTTTTATCCCGAATAAATATTATGCTATGTTGTGTATATTGACTTGACTATTATATAATAAGTGATCTTTAATTGACTAATATAACAAACTATAATTTTGGCAAAAGTTATACATTCCTAAAAAGCTTTAAACTAGAAGCTAGGAACATTATACATACTTGGGCAGCGTAATAATCGGCAACATAAAAATTAGCATGAGATGCACGGGTAGAGAATCCTAATGTAGACCTCAAACATTCTCATACATTTGTTGATGTATCCGGCAGTTTCGTGTATAGGTCATAGTTTTTAAAATAGTGTCTTTGGAATTTCCATTAAACGAACATTATTCTATTTATAATCAAAGTCCCTTTTTGTCTCTGAATAGAGACAAATCCGTTGATCGGAACAACTTATACACATTAGATCAAATTATCACCAGTCTAAACAGAAAACATTTTGCCCAGTACAAAATAAAACATGTTTTTCATAAATGATATTATAAACAATATTGCATATGAAAACATTCCGGAAATTGTATCTGTCTGTTATACTGTAATATGAAAATAATACTAAGAACAAATGTGTGTCGCATATTAAAGAAATCCTTCCGCCAAATGGTTTCTGTGATTGATGAGAATTTTGATATTGCTTCCTCAGGATCTCAAATGAACGTTGATATATAGCTACAAACAAACATGACATTTCGAGATTACCACTTCCACGAAACTGCGGACATATTTTTTTATTGAAAGACGAATTAAAACTGCAAACATATTTGAATAAAAATACACAAAAATGCATGAACAGAAATTTATATTTCTTAAGCATGGTTTAGAACATCAACGTCTAAACAAGCAATAGACACCGTTAGATAAAAGACACCATTAGATATACGCAACGTTAAAACGTTTGTGATGAATAACAACATACTTAAAGTTAATTCTAACTGTAAAGCTAATTGTTGAAATAGAGACCATATTCATTTTAACGTATTATTACTTCGGTAGCTATTTTTGTATGATCATCTAATATTCATATACTTCTATTCAATTCATTACACATACAAGCACAATATCAATCATATCGGGTGGCTTTCGGTTATTCCAATGCGCTTTCAGTTTTTGAACCGAAAGCCCGCGCTTTCGGTTATTCTAGTAACTGATTTCGGCACATGTTAAGCAGTTTAGTAAAATACATTGATGGATAAATTTCTTGTTGCAATAATGGAAATTTATGAAATTTAACTATGATTTTTCCACCATAAAAATGGTCTTTTGGTTATCAGCCATATATAAAAAGTAGCACTAAATGTGTTACACAGCTTATTAATTAGACTAGATTTTCTATAGACATTGACAAAGAACAAAATCTACCCATGTTTATTCTGAAATATGTAACTATGGAATTAACTTCTGAAACTTGGGTTGCCAAGATGCTCAGTTTATATAGGCGGTTGGTAACATTTTCTTGCTCCCATACAATACAAAAGAATTTGGGCTTGCTAATTTCGATTATTGACTGCAGCTAAATTTGAAAATACATATTTAAACTTTAACTGAACAATGCAATTCGTCATGACTGAACATTAGTTTAAGTGTTCTTTGTATTAAAAAAGAATGATAGCTCAGACTCATTTAGTTTTGCAGAGGGGAAAAAACATCCGAATTTTGTTGATCCGAATTCAAGTCTCAGTGCAAAAAGTGTCTGATTTTAGGTACAGTTCTTGCAAGCTGCATACACTTACGGTTCGTGATATTCTTGACGAATAACCGGGCAGAAACGAAAAGAAAACCACCACAATGAAAATTACAACCATTACAAACATACTGTTGAATGTAACGTTGAATTTTGACTGCTCGTATTGTGGTTGTAGCTTTCACAGCGGTTACACACCACTAGTATGCGTTCTTATCAGACATACGTGTCCTTCCACTCAAATTTAAGCTCTCGAGAAGTGTGCGTGTTTTTTTGCAAAGTGGGTAAAACAGTCAGTTAAACATTTTTATTGTTTTGTTATTTTAGTGGATTAATAATTTCGCAAGAAAACATGAACTATTTTACCAAACAGTAGAACACTTCAATGTGACTGCACTGGCCCCAACCCATAATGCACACAATGCAATACATGTGCCTATATATATGTGTGTGTGTGTGTGTGTGTGTGTGTGTGCGTGCGTGCGTGTGTGCGTGCGTGCGTGTGTGTGTGTGTGTGTGTGTGTGTGTGTGTGTGTGTGTGTGTGTGTGTGTGTGTGTATATTATATACCTTACTATAAATAGTAACAATGTCAAATTTCTACAGGAAAAAAAATCAATAACCTTCAGCTATCGTGACAATACAGGTAGATCCGGTTAACCCGGAGCAAAATAACTCGCCAAAATTCGGGCTAAAGCTCTCGTGCTAGTACAGGTTTGTCGTTCCAATAACCACTTCCGACACGACTTTGCCGTTTTATAAGATCTTATTAATAAAAAGACCCATATACATTTTATATATATATAGTATCTGCTTTATCCCTAACAGATAATCAACTCAACATGGACTCCCTTTCTCAAAATAAATCATTCGCTGGTGGGTGGTACAATATGCATGACTAAAGTGCACGATCTTCCTACATGAAGTATTTAGGATTTGATTTTAATGAACGTGTACACATATTTGATATATCAAACAAACTAGTTGTGTTTTTTTCTCTACAGACCAATTGCTCAGTGCGTCATTGCTCATGGTAAAGTATTGGCCTTAATTCTAACATATTACACAGAAATCATCCTTGAATGTGTGGCATTAGACTGGCTCGTAATGGTTCCGGTACATTGCATAATTAGGTCACATGAAATATGTTTTTTTAAACAAAACTTTGGAAGTCTTCTTGTTTGAAACTATAAATCCTAGGCTCTTTATATTTTTTTATTTAGCATCGTCTTTCGGTCCATTACCAAAATTATTAACATAGTGTCCCTTGGTTAAAAAATGGGCTGGCGCCGGCGCACAATTTTTATGGACTTTATTCGGAAAGATCTTTAAAAATCTTCTTGTCTTAAACTACTAGACATATGCTCTTTATATTTGGTATAAGTATAGCCTTATGGTCCTTTACTAAACTTGTTATAATAGGTACTAAAAATGGCCTCGCCCTGGACTCCATTTTTTTTATATGGAAGTTATTAGAAAAAAAACTTTTTCTTGTCTTAAACTTTACGGCACATACCTTTGATATTTAAAACGTAGCATCATCTAATGGTCCTTTACCAATATTATTGAAATGGTGCACCGAGACTAAAAGTGGGGCTGCCCCATGGCTGATTCTACAATGCCTACGGAATTGATATTGGGAATTAAATCCCGCCTTTATGGTCCTCTAACAAAATTGTTACAAAGTTGCCTGGGCTAAAAATGCTCCCGCCCCCGGATCTCAAGTTTATATACATTTTATAAGAAACCCTTCCAAGAGGCTCAAACTTTTTATATGGACTTCTAATAAGAAAAAAACATCTTCTTGTCCGAAACTTCTTAAACAAAAAATGACCTATATGCCTTTATATTTATATCCTCGCCATTCATATGGTCGGTTATAAAATTGTTTAAAATACCCCTGTCCTATTAAATCATTTGACGTTTAAATATACATTTACATTACCACACTATCGTACTAACCGGTAATGACACTCGCGAAGAAAAGTATGTTACAATAACATAAAATACAGAAGGTTACATCGAGAAAAGACCGATAACGTGTATTGATTTTTTTCATTACGGCACACTAAACGTTACGAACGTCGGGCTTAAATTTAACCAATGTCGTGCGCTTAAATAAGTGTATATGTTTCACAAATGGAAACAGTTTACATTTCTTTACTGCGATTTGATGGACAACTCGCTACGTACGATTGATGTAGAGCGCGTGATATTGCCGAGGGCACCAACGTCAAGTATACTTCCCAATAAAGAAAGGGCGACGTTAAACGTCACCGGAAACTGCAATCATGCATAAAATGTACCTGAAACTATATTTTAAACTCTCATTTATATGTTTGAAGTTTAAATATTTAATAAAATTATATTTTTGTGTATATTTTCCTAACAACGACCAAAATGATTGCTTTGCATCTTCATTCACGTCCCCGACGTTTCACAGACGACGGTGTCTTTCGAAAGCAACGTTACATTTTTGAGCAGTGTAACGTTAACGTCGTGCCGTCACTGTACATCATTTCATTGTATACGTTGTGTGCCTGTCTTACGCTTCTGTTTTGTGATGATAAACTAATTTAAAACATGGCGAAAATAACACTGATTATTTTCGGAACATTTCTTGCCTCGTGCAGTGCCCAGTTTGGATTTAATCGAAATGAGCGCTTCGAGGAAAGGTAAAAGACATTCTGGGAATTTTAATACAAGCTAATTTATTTGTTTTGTTGTTTCAGATCGGTGTTCTATGTTGTCATATCGCGTAACATATGATCACATATAAAATCACAAACTCAAAATATATGTAGTACTGCAGTATTTTAAGACAAAGAAAACATATGTGAAACACATATTGCTTTAAATTAGCTACCATAGTATGTGCGTGTTATTGATGTGAAAAACAGTATATTTTTAAATACAGGTATATGTTATTCGAAGTGTCAATTGTTTTTGTTTTCTTTCATGAAGTAAGCATAATCTCTGTTTTTCAACAGAACAAAGTTATAATAATGGTTTCATTGTACTACTGGGGGAAAACATTAATTGTAGCCTATTCTTACACGCAAGTTATGACAAGTGACTGTCAACAGACGGCGCATTTCCGTCGCATATTGTTTATCTCACTTAAGTTTGTGGTCGGCATTAGCTTACTTTGTTTTGTAATATGCTGGTTGATATATTATGCAATCTGTTAACTAAGGTTTAAATGACTCCCCTTTTCGCATTACGTAAATGTATATGTTTCGGTCCCCCTTAGTGACATTGGTGACATATGAAAAAGGGATTTTATTTAGCCTGTTAGTCAAAAATCGTCATTGATTGTTATATAGAAAAGAACTTCAGACAAGAAGAAACTAAAAAAAACCCAGCCATTTTGGGTCCTCAATCGTGAGCGGTACTTGTGATGCGTGAACTATAAAGATAATCACGCGCTTTCGGTGTTTAAATTTACTTTTGAAGAATCGTCATTTTTGAAGACCTAATTATATTCAGGGAAGCCAATTATATTTTCTTATTCCAATGCATTCATCAAGGAAGCACAGTGAATTGTCCCAGTCATGTTTCAGTACCATAAGGCCAAAAATATAATTGTTGGTTTCCTCATGCAGCTCAAAAAAAAAATCTTGGAGGGGAAGTAAAAAAAACTTTTTTTCTTTAACGTTTTTTTTTCTTCGCGATATATTCAACACTTTCAATGCATGTTAAATGCTTTAACGCCTCCAATCAAAGAAACTGTACCTTACGGTATGTCATTACTAAGAGCTCATGCCTCACGCAGACTAACTCGAAATTCGAAATGTTTGCTAATTGCCGAAAAGCCGCATATTAGAGAAAACTGCTCTTTTCACCGAAAGTCAAAAAAATATATTATCGATAGGTAAAAAAACCCATGAAGTGTCGGCAGGAAAAAAGAAATTGGGGGGGGGGGGGTCGGGTAAGCGGAAACAAACACCTTTTTTTACGCCTAATATAGTGCACAAGCAATTGCACTTGACATTTCACTGCAATTTCACTGCCAGGTTGACGTGCCACCACACCTAGGTGATTTGAAATCATTCATATTTAGAAGTTGAAGTATTATGTAACGAAGCGCGTCCAGTTTCATAGGTGTGCAACTTTATTACGGCTTTTGACACGTTGACGAAAACTTATACAATTTGTCAAACTAGTCGCTACTGGTCGTGATTTTACGCATATTAATGAAAAAGGTACGCACGTACTCTGTTACACGCCTTGTTATCGCGGTGGCTGGGGTTTGTCTATAACTAGTGAACGACAAGAATAAGAACGAAGAAGTATAGCGGATCTATTGTTTAGTGGTATCGCAGGTTCAAGCCCCGCTACACCCTAACTGGTGGATCTGTTGTCAAGTGGTAGCGCACTAGCTTCACAACCCAGGTGTCGCAGGTTCGAGCCCCGCGACACCATAATTAGCAAATCCTTAGCCCAGTGATAACGCAGGTTCGACCCCCCCCCCAATAAAAAACAAAACAACAACAACAACAAAAAACAACACGAAACAACAACAACAACAAACAAACCCAAAACACACAGTAAAACAGGTTTGTCAGGTTTCAAGTGTAGTCGGTTTTCATAACATTATAATGACGAACTCGTCTTTCACTTTTCATATTACACTCATTAAGCATGACGCTACCGTCATTAGAAAATCTTTTGACAAATAATGAGTAGCCTGGGGGCCGATGATGTCACGTGACAAAATGTTTTACAAGAAGTCGACAGGCGTCTGAATTATCAATATACTAGCGATGAGTTGAAGTATTAATTGAAATAGATTGTCAATTATATTAATGCGTAAGTAGAGTGATTACAAGTCAGGATAGGTAGTAGTATATATAGTTGTGAAACACGCCGCTAGAATATACCTACATCATAGGCCAATTTAAAATGAATAAAATTTGCGACTGTTTAGTACAGGTAATGTATAATAAAGTTTGACGATTTCCCTGTCATATATTCTTAGTGATGACGTTAAAAATACATTTAGTTTGCCAATGATGTGAATTCAAGAAGTATGTAAGTTTATATCCACGAAGTTACTTGAACAAATATGTTGCCATACGTATCTACTGCGAGTAGCTAAGTATATACATGTTCCGTTTTTACGGAAATACGTATATGTCTCCAAATAAGCACGTCACGATGTAAGGTGCATTAAATACTTGTTTTACATAGATGTATTCAAACATCGCGCAGTTAAAGCTAAATAAGTGTGCTTTCTATGTGTATTTCTAGCAGTACGTACGGTTCGTGAGTTCGAGCCCCAGCTCGGCCATATAACTTGAGTGGGGATTGGTCATGAAATTATTTCTACGGCCACTCTCCCCCTACCTCTGATTCAAGTAAGGCAGTTGTCAGTTACTGGCATAAGTATGTGCACTTGGTACTTAGATCGGCTAAGCTTGCCCAGGAAAAGTGTTAGTAGGTTAACTGACCGCCGTGCTGTGACTGAAATACTGTTTAAAACAGCGAAAAATCCAAACAAACAAACATCGCGCAGTTAAAGTTAAATAAGTGTGCTTTCTAAGTGTATTTGTAGCAGTACGTACGGTTCGTGAGTTCGAGCCCCAGCTCGGCCACATAACTTGTGTGGGGATCGGTCATGAAATAATGTATACGGCCATTTTCACCCTAACTCTGATTCAAGTAGGGCAGTTGTCAGTTACTGGCATAAGTATCTGCACTTGGTACTGTTAAACCGCTTAGATCGGCTAAGCTTGCCCAGGGAAAGCGTGAGTAGGCTAACTGATCGCCGTTATATGACTGAAATACGGTTAAACACGGCGAAAAATCCAAATAAACAAACAAACAAACAAACAAACAGTACGTACAGTTAATAATGAACAAATACGTACGTTCACCTTCATGGAAATTTCCACTCGTTCGAGCACCAAGTTACTTTTATACTATTACGTGATATTTTGTATGTGCTTGTAAAATATGTTGTTCTTTTTTATCCTTGCCTAATGGTATAAATCACAAAACTATTGATCGAGGTGTCGCCTCTAGTTTGTTCAGACTTTTTCGCAATCTTTAGATAACAAGATAACAAACACTGAAACAGGTTTCTTGAAACAGGGCAATAAATAAGTGAGTATATCTACGTGTATATGTCAAATGTTTTGTAAAACACCAAAGGTCATTTAAAACACGTAGTACTGTTTGTTTTTATACGAAGCTACAGCTGCTACCCCAGCCATGTCAGCAGGAGATTAACCCTTATTAAAATCATAGGGTCATTTATTACAGTGAAATTGTATAATTTGCATAATTATAATAGTAAAAAGAGTCGAAAGCCAATGTATATCAATATAAGTAAACAAAGTGAATTTGATTTCATTATGAATATTAAATGAAACTATTAAAACCAGAAAAATCCATCTGCTGTGATAAAATTACTCATTAATGTTGCATAGACTCATGTCATGAACGTGCGTGTAAAAGTACTTTAATGTATAAGTGTTTATGTCCACGGCGTTTCTGCTGGAGCGAAACCGAATAGATGCAACGATTGTTTCGATGCATCGATAAATCGATTGTAAATGATTCCGAATCAATTGTCAATACGAAACCAACAATTTCGATTCGATTCTTATTTTAAGTACAGATTGTAGTCATAAAATTGTTGTTGTTTTTTAGATTTGTTATGTAAATTGATCATGCCATCCTGGTTGTTGTTACATTAAACTAGCTGTGAAACACCATTACGAGTGGATAGTAATTATATTATGTGCATCACGTTTTATGCCTCCAATATTTGATATGGCGTCTATAATTTTGTTTGTAGCACAGTCACTGGTCATACTGTCGTTCATTATACACAAAACAAGCCTTCATAAGGAAACACGAATCGACGTGAAACATTCAACTAAATGATATTTGAAATCGAATCAAAGGGAATTAACGCTAAATCATGAACAGCGCGAGAAGCCTTTACGCACGTTACGCTTTCAAATACGTTTTGCGTAACATTAAAGAACTCATTAGCGTGCTTTCTTAGGGTTCTTTTTGTTATGACACATCAAGAAATATGAACACTGTATATAGAAGTGACGTTTATGTATTTAATGACAACATTGATATCAATTAATTCGAATATATGCATGTAGTATTTGCAAAAGAGAAATACGTTGTATCCAACATCTCTACACAGTGCACGAGGCTATTCGATGAAGGTCTAGTAAAAAGTGTTGCCTAAAATTATGACCATGTTTAACATCCATCATCTGTTTGATTATCATAGGAATGATAATATACTCGTGAAGAGGTCGTTTGATTTGTGCATGGGTGAAACAGGGGTTAGAAGGTACAAAACATCAGCCTGACAATTTTATTATATTAACTATGTTTCCTAAGATACAGATGTATGTAGTTTTATTTGCGTCATAGTGTTAATGTACGCCATCGGCTTCAGGAGTAAAACTAGACGATACATGTACAACAATTCTCGTGCATGCATTCTACATTCGCCGTTTACGCAATAACTGCTTACTTAATAGAGACGTAACTAAAAAAAACGTCGCCTTGCAGGCAAAGACGAGACAACAGTTCGTTGCAGTATTAACCTAAATGCAACTACACTCTCCGTTTACGCAACAGTTAACAAAGCCACTAACAAATACACATCTTCTTGCAGGCAACCATTCCCTATGTTCCACCGCCAGACGCCGTCACCTTTCCTGAACCATTTCGCCGCACAGCAAAGACAACAACAGCACTTTTTCGGGGCCACCAGCCCCGTGGAGAAGAAATGCTACACCCTGGCCCGAAGGCCCTTCTTTATGACCCGGATGGTGCAGTACCCCTGTGACAGGCGCATGCCCGGGGTCCCCGTCGTGAGGTCATTCATGGGGTGAGCTTCATGTTGACCTTTCGTTATATTTCGTGATTTTGTGGTTTCAAAGAACGTTGCCCAAAGTAAAATGACGTGAATGCAGATCTGCATCTGTAACGATAGAGCATGCCTAGATACGTATGTAAATAAAAACAAAACTCATTCGAATTTCATGTTAAATGTCAGACGTCTTGTCATTACGTGTTAAGCCAACAAAAGATAGGTTATGTTTAATTTTCCAGCATAATTTTATACTCAATTCATGAACTTATCTATGATCCGCGCGTAATTGCAAATAATTCAGAGTATTTGCCTCTGAATTAAGCTAATGTCGTTAGTCAAACAATTCGTTGCAGTTACAGTAATTTATGTAGTTCTATAATCATGCAAAAACTATTTAAAACATTATGTCTTGACAATATTTTTTGCACATGGAAATGGAGAATTTGGTAGATTTGGTTATAGCGAGGTATAATCGTGTGACTGACTATGTCGTTTTTTTTCACTGTATAATCGGCAACAATTACTAGTGATCAGTTATGAGTAACAAAGAAAGGCCCACAGTACTATACAGTATTATAAAGCTGTCACTGGTTATGGTACACATGAAATATGGCGAATACAAATGAGGCCGTTAACAAGACACGTCAAAACAACCAGTGCATCATACTCATAATTGTCAAACACAAGTACTCTTTTGTTTGGTACTGCGTTGTTGAAAGTTCTGGGTTATGTTACGCACGAAAGTACTCCGTCCTGACAGCAGTAAATACGTGTTTGTAATTGTTAAACAGCAAACCGTACTTAGCTTTAAACCGTCGCTTTGGGGAGCAAGATACATACATGAACATGTGCCGAATTATGTTGCATACATTCTTTGTTCACTAATAGAAATATACACAAGTGCTGTGTTTAAGTACAATTTTATTCAACTGCTTTGCGTCAAATGTTCCCTTGTACATAATAAAACACGTCCTTTAATATCAGTTTATTTTATTATTTTTATATCAAACAATTGTACCAATAATGTATGTACATGAGTGTAATGAAGGCTAGGATCATCAAGTCGTTGTTGCGGCGGCCACATGACCTCGTGCTACTTGTACATAATGTTGTAGGCGATGCAAACACCACAATAGGTACAATATGTTAATCAAGAAAACCATCACACTGTGCACCTTCAGCACGATTGCTTAAGCTTATATATATATATATTTCTTTAACTATTGTTATGGTAATCGCGTGTTGTTGTTGTTGCTGTTTTAACTTTTGGTGATGATTTACTTTTGGTAAGGGCATTTTGATATGATTTTGAGTTGTTAATTGTTGTTGTTGTTCTTATTTTGTGTTTGTAATTTAAGTTATTTATAAATGCTACTTATCGTTAATACAAAACAAAACGTTCATCTTAAAAGTATATATTGTTTCATTCACATATCGAGACAGTGATCAATAAAGATGTTAAGTTGACTTATAGGCCCAATGGGTCGTGTGCATGTTATTACAACGTATATATATATATTTCAATATAATATACTGTTTTAAAATTCCTATTTCAACTCTCTTAATAACCAATTTACTAGACGCGCGCCATTATAATTCTAGTATATGTCTACCGGCATTGTTGTGCTATACTAATGCACTAAATGACGATGTTTGATACTTTGCAGGCCAATGGGTCCGATCTGCATGAGCTACATCCGGGAACCTGTCTTCCGATACTTCAAGATCCCGGTCTGTTGCCCTGGTTACACTGATCAAGGAGACAAATGCTTCCGTAAGACAAAGTTACTTTTATTTATGTCAATGTATTACTTAAAAATGAACTAATTAAAACCAACTCATTAAACTAATATGACACTAATTATGCAAACATTATTTTATTGTTTGCCTTTGTTATGTTAGAGGGAATTATGTATTTATGTTGCATACACTGTTTTCAGTAACCGCCAAAAATTGGGTATCGTTCATGTGCCAAAATTGCCGTATACTTGTTGCATAATGCACCTATCAATATTGGAGCGGCGGGCATATACGGGACTTCAGACTGAAGTCCCGACAGGTGGGAATTAGACACGCCGAATGATTCCGGGTCTCTGGATATAGACTTTGGTTGGATTTTAGAACCCGGTAAAATTGGGTTACCCCGGGCCATTTGATGCACTTATCATCGCCCACTGTGCGGATTTAAAAATGCTTGGGCTCTAGCGTGGGGAAGTAGACCCCATCAAAAAAATAATTTAAATTCCCCAGGGTCTGCCCGCCGCCCCCCCGCCCCCCTCCTGGGGGAAAATATTGATAGGTGCAACTATTTTAGTCACAACCCATCAGTTTGCTATTGTTTATGTAGCACTGTAGTATCTTTACTACATTTATTATTTATAATTATTACTTGTAATATCTTAAAACACTATGATTTTGTACCTGCAGCCATCAACTTGGGACCGGTGGTTCCACAGATCCCTCAGCAACGAGAAGAACAACAGCAACCGCAGCAGGAGCCAAACGTCCTCCAGATGCCGGACGTGCACAACCACGAGCGCATGATGAACATGGCGGCTATGATGCGCCAGGCGATGATGCACCGTGCTCAGAAGGACATGGCCCGCCGCCGAGCTGTGCTTCTCCTCAACCTGAGGAATCGCAACCAGCAACAGCTGCAGCAGCAACAGCTTCAGCAGCAAAAACCTGAAATGAGGATGATGCCCCAAATGCCCATGGGTCCGCCGCCGATGTCACGCATGTTCCACATGTACAATATCCATAGAAACATGATGGAGCAGCGAAGACAACAACAGCAGCAGCAGCAACAGCAGGAGCAACCAAGGATCGCCTTCTTGCGATTCCCTAAACTTTCCACTCCACCTATGCCACATCCGGTGAAGCAGCCGCCACTGAACGGTGGACGCTTTATTAGCCTCATTAGAAGCAGATTCAACCCGCATTCGCCGTTCCCGTTCGTGACCCGCCCCTCGCTCCCTGTCCCACCCATGTACAACATGATGAACACTCCACCTATGCGTCATATCATTCCAAGGATTGTTCTCTCCACCAGAACCACGATCATTCCGCTGACCAAGTTGCGGGAGTTCAATGCCAACACGCAAGACGCACAGGCCCATGAATCGCCGAGAATGGATAACATGCAGTACGCACAGACCCCTGATCAGTCTGGACCTCAGGTGCAGCCGCCGTACGAAGACATCAGCCAACAAGGCGACGGGTTCCCGACTATTCCCGAGCCTCCACAGCAGGACGGCATGTTCCATGCCGACGGGTTTCAGGGCGGGTTAGCGCAGGAGTTCGATCAGTTTGCCGCCGGTGCCGATGGGTTCCAAGATTCGCCATCGACGAATGACGTTACCACGGCATCCGACAGCTTTATGCACGTGGATCTTCCACAGAGACCCGTTGAGATGCCGGATCTGATTGTGGAACAGGCTCCGTCTAATACAAGTACGTGCATTTCAAAAAAGCAAATCGTTTTTTATGTCAGTTCAAACATATTGGAACTGAGTTATGTCTGTCTTCAATATTGCGCAGTTGCTACTGGATGAAGACACAACAACTCCTTGAAGAGCGTTTTTCTTTCAGAGTTGCTATGATATACATGTACTATGTGACTTTATACAGAGAGTGTGCAGCAACTTTGATATATAATTATGTGAAATTAATGCATATGAGGCGCGTCGTGGGAAAATCGGGGTGAATGCATGTGCGTAAAGTGTCGTCCCGGATCAGCATGTGCGGACTGCTTTACGCACATGCATTCACCCTGTTTTTCCCACGACACGCCTCATATGTTCTGTGTATTAAAATTATTTTGTTTGACACGTATATACTGTTTGGTAAGAACAGCCGAAGGAACGTAGTATCGTAAAAGTTGACTGTGCGATGCCAGTTGTTCTGATTTCTGAATATCTTTGACGATTCAAACTCAAAAGACACGCCATTTCAGGAGTACAAGCGCAGCACACTGCTTTAACGCAGCAGTCCAGAAATATGTTAATAGAACTTTGCAGAAATAGTTTCTAATGAACATCTTACCGATCAAACTGCAAAACAAACGCATTAAACTCGGTAAAATAATGACGTTTTGGTACCTTTTTATTGTATATTTGTCTGTATGTGATGATAACTGGTGATGCATCTGGAGTAAATCAGCATGTGCATGAGTGTACATTCCATTGGTACCAAGCGTTTTCGAGCATAGGCATCATAAAATGCCTTCCGTAAATAAGAAAGTTTTCAGTCGAATAAACGTCGTAAATGACGTTCATATAAGAACTAATGCCAATTTAAGATGTTTTGAATGATATCACGTGGACTGCTTGAGAGACAAGGAGAGAATTACTGTGCGTTTTGACATGACGTGTAAATACAGTTGTTCCTGCGTACGCAAACACAACCATCGTCTTGTTGTAATCTGTCAACACCAACCGCATATCAATAATGGCCGGGACACGTATGCAATCCTAACGCTCGACGGAGCACGCTGGCAATGTCTATCGCGCTAAAAAAAACTTCTGTTAAAGAGGCGCATTGACTGTCAGTTTTATAATGTTATATTCATACATAATCCATTCAAACATTGATTACCGTATAATTACATTGCATATGTTTAACAAATGGATTAATGTTGTTTTAAACAGTATGCATAGACAAATTTCTTTGTAGACACTTTAGCGGACGTAAAAACAAATGTTATTTAACTTGTAGAATTAATCATATACTAAGCATGCATTATTTAAAGTCACACACTCTGTAGTCAATGCATTCCCAAAATATGTTTACCTGCATAGCGTCGGCATTTAGAATCCATGTACCAGTAAGTGAACGGTTTGCATATCGGAGTAATCTGTGCGAATCACTGACGGAACCGTTTAGGCAATAAATAAATAAATAAATAAATAAAATAAATAAACTGTGTGTTTCGGGCGTCTGAAAAAAGCAAGATAGGGTCAGGATTGATTTTTGTTTGTTTGTTTTTTGTAAAGACGAATTTGGGTAATTTTTTTTTTTTTAAATTATCTAAAATCGGATGGATACTGATTTCACGGAAAGCAGTCGTCGCTGAAAACTTTAGGGTCGGGGATTTTTGTTGTTGTGCAGGATGGTCCAATTCACGCCCTTCAATTATAGTCGTGCATCAGTTTGAAGTTCGATGGACAAATAATACTTGCACCGCAAAACACACTTGCATGTATGTGAACATGCATTGGAGATCTATGTCGTGTCATCCCATGTGTACGCCTTTAAAATTATCACCTTTTCTTGGTTCATGCCTGTTAATTGAAGCAATGCGAGGTTTATACAACACAAAAGAACGTCTATAACGACAAAAGGTTTGACGCAAATAAAAAATGTTTCCCCACAACTAAAATCATTTGTCACGGTCGTGCATCATACTGTTAAACATTTGTGAATACAGACTAGCACACGTTGTGCCTATTTAGCTGAGGGTAATAAACAATTTGTTTTACGTCATATGTTTTGAAGGTCTATTGTTACCACAAATGCAATCCATCTTAAATATAAAAAAGAGGTCCAGATGGCCCTATAGCGCTCACCTGAGTAAGAAGATCTGGGCCTTGCGGTTTCAGAGGAGAAGATTTTTCAAGTCATATTGCTATTAACAGTCTATAAACCATGTGACCCCCAGCCTTGCGGTTTCAGAGGCGAAGATTTTTAAACATGAATTTGAGCTACGAGTTCTGGCGAGTTGTAACTCGTGGCGAGAATGTTAAACCGTTTAAAATATCGCCGCTTCTCGGCGACTTCTTTGTCGTACACGTGTCGAAGGAATCTCGCACACTTTCGAACACATTCCGTATACATGTCTTCCCTTGCCGTAGCGTTTTGCCTTATATAATCGTTCTACGACACGAGTTTAACCTGGAACGTCCACCATTTCCGGTGTTCCATTCCAGTATAACCTCTCTAAGTCTATTAACAGTGTATAAGGTACCGCTATATAGAGGATATTTGTTTGTTTTCGGTGTGATAACGCGTGATATCATCACCGGAAAGGAGACAATTAATATTTTCACGAGCGCTTGCGCGAGTGAAAATATGTAAATTGTCTCCCTTTTCGGTGATGATATCACGCCTGATCACATCGAAAACAATTCGGCGTTATGTGTTCTCCGATGAAATTGATCTTTGCAATCCATTTCATTTCGCATTTTCAGTATTTTATGAATGAGCATGCGTGTAATCTATGTATTCGTAGTGAAAACAGTTCACTTATCATTACGAAATGTTAATAATAAGGTATTATCCAGTCAACTGTTAGAAATCCATAACTACGTGTACGTGAGCGTGTAAAAGTCGGTTCAGCAAAATCAGCGCCGCCCTTAGTTTTTAAATATATAAAAAAATCAGCTCGTTTGGTGAAATTTTACGAAAAATGTGGTATGATAAATAGAAAAACAGGTTACTGCCTGGTCTTGTGTAATATATCAGGTTCGGCACGAATAAAAATATATTATTCTAAGCCTCACCTGATATATTACACAAGACCAGGCAGTAACCTGTTATTCTCTATATATCTCACTGATATTTTTCTATATTTCACTACTTAGCATTAAATAAACTTGTATATTACACAGTCACAGAATTATTATTTTACATATATTTCCATCCGTCCCTCATTTCCGGCGTTCCGTTCCAGTGAAACTTTTCAAAGTCTATAAACACTGTACCAGGCACCGCTATACTTGTACATCACACAGTCACATTTAGTTTTCAACCGTTAATTTCCGGCGTTCTTTTCCAGTGAGCCAGGAGTCGTGTATAGTACAGCTGGAGTCCGCCGTCAAGACGTGTCTCAAGGAGAACGGTATCGACGTGCCTAACGTCATGTCCGCCTTCGAGCCCTTCAACGAGGACAAGTCCAGAATCCTCTGCGCGTGAGTAGCCTCCTCACAAATATCGTTTCGAGATATGAAGATTTTGAAGGTACATATGAGGCGTTTCGTAGGAAAATCAGGCCGAATACATGTGCGTAAAGTGTCGTCCCGGAATAGCCTGTGAAGTCCGCACAGGCTAATCCAGTATGACACTTTCCGCTTTTATGGTATTTTCTGTTTCAAGGAAGTCTCTTCTAAACATAAATCCACTCTAGGAAGAAATTGTCACCGGATCAGCCTGGGCAGTCCGCACAGGCTTATCCGGGACGACACTTTCTTCCTAGAGTAATAGTAAGATGCATTAAGCCTGGGTTTCCCACGACACGCCTAATATATTTTCTAAGTTCGTAACGCAGATTTTCGGTCTGTGAAAAATGTGACATGGTAGAAAGCGTTACTAACGTAATGAAGGATATTTAATATACCACGATAAACTTTTGTAAATTTTATCGTTTATATAGAGCTGAAGACGCCATTTTCAAGTGCATCTCCGACGCGCTCCAGAAGTGTGGCCAAACCAATGACATCAGTGTGGCACGTGACATGCTCATGGAGACTGCGCAGACGGTCAAGAGCATGTGCGACCTGCGAGAGGCCAGTGGTAATGCTTCATTGTATTTTTATTTTTATACATGTGTAAATGTTATATACAAATAGGGCCTAACTAGAGAACTAAACGAATCGACAAGTTGATTGAAACAAACGTGCACAAATAATACATTTCAGTCCAACAATTGTATACATTAATGTTACGTTGTTTTTTTAATGAGATAGGATGTTTCGTCTTGCCAAATATATTTCGTATTCACGGAATAGTATTACTTTTTGCAGATTAATATTGCGTTTTTTTTTACGAAATACTGTTCGATATTACAAAATAAAAAGTTGTCCACTGGACGTAATAAAGTTTGTCTAATGCCACGTCGTGAGCATCGTATCAATGCATTATCCAGTCTTGAAATAATATCGACATTCAGAGTCTTTTCGTGTTTTTTATTCGTCATACTATTCATTTAAGATAAGCTTCTATCTCCCGTAATATGTTAAGACGCCAATGTGTATGATCCATTGCAGTACAAAAGGCCCAACCTGACGCTGCATCACCAGCCGCCGCCACGCAGGACACCTCCGTGGAGAACGTGGACGCTCTGCGTAAGTGACGCTTCGTACACGTGCATATTATACGTGGTTAAAACACATCCCAACTGGTTACATCAGTTTATGAACGTGTACACACATAGATGTGCAGTTTCTGCTTTTACATGTAGATTCATTCCATAAACCGTATATAACGTTGACGTGCAAAGCCAATCACATTACAATTAAATCCAAACGTTCTCTGCAAAACTAGACGTACGCTTTGGCGTCAGACTAAAGATTAGGTTAATGAAAATCCGTACACAACGTACACATTGCATACGTTCCGATCATACCACTAAACGTTTGATGTCGAAATTATTCAAATGGTAATAAATTATTATTATCTTGGTCCAAATGCTAAAAACAATAAATTAAAACGTCTCGTTTACAAACCATGCCGTCCATCACGCAGTTACTGACCTCAAGCCGGCCGCCACCCACGAGAAGACCCTGGTCAAATCCGCCGCCGCTGTGGACGCTCCCGCGCCGGCCGCCGCCGCCATCGACCACTCCGTACAGGAAGCCATCCAGCACGAGGTACACGTGCAGGAGATCCGGATGAAGGAGTACCTGGTGCCCATCCTGCTCGGCGCCGGCGTCGGCTTCATCGCGCTCGTGCTTTTCTTGTCTGTAATCATCTGCTGCTGCTGCAAGCGCCGCCTGAACAAGAAGATGAAAATCGCCAAGGAGTGCGAGAAGCCTCCACTTCAGGATGGTATGTTAAAGTAGAGGTTATGAACTTTGAGATTCGAAAATCACAATGCCATAAATGAGTATTAATAAATATAACATAAATATAACAAAATAGTTTATAAACCGAAACTGGAGACTTACGGATGGAATTGTGTCCCACATTTGATTATAGATCACAAGTTTCATAACGTCGAAAGTAATTAATCTGCAAACTACAACGTATCTTATTTCTAATCATTGGATATTGATTTACTTTATGAATTGTTTGATGATTCACATATTATTGTATGTGTATTGCCAAAACTTGTGTATATATGTTGACTATTGGATGCCTCGAACTCGCTTTTCTCGAATTTCTAGTTATGTCTTTATTTTTGTTTTCGAGGGACCGATATTTGATTGCTAAAGATTATTATATACATTGTTCTTCGAATGTGATTCAATAGACCTACCTCTAATTTCAGCGATATACACCATCGGTATCGCCCCTCCCACGTACGAGACCCACGGGATCCCTCCTATGTACTACGAGGAGGCCAAGGGCGAGAAGATCACTTCCGGGAGCCCGGCGGTGCTCACCGGCACCGACGCCGACCAAAAGGAGGCTGGAAACAACACACAAATGTAGACACGAAATGGAACGACGCGTGAGTCATCGTGCGGATGACTTCGAATATAATCGAGTTATTGTACTATGCATACGATTTTTGTTGAAGCTGGCTTTCTTACTGACTGGTTACACTTTTAGACCGATATTTTTGTCATAAAACTTACGATTTTTTTCAAGGGTGACAGTTTTTTTAAATAAACAGCTATTTTGTTTGAAGGTATTTTCTTTTTTTTAAAACAAAATACTTTAAAATGCATACACAAAAATATATGTACTTACTAGTTACGGAATAATAATATAATAATGCAACGGTATAATACATTATAATATATAATAGGCCGTGTGTAGGTGGTATGTTTTCTAACACTGTTGCTGACACAGACTTATGATTCTCAATGAAACACTATTTTCGTTATCTTTAATATCATAATCTCTAATGTATCTTCTAACAGATCTCTTTAAAGAGAACACATGAAACATGTCACATGTATTTCTTAGAATTAATCTCAATATATATTACACGTTCCTTGGTAGTTATTAGTGATTAGTAATTTATGTTGTTTTCTCAAATGCTTATCTCACAAACTATTATCTACTATTATCTAGTCACAAATTAATGGAATATTTTGTTGGATAATTACCAATAAAACCATGTGAAAATGTTATTTGAGTTGTTTTTCGATTCTACATGGCATTGCACTGACAAGTCCTTCCATCATGGTAGAAACCCATCTGACCTGTATGATGACCAAGACAGTATATGATGTGTCAGGAAAGGGATTTAAACACTGGATCAGTCAATGGGTAGTTAATGGAGCACTGTACAGTCAGTGGGTAGTTAATGAAGCACTGTACAGTCAATGGGTAGTTAATGAAGCACTGTACAGTCAGTGGGTAGTTAATGAAGCACTGTACAGTCAATGGGTAGTTAATGAAGCACTGTACAGTCAGTGGGTAGTTAATGAAGCACTGTACAGTCAATGGGTAGTTAATGAAGCACTGTACAGTCAATGGGTAGTTAATGAAGCACAGTACAGTCAATGGGTAGTTAATGAAGCACTGTACAGTCAATGGGTAGTTAATGAAGCACTGTACAGTCAGTGGGTAGTTAATGAAGCACTGTGCAGTCAGTGGGTAGTTAATGAAGCACTGTACAGTCAATGGGTAGTTAATGAAGCACTGTACAGTCAGTGGGTAGTTAATGAAGCACTGTACAGTCAGTGGGTAGTTAATGAAGCACTGTGCAGTCAGTGGGTAGTTAATGAAGCACTGTACAGTCAATGGGTAGTTAATGAAGCACTGTACAGTCAGTGGGTAGTTAATGAAGCACTGTACAATCAATGGGTAGTTAATGAAGCACTGTACAGTAAATGGGTAGTTAATGAAGCACTGTACAATCAATGGGTAGTTAATGAAGCACTGTACAGTAAATGGGTAGTTAATGAAGCACTGTACAGTCAAAGGGTAGTTAATGAAGCACTGTACAGTCAATGGGTAGTTAATGAAGCACTGTACAGTCAATGGGTATTTAATGAAGCACAGTACAGTCAATGGGTAGTTAATGAAGCACTGTAAAGTCAATGGGTAGTTAATGAAGCACAGTACAGTCAATGGGTAGTTAATGAAGCACTGTAAAGTCAATGGGTCGTTATTGAAGCACTGTACATGTAGTACCCGTGATCACACAGTCGTATTGTAAGATGATGGAGAGCGTAGTCAGTGATGCACCCAAGATGGGGCCAAGCTGTAACACTTGTTTATCAGGGCCATCAATTGCTCAACATGACAAGTTGTGCAGAAGAATCCTGGAGAACTTCTCCAAAGCAAATCCATAAGGGTTTTCGTGACCGCTAGACTGTAGCCTGTTATTATTTCAATACATTCAGACTTTATTATGTGTTTTTATTTTGCTCAACGGGGTGACACGTCAATGATGATTTTTGATCTGAAGAATTCGCTTGATACAATTTTAGCTATGCACTGCCATTTCTGCGGTTAGTCGGACACTAGATGCCCAAACCAACAAAGGTGTAGCATTGCACTTGTGTATGAGGGTTAACAAATAACAACTAGGTATCATTTTGGCACACTCTGTAATAATTAATAATCAAAATTTGTGGAATAGGATGTCTATCACAGCAAAAGGTAAGGTTTCAAAGTAGTATTACAGCAAACAGGTCATGCAAATAGAAACTGAAGACTGTATACATATGTACTGAATGTACTATAATAATATAATAGTATTATTGACACACAAAATGCATGGTATACCCTGTTAGATGAACGTAGACAACAGAAAAATCTTTGGCAAGACGTATGGTTGTTAGATTTCTGAAGAGATCGAAAATGTTGGTAAGGCACTAAATGTTGGAAAGGCACTAAATGTTGGTAAGGCACTAAATGTTGGTAAGGCACTAAATGTTGGTAAGGCACTAAATAACAAATTGTAAGTAATTACTGAAGACAGTGTTACTATTATAGAAACTTACAAAACAATCATACCAATAATCTTAAAGATAAATATACAGACTATTTATTACTTTCGGCTTTACCAAACACCTAATATTTTAAAATGAACACTATTCAGATTTTAGTTTAATTCATAGGAGCAACAAAATCAAGTTTAAAACGGTATTGTAAAGGTCATGAAACCTTAAAATTCGGCAAATTAATAAAATACACAGAATTACAGACAATAAACAATGTTTTACCACTGAACTTTTTCTTATTACACATACAATATTTAGAATAATAAATCATTTTTATAAGTAACAAATCCTTGACAAAACACATCAAAAACAAAACCAAACATCATTAGCAAATACATAAATTCAAACTGTTAAACATTACTGATGAATTCTTGAAGCTGGTTTAAACTAGCAAATATTGACATATTGTCAATATGTTTTAATAGCCTAAAGCTGTTTAAAAAAATGCTTCCTACTTAAACCAGTTGTTACTATCTGCTGCAACTATCTGACATAACACATAACCAAGTTAATCCTAGCCAATTAGTTAAAAATAGCGAAAACAGTGACAAGCAACCGAAGTCAGGTACAAACTTATATAATTACTGGATATTATCATTCGCAGCGCGAACGCTGACACAGTTTAGATGTTTTGATGCAGTGACATATGGTGGTAATTAAGAAAATTTTAAATCCATGGTCAGTACTTCTGTGAAAACAACAGATCGACAAAAAATGCATTTCATGAAGACATTATACTACAATACTTTATTAAACAAGAGGATCACCTGAGACCTTGTGACCCAATTGGAATTTGCATCCTCGAGGCGTGGCTAATTTTATCCCAGGGGCATAATATAAACAATCTTGAACAAACCACTGGGCCTTGCAGTTTCAGGTAAACATTTTAAAAGTAACTTTGCTATTTAAGTCTATATAAAGCATGTGACCCCTCGGGGTGCCACCAGATTTGACCTCAAGGGCATAATTTGAACAATCTTTGGAGAGGACCACTATGCAATGTTACGTACCAAATATCGGAAAGCTGTGGGCCTTGCCGTTTCAGAGGAGAAGATTTTTAAAGTCATTCTGCTATTTGAGTCTATATAAAACATGTGACCCCCAGGGCGTGACCAGATTTGACCCCAGAGGCATAATTTGAACAATATTTGTAGAGGACCACTATACGGATGTTACATACCAAATATGAAACCTCTAAGCCTTGCGGTTTCCGAGGAGAAGAAATTTTAAAGTAATTTTGCTATTTAAGTCTATATAAACCATGTGACCCCTAAAGTGTGGTCAATGTTGAACCATGGGGCATAATTTGAACAATCTTTGTAGAGGACCACTTGAGGATGTTACATACCAAATACGAAACCTCTGGGCCTTGTGGTTTCAGAGGAGATGATTTTTAAAGACATTTTGCTATGAAAGTTGATATAAACCATGTGACCCCCGAGGCGTGACCACATCTGACCCCACTGGCATAATTTGAACAATCTTTGTAGAGGACTACTATATGATGTTACATACCAAATAAGAAACCTCTGGGCCTTGTGGTTTCTGAGGAGAAGATTTTTAAAGTCATTTTGCTATGTAACTCTATATAAATCATGTGACCCCTGGGTCGTGGCCAGTTTTTCACCCCAGGGGCATCATTTGAATAATATTTGTAGAGAACCACTATAGGATGTTACATAACAAATATGAAACCTCTGGACCTTGCGGTTTCAGAGAAGATTTTTAAAGACATTTTGTTATTTAAGTTTATATAAACCATGTGACCCCCGGGGCGTGGCCAGTTTGATCCCAGGGGCACAATTTGAACAATCATTGTAGAGGACCACTATAGAATGTTACATACCAAATATGAAACCTCTGGGCCTTGTGGTTTCAGAGGGGAAGCTTTTTTAAGTCATTTTGCTATATATTCTATATAAACCATATGACCCCCGGGGCGTGGCCAGCTTTGACCCCAGGGGCATAATTTGAAAAATCTTGGTAGAGGACCACTATAGGATGTTACATACCAAATATGAAACCTCTGGGCCTTGTGGTTCAGAGGAGAAGATTCATGTGACCCCCGGGGCGTGGCCAGTTTTGACCCCGAGGGTATAATTTGAACAAACTTTGTAAAGGACCACTAAAGGATGTTACATCCCAGATATGAAGCCTCGGGGCCTTGCGATTTCAGAGGAGAAGATTTTTAAACCATGTGACCCCCAGGGTGTGGCCAGTTCTGACCCCATGGGCATAATTTGAACAATCTTTGTAGAGGACCACTATAGGATGTTACATACCAAATATGAAACCTCTGGACCTTGTGGTTTCAGAGAAGATTTTTAAAGCCATTTTGCTATGTATTCCATATAAACCATGTGAACCCCAGGGCGTGGCCCGTTTTGACCCCAGGGCCATAATTTGAACAATATTTGTAGAGGACCACTATAGGATGTTACATACCAAATATGAAACCTCTGGGCCTTGTGGTTTCAGAGAAGATTTGTAAAGTCAATTTGCTATATATTCTATATAAACCATGTGACCCCCAGGGCGTGGCCAGTTCTGACCCCATGGGCATCATTTGAACAATCTTTGTAGAGGACCACTATAGGGTGTTACATACCAAATATGAAACCTTGTGGTTTCAGAAAAGAAGATTTTTTAAGTCATTTTGCTATATATTCTATATAAACCATGTGACCCCCAGGGCGTGGCCCGTTTTGACCCCAGGGAAATAATTTGAACAATCTTTGTAGAGGACCACTATAGGATGTTACATACCAAACATGAAACCTCTGGGCCCTGCGGTTTCAGAGATTTTTTAAGTTTACACTTTTAAAATTTTAGCTCTGGTGACCTACATATGCAGCGGACCGGAAAGATTTGAACAACTTTGAAAGAGGTTCACCCAAGGATCATTCCTGTGAAGTTTTGTGAAAATCTGCCAGGCGGTTTAGGAGGAGATATTATTTGAATGAAAGGTTGACGACGCACGCACACACGCACGCACGCACGCAAGCACACACGACGGACAACGGGCGATCACAAAAGCTCACCATGAGCACTTTGTGCTCAGGTGAGCTAAAAAGTTGTTGATCAAACATTATAACCTATTGTAGATAATTATGCTTTGTTGTGAAAATTGTAGATAATTATGCTTTGTTGTGAAATTAAAAGCCAAAATTAATATAATTGGTTACATGAAATTCAATACACATGTTCACATTTTGTGTTTTACTGATTAATCTTTGCTTTTATTTGTAATAAAAAAGAAGTAGACATCAATAAATTAAAACATAACCATTATTAAATACTTTAACTAAATCACAAACAGGATATAAACATAATACTTTAAATGAAGTCTTACGTACTGTGAAATAGTTTCTATAGAAAATAGCAACATCAACAATGTACACAAAGTTCTAAAAGTATTTTGCAGAGAAAAAAAGCTGCCCTGATGACTTTTTTTACGTATGTTATAACAGGATTGGCTTAAGCTCACTTTTTTATATTTCAATAAATCGTGCAAAACATCAATTTAAAAAAACACAAATTTTGATCGATTAAATAAAAGACTTTTACCCATTTGTCTTTAGAAAATTTGAAAAACTGTACCCAGTATTCTAACTAAATGCAACTGTAATCAATGTAATCAATACACATGTCCCTGAACACACTATATGTGACTGTTTTTCATCTGAACGAGGCCCGTCCAAACCCTCCCACTTTTTCCGCCGATGACGGCAGACGTCGTTTTGTTGGGCCTCTCTGGACCTGTCGAGCACGCTGACCGAAGCCGAGGCACTGTGTTGTCTCGGTGATGTAGCGCTGAGCCGGCGCCACGCACAGCAGCACCAAGAGCTTGGCGTCTCCACCTGTTGTGAGAAACATAAGACAGTTGGTTATCAGATGATGTAATTAAACAGGAAACCTATGTTTAATTACAGAATTAGACATAAGAAATTCTAGGAGTTGAAAACCATAAATAATAAAGAGTTTGAAAGTAAAAGGAAGTTCAACTAGAATTGTCACATGAGTGACGGATATACCCCCACCATATGGCCTTGTCACAAACTATGGCATCCATTCGAAAGAATTGGACAGAGAGAGAATGCTTTAATTTGTGAATGGTCAATAGGAGCCATAACTCTGTCAACATTTAGTGGTTTGTAACCGAAATTGAACTTTATCTGTATTTTATGATGTTACACCTATGTACCAAAAATTATTTAAATATGTGAAGCCTTTCATAAGTTATTGTCCATTTTTTCTGGAATTTAAGTTAAAAAGGAGCCATAACTGTGTAAAAATTTAGTGGTTTGTACCCAAAGTCGAACTTAACCTGTATTTTATGACGCTACACATGTGTACCAATAATTATTTAAATATGTCAAGCCATTGTTAGGGAATTTACATGTAAGTCAAATAAAGGGCCATAACTCTGTCAAAATTTAGTGGTTTGTAACCAAAGTCGAATCTGACCCGTATTTTATGATGCTACACATGTTTACCAAGAATTATTGGAATATGTCAAGCCTTTCTTAAGTTATCATCCGGAAACCAAGTTTTTTGGGAATTTTACGTCGAAAAGGGGCCATAACTGTTTTAAAATTAAGTGGTTTGTAACCAACATCGAACTTGACCTGTATCTATGATGTTACACACGTGTAAAAATTATTTGAATATGTCAAGCCTTTCTAGTTATCATTCGGAAACCAAAAAGCAACAGATCGACAGACCGACGGATCGACAGACCGACAAGCTCACTCCTAAATACTCCCCCTAAACTTCGTTTGTGGGGGTATAACAATGAGCAATAAATTAGAATAAGAAGTACATGTTTAACAAAATATAAAGCAGGTTATAACTTTTTATCCTATTACTACAGCCGAATCGACCGAATAACAACCCATCGTATAAACTTAGGCTTTATCCTATGGCTATTTTTAGCACATGTTTATTCGATCGTTATTTTCAGAACACTATATATATTTCATGTGACGTCATACCAATTGATGACGTTTGTAGTGAACAAAAAACCCAGTGTTAAAACTGGGAAACCAACGTTATCTTTTTATTTTTTACATATTTTCATGCAGTTTAGTATTTTAGGTGAGTGTCGGCTCAAGTTTCTCTTTGTTGTATAGGTATTATAAAATGAATTAAAAATACTAATTGTGTGTATATATGCATGTATGTATGTAATTTACTATGAGAAAATAAAATATTGCACGACAAAAAAAAAGTTTTATTACAAAGAACAAAAAAAAATAATTAAAAAAAATGTGCCTTGGCCAGTGACCTGATATAATGACCTGGAAGACACTTGTGAAATTTTAATTGAATATCTGTCGTTGATATAGATATATTAAGTTGCTGCATGCAAACTTATACCTGAATTTCTAAGTACAATAAGAGGCATAATTCTGCTGAATTGCAGGTAAGAGTTATGGGCCTTGGTCATAGACCTCACATATAATGACCCTGAACACATGTGTGAAGTTTCAATTGACCTTATATAATGACCCTGAAGACAGGTTTGAAGTTTCAATGGAATATCTGTAGTAGTTATAGAGATACAGAGTTGTTGCACGCAAACTTTAACCTGAATTTCCAAGTACAAAAAGGGGCATAATTCTGCTAAAATGCTGGTCACAGTTATGGGTCTTGGCCAGTGACCTTATATAATGACCCTGAAGGCATGTGTGAAGTTTCAATTGAATATCTGTAGTAGATATAGAGATATGGAGTTGTTGCACACTAAATTGATTTTTTAAGTACAAATAGGGCATAATTCTGCTAAATTGCAGGTCAGTGTTATGGGCCTTGGTCAGTGACCTCAAATAATGACCCTTAACACATGTGTGAAGATTCAATTGAATATCTGTAGTAGTTACAGAGATACGGACTTGTTGCACGCAAACATTCACCAGAGCATAAAGCCGATGCCGACGAATGGGTGAGTAGTATAGCTCGAACTATTTGGTGAATAGTCAAACTAAAAATGTAACAACCTGTTATGAGAAACACCTGGGTTGATTAACAGACAATGTAATTTAACAGGAAACCTGTTTACAAAATTCAATATATTTTGATTTTGTTTTTTTGTTTTTAGTGCTCTGTTTTAAAAATTCAAAATCATGTTATTAATTTACAGCACAGAGAAAACAACCCTATTTATAGACCTAATTTTATTGAAAAACAGACCTGGGTCCAATTACAATTATGATTTAATTCATTATAACTTATTACTTTATTTCAAGTACCGGTTATTGAAAATAATGATTAATTGACAACAAAGTTTAATAATTTAATAGTAATTTAATAAATAACAAGACCAAAAATAGCAAATACGTGTCAATTAAATTCAATTATTTTTAATTGTAAAACACAAATTTCACAAATGTCTAAAACCAAGCATGAAAGATGTTTTACATAAGAAATACAAATGAGGCGTGTCGTGGGAAAACAGGGCTTAATTTAGCTTGTGCGGACTGCACAGGCTAATCCGGGATGATACTTTCAGCCTACAGTGGATTTATGTTCAGAAGATACATCCTTGAAACAGAAAATACTATAAAAGCGTAAAGTGTCATCCTTGATTTGCCAGTGCTGACTGCACAGGCTAATCCGGGACGACACGTTACGCACATGCATTAAGCCCGGTTTTCCCACGACATGCCTCAAAACCACAAGTGTGCATATCTGACCTATCGAGTCCTGCAGGAAGTGTGTCAGTCGACTGTTCCTGTAGGGGACATGGGGCCGATGTTCTGCCAGGGCCCCTAGCACGTCTGCAAGGGCCGAGAGGGACTTGTTGATGTGGGACGCCTCACGTAGGGCCGCGCCTGTCACCCCCGACATACCTGGGACAAACATGGAGAAATGTGTTGCCAGCAGCGTAATCATTGGCATCAGTATTGGCTGCGATATCAACAACTGTGGTATTATGGATTATAAAAATCATTACATGTTGCTATACTAGGTATATGGAAATGTGTTAATATTATTGTAATCTGTGATCATCACCATCATTATCAAAACATCATCATCATCATCCATCATCATTATCATCCATCATCATCACCATCATCATCATCATTATCATCATCCATCATCATCATCCATTTTCAAAATCATCCATCATCATCATCATCCATCATTATCATAATCCATCATTATCATCATCCATCATCATCATCATCATTAAATCATCAACAACAACAACAAAATCACAACAACCACCATAACCAACACAAGCTGAGCATATTTGGTTTGTATTTATCATCACCAGCAGCACATATGAAAACAACATTTTCATTATCTTGAATATCTACTTCCCAAAATCATTAGTCATCCATCAAAAATTGTAATTGGGAGTGACACTCCAAGCCATAACAATTAAAACGCATGTTTGCCATCACGGTAAATGTATTTCCTTACTGGCAGCCTATCACAAAATGAACTTTAACATACATATGACAGAACTCCATTTCATCAGAAATGTAACAATCATGATGAAGCAATATGTTCATAACTGTTCAAAGTCTTTATCATGGAGCACACATTAATGATTTATGATTGTAGATGTTCATAATTCTGATGAAATTTCATTTTAAGCACACTTGCAATCATTTTACCAAGTAACGTCTCCTCGATTATTCCTGTTTTGTGTTTGAAACTACAGCTATATGAAACAAATAGACAGGTGTAGCTTAATACAAGTTGTTAATTTCATTGTTTGTAAAAATTGGTGCTGGGAAGTATTACATTTCAATACACATTCTCCTGATTGTTTACAGACTTTGTACAGACAATATTCTTATAAACTCAAAAACGAAGTGCACGTTCTACTCTCCTATTCAGTCTGCTGTTGTTTCTTGTAATCGCAATGTGTTCATTTAATTAATAACAAAAATGTTGTGGTTGCAATGATTCCTCTGCATGACTTAGCTGATTGTAAGCAGAATTTTTTCTGACTCTAGATATAGATCGTTCTCTAGTAAAAGAGACTCTAGATATAGATCATTCCCTAGTAAAAGAGACTCTAGATATAGATCGTTCCCTAGTAAAAGAGACTCTAGATATAGATCGTTCCCTAGTAAAAGAGGGACTGTCTGATTTTTATAGATTTATTTCATGCCTGTTTCCTTACCAACTAACAAAAAACCATTTGAGGCGTGTCGTTGGGAAACTGGACCTAATGCATGTGCGTAAAGTGCCGTCCCGGATTAGCCTATGCAGTCTGCACAGGCTAATCCGGGACAGCACTTTCCGCTTTTATGGTATTTTCTGTTTCAAGGAAGTATCTTCTAAACATAAATCCACTGCAGGCGGAAAGTGCCTTCCTTGATTAGCCTGTGCGGACTGCAAAGGCTAATCCGGGATAACACTTTCCGCACATGCATTAAGTCCGGTTTTCCCATGACGCGCCTCATTTTATGTAACATAAATTAACATCAACATCGACAAAAACTATTTCACTTATTGAAAAATGCAAATATATATTTTCTGTTGATATAGACCCATTTATCGTACAGCAGCTACATTCGGTTTTAAATGAGAAAAAAACGACTGTGCATGTGTCATCCATTGATTTGACTCGTCTAGACGCTGTGTATTCATGTATATAATAGTTCGCTGCGCAGAAAAGTATTATTTTAGTTTTAAATTTCCCTCTTAATACGCATTTCTGAACATAGGTTATGCTCAACATTTATTATAATATTATTTGTTAAATATACTGACATCCTTAGAATCAACGGATGGCTTTACATTATAATTTTTGTACAAAATTCGTACAGTTCCTCTTTGAGCGCTTCAAGCAACCACAGTCCTACTCACCGACGCACTCGCTGCCTGCCAGATCAACCAGTTGCAGTTTTGTGCGGATGACAGCGGGCGTGCTCGGCACGGCAGGCGTCTGGGGCGGGGGTTCAAAACTCGGGGTTGTCATGAGCGACATGGACCGCCCACGTCTGTCACGCCCACCAGCTGGGGCTACAGCGAAGAAAAATACACTTGCATATTTTGTATTGACAACAAGAATTTGGCTTGCTTATTTCGTATTTAAAACCAGACTTTGTTCGAAATGAAATTGCTATAAAGTGATAAAGCATCACCATAACTTGCTACAGAAAAGAACCTGAGTTTTCATTTGCTTTCATACAAAAAAGAAGGTGAATACATGTATAATGAAGGGCTTAATAAGGGTTCAGGGATTAAGTAAGTGTACAATTTTATCTTGTTTGTTTTCAACCATTGAAGCGACAGAGGGACCTAAAAATTATGATCACACCAATGTCAAAAAGCCTATTGTTTAACTATCAAATAAAGATATTTTGTTTCAATCAAAATGTGTTTCCCTTTATACAAAATATTAGTCTAACTACCATAAGTATAGTTTCCAAAGGAAACAAGTTTAAGAACAAGATTATCCACAAAAGGAAAGAAAAACCAAAAACTGTTACTCGTACTATTATAATGAAAAATGGCTACAATGTAACACTATAATTACAAATGCAAGTACACAAGACGGGTCGTTTTTGCATCTGTTGTTACTTGATTGCTGAATGTGTAATTGACAAGATTTAGCCAGAAATCTTAATTAACAGAACATTTCCCCTTGCTGCAGTGACAGGCTGTCATAACAACATAAACAAACACTGAATGAGCCAGTTAAAGTAAATCATTCATGTTACAGCAGACGCGTGTATGTAATAAATGTACAAAAATAGTAATTAGCCGTAGATAATTGATGTCATCTGCGTGTACAATAATAACTCATGACTTTCAAAAATGTCTTATATATTCTCTGAAAACAATGTATCATACATTAAAAAAAACAAAAAAACGTGCATCTACTGGAAAAGCCAATGCTTTACATTAGTAACAGTGAGGATGACAGTGGATGACATGGTTCGGCCAGAGTTTTTTTATTTCTTGTGTTACGGGACATTTCTGAAGTGATGACCACCAGGAGGAAAGCATAAAACAAAAAATAGAAGTGAAAAATATGAGCATAAAAAAAATTAAACATAAAATACGAAAAGTCAGAATTTTTTTATTTTTAAAAATATGTTTATTTTTGGCTTTGATTCACTGATTTCAAATAAAATTATTTTGTCATCATGTCCTTATAATGTTTAATGAGGCAAATTGATGGACTTGGATAATTCATCTCACTTTTAAAGCTCATTAGCTTTAGTTTTGTGATTGATTATACCACTTCATTACTTCATTATTGTGAGCAGAAAAAGGGTTACATTACACCAATATTTATTTTAATTAACGGAATGCTGCTATGATCGTCAAAACAAAAACAAAAACACATTATATATTTCCAATTTTATTTTTATTTACCTTTTGGGATATTCAAGTGAGGAGATCCCGTAACACAAGAAATAAAAAAGCTCTGGGCTTATGGCGCCATGTTCACAAAACAAGTTGAGCCTGATTTTCAGGTTCAAGATGAACTTGAGCCAGATATTTCAGGATCAGGCTCAAAAATGATATTCACTTAAATCAGGATGAATTTTAATTTTTGGTCAAATATATATTATAAAAACGATTTTAAACTCTTAGCAACGTACATTTGCTGTCTGATATAAAGAATTTAATAAAAGAAATAAAAGTAATTATGTGATTTTTTCAAAAAGAAAAGGTATTCCGAAAATAAAATATGTTTGATATTCCGCTCAGTTGAGCTACAAAATCATGATCAGCTAATACTGATCCTGATCCTGTAATTGATCCTTTGTGAACATGGGGCATGGTGTCCATATGTATTGCAAAAGGGAGCCCTAGGTTTAATCTTTGCACAGGGTTTGTTGTGAACATTCATTCTCAGACACTTTGTAACGGTTCTACCTAAGGAACAAACACAAATCAGTATAACAGTTATTACAACTTCAACAGTCTTTATTTCTACACTGAACATGTCTTATTTCCAAACGTCTGGAAGTCAAACCATCAATTGGGAATTTTGGGACTGGATTTGGGAAAAAAAGATACCTTTTGCTGTTGGTAATATGAACCAATACTGGCTATAAAATTGGCCAAAAAAAAGCCCTGAAATTGGTGTTAATAGAACTACTATAAATGTAATTCTTTCATATATTGTAACAATGATTTTGAACAAGTAGTGCACGTCAATTCTTCATATGACCACACATGTATGGATTGATTGGTAAGTAAAAAAAACAAAACAACATTGTTATCAAGCAAAATCAAACACATATTAGCTCACCAAAACCTTGTGAAGGACTTGTAATGCAAGTCCACTGGAGAAAACAACTATAATGTGATGATCAAATCATTTGCAACAAATGTTAATATCTTGACAAAATGTTATATAACAGATGGGTAATTGGTGAAGTAAACCAAAATGTTAATTCATAAATCACATAATTATTACAATTATGCTGGCTTGATGGATTCACATTGGTATACAGGATGGATTGTATTCATTAAAGACAAGTATTTTATTTTCTGCAATGTCAAACATTTTTACTTTCAGAATACAGTGCAGATCCGTTATATCATGATTCGCAGGGTCCATGGATCGCGATCGCGATATAGCCAGATCGCGATATAACTTGTCAGGTCATTCATGTACATATAGATATACATGTATACACTGGCATATTTTCACGATCTCCAATATAAACGTAATTAACGCACCTTTTTCATTGTTGTTAACATCCACAATGTGTTATATCGATATGTAAAATATTCCATTTGTATATAAAAATATAATATTATTCCTTATAATTATTTTCAAATTGCGTATATAATAATTTTTGAATCCCAAATGCCTATATGAATTTTACTGTACACATGACGTAACCACGATTTCTATTTACAATTAAAGTGCACAGGTATTTCCTGTTAATTCTTTGTTCTGCTAGAAAAGCGCGAAAATTATGTTGACATGTACAACGTCACATCATCCGCATGGAAAACGTGTGTGTATTGATTGTCGTATAAAAACTTCGTAGTGCAGAGAACATTGAGATCTTTACTTTTGTATAAAAGTTTCGTAGCGCATAACAACAAAATTGGGTATCTATATCGCGAACGATGTGCAGTTAGCATTTCCACTTAAACAAAAAAGAAACAGTTACGCCATATTGATAGCGTTATTGTCGTTCAGATAGGTCAGTATTGATCTATGACATACAGTTACTGTATACACCCTCCACGTGGACGGCGTGCAATACGCCTGCTAATTAAAGCGACAGCAGTGAAAGGACGTTGTCATGGGTGGCACACGCGATGTAAGCTGATGACGTAAAACTGTTACACTTTGATGTTGAGCGGGTCGGGTTATTGTTTGTCGCACTAGAAGAGTGTAAATGAAAGGTAGCGATGTAGGCGCGAAAATCCGGACCAAATTGGATTTATTTATGAATGTTGTGTAATAGTAAAATATTGAAGTACATGAAAAAAAGCGTGATCCACGGCCGATTGGCGATATATTGGATATCGCATAATAACGGATCGCAATATAACGGATAAGCAGTGTATCTCATTTTCAGGACATAAAATGTGAAGCACTATGCTTGAGTTTAAAAGAATATTAGGCTAGACAAAACCAATGCTTTAGTAATGAATAAATAATAAACAATAGCTGTAAACTGAAAATGCATTACAAACATTTATGTCTGACTGAAAAATTGTCATTTTTTACTTCATTAACTTCAATTATGGATGGTAAAATTCTGTGGTTAAATAATATTTATTAGAAACCATGATAATAAATACTCACACAATTTTAATTCATTTCTTCATGATAAACACCAGGCGAAAGAGTTACAAGAAATAATTTTTTTCTATTTGTTGTTGTTTATCAGCTGAGAATCGGGGGGGATGTGGTCCCAAGTGGCTTAATAACTGCTTATCAGAATGACAAACAGTTGTTTATTTGCAAAACAATAATAATACAAACATTTTGTTAAATTTTAACATGACCTTACAAACAAATGCTGCAATTACAATGAGAAATTCATTTAGCTATAATGTCCAACTCCAAGTGCGTTTACATCAACAGCACAGCTGTCACAGCAAATTATTCAGTAATACAAATACATTTTTACATAACTTTAATTGATCAGACCTTAATGAGTGACATTCTGTTTGGAGCTTGTGACTATGAATTGTCTATTACAGATTTAACAATATTTGATTTTGTTCTTGTCTACAGAAAACCTTCATGATTGTGTCATGTCAGAAAAAACAATAACAATCACAAGATAAATTATAAGATTCGTGATTATGATTTTGTTAACTTTCCAAACAAACAAACAAACATTTTATTAAAATCTAAAAGTTGTAAGAAAAGTCAACAAATTTACATGCAAGGGTGTCTATCATTAGAATCGAGACAAAACCCACAAAAATATCATAAACACTGTATGAAATGCCTGACAAGTAAAAAGCAGCAAGAAACTGTTGCCTGGCAACAGCAACTTTTAATACTACCTGTTGATGGTCGTGCCATGATGATTGGTGTTCCTAAAATCATTTTAAACTATGGTGTACACCTTATACTAAAACACAATATTTTTTTTTTTTTTTAAACAATTTACAAACATTTTGTTGTACACATGGCAAAACAAAATATAACACATCTAAATGTTAACTATAATTTGTATGTATTTATTTTGTTTCTTTGTTGAAAAAAGGGTTTGGACAACTTTGTTCAGGTTAGTTGTTAGATAACGAAGTCACAATTATCAATTTACTTTAGGACAAACTGTGTGTTAGAGTTCAGTACATATCGGTACTTTATAAACCTGACATAAATATATAAATGTGAACCGTTTAAACAAAACAAGGTTTAAACAAACTGGTGAAAACATACTTATTATTTCATTGTGGGACAAGTCTGCATGGGATGTCAAAAATAACAATGTTAAAAAAGAAAAATAAACTGCATTAAGTCAGGTGGGTGGGGTAATGTCAACTTGACTTCACCATTGACCATGTTGGCCAGCAAGGCAGCCCGCACTGCATACGGAATGAAACTGCTGGAGTCTGCATGTGGTGGGTAAACAACATGTTGAACAGCATTGCTCATAAATTTACCAAACAACAATATCTGTATCAATAAAAAGTATTGTCCTGCTACATACTGAGTGGGTGGGGTGACCATGGGGTTGAACATAAAAATAACCGTAACAAAACATTTGAGGCATGTCGTGGGAAAACAGGCTAATCCAGGACGGCACTTTCTGCTTTATGGTATTTCTGTTTCAAGGAAGACTCTTCTAAACATAAATCCACTGTAGACAGAAAGTGCCATCCCGGATCAGCCTGTGTAGACTGCACAGGCTGATCCGGGATGAGAATTTTCGCAAATGCATTTAGCCCGGTTTTGCCAGGACACGCCTCATTTATATAAGTAATGCCTTATATTCACAAATGCTTGATAAATATAACATGCATCCCAATAATAAATTATTGCTTGTGCCTGTAGAGCTATACCCATACACTATAGAGATAATATATACATAGTATTTCGTCATTCACGAGAAAGTTATAATTTCTATATATCTGCAGCAAACTATCACACACCATATTATCTTACTGCTCAGGGACCATGGCTATAAATAATCTCATACACATACTTAGTCTCAATCTTAAATTATTACACAATGAAACTGTTTGTTCCAAACATGCACTGAATTTTAATTGTTAAAATTAAAGCTCACATACAGATCACTGGTTGCCACAGCACCTGAACTAATTTTCCATCAATAATTGGAATGTTACAAGATGAGTGCAAAACAAGAGTTACTCCTTATAGTTTGAAAGTTCAGATACATTAGCCTAGCACTAAATCATTTACTGGTTGTAATGATATTGAGCGGACCACAGGATTTATATCATTATATCTGAATATCGTTACACCCGAATATAGTCAACCAAGAGCATGGACATTCAAGAATATAACAGAGACGCAACATCGAGTTTTTATCTAAATGCATTTACTGTAGAACTGTTATAGTGAATATAAACTCAATGTCACTATGACTCGCATGTCGCATACGTTTTCTAGCCGGACTAAAGCTGCTTGTTTCAAAAGCACAAATGATATTTTCCTTGTTTTTAATAATGGTACTAAGTGAGTTTTGTTTTATTCCTTAGTTAGATGCAATATCCAATTTTTATCTTTTCCCCTCATTTACTTCTTGTATAATTTTGTATTTAGTTCCAATATCAAAAATTTTCTCTTATTGACGGACATGTTTCTAACAAATGTAAATCAAGAATGAACATGAAGGGCAGTGTGATAACAAACAACTTTATTTTAATAGATATCAAACATTATTCACGATTTTCATCGGAACAGTTTTAACGAGGCAATTATAAGATCAGTCCCCCCCAACGCAAGTTGTAATCGAGTACCACAACGCTCATCGATTATTTAATCAAGCCAACCTTATAACTGTTTACCTGGATCGATGTTTTTCACACCTGTTACAGACTCCAAATATCGTAAGAAAATGGGAATATTTGTGCCTGGGACATGAAAACAACATCGTTATAACCGAAACTTTGTTACATGCGATATCGTTACAACCGATTTTATATCAATAGAAATATATAGGGATCTGGCCGGGACCATTGAGGAACATGACATGTTGACACCAACATCTTTAAGACATGTGACCTTGTCATCTTGCCAGGGATTATGACCTTGGCTGATGTACTTTCTTTCACCTTTAACCATATGCCTTACAAAGGTCTGTCATTGTTTATGTTTTATTTTATTACCTTTTTATCTGTTAGATCAAATTTGCACAAGGAATACGCTGCCAGAGCATATTGCCAAAGCTATGTGGCTGGACTCAAGGAGCTACTAAATCACAGTTTTTTTTTAACTTTTAGACCAGTTTTTATCCAATTTTATTTGCACAACTGCCACATGACATATGTAAATATTTACTTGTGCGACAATGTTCCAGAAGGGATACAGCACTTAATCGGAAGAAGAAAGTATATGTAGATTGTTGAAAATCTATATATAAGCAGTAACAATAACAGTAGATTTTAACTGTTGATTTTAGACCAAAGCCTTTGTTTTTAATTGTACAGCACACTCTCCTCTCTCTATATATAAACATTTTCGATATAATATTTGCTGAAAACTTGCTGTAGTCAAATTTTAGTAACAGGTTAATTAATTGATTTATCATTATTGTTTATTGACATGAAATAATTTGAAATATGAAATGGTTTATAAGAGAAATGACCAGTAAGACTGTTGTGATTAGGCGCCAAAAAATATAATGTTTGTTTCAGGTTACCCGACCTACCCTTAAAAAAAAGCCCCGACCCTAAAACAAATTTTATTTAGTGCGTCAGATATTTTTTGTTTATTTTATTTTTTTCCAATATTTAAATGTTTGTTGGATAAATAAGTGTTTTGTTTTGATAGCATTCACTTCAAAACAATGTTTTATGATATTAGAGACATGTTTCGAATATTCCAACCAAGAGCATGGACATTCAAGAATATAACAGAGACGCAACATCGAGTTTTTATCTAAATGCATTTACTGTAGAACTGTTATAGTGAATATAAACTCAATGTCACTATGACTCGCATGTCGCATACGTTTTCTAGCCGGACTAAAGCTGCTTGTTTCAAAAGCACAAATGATATTTTCCTTGTTTTTAATAATGGTACTAAGTGAGTTTTGTTTTATTCCTTAGTTAGATGCAATATCCAATTTTTATCTTTTCCCCTCATTTACTTCTTGTATAATTTTGTATTTAGTTCCAATATCAAAAATTTTCTCTTATTGACGGACATGTTTCTAACAAATGTAAATCAAGAATGAACATGAAGGGCAGTGTGATAACAAACAACTTTATTTTAATAGATATCAAACATTATTCACGATTTTCATCGGAACAGTTTTAACGAGGCAATTATAAGATCAGTCCCCCCCAACGCAAGTTGTAATCGAGTACCACAACGCTCATCGATTATTTAATCAAGCCAACCTTATAACTGTTTACCTGGATCGATGTTTTTCACACCTGTTACAGACTCCAAA
Organism: Congeria kusceri; assembly: GCA_027627225.1. Classification (NCBI taxonomy): domain Eukaryota; kingdom Metazoa; phylum Mollusca; class Bivalvia; order Myida; family Dreissenidae; genus Congeria; species Congeria kusceri. The sequence continues at coordinate 84,552,480 of CM051024.1, forward strand.
TATCGTAAGAAAACGGGAATATTTGTGCCTGGGACATGAAAACAACATCGTTATAACCGAAACTTTGTTACATGCGATATCGTTACAACCGATTTTATATCAATAGAAATATATAGGGATCTGGCCGGGACCATTGAGGAACATGACATGTTGACACCAACATCTTTAAGACATGTGACCTTGTCATCTTGCCAGGGATTATGACCTTGGCTGATGTACTTTCTTTCACCTTTAACCATATGCCTTACAAAGGTCTGTCATTGTTTATGTTTTATTTTATTACCTTTTTATCTGTTAGATCAAATTTGCACAAGGAATACGCTGCCAGAGCATATTGCCAAAGCTATGTGGCTGGACTCAAGGAGCTACTAAATCACAGTTTTTTTTTTAACTTTTAGACCAGTTTTTATCCAATTTTATTTGCACAACTGCCACATGACATATGTAAATATTTACTTGTGCGACAATGTTCCAGAAGGGATACAGCACTTAATCGGAAGAAGAAAGTATATGTAGATTGTTGAAAATCTATATATAAGCAGTAACAATAACAGTAGATTTTAACTGTTGATTTTAGACCAAAGCCTTTGTTTTTAATTGTACAGCACACTCTCCTCTCTCTATATATAAACATTTTTGATATAATATTTGCTGAAAACTTGTTGTAGTCAAATTTTAATAACAGGTTAATTAATTGATTTATCATTATTGTTTATTGACATGAAATAATTTGAAATATGAAATGGTTTATAAGAGAAATGACCAGTAAGACTGTTGTGATTAGGCGCCAAAAAATATAATGTTTGTTTCAGGTTACCCGACCTACCCTTAAAAAAAAGCCCCTACCCTAAAACAAATTTTATTTAGTGCGTCAGATATTTTTTGTTTATTTTATTTTTTTCCAATATTTAAATGTTTGTTGGATAAATAAGTGTTTTGTTTTGATAGCATTCACTTCAAAACAATGTTTTATGATATTAGAGACATGTTTCGAATATTCATTCAGTTTTAGAATCTTCAAGTTGACCATTTACCAAATAACAAATAGTAATAATAAAAAAAATTTCCCTACCTACATAGTCTAATTTTTTTTAGCATGTAACCTGAAACAAACCTATTTTTGTTTACGCCTTACAAGAGATACTTTTACATGAATACATACACGTCGGGCACATGCCCTCCTGAACACTTGCCCTTCTGATAATTTGTAGTCAGGCGGACATATGCATTGTCCGGGGTGGCAAATGCCCGGGAGGGCAAATGTCGGCTTGACTACAAATTATCGGGAGGGCATATGTCCGGGAGGGCATATGCCCGGATACCCAATTTAACCAGTCCTCTGGCCCCATTTTTAGCACAACATTATCAACCTACAGTGCCGCCCACTCTAAACAAACATTTTCACCCTTCAAAGAGTTTGGGCGATCAAATCAGAGGTAAGGCCACCCAGAGGAGTCCGGACTGTGCAAAATATGCATCACTGGGCATCAGCTTAACACACACTCAAGACTCACACCACATGATTTCGTAAGGCATCAATTACTGCTCTGCATCACTCCACATAGATATGCCGAGTAATTATGTGAATTGAAAATTCTGACTCTGTGATGGCAAGTAAAATGTTTGATTACATTGCGCTGTGCTGTAACTGGTACAAAATTCTGGCATTATGAACTTAGTCTAGCTTAGTGTGGTATATACGGTATTCACTTGGAACATTAGCTATAACTATTTTTTGTGCCAGAAAAATCTCTGCCAAGCATTTGCTCAGAAGGCAGGTACCATATATTAATTCCAGGTACCATATATTATTTCCAGGTACCATATATTAATTCCAGGTACCATATATTATTTCCAGGTACCATATATTAATTCCAGGTACCATATATTATTTCCAGGTATCATATATTATTTCCAGGTACCATAAATTATTATCAGGTAACATATATTTTCAGGTACCATATATTATTTTCAGGTACCATATATTATATATTATTTTCAGGTACCATATATTATTTTCAGGTATGAGAATCTGAATCTCCTTACATATATGTTTAAACTAACAACTAGCCCAAACCAGTGCTGATGAATAATTAACATCTACACAGTTCTGTTTTTATCAATAACAAGTTGATGCTAGCGAGAGGCAGCCAGATAAAAAAAAAAACATAGGGGAAAAAAATTCCCACTAGATTTGCACTTATTTACCAAGGTCTGTGGTTTGATAACAATTAAATACATGAAATTTGCATTTTTCGTTTTAATTGATGTTGTTATGTACATCTTGCATAAACTTTTCTACATGCAATATATACAAACACTTAACAAGTTCAACTGAGAGAAATGTGATAAAATGACAAGATATTTAATTTGCCAGTATAATGCTCATGCATGAAACAAAACTTGAATAAAACTGATAACTTAAGTGCAATATTAAAGTAACTTGAGTAGATTTCTGCAAAAACACAGATCTTTCTTGCTCCATCATTTACAGGCAAGATAAATTGCCGTAAAGAAAGACGCAATGTCAAATTATAAATGCAAATTATATAAACTGCGTACAAGCATGATAACTATGACATTAAACAATGCTTCACTTGGTGCAGGAAGAGACCAACAGACAGTACGGTAAAAACTACGACTGGCAAAGATGTGGTAGGACAGGTGGAAAATCTAATTGTATGACGTGCCAATTCACCACATGAATCTAAATGACACTATCCAGTTTTAGCTACTTTCGTACAACTGACAATGTGTCTGATTCAGCATTTGTTTGAAACTTTCAGGAACTAAAAAATGATAAATCAAAGAAAATTTACCTTAAATGACCTTTTTGGGCACATTTTTACTTCTTGCCATTTATTTTTGTGTGTGAAAATTCTGTCAGCTGCAATAAAAATAAACCTTATCCTAAAGGTACATTAGCCTTCAAAATCAGAATAACATAATGAAATGAGTTTACAATAATAATCCGATATTGTTTAAGGTATTATAATTGAGTATATAAAGTATAAAACATACAAATATATAACTTTAACATTTTCTATGAAATTATGACATTTAAATGCAAATAAAACTATAAATATTTATCCTGCTACTAACCCAAACAGTGACCTAATAAAGCGGTGACCGTATAAACTTGTTGATATCCGGCAGTAGATCACGTGACTGATATACCGTCAATAGGTATTCCTACGCGCCGGATAACGACATTGTCGAGAATGACACAGCATAAAGTCTACTTACAAGTTTTTCATCGATACAAACTTTGTGTTGTCTAGTTTAACAGAGTTAAACAACAAATGAGCTGTTTGCCCTTACATTCCATTTAACTTGTTAACAACAACTTCCATCCAGTTCCATTCCATTTCAACACACTTGAATCTGTTGCAAGCGGGTTATTCTTTGTGGATTGACTTTCTTTGTTCAACCAACAGAGCATATTCATCAAAGAAATAACCCTTTATATAAATTTCCGATGAAAATAAATGAAAAAAATAATCAAAGGCTACATCTGTAATTTTAACGTTGAACGAAACATTAATTTGATTTATTTCACTTTCAGTTACTCTGTCCTCCACCCACAAATATCCGAGTAAATCGTAGAAAATTGAAAAGGGATCAATCTCACCGTTTTAATTCGAGGCAAATATTCCATACACTTTTTATCTGAATCCTATTTCATAATATAATCCATCCAAAACACAGAAACACTAAATATTTATTCCTGATTTCATGTATTTTAACTGCAGTCTGGTTTTACTGCATTGTGTAAACTTACAACACAAAATGAATGACGTAGTTGGTGTGACGTAATGTAACTCTTTAAAAACCAATATAATCTGGTTTAAAACAAAAGCAAATTTACTACGTCATTTTCGTGTCGAATGACATCAGCAAATAAGATTTATTAACATTTTACTTTCGCTTTTTGATAAAGGTGATTAAGAAATAGAGAACTATTTTTTTCGGGTAGTACGCATACATGCAAGCGAGTTATTAGGTTCGAGGCCCGTCTAGATTTTTTTTAAATTTAAACCTTTAATTAGTGTTTGGTGTTTTTAAATTTAATTGAATATTAATCAGGATAAATAGAATACACGGTAGGTGCCGGGAAGGAGAAAGTTTATCCGGTTCGGCCCGAAAACAAAAATAGGGCTCGCCCTATTTTCATTTTCTAAGCCTCACCGGATAAACTTTCTCCATCCCGGCACCAACCATGTATTCTCTATATAATTGCCTCAGTCTTAAGGAATTTTATAATTTAAAGAAATTTACTTAAATTGTTACTAAGGAACTGCAAGAACACGAGCAATAAAAAGATATAACATTAACTTCAATGATACTTTTTCCAGAGTATTTAGAGAGGTATTATTGCCAGAAAGAAACAAAACATACCTGCAATCAGCTGGAAACTGGGTTCATATATTCTTTAAAATGAGGCGTGTCGTGGGAAAACCGGACTTTATGCATGTGCGTAAAGTGTCGTCACGGATCAGGGCTTAATGCATAAGCGTAAAGTGTCATCACGGATCAGGGCTTAATGCATAAGCGTAAAGTGTCATCCCGGATCAGTCTGCACAGGCTGATCCTGGATGACACTTTCCGCTTTTATGGTATTTTCTGTTTCAAGGAAGTATCTTTAAACACTTTTATGGTATTTTCTGTTTCAAGGAAGTCTCTTTAAGTGTGTGATATTTGTAGAACAAATATGAAACTGACAAAAACGTACAGCTGTCTAAAGAAAACATAACAGACGCTTAACAAAATGAGCTTTCTAAAAGATAGCTTTCAAAGCGAACACACTCGTCCAAGAAATGTGTCAGTTTTACAGATGTCCGTGATTTTGGCGATATGAAAACCACAGCGCTTTAGAAAAAAAAAAATTATTTTCAGAAGCTTACTACATTTCAGCTTCTGTTTCAAATATTACAGATTATTTATTTCCACATAGCTGACTTGGCCTTAGTATATTTGCTCAAACACTTTTTTGCTAGTTCGATTTAAACAATTTATCAATTGGCTTAAAACTATGTAATATACGATGTTGATAAGTACAAAAATTAGCGCAACCTACAAATTGAAAACAAATGCATACTTTTTCTTAACGAACACAACTATTGGGCATTAGATGAGGTAAAAGCAATATGTGTATAACTATGTTTTGAAATTAATGTTGTAGTTACTTTTTTATTTAAACTGACAACTTAAACATTGTCATAGATCGTACAGCTATGATGCAAATCGTGTTATACATAAAAAAAAATATATCAGTATCATTATCACGTCCATGCTAAAATACTGAAAAGATAAACCAGAAAATAAATTTATTTTGGTAAATACTGACAAAGGACTCTCCTAAATATGTACCGCTTTGTCTAAGAACTCAAACACTTCCATGATGGTTTCTCAGCCAAATCAGTATTAACACCATGGCGTCTTTTAGGTTATTCAGTGTTTCCCAATGAAATAGATTGCATATGGAATATAATTTTCTGTTCGTCAATGTAATCCACTTGTCATAATATCATTGTTTACATTTTGATTATCTGTTTTAAATTGCGTCTAAAAGCTCTGCATTGTCATTTTATGTAATGCTCTTACTACATAAACGTCACTTTACAAGACTTTCACAAGTCATCAGATATTTTCATTAGTTGTTCTCTAAGTCATTGAGCAAGTTCAATAATAATTGCCGCTCGTATATATATACAATGTTCAGGCTATTTACGTACATCCTTTATCTGCTGCAGTAACAAATATATATAACATGCGTTTTAATCAATACATCTGTAAAAGATACTATATTCGCATAATGATTTTGTCCCGCTTAACTTTTTGTTGTTGTTGATTTATATCAATAGTATAAACAAAAACAGTTTTATTGTTGGAAACTATTTTAAAATATATTATATTTAGATGTATTTGGAAATGATAGTTCTAAACGTATTCATGAGTATTACATATTCCATTATGTCTACAACTACTTGCGCATACAAATTGCTTTTTGTTAGTTTTATTGTTGTAATATAATTCTTAAACATGCTTTATTTGTACATTATATGTTGTTACCAATAACAAGTGCAACGTGATGTACGTGTATTGTAAATAACACGACAATTAAAAGATATGGCAACACACATACTAAATATATTAAATTGTTGTTTAATGATTTATATATGAACTATGACACCTTTGGAAAGACACACTAAAATCATTTGTTGCCTTATGTAGAGCAGAATCATTAAATAAAAAGTTCTTATTACAAAATCCGATATTCTTTAATCCAGAAATTACGATTGGTAACAAAAGTATATTTTTTAAATCGTGGTTTGAAAATGGCATTCATTTTATTGGAGACTTGATAAGTAACAATGAACTTTTAACATTTTATAGCTAAGAGGATTTTTGTAAAGTATAACTTCTATCCAAACTACTTGTTTTTTCTTGGTATTGTAAATGCGTTAACGAAGTAAATTAAGACGAGTAGCTAGTTTAATACTGTTTTTACTAAACCATTTGTTCCTATTTGCTTACGGTCGATTCTTAAGTACGCGAAAGGAACTAAGCCTATGTATGACATGTTCAAGATGAATGAAACTTTGCCAGTATGTATATGTAAATAGTCGAACAAATGTATACAAATATTGAATTGACAGACTGGCAGCATATTTTTTAAATGCCTTTTTGTATTGCTCGAGATACTAACTTACAGTGGCTGCAAAATAGAATTATACACAGAATTATAGGTACTAATAATTTTTTATTAAAAGTAGAAATAAAAAATTTAGCTACCTGTACCTTTTGTAAAAATGAGTGTGAAACAATCAAACATATATTTTGGGAATGCAAATATGTTCATAAATTTATAATATAATTTTATTTTCAGGATGTAAACTTTTTTCAGATCTTCTGAACAAATCAGATTTTATCTTAGGACATGATAATACTAATGGTCCGATAAATTTAACCTTTATTTTTACTAAAATGTTTATTTATAATTGCAATAAAAATCAAACTATACCTAATGTAAAGGCAGCAAAGTCATACTTGTCTTTACATTATAATGTTCTGAATGAAATTAATGTTTTTAATGATCCAAAAAAACTGTAACGAATGGGATTTTTTGTTACCTCTTTATCTGAAATTATGTGACATGTGACTAATATAATGTATATTAATACAATTACTTAATACTTATTTTTCTATATATTGTGCAAACACTTGTTTTTAAAATGTTTCGGATGAATTATACTATGCGTGCTGCAGTAACAAATATATATAACATGCGTTTTAATCAATACATCTGTAAAAGATACTATATTCGCATAATGATTTTGGCCCGCTTAACTTATATACTATGGTGTGGAGGGGATTGCCCTCGATCCCCACACTCCTATTGACGAGAAAAATAAATATATGAGCCGCGTCGTGAGAAAACCGGTCTTAATGCATGTGCGTAAAGTGTCATCCCGGATTAGCCTGTGCAGTCCGCACAGGCTAATCCAGGATGGCACTTTCCGCCTACAGTGGATTTATGTTTAGAAGAGACTTCCTTGAAACAGAAAATACCATAAAAGCGGAAAGTGCCGTCCCGGATTAGCCTGTGCGGACTGCACAGGCTAATCTGGGACGACACTTTACGCACATGCATTAAGCCCAGTTTTCTCACGACGCGACTCATATATTGAATGGAAAAAAATGATGCCACAAAATAATATAACTTAATATCAATATTAACATGTAATAAACAATTATTATTTAAACAGCTTTATTCATAAATCGACATTTCAAAGTAAGCACTAACCACCATTGTATATTTCTCAAGTATACAAGAAACAGGATGTTTAGGGCTTCTGTAAATAATAATGTGTGGGTATCATAACATAATCAGGGTAGATCGGAAATCTCTTGACATATTATATGCAGGTAACCCTGTTGGAATTTAGCTATTCTCTTATTCTGCTATAAGCAATTATTTCTAGGTCATAGAATGATGCCAGCACCAAGGTATTGGTCAGTACATAAGAGTTAAGCATAAGCAAATAAATTACTGGAGCATTTTTCACATGATAGCCCAATTAGGAGAGCACGTACGGAAGAACCGACTCATCATGTTCTACCAACGTGCCCCTGGAATAGTATATAAGAACCACGCACGGTAGATCTAGCTGGTCTGATACTACTTCAGGTAAGATTATTGTTACTGTTATATTTTTGTAATATTTGTAAATGATTGTACTGTGGGGTAATTTTTACTAAGAAGGAGGAATACAGTAAAGTGTAAAGATTATTGTACTAAAATAAAGTTATGATGTTAGCATTATACTGAATTATTTTATATTAATTATCTAATGAATTTTTTCCATCGCGTTTATTAATGTTTTAAATTGGAATGCTTATATAAACCTTTAAACTATAAGAAATTAAGTGGTATGTTAATATTTTATAAGTTTTTACAAAAGCTTTGTTATTAGTAGATTAATTATCACAATAATTGTATATCTTGATATGCAAATAATTATATGTTTTATGTGCATGCAGATACATGATATATTACATATTATATTATTTTGTGTCATAGTTAATATATAAATCATTAAACTAACATTTAATATTTAGTATGTGTGTTGCCATATATTTTAATTGTCTTGTTATATTTTACTATGATTTACTTACATTTAATGTAATTAGTTTCATATATCAATTTTAGTTGTACTACATCTGCATAAAATAAACAACACAGATGAATGTTGAATATTTAATTAATACGGACATGTACAATGTTATACATTTAAATTGCGCCATTACTATCATCAAATCATCACAATGGTGGGGAAGAAGATAACGAATACTTATACAGTAATAAACCTTAACTTCAATAATATAACAATTAACACATGAGAAAACGTTTTTTATCGAAAATATGAAACGGTACACTGACGGTGGCAAATGATTATATGTTCAAAATCAATACACCCAAAACAATTCTATAGGCTAGACAAAAGTGTATTCAATTTTTTTTTCCGTAAATATGATAAATGTTATAACGTTTAGGCTAAAAAAAAATGAATTGTTGCTCAGGCACTTTTTACAAAAACTCTAGATTTTTTTTTGCTTAATGAAGTATTTTATTAATTTCTTTCTCCTACTTTTTTCTATTGGCACTATGTAATGGCTAATAAAAACAAGTAAATAAATACAGATTAAAGATAATTTTAATTTTTAATAACAACACAAGCATCCCTTTTTATAAAATTCTAAATATAACTTTATAAATCACAAACCGTCATTTATGCAAGCTGACGTAAAATGATAATCAATTTGAATGTTCATAATTAAGATAAGTACCTTCAAATTGTTATACCATCAACATTAAGTACTTCTGTTTATAGAATTTAACTTTTCGTAATTCATATATTTATAACTGTCAAAAATATATATTATTTTTGCAATAAATCACCAATAATTTTTGAAAAGGAAAATCAACACTTGTCAATGCAGCTGGCATTTTCGTTTGTTTCCACAGGACTTATATTGACACAGATTTTCTTTAAAAAATATCGAATGCTGTTACATTAAGCAAAAGCGTCTACGAAACTAAAGTTTAAATCAACAAGTATACAATATTTAAAAAGATTCCCAATCGAATATGACTTGTTTTCAAAATTTACACAGAATTTCACAATGTGTGTATATCCAATTTATATAATTAAATCAGACAAGAAGAAATTTACTAGAAATACCAAAATCTCGACCGTGTTACTCTTCTTCCGCTATGTTAAAATGCGGATTTGTTTAATTTTAAGCCGCTGTCGTACATCGTAATTTTAATAATAGTTCTTATGAACATTTAAGGTTTTCTTATTTACGTAAGACCTTGTTCAAAAGCACTTGGTACGAACATAATATACTATAATGTACATGCTTGTTACTCCAGAGTCATCACCAGTTATCGAATACAGAAAAAAGACGATAGCAAGTTACCAAAATGTTAATAATTCACAGATTTCAATGCATAGTTTTTTAATTTTGTTCGGTAACATGCCCATTAGAAACACTTTCTGCAAAGTTTTATTTTTATTAACATATTGTTTGACTGCTCCTTTAAAACCCGGGCACGATCGTCAAAAATAGTTAATAAAAATGTTTTTGGCATTAAATCAAATTCGTTGCGGGCCATAAAAAAATGTTGCGGCGCTGCCTAAGAAACAAATCATAAATTTTTTTTAGCCTTAACACTATTGTTCAGCGTTTTTGATATACCACCGGTAACCACCTTTCTGCCACACATTTGCAAAAAAAAATCATGTTTCCACACAGCACGCATTCCTTAAATAACCTGGCATAAACCCAAAAACTATATTGCTTGAAGATGTACCACAGGCTGGTCGCTGCCTTTAAATAAGGACATGGTATTGTTTACCATGGGATTATCTAACGCTTTTGCAGCTAGAATTTTATACCTGTAATCTGTTACGATTACATGTGTGTTGAAAAACTATAAATGCATTTAATTTAATTTTCCTTTATCTTTTTGGGCACTAGTATGCGTTTGGCATACAATGACATACACAGTACTTCAAAATATTGCCCCAATGTGAAAGACTTGAGATATCTGACTTTTCGTTCGTATAGTCGTTTCTTCTAAGTGCACGTTTTTGCAGTGTTCATGAACAGCAGGAAACGTTTGTTAATTTATAATTACACATAAGTATTATTTTAATGTTTAGATAACAAACATATTGGACGTATTGGTTTCATTGTAGGATGAATTGACTAAGAAAATAAGTTTACAGCACTGTATACTACAATACATGACTACGGCAGTGATAATTTTCATAAATCATTAAGTTAAAGACGTTCGCAACAATTTCGTCCAATTTTTTTCCAACGACAGATTTTATTACAAATTTGCACAAATATGTGTCAATATATCCTAAAACTAAAACAGTGTTAAAAAATAGGGGTCACCGGCCTTGTTCCGGATATACTGGGGTTTAAATACGCTACCTGTCGAAGCCCTTTTGGCAGTTTGTGTGACTTGCAATGTTCAATTATATAAAGCGTTAATTTTCAAACAAGGACGGAGATATTTAAATGCATCTTTGTTTTAATCTTTCGTTTGGCAATATCCAAGTCCAGTTTAATGATAAAACGCCCTTTATCTATAGTTACCATTTAAAAAATGACTTATAATGGACACTTAATGAGGTTAATTATGCATTGAATATGCCTTTGAAAACATCAATTAATAATCAAATATTCGAATATATTTTGTTCCAAACGACAGATTTTGTTAAAAAATTCCATATACATGTGTCATTGTATACTGAAACTAAAACAGTGTTAAAAAATAGGAGTCACCGGCCTTTGTCTGGAAATAATAGGTTTTGAATACGGTACCTTTCGAAGCAACTTTTTCAGTTTGGATTGTGTTATCAATGTTTTAAGTATTTGTAGGAGAGCTTTTTTTCAAACAAGGTTATGGTTCTTTCAACTGATATGTTTTCACATGTCTTATTTGGCAATATACAAGTGTATTTTGATAATAAAAAACGATTTACTTATATTTACTGTTAAAATAATGAATTTGGCTGGACATTTCAGTAGGTCAAATGGGTATTAATAATACCTTTTCAAACGTCATTTAGTATGCATCAATATATTTTGTTCCAAACAACAGATTTTCTAAAATTTTCACAAATACATGCACCGATGTATACTTACATACAAACATTAATAAAAAGAATGGGTCACCAAATTTGTTTGGGAAATATGGACTTTAAATTGGGTACCTGTGTATCCTTTTTCGTGTTTTGTGTTTACGTAAACAACGTATCAATTGCCAAAATCGAATGAAGATATTTAATGGATCTTTCTTTTTAACTAATTTGTTTGGCAATACATTGTATACGTGTGGTTTTGATAATCATAATGCTTTATGAACTTTTAACCACTGACTGGAACTTAATGACTTACACAGATTTATATTTATTGATTGAAATTAGTATATTGTAACCTATAAACAATAAAGAAATAATGAAGCAAAAGGAAAAAATTAACCCAATTATTTTCTTTTTGTTGTTAATCTGGAAATATATGACAGTTATATGTTAGTTTTACAGTGCAAACCACGAAGATGGTTTCTTTTCTGTTAACACCTGCACTATTACCACTGTTTTTATTTGAAAACATGACAAATTGCTCTGAAGTTGTTATAGATCTGCTGCGAAACTTTCAACTTAAACTCAATTTATTGTGTATTCAGGACAAAATAGCGGTGACATCGCAAGTGTTACAGCAATCATAGAAAGGAGGGGAGAAACCCTCACACTCTCACAAATTGCATGAACAATGATCTCCCTTTAGCCTTACCAAGTTATATTAGTTATATCAGGAAATTATGATATTTTAGTACATTTTAATAAACGTCATGCTTTTAACTTAATGATATAGAAGTTGTTTTTTCCAGTGGAGTTTTTTGGTGTTCGGACGACCAGGCAAAGCGCGTAGTTTACGCACAGAAAAATGCAAGATACAAATAAAAAATAAAGACAGAGTGTACTTTTACGCACAAAGTTTCAATGTTTGGGGTACACATCGAAATGAAAAACAAACCCATAAGTGATATTCGACCGTTTAATGTGTGAATTTGGAGAAATTCCTTATTTGAAACATTTATATTCTTGAAATATCAACTTCATTATGTAAGGTCAATCCGCTGCATACATTTGCACGTGTAAGAAGACCAATTAATTTCTGAACAAAAGTACATTTACCAAATATTTATGACAGAGTGTACATTTACCCCCATAAGTTCTGGTGTACTAATGTGCGTGTACATTTACCCCCATACGTTCTGGTGTACTAATGTGCGTGTACATTTACCCCCATAAGTTCTGGTGTACTAATGTGCGTGTACATTTACCCCCATAAGTTCTGGTGTACTAATGTGCGTGTACATTTACCCCCATAAGTGCTGGTGTACTAATGTGCGTGTACATTTACCCCCATAAGTTCTGGTGTACTAATGTGCGTGTACATTTACCCCCATAAGTTCTGGTGTACTAATGTGCGTGTACATTTACCCCCATAAGTTCTGGTGTACTAATGTGTGTGTACATTTACTCTCTACACCAAAACTTATCTGGACCATCGGTGTTCACACACATTTGAGAATTACATAAATATACGAAGTAACAGATAATTGAACTATGGCTGCAAAAACAGTAGATAAGCTCCCATCTAACAAATAAATAACCTGTATTTAAGGCAAGTTTAAACACAGCATATAACAGGGAAAACAAAACACAAAATACCAAAATATATTAAATTGGGGTCAACGCAATGGCAATGTCTTTGCAATTGACATGAAATACCATTCCCAGCCCAGAGTAAAGCACATGTATGATGTAATGTACATAAGTAAAGCATTAAATGGACATTTTCGCAACCTGAGTATACGCTAATACAATATCAAAAATTGTTCCGCTTTTATATACTTAACTGAAGTCGTTTCAAACTTTGCTTGTTTTTTCATTTAAAATTAAAGGGACTTGTTCACAGATTTTCGTATTTTCGAAACATGGCATTGAATATATTATATGCATAAACTAAAGCAGTTGGACGAACCAAAAACAAATATTATATATAAAGAAAAAAATCATTAATTAAAAAAACCCACGTTCGCCCGTATCAAAAGTCTGTCACGCTAAACACTTGGCTATCCTGATTTACACACATGATAGTGAATTTTAAACGCTGTGTAAGTGATACACGTGTTTCCCAACATACTGATGAAAAGCGACACTATATTTCAAATATATTATTATTTTCTTTGTCAGTACTGTTATTTTGCTTGTTTATATATAATGTATTTTTCTGTTGGGGTTCTATGACAAAAAATTGAAAATCATCCATTTGTCAATTTGTGAACAGGTCCCTTTAATAATTACCCTTACACTTGTAATTTCCAGTCATCAATGGCTCTAAATATAAATTCGTATCATTCATTAAAGGGACAGTATATTTCATATTGAAATGTAGTGTCACTGTCGGCTTGATTTGTATCGCTGCTGACCATGCGAAATCAGTTATAAACAGAAACATGAAATAAGAAATGCTTTGACAGTTGATTTAACAGTTACTGACTATAGTTTTCACCTTGTAAAAGCCGAGTTTACAGCAATGATTTTTTGTACATAAAAAGCTCTGCTCGTATCATATTATATTATAGTCTAAATTTGTCAACAAAACGTGACTCAAGTCACATCACCATTGGTTTCACGTACACAAGTTGGTCTGTCTAATATTTCACTAAAGCTTTTTATTTAAAAAAAAAAATGTTTCAACCAAAGCATGACAGGTACATTTATTTAGTTTAGTTCACTTTTAACAAGATACCCATTCAGAAGACATTTACATTACTCCTGTAAGATACAAAATACAATTGGCTGGTGTTGCACATTGTGGGAAGTAGCAGTCGGTAGTGTACCTGTGTGCGTTTGTGTTTGAGACAAATGAAATAAGGTAGTGTTTCTTTTTGAAAAGTAGTAGTAGTAGTAGTAGTAGTAGTAGTAGTAGTAGTAGCTATTATCACCATCATCATTCCCGGTGTATTGCAGCTGTTGTAAATAATGGTGATTTAAAAGTATATGTAACATTAGCAGCAGTTATAGTTCTACTATTGTGCAAAGATGTTGATTTTTTAGAAATTCTGCAAAGCTTATTTTGTTGAACATTTTCAGAAATGTACAGCAAAGAACAAAGACGTTGCGTCGGTATACTGGGAACTGGAGATTTTGCAAGAGCTCTTGCGAAGCGACTTTTCTTCTCCGGATATGACGTCATTTTCGGAAGCAGAAGGCCGGAAACCAGAATGATTTCGGCTACTGATGAATGCCTTTGCAAGGCGCAGATTATGTCGGTGCAAGAATGTATCAAGAGCACGTCAATACTTTTCTTAGCGGTCCATTTCGAGAACATCAAAGACCTTCTAATGAACCACGTTGAACAGCTCAAAGGAAAGATTCTAATAGACGTCTCCAATAGGGATAGTCCGAGTAAGGTTACGTCAAACGCTGAAAATATACAGACAATGCTACCAAACTGTAGAGTTGTTAAGGCATTTAACGTGATATCCGCCTACGCAATGGGAAACGACTACAATTCAAGCAGCAAGCAGGTGTTCATCGCTGGAAACAACATTGAAGCGCGTGAGGTAGTAGCTAATATTGCCAAGGACATGAACTTTCGGCCAGTGGACTTCGGGGCGCTGATTAGCTCTCGGAGAATTGAGAAACATCCGTTAAGGCTATTTCAAGAATGGCGTTTTCCAATCCTCTTTGCAGTGGCCGTGTTCATGGTGTGGCTGGTATTTCTGATCTATATATACTACCTAGCTGACTCCGTGTACAAGTGGGAACAGCTGTCCGTGAAAGTGATGAATAAAGCAGTTTGCATGACAGGGATAACAACGCTGTCAGTGACGTATTTGGCCAGCAGTTTTGCTACGATTTACCAGCTATACTACAGTACAAAGCAGACACGTTTCCCAAAATGGCTGGATACATGGCTGAAGACCCGAAAGCAGCTTGGTCTCGTATCCTTCACCTTGATTTCAGTCCACGTCATCATGTCCTTGTTGATCATGTCGCCAACCTATTTCCCTCCTTGGTACCACAGCAGTCTTGTCAAAATCCCCGCGAATCTCACCTCAACCTTTGAGTTCCAGCGTATTACGTGGATGAATTGGAAAGGTGAGGCTACCAGCCTGGTTGGCATCTGTGCCTATATTGCCCTCTGTTTCGTCTGTGCCACCACTTTCCCATCTGTCACAGAAATTCTGAACTGGCGAGAATGGAGATTCGTGCAGTCGAAACTGGGACACGTTGCTCTGTTTCTTTCTGTCGTCCACGTGCTTGTCATGGCGATACCAGTCTGGCTGTCAAATCCAACAATCGTGTACAAATCAATTTTCTTTGTGTGTTCACTGGTGCCCTGGGTAACGTTATTATTGAAACTTGTACTTTCCTTGCCGTGGGTCGACCGTTACGTGATGAAGATACGGAAAGGCTGGATCAGACGAGAGAATATCTGTGTGGATGATTGTGACCGTCTAACTATGCACAAGGGCAACATAGCGATCGACATGAACGACGGAAGGCATGCGTCGAGTCAAGACGAATGTCCTACTCCAGAGGACGTTATGCAGTTGACGAGAATACAATGCTCAGACTGCGTTTGTCAACTTGCATAAAGATGGTGATCGTTAGCCGTTGCCGCACAAAATAGAAAAACACGGCCTGTGTCAGCAAATGCAAACATGATCTGTGAGAAGGCAGAGTTTTATACAATACACAATATTGTAACATTTGGCGCATGAAGTTTGTTTAAATGTTAAACTTATTATTTTTGTGAACATATTATGTTAGTGAAGCCTGAGATATTTGCATCGAAGATGGCGGGTTATATTTGTTCTCTCTAAGTTCAACAATTTTCATCTAATCTTCACCAAACTTCATGAAAAAATTTTGGGGCATAATATCTAGGTTAAGTTTGATGATCCACCTAATAGCCCTTGGAATGGTGGAGTTATGGCCCTTGAATTATCTAAAATTAGCCTTTTTAGCCGTTTCCGCTCTCTAAGTCCAACAGTTTTCATCCAGTCTTCAACAAACTAAATGAAATTTTTTTTAATAATAATATCTAGGTTAAGTTCGAAAATCAGCTAAATCGCCCTAGGCATTGTGGAGTTATGGCCCTTGACTTATGTAAAATCGGCCGTTTTAGCAGTTTCCATTCTCTAAGTCCGACAGTTTATAGCCGATCTTCACCAAACTTGGTTAAAATCTTGGCGGGCATAATATCTTGGCCAAGTTTTATAATCAGCTAAATCGCCCCTATTTATCTAAAATTAGCCTGTTTAGCTATTTTAACCCAGAAGGGGTATAACTGTTTTACAAACAGCTCTTGTTCTATTAGTGGTGGATCCGAATGTCAGAAAGATTGTGAGATGCTCGCTTGAACGATTTGTCAAAAGAACAAGTTGCAAATAATATGTACAGTGGAGACATATATTTAGATAGATTGCTAGAAAGCATCATATGCTTCCTTCGAAATGATGACATCCTGAACGATAAATTATCTTTTGTGACGTTGAAAAAACAGAAAAGGTTTCGTACCTTTAAGTTGGTAAAATAGCATCTGGCTAAAGAGGAGTCTGACATCGGTCCACATGACAATGAATTTACACTTTATTTCCCATTGACTGTTCTTAACCATGTTAATAAACAACAACACCCTCCAGTTATATATGTGAAAAGAAGAGAGAGATAATACGATGTATGTTCATTTATATATTTTATTGCGGGCAATGGCGTGATTCTAATTCTGAACGGATTATGTTTATTATTATGTTTTTATTATGTTTTTATCTGTAATCGTGTATATTTGTATATATACATACATATTTAGATGCTCCGTTGTTCCTTTTTATATTTTGTTATATTTTGATATTTAACTTTATTAACATCTATAACGTAAGCAATGTACGTACTTGAACGATGCATGGGTCCGAGCTGTATCGTTAATAATATGTACACAACAGAAGATCGCTTACAGCTATATGATACTATGTTACAAAGAAGAATCATTATTTTAGAAACAGTAAAACATAAAATACGTTTAAACCACACACAAGGACCAAATCCAAAAATAACGTTTATTTGAAATTTTCCCAAATATTTTGTGCATATGTATATCAGAATGGTTAGTTGTCGCTCTTCGTTTTGTGAAAGTAAATACACTTATCACATACTGAGTGATCATTTATAAATATAGTAAAGACAGGATAAATCCAAATTAAGCCGGATAAAAATCGACATTATTCTTGTTTTAACAATGGTAGTGCAGTATTGGCGAAATTACAATGATATTTAAGATGCGTTTAATGATTTTTTTGTTCATCGTTACAAAGACGGGTAGATTGTCTTACAAGTAAGTGTATGCAACCGGTATATTATGAAATGAATATTTGTAAACAAGATCGGCTGAGGTGAAGCATTACATGCCAGTTACCATTTGATAAATCTTTGCTGTCAAGAAGAAACATTAATGCACATAGATAGACAGATCCAGTTATAACCCAGGTCGATCTAAATTTGTTCCAATACGACTGCAACTCCACCAAATACAAATCAACAAAGAATCACAATTGTGCACAATTATGTATGATATAAATTGTTTTTTTCTTTTTTAAAAGCATTAAAAGCATGCATTAAAGGCTTCTAAATGGAATTGCTATTATTATGTTGTCAAATCATATCTATATTTTCACAGATAAAAGATCTACAGATCAAAGGAACTTACGCCAATAACCAGCATGTTCGAAATAACTAAAGGGACTATTTCTACAAAAGAGCCTCGAGGGATGGGGGCCAAGATCTGAAACAATCTTACATAATGCTTACATAACAAAGTAAAACATAGCACAAACACAATACAAAACATCAAAAACATTACAGTTAAAAACGAACTAATTAAAGCTCTGGAATTAGCGACACCTTGGAAATGTCAATGCAAACCTTTGGGGCTTTAAACAGGCACGCAGTTCATCAGCCTTGGGAAAAAAAAAATCAATATGCAGCTCAGCTCCAGCGAAAACACGTTTGACTCGCCGTCGAGAAGTCAAAATATTCGCTCTTCATTATTACTCGACGTATCTAGGATAAACATAGGACTGGTCGCCCCTTTAATTTGAGATCCACTTATGACACACGTGTGTAGGTAATTGACCGTCCCTACGGTGTGCATATATGCGTTAAAACTGATTACGTCAGTTATGGTCTGGTCGCCCCTTTGATTTATCTGAGATCCTAATATGACACACGTGTGCTGGTAATTGACCGACTACTCGTCTCATTTCTACTGGCCGACGAATGAACTTTTTTGTGATAAAATTGAACAAAAACTGAAGAAAAACAAAGTGCGCAATTGCAGTTCGACAATACCCATGCATGTTGAATATTAAATTAATGGACGCAACAACTACAAAGTAACAATATGAAAATTGCATGTCAAATGCAATATTCACAAGATGATTGCATTTTCTAATGAGTCAACTTGTCATAAAATCCATCATACAAATTAAGCAAAAAACTACAGCATTTATTGAGACGCATTTTGTAGTGTCAGATTTGACCTCGGGTTTGAATGTGTGTAATTCAGTGGACATTTTTTAAACGTTGACAATGTCATTGGTACATATGTACAACAACGTTGTACAATATTATTCAAATAATACGTTATGTATCTAAATCATAATGTTAAAGACGTTCGCAACAATTTCGTCCAAATTTTTTCCAACGACAGATTTTCTTAAACATTTGCACAAACATGTGTCAATGTATCTCCTAAAACTATAACAGTCTTAAAAAATAGGGGTCACAGGCCTTGTTCCGGAAATATTGGGGTTTAAATACGCTACCTGTCGAAGCCTTTTTGGCAGTTTGTGTGACTAGCAATGTTCAATTATATAAAGCGTTCATTTTCAAACAAGGACAGAGATTTTTAAAGCAGTTTATAATTTAGGGCAGTGGAACAAGCAAAAGCAAGTGTTTCGAAACAATAACTATAATTTGAAGAGCAATAAATTAACTGACGATCACATTTTCATACAGGAAGACAGGTCTGATTAAAATGTATGGCTGACAGACATATAGGGTCACCAGTATTGATTTTATTAAGCTTTTAAATTTATGATAAGCTGTCAAAGATCTCAAAATAATGTGGAATAATTTGGAATAAAAGAACTCAATTCATTTTCTTGCTCATCAGAATGCAGAATATGAAATTAATTAATTATATGATGATGAATAATATATATAAATTTAAATATTTATGTCTTATAAAGTTAAGAAATGTTCAAATTTTAATTTTTGCATGCGGACATATTTCAAGAATATGCCACCAAAAATTATACAACATAAGTTATGGATAATTACAGCACTGTATATTACACACCACTACAATACATGACTAAGGCAGTGATAATTTTCATACAAAACCTACCGTCAGGTGCCGGGGTGGGGGTGGCAGGCTTAGACAGAAAGGTAGGGGCCTGACAGTTCACAGTCAAGGTCACGATCAGGTGAGATCTGCTCGAGTGCTCGTGCACCATCGTGGCTGACTCGCGCCGCATGCGGAGACCGTATTGGACAAACTGCATCACATCCTGTATCTTGTCGACTTTCCTGAAAGGTTAACAAGACATTTCATTTTCAACGGTTCATGTTTTGTTCAAAGCAAATAGTGATCAATGCTGGCTATTAAGCAGATCACAGTCAAACTGGTAATTGTTTGTCAATTAAATCATTGTTTAACTAATATACTTTAGGCAATTGTCCAGGTTTTATTTGTGTATGGTACTTCAATAAAATGATGTGCATCATTACATCTTAGTGCACAATGGTCAGTATAATGTTGTATACATAATTACATCTTACTGTACAATGGTTAGTATAATGCTGTATACATCATTACATCTTAGTGTACAATGGTCAGTATAATGTTGTATACTTAAGTAAAATGATGTGCATCATTACATCTTAGTGTACAATGGTCAGTATAATGTTGTATACATAATTACATCTTACTGTACAATGGTTAGTATAATGCTGTATACATCATTACATCTTAGTGTACAATGGTTAGTATAATGTTGTATACATCATTACATCTTACTGTACAATGGTTAGTATAATGCTGTATACATCATTACATCTTAGTGTACAATGGTTAGTATAATACTGCATACATCATTACATCTTAGTGTACAATGGTTAGTATAATGTTGTATACATCATTACATCTTACTGTACAATGGTCAGTATAATGTTGTATACATCATTACATCTTAGTGTACAATGGTTAGTATAATGCTGTATACATCATTACATCTTGGTGTACAATGGTCAGTATAATGTTGTATGCATCATTACATCTTAGTGTACAATGGTCAGTATAATGTTGTATACATCATTACATGTTAGTGTAGAATGGTCAGTATAATGTTGTATACATAATTACATCTTAGTGTACAATGGTCAGTATAATGCTGTATACATCATTACATCTCAGTGTACAATGGTCAGTATAATGTTGTATGCATCATTACATCTTAGTGTACAATGGTTAGTATAATGTTGTATGCATCATTACATGTTAGTGTAGAATGGTCAGTATAATGTTGTATACATAATTACATCTTAGTGTACAATGGTCAGTATAATGCCGTATACATAATTACATCTTACTGTACAATGGTCAGTATAATGTTGTATACATCATTACATCTTAGTGTACAATGGTTAGTATAATGTTGTATGCATCATTACATCGTAGTGTACAATGGTCAGTATAATGTTGTATACATAATTACATCTTAGTGTACAATGGTCAGTATAATGCTGTATACATCATTACATGTTAGTGTAGAATGGTCAGTATAATGTTGTATACATCATTACATGTTAGTGTAGAATGGTCAGTATAATGTTGTATACATAATTACATCTTAGTGTACAATGGTCAGTATAATGCTGTATACATCATTACATCTTAGTGTACAATGGTCAGTATAATGTTGTATGCATCATTACATCTTAGTGTACAATGGTTAGTATAATGTTGTATGCATCATTACATGTTAGTGTAGAATGGTCAGTATAATGTTGTATACATAATTACATCTTAGTGTACAATGGTCAGTATAATGCTGTATATATAATTACATCTTACTGTACAATGGTCAGTATAATGTTGTATACATCATTACATCTTAGTGTACAATGGTTAGTATAATGTTGTATGCATCATTACATCGTAGTGTACAATGGTCAGTATAATGTTGTATACATAATTACATCTTAGTGTACAATGGTCAGTATAATGCTGTATACATCATTACATCTTACTGTACAATGGTCAGTATAATGTTGTATGCATCATTACATCTTAGTGTACAATGGTCAGTATAATGTTGTATACATAATTACATCTTAGTGTACAATGCTCAGTATAATGCTGTATACATCATTACATCTTACTGTACAATGGTCAGTATAATGTTGTATGCATCATTACATCTTAGTGTACAATGGTTAGTATAATGTTGTATGCATCATTACATCGTAGTGTACAATGGTCAGTATAATGTTGTATGCATCATTACATCTTACTGTACAATGGTTAGTATAATGTTGTATGCATCATTACATCTTAGAGTACAATGGTCAGTATAATGTTGTATGCATCATTACATCTTACTGTACAATGGTCAGTATAATGTTGTATACATCATTACATCTTGGTGTACAATGGTCAGTATAATGTTGTATGCATCATTACATCTTAGTGTACAATGGTCAGTATAATGTTGTATGCATCATTGCATCTTAGTGTACAATGGTCAGTATAATGTTGTATACATCATTACATCTTACTGTACAATGGTCAGTATAATGTTGTATACATCATTACATCTTAGTGTAGAATGGTCAGTATAATGTTGTATACATTATTACATCTTAGTGTAGAATGGTCAGTATAATGCTATATACATCATTACATCTTAGTGTACATTGGTCAGTATAATGTTGTATACATCATTGCATCTTAGTGTACAATGGTCAGTATAATGTCGTATACATCATTACATCTTACTGTACAATGGTCAGTATAATGTTGTATACATCATTACATCTTACTGTACAATGGTCAGTATAATGTTGTATACATCATTACATCTTAGTGTACAATGGTCAGTATAATGTTGTATACATCATTACATCTTAGTGTACAATGGTCAGTATAATGTTGTATACATCATTACATCTTACTGTACAATGGTCAGTATAATGTTGTATACATCATTGCATCTTAGTGTACAATGGTCAGTATAATGTTGTATACATCATTACATCTTAGTGTACAATGGTGAGTATAATGTTGTATACAATGAACTGGGCCCATATTCATACTAATGCATTCTGAAACGTATGACTGAAGAATAAAGAATCCTCTTAAAACTGTCCTGTAGTGGTATTCCCAAAGCATGTTAAGATAAATGTTATCCTTATCCTTAAATCGGGAAATTTCCTTAACTGTACTACTCCGTATAAAAACATTGAAGAACGAAATAACATTTTAAAATGACATCAGTAATAAAATGTTATTTGCCAAATATCAGCAACATACACACGTGTGAATTCAGTAAACAAATACACTTAAGTGAAAATATGTAATAAATTACTTAAGATGTTTTGTGAATACCGCCCCTTGTTCTAAAACGACTGTTACACACTTGGTATTCACTATGACTAATTATAGCATTCTTTATTAAGAATGATTTGCTAATGACATAAGCGATATAAGTACCAGCATATTTGTGAACATGTGAACAGAACAAGCAAACATAGTTTAAACTAGTTGCATGCTAAATTGTTAAAGGGACAGTATCACAGTTTAGGGTTATAATTTTTTTTTCTCTAAAAACGTTATTTTAAAACAGGAATGCGTAGAATTTATCGAAATTGTATGTCTGTTACGCTGTTTTGGTTGAAAAACATAATTGTTTTGATATTTATTTTATCACATGCTATACCTTGTTTTCCATGTAATACAATCATTACAAATATTTTTATCTTACACATGTGTAAAATAACATTTTGAGCGTTTTCATTGGTTACATATTTTTGACTGACCAATCACATAACATTACTTTGGTGAAATGATGTCGTCAACATGAAATGACGTCAATGCAGTAAACAACTTTTATGATTTATCGACATGCTTTGGTAAAATTATAAGCATTTTTTCATTTAAAAGCATGTGATAAAAAAGATCTGACACTCGTTGTCATTTCATATCATGTTTTATTAAACTCGTCCAGGAAATTCGTTAGTAATCTCGCCCGAGGCTCGCTTACTAACAAATTCCTGAACTCGTTTAATAAAATATGGTATGAAATGACAACTTGTGTCAGATCCTATATATGCCTTTTGGTGTAAATATTCACTAGGATATGTCTACCAGGTAGCAACTTGTTCTCTTAAAATAACAGATACTCGACGAATGTTTAACTTTCCATAAGCAATGTTCTTTTCAAACCTTTAAATATGAACACTAACTTATTATTGAACTGGAAAAAGTCACTTTTAGAAACATATTCCTCACAGCCAAAAACTGTGAAACTGCACCTTTAATGGGTTTAAATATGAAATGTGTCGTGGGAAAACCGGGCTTAATGCATATGCGTAAAGTGTCATCCCGGATTAGCCTGTGAAGTCCTCACAGGCTTATCCGGGATGGCACTTTACCGTGGATTTATGTTTAGAAGAGACTTCTTTGAAGCAGAAAATACCATAAAAGCGGAGTGTCATCCCGGATTAGCCTGTGCAGACTGCACAGGCTAATCCGGGACGACACTTTAGGCACATGCATTAAGCCCAGTTTTCCCACGACACGCCTCATATGTTTATATCAGAAGATGTCATTAGAGCACTTGTAACTAAAACAATGATGTGATTCAGTTTCAACTATTTAAACCTTAATTCATTTTCATGAACAGCAAACATAGTAACTGAACTCGGAACTGTAAAAGAAACATGATCAATAAAAATACAGATAACACTTTGAAATACTTTTGTACAAGCTGTTTTCGCAGTTCAATGGTTTGTGGTCTTAAATTTTAATGGTGTAAAAGTGTAGGATTTGGTAAACCAGTAATACTAGTAATAATGTAGCATTTAGTTACAAAAAACTGTTCGTAAAACAAGAATGCACAGTAAAGAGTTTTATAATGACAGTGATGTAACAATGACTTCGTACCATGGAATGACGTCACAATAACAACAGCGATATGCATGAGAACGTATGCGTAAAAAAATGGGCAGATTAGATCAAAATAGTTCACCTTACTATTGGTATATTTCGTTACCTGGAGGTGAGGGTGGGAATACTAAGAGAGCCATCTGCCCCGGTGATGACATCGTGTTTAGCACTCGGGTCGCCACTCAACAAGTCCCGAATGTCGTTGTTATAGATTTCAACAACCGACACCTCTACAGAAATCGTGCCTTCAGGCTTCTCCGATATCAACCTGCAGAAGATATTGCAAATTTGGTAATGAAGATCCACAGTTGTCTAGTTACACAAACTGAACAACAGCATAACAATAACATTGCCTTAAAATAGGCCATGATGGCCCTCTATCCATTAATTGAGCAAGGGCTTTCAGTGTCCACAAAAGTCCCAGATCCATTACTGGCCACGAGGTCTGGAAATCTCCTTTTATTTAACCATATTTCGGATATACTACATTGATTCTCACAGCGAAAATTTTATTTGAAATTTTCCATTAAATTTGCCTTACAAAGGTAAATATTCCTACGGCGCTCTGTTGATATGGTCCCTGGAAATCACTGTCTCATCTTTATAAGAAATCCACTAACTTCTGTGATAAGTTTATAAAAACACTAAGAAAACACAGGTAACTGCAACAAGCTGAATAGTTCTTAAGCTGCCCTATAAATCTCTCCCTGCAACAAGCTGAATAGTTCTTAAGCTGCTCTATAAATCTCTCCCTGCAACAAGCTGAATAGTTCTTAAGCTGCCCTATAAATCTCTCCTTCATTTTTATATGAATTCCACCCACTTCTGCTTGTTATATTTTCTTAATATAAAAACACCAAGAAAAGACATGGAGTTGCAGAAAACCTAAAGAATTTGTACATTTGTACCTATTATGTTTGAATGTATAACATTAAGGGAACACATTAAGTCCTAGCATAGCGACCTGAAGATTTCTCAAGCAGCCCTCAGAAGAACTCCCTTTATAAGGATTCCACTAAATTCTTCAAAATATAAACACACTAAGAAAATCCAGCTTGTTGCACAAACCTGTAGCAGACTTCCCGAAAGCTCAAAAACAGTGTCAGACATTCGGTCAGACAACCTGGGGAAACCTGCCGGACCGAAAATTAATTCATGTATGTATATTCTATAGTATACATGTATACACTAATGGATTTTCGTGATCTAAAACAGCAAACATGATTTGCTCACCTTTTTCATTGTTGCTAACATCCATAACATAAAATATATAATACATTTAATTAATATAATTAATATCAAACTAGGACATGACAACACAATATTGACAAATCCAAAATGCCTATCCGAATTTTACTGCTTTTTAATCATTAAAGAGCATGAAATAAAATCGTGATCAGATCCACGGCCAATTCGTAAAATGCGGATCATGATATAGTGGAGCTGTATTCAATTGCTCTGATATTAGGTATTTTTTATCCAGTTACATAAAGGAATAGGTCTTGAAAAAGCTGTCGGACGGTCGGACCGATTCTTGGTAAAGAAATGTCGGACCCCCCTCAAAATTAGCCGGTCATGTCCGTCGGACCGACGATTTGGGGGAAGTCTGCTGTAGTAGGGTTCTTGACCCATTGTTGGGATCACACTTGAGGCTTTTCAAGAATTTTACTAACTTCTGCTGGTAATTTTTTTTTAATACAAAATTTTTTTGGTAGTCAAAAACATCCATGTAACTGAAGTAAGGCCAAACAAAAATTAATTGTGTGTTTCGGGCAACGGTCTCGAAAAAATTAGGTAGGGTCTGGAATGAGTTTTTTTAGAAACTTTTTTTAAAGACACACTTCGGTAAAAAAACTTTGAAAATTATCTTAAATCTGACGAATACGGATTTCACAGAAAATGATCGACGCCAAAACCTTTAGGGTAAGTTTATAGGGTCGGGTTGCGCGAAACACAGAAGTTAATTTTTGGCCTATGCTGAAATGTTTTCTGGCTGCCCTCGGCATCACTCCCTCATCTACTTGTATATAGGAATTCCACTAACATTTTTGTCTGAATGTAAAAACACTAAGAAAACAAATAATCAACCTGAAGAGTTCTCTAGCTGCCCTTGGTATCACGCCCTCGTCTTTATGAGGCTCCGCCCTCAAGTGGTAGTCCTCGTTCTTGTGACTTCCCAACATTGTGTGGGTCTTTCCACTGCCTGTCTGCCCATATGCCATGATGCAGATGTTATACCTGAGGAAATACGACAAATATACATCAATAACCAATCTTTTAGGGTGGTTTGTTGTTTTTTGTATTTTATTTATTTTCAAACATCGAGCGCGTTTTACAACTGCCCGCTCAATAGTGCTTTTTTTATTTATGTATAAAGGTCGCAATGGTGTAGCCAGGATATGGTGTCCGCCTTGCGACCGGGAGGTCCCGGGTTCGATCCCCACTCAGGGAGCATTCTCAGGATCTTTCCAAAGACACCAAGTACTAGTTCTTCACAGAAAACGGACTCAAGGGTGTCTCTATAAACCTAAGGATTTCGATGCAATCAAGTAAAATAAATAGGTTAAACTAATGTATGTATATATACAAATAGACTTAGTCAAAACTTTTTAATCAAATCTTTGTGACCGTAATTTGAACAGATGACATGCAAATTTTCGACCAAAAAAAATTCAGTTCCATAAAATAGCTCCTACCCATCAAGGAGTGATGTCATCATGGGCTGCACTTCATCAAACACATACTCCTGGGATTCCTCAGGTGAATACACCCTACAATATAACACAGCAATACTGTAAAATCGTTTTTTTGGGGGTGGTATAAGTTTTACATAACTCCCATCTGAAAGTAGAGCAGTTTTAGGACCCCAAATAAATTTGTCACTTATTTGTATAATTAATCAGTCTACATCAACCTGTGATACTTGCATATTTTCATGTTTGTTTAATGTTTGTTATCTATATACTGTGAATTTATTGATATTCGTGGGGCACTAATTTTCGTGGATTTTGGTAGATCAAGGAAACCACGAATTAAAGTGCAGATGAAAATATGACCCATCGAATATTACCTAAAAAAATGATTTTTCAAATACTAGTATGCATATGAAGGAACTTTTAATATGTAATCTTACCTCAAACACACAACCCATTTATGTATTTATATAAAGTAATCTATGGTAATTGCATACACTTTCGTTTATAAAATGCTGCATAACATTGTCACGATCATAAATTTTCAAAAAAAAGCTTATGCACTAAATATGTTTTGACGGTGTAAGCGCGGGTAGTAATCCTTGTTAATTGTCAACATCTCCACGTGCTTAGTTTACTGAAAAGTACTACACTTACAATTACAGTGAACATGTATTTCATGTAAATTCTTTGTTCTGCTAGAAAAGCGCGCAAAAAAAATGCAGACAACGTCACGACATCTGCATGGAAAGCGTGGGCGTATGACTGCTTACTGCAAAAAACTTGAATTGAAGAGAAGCATGAGTGCCCCATTTCAAGCGCATGTTCGCACTTCACTAATATAACCATACAAAAGATTTAAATTGACATGCTTAATTGGTAGGCACAACAGCTATTACAACTCTAATTACACCTCTTGTTAACCAAAATTACGTAATCTGGGCTCATTGATGGCCAAGAATGTGTACGGGGTAAAGATGTCAAACTGTGAACATGCCCCCCAATTATCCGCGAGAGGGCCATCGTTAATCCTGATTATGTAATAGTTGGCATAGACCTGACACCGGGATAGGTGGTGATAAGTGAAAATACAATTGTAAATTAACCATTTCTTGATATTTTAGGCAAAATTTATATTTTCTAAAAAAATTACAAATTCCACGAATTAAAGTGCCGACGAAATTGTCATTTTCGGGAAATCCACGAAATTTTGTGCCATAAAAAATAAATGAATTCACAGTACTCTGAGGAACCTTATTCTGTCTCTAATTTTTGTGTCTGCCAGGGACCATTTTGGCACTTAAACAGACATGTCAATTAGTGTACAAATAACACAAATAATTGTGTACCGTTTGTATGTAACAATTCGGCCTTGTTGAATGACAACTAAGTGCACTTTCACAATGAGTACATGTATATAAACTCTGTGGAAAATACAGAATGTGCGTTTTTTTTTAACTGCCTAAGAAAATCAGTTCATTCATTATCATTAAACTGATAGATGGATGTTGTTTTTTCTCTTGTTATGTATTATACATTATGAGAACATCGACAATTTGGTAAACTACCTTTCGTATTCGAACACTTTGTTATGCTTTGTAGTTCGCACGCAGACATTTTCCTGTAAAATAGAAGAATTTTTTTTTTATAACATTATTTCAGCTTGCATTTTCCAAATGTGTACACTGTTTAAGATTTCCCCCAGTCCAATAAGGTGTGTCCGTGCCAACATCCCTTCTTAATCAGGGTTGGTCTCCTGACATCCCTTCATTGCCACGACATGCCTCAATTGCCACGACATGCCTTAATTGCCACGACATGCCTTAATCAGCCGCCTGACATGACATAAATGTAAAGCAATAAACTGTGAAAATAGTGTTTATTTTCAACACGTGCAAAAGTATTTATTCCACGACCATTAAATAATATAATAAGATGCGTTCATTATTTTCAATTATATTTTGAATTACAACAAAGTCAATATATTAGTGTACACACACCCCAGTATGCCCCAAACTGCACCATTTAGGTTTCTAAAACGTAAAATTTTCTAATACCAAAGGGAGGGGACACCAACAGACCACTCCGTCTGTGCCCTATATCCCTTCAAAATTATATGTGGGAAACACTGCTGTTATACAAACAATATCAATAAATAGAGTATAATACTCTTAATAAAAAAATTACATACAATGCATTTAAAAAATGTACAAACGGACAACAACAACAAAATAATGAATAGAATGAGGATTTTTGTTTCTGTTTAGAAGTTTGTTACTGACACCCATAAGTGTTATTAAATCAAAGCAGGCTTTGAGAATACAAGCCGTATGGTTGCAGTAAGGTGTTACTTACGTCATCCATATAGTGTACCACCACTTCTGACTTGGTCCCTGAACTGAATATATACACATAATTATGGTAAATATTATATTAAAAATAAAAAAGCTACAATGGCCAATGATACTACTCTTGACTACTCTTGATTACCTACTGAACTTATTGAAACAACAACAATAAACAATAAAATAAACACACTTCTGATTGTACATGCAACAAGTTGAAATGACCAATATCTTTCTTAAATACAAATGAGGCGCGTCGTGAGAAAACCGGTCTTAATGCATGTGCGTAAAGTGTCGTCCCGGATTAGCATGTGCAGTCCGCACAGGCTAATCCAGGACAGCACTCCGCCTAAAGTGGATTTATGTTTAGAACAGACTTCCTTGAAACAGAAAATACCATACAAGCGGAAAGTGCAGTCCCGGATTAGCACATGCATTAAGACCGGTTTTCTCACGACGCGCCACAAATTCTTTATTACTTGTAAATCAAATAAAAAATGCTGCAGTCAGTGTGTTTTTTTCACCTTTCAGGGAAAGGTGGCGGGGCCCTTCAGATGGGGAATTTTACGCCAAAAGGTACTCTTTTTTTAAAAAGAATTATTACACATTTATATTCTAATTTGTTATAAACATTAATTGTTTTGCTACAAATGATAACTTAGATTATGCACTAAAATGGTTTGATGAACAATTGCTGGGACTATTTACGAAAATTCCTCTATCTTAGTCAATTTTTTTCCGATTATTGTCAATTGAAAAAAAAAAATAAAGCTTATACTCTGAGGGGAAGTTTAAGACACACATAGGGGGGAAATATATACTTTTAAAGCACTGTACACTGCCAGCGTTTTTTTAGGGCCAAATTTGGGCCGAAATTTGGCCCTAAAAAAACGCTGGCAGTGTACACAAGGTACTATATGACTGCATTAAAATATAAGCTCTTCTTCAAAATTCCAGACCTGCCAAGCATTTTTGTATCTTCACCTCCGCTGTCAAAGTCCATAAGGGGTCTGACACGACAGTGCACCCTGATGTTGCCTCGTAACTCCTGCGAAAATAGTACAAGGGCAGCATTGTTTTATTGTTGGTATACTAGGTAACTGTGAATGCCAGTTAGTTCCATCATTTAGATGGAGTTCAACGGAAAATAAGTAATTAGGAATATTGCAAAATCACATATTTTTTCATTGGCATGACATTTTGTGGTTTTTCGAAAAATAACCATTTTGCGGGCACTTAAATTCTGTGCATTCATATTTAGAATTTTGTATTTGCGGATAATTTTTATCCACCCAATCTGTGAAATTTAGCGTCACACGAATATGAACGGTTTTGCAGCATTAGACACCATCACAGTGGTTTTGACCATAACGAAGCTTAATAATCTTAAAGTGTTTTCTTATAAAAATAGCTAGACAAAATCAAATTTCATTCAACAGATCATCTCTTGAAAGCCAGAGGGTAATATCAGCCTTTCTTTGCACATATGCTGATGACACCTTCTGGCTCTCAAGCGATGAATTATGACGTTTATATAAAACTATAACTCTGCGAGTCAGATGTGTCACCTGATGGGGCATAACTCAAGTACGATTTCAACAATTATGAGGGAAACTGAACATAACCTTCCTTTTATGCCTACTAACACTTGCCTAAAGTTTCCTAATGATTGCACAAAAACGTATCAAGTTATTGTCTGCACAAGGCTTATTTTAACTTTTTTTACAAAAACAGGGGCAAAACTCAAGTACAATAAGTGCAATCATGTCGAAAACCGAACTTAACTTCCTTTTCTACCTACTAACACTTCCCCAAAGTTTCATAATGATAGTACAAAAAGTTCTCGAGTTATTGTCTGAAAAAGGACAACAGCTAAGTCGCTCACCATGAGAACATTGTGCAGCTCCTGTCTCCGTTTCTTCTCCTTGGCGTGTCTGTCTGTGACGTCTTGTAGCGCCCCCTGCAGTTGGTTCAGCTGCTCCTGCATCGTGGAGAGGCTCGAGGTCTGCGAGACAAAGAGGTGGCGGTGTCGCTGCACCACCGAGTTTGCGTGCTTGATGTCGTTTTGGAACTGCATCGGTAGGTCCACTGCCACTCGCTGTAGCGCAGCTAGCTTTCTCTTGATGCTCTGTAAAAAGGAAGTTAATACATTTGTTAATAATGTTCATTAGGGTGGGAAACATTTAAATTCTAATAAATGCTATATGCTGACAATATGGCATTTTTGTTTCTATTTGAAAAACTCATTTTGAAAAAAAAAAGTGGAATAGTTTATCAATTAGAAAAACTAATATGGACATTGTCTTATATATCTTTGTTTATTGTGTGAGAAATCTTGTGTCTGGATTTTGACCAGTCAGCCCTCAATTTCCTAACACTCAATGCTTGAGACGGTCACTAAAATGTTTTTACATCTCAACTGGATCAGCTAAACTATGTCACACTTTTAAACTACCAAAATTATATTTATGAATATATACTATTTGAACAAATGGTGAAACCAAATAAAGTCACATCTTCAATTATTTTTTAGATTTGTTTGTATCTCGTTAAAATAAAAAAAAAAAAAAAAAAAAAATGCTTCAATGCTACATACAAACACATAAAATTAATGAAATACATGTAATCCATCATACCTCCAGCTCCTGTTTGAATTTCAATGCTGACTCTATGACGTTCTGTCTGAACTTTGTCTCGCTGTCGTACTGGGACTGCAGGCCGGACACCTCCTCTCGGCTGCACTGCAGACTGCTCCTCATCTGCGCCAGCTTCAGGTATAGCATCGCATTCTCCGTTTCCAGGGCAACGATACGCTCATCTTTGGCCTGAAAGTGAAATTAAACGTTACAACTGAAGCGGGCAGCAATGCCTGATGAGCCCCGAATACTCCCATGCTCAGCGAATGTGATGCTTGTTATATGTGCTCTTTAAAATCAAATCCTAAAGCTCACTTTAAAACTTGTTAACTGCCTTTTTTGTAGCATTTTTGTCTTCAATAAAAAGTCTCAAAACTTCCGGTTATAGCTGCATAGAGTTCGGACATATGTTTTTTATAAATTAGGTCAAAAGTCCCTTAAGAGTCGCTTAAATGTCCGTTGATTTATTATTCCTGTGTTTTCTCCATATTTGTTGTTGTTGTTCTGTAATATTGCACTAAATTTATATTAATAAAATAAACAAAAACTAAATTTCAAATACACGCATATAATTGACCTTTGGCTCGAAACACATAACAATCCACATCAAATGTAAATAGTCCTGTTAATATTCAATAAGTTTTCTGTCCTAACACACTCAGTCTCTCCATTTTAATTCCAAGGCATGTATATTTGTCACCCCAATTTAAATGATACTTAAATCTGCAATTTATCCAATGCATCAAAACAAAATATTTTTTTACACCCTTGATATTTCCCCTAGATCGCTTGTTCATTAATGCTCTATCAACAGTGCTTGTATTGTTCAGGTACAGTAGTATTGATTGACGCTTTTTGACACTGAGCATGTGCTAAGCAGTTACAAGCTTATTGCTACAAACCGCTAGACAATGGCCCCAGTTCGGCAGTCACATCAAAGACCTTTGAAGTCAAACTGAAAAGTTGCTATCGCTGTTGCTAACAGCTTGCAAATTAGGAAGCCTGTCTGATTGTTGACGTCACACCGTCAGTCTTCTCAGTTTTAATAGGTGTTAAAACTAAAGTGGTTTGTTAATAAAAAAATGGATTTGAATTATGCTCAGGTGCATTTAGATACCGTTCCTCTTAATGACACTATGAAATCTTACTTAAAATAGGACCATACATGCTATTAAAACATATTAAATAGGAACAAAATATATATCTTTAACTTCAAAACACAAAATCTGTAAAATTTAACTTTGTAAACAAATGACAGCACCTAGAACAGGTCAACCACTGCGATCTCCCATAAAAAGCAAGCGTCTTTCGATACTGTTTCTTATCATTGTTTGGGTTATGACGTCATCTTAGGCTGGTGCACGCACTATTGTTCTTTACAAACATATTGAGCAATCTATTTCAATCTTAATTTTGATGAAATATATTTCATTTAAAGTTAGAAAAATCTAGAGTATATCGATGGAAAAGGGGTACTGGCAATGCTCTTAAACCCAAGATTGGAATATGTTTGCCCTGAAAGTAGCGCATTCAAATAGTGATAGTTTTGCTTGTATAACATGATTTTGTGGCTTTATTTACTTTAAGACGATGTCTACTTAAAATGCATATATTTTCGGACAGTCAGGTTATTTTTTTAGCATCTTGTGAAAAAACGGTATCGAAGATAAAACGGTATCTGAAGAATAAGGAATAACTATGAACTGAACAAAATATTATAAATATATAAGTAAAATAAATAAATTAGTTATTATACAGGTTGTTTAATGAATACAACAATAAATATACTTTGTGAGTTAATATCTCATTTTGCAAGTAAGCTCAAAAGCCACTCGCAATTCTTGGGAGTGGCTTTTTTCCTTACATTCGAACCCTGTATTGACACTCAAAAATCTTTAAGCTACGGTCTTGTCCATCAGCATGGGTCATCAGCAATTGTCTGTCATGAATCACTGAGTTAACCAATAATCTGAATAAACAACATTGTTCAAAATGCAAAAGCAGTTGTAACACTAGAACAACACAGATTCACAATTTGCCCAAACCCAATGCCAGAAATTGATATTGATAACTTTGTCCCCTGACCCTGCACTGCAGTAAAATCAAGAATCCATTATCTTGGATTTGTGACAGTAAATGTTTCTCGACTTACGCGTGAATCTCGCTCAAGCTTTTTGTTTTTCTCCTGGAGAAAGTCAGATTTATCAATACCCAGGGGCATTGTCTGGACAACCGCTTTCAACTGGAAAATTGTATTATTTTAGACACTTGGAAGTATTGTTTACATTGGTATCAGGGGAGGTAACTCTTGTATCAATACAACCACCACGTTACACTACAAACATACAAATAACTTGAAATTACCGAAATCTTAATTTCTACCTTGATGATTTCGGTATTTCCAGTAACCCACACAAATTTTGATATACTTTGTTCACCGGTGTTTGAAATAGAGTATATGAAGAGTGTCAAGAACTGGTCAAGCGAAGTAATGACAATACACAATAGTTTCTAATTATTTTATTTTACGTAAATTTTGTTGTCTTTCACTGTTTTATTAGTGAAATGAAAGTCTGCTACTTTCTCGTTATCTAAGCAATGTCGATCTAGAAGGTGACTGGGCATTTTTGTTGTATCAAATATCAGGTCAATAGAGAATCTCTTTTAATACGACAACAGAATGCAGTAATTAATGCTATGGCAAATAGTCGGTATTATTATTTCTCGTTACGACTATAAATATGTAATAACTGAATTTTTAATCTATCGGGAATCATAGCATCGTAGGAGCGTTCGATACCTGAACTTTCCAAACAAATAAATATTCTTATGGAAAAGGATAGTCGAAACCCAATGATCTCTATGTGTGAGATAGATCTGACATGCAGGTGTAATAACTGGCTTCATTGGTACATTTGTAACTAACCGAATCGAATTTTCCGCGATAGGTGGAACTAGTTCCGTTAATTGAAAACCGTTAATTCTGCTAAATTGTTTCTCGAGTAAAATATTGACCGCCTGCATGTGATGAGAATTAAGTGTTTTGTTATTTACTATGTCGGATTTGCCTTGTCTTGTATTTGGCAGTTAACTCGAGATTTTTGTCCAGTGCAGAACTTCCTCGACTTCAGTATCGTCTATACTGAAGTTAAATTACTAAATCGTCAACAATGCTTTTTTTTCAATCTACATTTTTTGCATTTTTTTCAAGTTGAGACTCTAATTAAGTTATCTTGGCATTTCAAAACAACTAAATCATCTTTAGTGTTCAACTATAGATGATGTTCTCTTGTTCTGGATAATCCACGATACTTGAAATCCATTGACACAGAACAAATTTATTTACTTACTAGTATATTTCGACTGTATCTCACAGTCTTCATCAGCTATATGATGTTTGGTCACATGAATCAAGGTAGGTCACATGAATCAAGGAGAGCTGTGTATAGTGGAGGGCGATCCAGGCTGTCGTTCCTGTTCAGTGATGGTCGCCGCTGTTATATGTTGATGGCGTCCTTAACTCTGCGTGTCCCAGCATAGCTGTTTTAAATCCCTGCCGGCACGAAGTTCCACGTGACCATAGGCAAACACTTGGCGAGATATAAAATCGTGGACATGCACATGATAAAAACGTTGACAACGTAAAATGCTTGCGTTGATTACTTATTTATTTAATATAAAACTAAAATGTTGTACAAAATAAATCTTCAATCTCCTCATAATCGTCTCCCCTGAAAACTTCCAAATCTGTAAGTTTTTAACTCGTGGTTGCAGTGGTAACTGAGAAGAGTGCCAATGGGTACCGAGTTGGACCCGGCCACATGTTCTTTAATGCGTGTGCCTAGTTGTCTAGCCGTTTACCTGCATAGTCTTCGTCAGAGTTTTCACATTTACTGTAGTATACTACTCCACATTTTTTTGAGTTTCTCAGTTTTCTCCTTAACGTTGGTTAGTTGTGATCTGATGGAATTATATGGTTTGTGATACATACTGACACCATGTTTTTAAACACCCTGTGCAAGGCTTCTGACCTTCCACGCACATATGGCATTCCAATGTTTGTTCTAATTGTTTGAAATTTTTTGCTTTGTTCTTGTGTTGTTGTTGTGGTTGGGGTATAGTGAACATCCATTCTGGGTGCTCGTTGGCTCGCAAGGCAGTTTTGACGTATTCTATTTCTTTCATTTTGCCTTCATCCCCGGCAACTATTTTGTTGGCCATGTGGAGTAGGGTTCTTGCCACTGAACGCTTGTGTTTCAAATGATAGTTTGAACTGAATTTCAGGTATTGGTCTGTGTGTGTAGGCTTCCTGTACACCGTCACCCAGGTGGAGCCCCATAGTCCACATGTAGACAGGTGTCCATAAGCGGAATCTTACCGTCCTACTCCCTTTCTGATGTGAATTATATATTTTCATAAATAGAGTTCAGATGTTGAGAGAATGCTTCAATGTTGTATTCATGGAGTTTGGTCATGGTATCATCAACATATCTAAGCCATATGGATGGAGAGCTGCGGGCTGTGTGACGCGCTTGTCTTGCGAAGTGTTCCATGTGTCTTAGTTTTCTAATGTTGCGACGCTTAGTTATCTTGGTATGTTAATTAAAGTACGAGTAATTCATCGACGATGTTATCAATATCAATTTTAGGGATTTTTCCAATTGCGACTTCGAATTATCTTGGAATGTTAGTTTAGTTTCATTCAGACTTACGAGATTGACTATTATTTTCTTCGCGTTTCTTCAGAATAATTTAGGAGTAGATTCCTGAAATAGTAAGGACTTTTTAACTGTACTTTTAATAGCACCCACAGTTTCTGAAGTATTTGTTTCAGTTTTGGTCATTACTAACGAATACTTTAAGTTTTAATTGCGGACTCAGCGACTGGAACAATTTCGTCTTAAATGTCACGATCGCCTTTTCAGTCCCTTTTCGTACCACACTTTGTATTGTGTTTAGGACGAGCTTTTCGTCTACGTTTACTGAGATAATACATCTTTTTATCAGGTATAGGCATTCCTACGGCAAGCATAGCAGCTATGATATGGTAACAGCGCGATGGTTGATGGACAGTTACATGTTTCGTTTGGAAATAGTGTGACTAGTTCTTACCTTTTTTGGACCCCTTTGCCAAGAAAGCGCCCTATATATATAGTACTAAAACAATGCCGTTATTATAAAGTGTATTGATAGCCAATGAAACTTGTTAACGACTTTCTTTTTGTAATTGATCCGGAACGTTTGTGTTTTCGAAAAACTTCGCCGTATTGACCGTGTGTTCTGACATACGTGACCTACTGGGAACTGAGAGCGGCTACGTTAGTTTTAACTAAATCAATTATCTTGTCCGGTTGCAACATGCTTCAGGAAGTTCGACGGTATCTGGATCTTTTTTTGTATAGCTTAATCGCGATACGTAGTACCGGTAAATACTGGAACATTCAGTTTCCCCACAAAATCCACGGTAACGTTCAGTTACCTTGTTCCATTGCCAGTAGCTAAAAAATAAAACTATACACACGTCAATTTTCTTCTCTTTAACATCAGTAAGTCGCCTTAAGTATGCATTGATCGTTTCTGCGCTATTGTTCGTAATGCCGGAATACGGATTGTAATCATCATACTTGTCATAAATCAGTTTGTCATTTGTTTTAGCACTGCATGATAAGTAAGCCAAAACTCTAAGTCTTTTACAATGTGGTTCTAGTATAGTAACACTTTACTGGTTGTAAGGCAATTTCCGAATGCGTTACCAATCCAAATTTATCTGTCCATAATAGCACAACATTTTGATTTTGACATCTTCGGTATTTTAGACTTACATGTAATTATTTAAAGAAACTGTTCCTGACATTATTGATATGCTAATTATTTCATGAATCATAAACGCGACTGGTATAATAGTTCTTTATTTGAACATCAAATGTTGAAAGAATAGGGTTGAAACGTAAAAATCCCCTAAACAAAAAGTAGTGTCATAATACACAAACTGGTTCGTCCTTTAGATTCAAAATCATAATTTGAATTCTTCAAATATTTCATTGTTTCACCAAAACCCTCCAGATCATGTATAGTTTAAATACTAAATGAAATTACATGTATCTAACTGGGCCCAGTTGCTCAAAACTTTAACGGCCAATTAAGCTAACAGCCTGTTAACTTTAGATGTAAATAACATGAATAA
This sequence comes from Congeria kusceri, assembly GCA_027627225.1. Lineage (NCBI taxonomy): Eukaryota > Metazoa > Mollusca > Bivalvia > Myida > Dreissenidae > Congeria > Congeria kusceri. Next base: position 84,591,232 of record CM051024.1, read on the forward strand.
AAGCAGCAAATTGTTTATCAAACATTGTAAAATTATTCCAGTTTAACAATTTATATAGAAAAAACGAACAGTTTGATATTGTTATTTTAAATTTACATGAATATCTTCATCAAAATGTTAACGTCTGTTAGCTTAATTGGCTGTTAAAGTTTTGAGCAACTCACCCCTAATCGACAAACATATGTAAACCATATAAAGAATCATGCGATAATTTGTTTTCTCCCGAATATACGCCTGAATATTTTTTACCTGTTCCTAGTTACTGAGGTGCCTAGCAATATTTTCTCATGATTTTCGGAGTTTAAATAGTTGTAAACATTCTGCGTGTTTTCATCGTTCCTACTCTTTATCGACTGAATTACAGTTGTTGTCGGTGTAGTCGGTGATGATGAAGTTGCTGTCGGTGTAGTCGGTGATGATGACGTTACTCTCGGTGTAGTCGGTGGTGATGAAGTTGCTGTCGGTGTAGTCGATCAGTGATGATGAAGATGCTGTCGGTGTAGTCGGTTATTATACAATTGCTGTCGGTGTATTCGGTGATGATGAAGTTGCTGTACGATACTCGTCCTATCCTATATTCGCCGTTTTCTTATTATGTCCACAGTACCGAGTTAGGTCAAAACGTACCATGACAAAACGTAGTTTTTTTTTGTCAAAACGTACCAAAAATTGGTCGAAACGTACATTCCTGATCTCTATTCCTTTATTTTCTCGTTGTCGTTTATGAACAAGCTTTGAACTTTATTGATAAGTCGTGGCCCATAAGGGCGTGTGACAACAAAACAAAATACCAAATAACAGCAATGGCATGTAAATGGCACAATTATTACAACAAACATATATATCAATGAAGAATGGAGAATGAGAAAAAAATTAAGCTCAATGGACATCTTAATTTTTGCATGAAAGCATAAACAATTAGGGCAAAGTCACCAAGATTCGAACGAAGGTTGAATGCTTTCTACGCGCTGTAATATGTTAACGTACGTAAATATTTTACACAAATAGATGCGTGTTTGTATCATAGAAAAGACATTTTAAACGCGTTTTAACAGGATTTGTTGGTATTTCGGTTGGTTGTATATTATAAAAAACAGTCCGATAAAGATACACTAAAAATACCATGGTTCGGACGTTACAACTAAAGTTCGGACAGCCTATTCCGAGCTTCGGACGCTATCGTAAACACTTGGCCTATGCCGCTTAGGCGATTTACTTAGTTAGGTCTACTTTCGATTCGGAGTCTATTTATTAAATAGCAGTATTGTCACATATACACACCCAGTATGCTAAGACGGTTCACTGCCAACACGTGTGTTTTCTGCAAATACGAGAATGGAGCAAAAGAGCTCCATAAATAGGAACAATTATCGCAAAATTAACGTCAGCTGATATAAATGTACTAGCCCCATCCCCATTGTCTGAAGCTTGGAGAATGCTGTCCGATGCTTGTTTGAAGTTGTCCGAACCATTGTAAATTCACCATTTTTTTATTTAGCGATGCAGTCGAAATAGAAAAAATGTATCAAAGAAAACTATATCAATCAAACACATAGTATTTTCATAAACAAACATAATTCAACCTTATTATTATGTCATCGTTAAGTAAATCAAGCTACATTTCAGTCAGAAATTGTTTTAATAAAAACGTTAAAAATGCGTTGTTCTTACAGCTATTTACAGCTTATACCATTCAAAGTTTGGCGCCTTTTTACCCGGCGTTAATCTTGTAGGGGAGACAAATAGTGGCAGATAATCATTCATAAAACGTCCGAACCATGGTATAAAGTATCGATTGTCCGAATCTTGGTGAATTTGCGCAAATATTTTTACCACGTACTTGAAATAGTTATCTGGAAATATTTAATTTCGTACATTTAAAACGGACATTTTTTTTTTTTTTACAGAAGATTGATAATTTAAGCAAAGTCGCCATAGCTGTAGAAATCATAAGTTTAGATTATTTTTTATCATACCACTATGCTGATATCGGCTTGATACAAAGGTGTCTGATATATTTTTTTTATATCAGACCACTAGCGTTTATATCAGTCAATGTTTGGAGGTACGTCATATTATTCGGAAACAACTATAAAGTCAACAGTTTCAGTAAAAATATATCAGAATCAACAAAACAAACAATTTGATACCAAGAACGTATATAGTTTATTATTTTAAATCGTCATAAATCACAAAAACGATATTTTTTTAATATTCACATAAACCCGCACTTAGTGATAGATGGTAGTGATATGAAATCATCTATGGAACACAATAAATCATCCATACAAACTTATTTCAATACATTCATAATAAATGCTCTAAAAGTCACTGCACAGCATCAGTTTATGTTGAACCAAAAACATTTTTACCAAAAATTGAACACACTATAGTCAAATACTGTCAATATTGACACGATCTTGGAAATGTCAATTTCAATACACAACTCCAAAATGGCGTCTCGGCGTTGTGTGTTCTCCGATAAAAGTGATCGTTTCAATCCATTTCAGTTCGCATTTTCAGTATTTTAGGAATGAGCATGTGTGTAATCTATGTATTCGTAGTGAAAACAGTTCACTTATCGTTACGAAATGTTAATAATAGGGTGTTATTCAGTCAACTTTTAGAAATCCATAATTACATGTACGTGAACGTGTAAAAGTCGGCTCATCAAAATCAGCGCCGCCCTTAGTTTTTATTTACATACAAATCAGCTCGTTTGGTGATATTTTACGAAAAATGTGGTATGATAAATAGAAAAACAGGTTACTGCCTGGTCTTGTGTAATATATCAGGTTCGACACAAGACCAGGCAGTAACCTGTTATTCTCTATACAACATAAGGATATTGATAAAGGTATTTCTTTGAAATAAGAACATACAAATAGATAATGAAATTCATCCCCTAACAAATTATTGACTGATACGCCTATCAAATCAGTTAAAACTATACAGTACACAGAGCACATTAGCCGAACGAGTTTGATCTTTCAATCGTGCATTTAGGTTAATTCTGGCTTTGGTGATTTGTGGTATTTTCAAGGGATACCTTCCTGTCCAATGAAAAACATGTTTACATTAGCCAACCGGCGGGCATGAAAACGAAAACAAATCCATCTGGAACCTGGTTGAAATGGTTTTCAAGCTTTTAAATGATTATTTTTGGCAAAATGGAAGATGATTCATTTAACGAGGTATGCCAAGCTGTTCGCGTAATAACTGAGTATCTTACATGGTTTGCCTTTTACTAAATAACGTCGTATGTGCAACTTTCTGCAGGTTGAATCTTGTAAACATTGCAAGGGGAATAACTTGTCTTAAAGAGTGATTTAAATTTAATAGTAAAGCAGCTGCAGCTGCGTTTTTATGTACAGCACTAAACATTAATATTATTTGATGCTCACTAAATATATCTTTGACATACAATTTAATGTCTTGATTTGTGCTTATTACTTTATTTCACATAATTTCATGCCAATTAAATTCCTTCCTGAATACAGTAAGTTGGTTAAGGAGTTCCGGATCACTAACTACATTCTCGGTGTCACTATTTAGACATGAACGTATTTTCAAATTTCTTAATTATAGTTTAGAGGTCAGATACTTAAGGCACTGGATGCATTCACAATTTAATTTCTCATTTGTTACACAACCCAGAAAAATAGCACTATACATGCCTCACCAAGAGCGGTAGTTTTGGATAAATTCAAGGTATTATGGATCACGTGACAAAACACTCGATCGTCAAGGTCGGGGGTTGTTTCAAGCAAGTTTTTGACTGTCAAACTACAGCAGAACTGCATTATGAACATAAATACTATTATTTACTTGTTATTGTATATTGTGTGAAAATGACCCATTATGACCACACAGTGAGTTGAAACACCAAAATGATTAAAAAAAACTTTAATGTCAATACCTTGACATATCAAAGAAAACAAAATGTTATCGCATAAAAATAAGTGTAAAAACAAGTAAAATATGAATGTTACAGCAGTATGTTGTAACTAATACTGATCAGCTGCAATGTATATACATTATGTAACAGTCAATGTGTTGAGTGGCACATCAAAAAAGTTATGCATAGACAAAGTTTGAAGAAAAAGAAGCACATTAAATTATGACTAGTCAATGCCATTGACATAAGACAGAAACTGAAACAAATAAAGCATAATATCTCTTACATTTTTATATATTTTATATGTAAACAAATTCGTTCAACATTCAACACAATTCAACACTTTTTGTTGTCACACTTTAAACAGATGGTATATATTCAAGAGACATTAACCCGCCAGCTTGCATACCATTAAGTATTTCTTTCAGAGAACCAAATGTTTTTTCTGGATTTCCATTTGGGTAAATTATATAATGACACCCTAGCAGCACCCCACCACCAACTTCATGTTGTTCTGGCCAAGGATGTGAACTTGGAAATGGTTCACCATATGGTTCAGCTTTTACTGAACCACCTTCATCCAAGACAGATCTGAAACATGGTGCTAATTCCCTCGGTACATGACCTACAGGCAAACCTGCGACATCAACCAACTTAAGTTGCCGTTTGTTATCAGTTACCATATCATGGAATGAAGCATCGATTAATTCAAGCTCGGGTATCCATACAAGACATGCAGATTGGTCCTGGATGTTTGTGTATTCCCTGTCAACGTTTAACATTATTGGTGGGTCAGTCACAGGTGGTCTTATTTTGTAGTGATGGTACCCTTTTATGACACTGTTTTGCAGGTAGATGGTGGAATGTGCAAGTATGGACAGGTCTCTGCTTTCCTCTTCAGATGCCTGAAAATAGAAAACAACATAAATTATAACTTATAGTTTCACTAATAATCCAGGTCAAAAACAAAATAAAACTATTTATTATGCCCCTTTATGAGTTAAGTTATTGTTTCTAATATTTCTTTTATATAAATGTAATTGTTAATAATTAAGGTGTATAGTTAAAGTCCATATGCATATAATTATTACCATTGCACCCCTTCAAACCTATCTAGGTGCTGTTATTGTAACAGATGTTCAGTGTAAATAAGCATATTGTCACTGTTTTTTTTACATAGGCCTATGACTCACATTCTGGGCATATAAACTGTGCATCTTTAGCCAAACTTGAATCAGGGGCATCTACACAGCAGTCCTTGTGGATCCATCCATCACAACTATCACACTGAATCCAAAGACTTCCTGTTGTCAAAAATTGGTCTTCTTTCCATGTCATGTGACACCCCATGCAGGAAACATTTTCACTACCATCTCCCTCCATATCATTGATGGTTTCTGTTTCAGATTTTGAGTTTTGTCCCTGTTTTTTTGGTTTTGATTTTCGTACCTGTTCTTTTGATTTTGATTTTGGACCAGGTTTTTTCTTTGTTCCCTGTTTGGACTGTTTTAAGTATTTGGATTTTGCTGATTTTTCCTTGTAAGCAAATTGTCTAACTTTTACAAGTTCCCTTAAAGCCATTTTTCGAATGGATTCTGGTGACGTCAAGTTATCTGGTAGTTCTAGAGCTCGGCGCTTACGCTGCTCCACTTTTTTGGTCAGGTCCGGCTTTGGAAACACCAACTTGGCTTTTAGTACATTGGAAATTGATGTGCCTTCAGACAGGCTGCTGGAGGTGCATGTTATTGTTGCACTGGTTGTAGAGACATCTGTTTCTAAATTTGAACACGCCACAACAGCAAGCAACTGTAGGCTACTATAAGTTGTATCAGCGCTAACAGCAGTGTTAGGAGTACATGGAGTACTGAGGCTTGTTGTCTCTGTGCTAGTTGTATCAGTAGATGTGATCGTTGAGACACATGGTGCCCTGTTTGATTTCATATACAGCTTCTTATAAACTGCAAAAACAGGAGACTGTCCTTCTACATCGTAATTTTCCTCTATTCGTCTTTGGTATTTTGCCCGCACGGGTGTGGCCAGGGCATGTTCAAGTGCTTCTAGAGCTCCAGTACAGTCTTTCGTGGATGAAGATTCATGGGTCTGAGCCACTTCCTTTACTGTTTCCTGGGGTTGGGACTCATCTGTGAAGGTTAGTGCTGGCTTCAGCATATGGGATGTTATGACTGTGCTGTCAACTGGGTATATGCCAGAACTTCTGAAACTGTTAATGACGGTCAACGGTTTGTAGAAAAGCAGGAAGGCCTCCTTTAATAGTTCTGGAAACTTCTCTTTTCCTGGGGGTGCACCTGGAGCTTGTCTGGTATGTCGTCGCAGCACATCATGCCACCGTTTTTTCAGGGGTCCAAACACTCCAACATCAAGAGGCTGCATGAGGTGGGTTGCATTCGGAACCAACCTGTACAGCTCGATGCCTTTTGACATGGCAAACTCAAATGCGGACATATTCACGTGGCTACTCACACTGTCTATGAGGAGGATTACTGGTCGTTCAACCCCACAGTGTTTGTCGAAATGCTGTAAAAAGGACTTAAATGACACTGAGTCCATCCATCCTTTGGCAGTGTATGTAATGCCACTGTTTTCTATCGCTCCAGTCAGAGGGTTGTAACCACAAGGAGGGGGGTGTGGATAGATGAAGTAAGGTGGCAATATTCTTCCATCTGCAGACCCGCAAAACATGACAGTGAGCCGCTGTTTGCTATGTCCTCCAGAAACATGAGGCACTTTTGCAGAGTCCTTCTTAAGTGGACCTATAACTTTCCCAGCTTTACTCCCAAGGGCAAATCCAGATTCATCTGCATTGTAAATGCAAGTTGGACGATCAATTAGTCCTAATCGGAACAAAAAGTCACGGTAGCGTTTGTACCAATTGTCTACAGATTCTTTTGTGAGTTTTGCTCGGTTTGATTCAATGGGTGTTTCCTTGCGCACTTGTATGATGTGGCTGTTTCTTATCATGAACGATTTGTACCAATCGTAACTTGGTCTGTTATTGCTAAAAGGAGTTTTCCGTTTTTCTTCAACTACTACCTCTTGAATGAAATTCAGAAAATCACCAGTAGTAAGCCCCATACCACGTTCTGCCATCTCCTTCAACCAGTTAGCCATGGCCTCTTCTTCTTTAGTACTGAACACAGTCTCTGGCCCATTCCTACTGTCTATTTCTACTTCCACAGATAACCTTCGTTGAAGGTACCCATACGAAATTCCATAAGTCTCCGCTGATTTTCTAATGGATACCTTTTTGTGTTCCACTGCATACAAGGCTCTTCGTACTCTTTCCTGTTTTCCAGGTGAGTTTCTGTACTTGGCCTTGAGCTTTTTCGCAAGGCTTTGGGCAGGGCTGTGCTGGGTTTTTGCTGTTTTCTTTGGCCCCATGTCTGAAATGTAACGGGGTAATAAAAATTAAACTGTGTATGCAAATCATGAAATCACTAAGCAGGACTTACTCTGCCATTCGATGAAAAGCGTTACAAACGCTTTATTATTTTTCCAATTTCGATTGATGATTATCAATAAATGAACATATATTTTTAACATTTTTCTTTATCAGGAGTGTTATTTTGCTTGTTTGAATATAATGCATACATTCTTTTTTGAATACATTACAATTTTTTTGAAAATTGTCATTTTCCCAAAATGTTAACAAGTCCCTTTAATCTTCATAAAAGAACAAAAAAATAAAGGATTTTTAAACATGGAAAGGTAAATTTGGCTAAGGAAAATCCTGAGCCAGGGTAAGCCCTGATAAGGTATAAACATATTAAATATTATAGAAAACTTGTATAATACATGTTAAAATGAAAAACAAATAAATAAAAATGATAATTATTTAAAAAAAAACACTAAAAGTAACTGTTAGATCACTCTTTACACTAAAAATTTTCATTTTCCAACATTTACAATCAATGCATGTGCACAGAATAGTCGATAACAATTTTTATACTGTTTTGAGATGACCCCCTATAAACACCTCTATCACGCACAGAGGTGATCCGAAATTAATCGACATGGATTGGAATTAACATCATTTTATCTGCAATTATTGCTCAATTGCACCCAACAAAGATATTTTCGAAAAATATACACATCATGCAATCGAAAACTACCAAAAAACATGCCTTTACCTTGTGCATTTATTTGCAAATCGCCAAATTATCGCGCGTCTGGTTTCCCGGAATATCGCGAACACCGAAAATAAATTGCACCGTGAAAATTGCATACTGTTAAATCGAGGCAATGCGGCAACTCGCGGCTTTGAAATTTCTTTAAAATGTTAATACATGATTTATATTTCATATGACAAAAAAGAAATTTTAATTTAAGTACTCGAATATAAGTTTATGTGAAATTGATTTTTTATGTGATCCGGAACTACTTAGGATCCGGAACCCCTTAAATGATTGTATCGTCAACTCCTCTAAATTCGTGACTACCATCAATTTGTGGATGTTGTTATTGTCATGTGACCGTCTACTGCATTTTCCCATGAGCATACAATGCTGTGGGAATTTATATCATGGAAAAACCAGTCAATTTCAATTCAATATTTATTTATTGTCGGAAGTAGTAAACATGATAACATAAGCTATGTATAGCTTTTGACAGACTATAAATATAATCGCATACTACAGACATAATGTTAAGAACTCCATTTAAAACAGTTATAAACAGGACATGTAATAATAATATATCTTTACAAAGCACATATTGAGCATAACATTAGTGTTAAAATACTAAGTCTAGAATGCATAAAACATGTTAAATACAGCACTGTAAAACACATATGAAGATATATACATTTAAGAATATTAAATCTACAAATAAACAATGCATGTTGCATAGCATTACAAAGCATATATTAAGCTATATTATTTATATTTGAAGCACTACAGCTCACGCGAAACCAACAAAACACTCGGCTACGCCGCGGACATAATTTTTCTACCGCGGCGAATCGCCGAGGCACTCGGCATCGATCCGCGGAATGCCGCCGTGTCCATTCAACACTCGGCTACGCCGCGGACATAATTTTTCTACCGCGGCGAAATGCCGCACGCCACGGCGAATCGCCGTGGCACTCGGCATCGATCCGCGGAATGCCGCCGTGTCCATTTACGCGGCGGGACACTGAGGAGAAATTTTACACTTTATACATGTACAATGTACATGTATAGTGTGTAACTGTACTGTCTGCATATAGGCATGTTCAAACAATATGTTATAATTAGGAGATAATTGTCATCGCTAACAAAACAACATTTAAAGTTATTGGTACAATTAAATCTTGGTTCTTGACGTGGCTTCAAACTGCTAATTATCTCAGCTCAAACATGTTGGCGAAAACAACATCTATGTGCGAAAACGGCTACTTTGCGTCCTGCACGTCTTGTATTTACATTTTAAAAGTTCATCATGTCAAAATAAGTATTAACACCAAATTAAATTGCCCTCTGATATAAGTTTCGTATCTTGATCAATATCAGTTGCAAAACGATCAATTTATAAAACGCTGACTTTGTCGACAATGACGCTCCACCCACTGAATTTCGGCTGACACGCTGACCTCGCGTTATCTGTATATCTTTTGCGGATTGTAAAGTTCACATGAATATTAATGCGCATTATTTTTAGAAATGATGCAATTTTCCCACGAATTTTGAAGTGTCTTTCTAGGTCATTCCGTGTGCTTAGCGCTAGTTTCATATATTTTAGTTCAAAGCTCCTTTGTAATTATAATTTTACAGAAACATTTCCAACTTTCGGAATTTAATTTTAACTGCTGCGTGATTGTACAATTACCAAAGAAGTACCTTATAGTATTTTTTAAAAATTAAAGCATGGTAGTTTATAAATGTTGTTATTTTTTCGTTTTGTATACCGCGTTACTAATTTCTGTTTCATTTTCAGAGCTCAAAGTGTGTGGCTGACAGTTTTTTTTATACTTTCAGTGAAGGTCAACGTAAGTCGTGAACGGAATTAAATATATATATATACGTAGATACATGTACATGTAAATGCTATTTTTTTATAACAAAATTACAGTTTTAATACATATAAATATATATATACATGTACATAGAAATACAAAATTCAAAACACAAATATCAAGTCACAAAAACTGTCATACATACATGTAACAAAACAAATCAACAAACTTATGCAACAGAAAACACAACTATATTTACATATCAAAATATGTTAAGTCAGTCATGTGTATTTATTCCACTCCAAGGCAATGTACCTTTTTTATGAAAAAGTTTTATGGTTTTAAGTACTCATAGCAATAAAAATATTCATTAAAATGGTAAAGATCGCAAAGCTATTCCACAACAAAGTTTTTATTGCTAGTTGACAGGTCTATATTTAGCAAAGCACATGGTCAGTACAAGCACGCTTTCCATGTACTTTCCATGTACTTAAAACAGAAAACACAACTATATTTACATATCAAAATATGTAAAGTCAGTCATGTCATCTTCAAACATGTCTCCTTCGGCGCCGAACACTTCAGGTTTCTTGATCGCTTCTTTCTTTTTTTCTTTCCTTCTGAGGCGTTCGTTTATCCGCCCCACGACTGCCACAATTCTATACATAAGTTCGCGTATTACCTTTTAGAATGGGGAAACTTGATGTTAAATCAAAACTTGAAATGATATCTTTGTACAGAAGTGGGAACTAAACTAAGCGTATTATTTCAACCCTAGCGTGTAAAGGTGTAGTTATTTCCAGGAATCAGGTGAATTACTGGATTAGATCGTACGAAAGTGGACGCTTTTCATATGGTGAACTTAATGAACGTCATGATACGGGAGCACCTAAGAAGTTGTTCCAATGTGACATTGATATAACCCGAGAAACATTAAGCCATGATCCTAATGTTAGTAGTACGGACATTCATAAAAAGTTGGTTGAAAAAGGAGCGGCATTCAGTCTGTCTACTACAAAACGCGCCATTAAGATTGCTGGGTTTACAAGTGCAACTCCTAGGTATGCACAGCTAGTAAGCGAAGCGAACAAGATTGTAAGAAAAGCTTTCTGTGAGAGTCTTCTAGAGGTTAACGACACATTCGACAACGTCATCTTCACAGACGAATCTTCTATTCAGTTACATTCCAATAAACGGACGTCCTACAGGCCTAAACAGTCGGTAAATAAATGCATGCCCAAGCCAAAACACCCACTGAAGTTACATGTTTGGGCAGGGATAAGTCGACGTGGACCAACGAAAATTACCATTTTTGAAGGCATTATGGACTCAGAATTTTATACCAATTCATTTTAGGTGATAACTTAGTACCTTTTATTCGCTCAACATTCCCCATATCACATAGATTTCAACAGGATAATGATCCAAAACATCGCTCACGAAAAGCTAGGGATTTCATGGAAAGAAATGGAATTAACAACCCGAAATGGAATTTAAAATGAGCCTTACTTCGCCCGTATGGATAATGTTGTCTCTTGAGCGAACCTGGAACTTCTTGTCCTCCAAGAACTGCACAATGAAGAACAACGTCTCCGTTGCCAGCAGCTGTCGCAGGGTCATCTTACACACCGTACACAAATAATCCTCACTACACACAAATATATCCTTATAAATAACAAAAAATACTTGTATTATATATTTTTAAGTTTAATTCACAGGTAACTGCTATATATGCAAATCTACATGTACATTGAGTCCATTCCAATATGAAAGTATATAAATGACCAAAACGAGACGAGTATATATAGGCATGTTCAAACAATGTGTTATAATGAGATGATAATTGGCACCGCGTCAATTAACAAAACGACATTCAAAGTTATTGGTACAATGGAGTCTTGGTCCTTGATGTGGCTTCAAACTGCTAATTAGCTCATCTCAAACATGATGGCAAAAACAACAGCTACATGTAGGTGCGAAAAAGGCTTCTTTGCGCCCTGGACGTCTAAAAAGAGAAGCAAACATATGTAAGTAAAAAAAATGCATCAGGTGTGAAATACACAAAAATGGGGGCTATGAAAATTAGTCACACCTATTGTAGGTACTGCTATAAACATTGTTAAATGTTTTACTTCAAATAACACGTTTGAACTTGACCTAAATACTAATTCGGAGCAAAGAACACGTGTACGCTGTAGCGAACGCCTAGTAACAAAGTTATTTTTAGCAGTCGGTGTCGAAAATCTATAATAATTTTTACGTGACATAAATTTACCAAATAATACACTTATAACAATTAGATTATTGTGAACCGGTGCCAAATGCTATATATTTTTTCATAACACAAAATTTTACCACAGAAAATATTGATATCACAACAACTGCAACAATATAAAAATGTAAATTTTATGTATCACTTGAGAATGTCGCAAAAACGGGTTTTAAATCGAATTACGGCAAGTTTTACGTACACTGTACTTTGAAAACAACAACACAGTAAAAGTAATTGTTTCGGAATATACATGTACATGTAATTGAATTATTTAACAAGATGATACGCGGGATGCCTCGGCATCATGCCGCGGATTTCCTCGGCGAACAGACGCGGATTGCCGCGGCGAACAGACGCGGGTTGTCTCGGCGAATAGACGCGGATTTCCTCGGCGAACAAACGCGGCTACGATGGTAGACTCCGCGTCGACTCGCTGCCTTTGAACGCCGCGGATCGCGGAATTTGTTGGTTTCGCGTGAGCTGTATATTAAAAAGCACTTATTTAGTTTTTTAACACTATGTCTAAAGCATTAACAAAAGAGAGTTTAATGAAGCATGCAATCAGCCATAGTTAGGGAAGAAGGTCAATTTTTGAAGAATTAAAAAACATAGATTGTTATATATCACTGGAAAGCTCTTGAAATTTGTAGTTTAATGCAGTTTATTTTAATCTGTTATCTCTAACGATAAGAAAATTACAGCATTTTGAAATTTTGAAAAGTACACTGTTTTCTGCCGCTCATTTCACAAAATTATACATGTACATCTACATCAAGAGGACTTTTCAAGTTTACTTTTCTACATATTTTTTTTACAAAATTTACAATGCACCCCTTTTAGTGTAAGTATAATCCACAAATCAAAGTGAATTGGAAATGTGTAACAGCTTACCATTAAATCAATATTTGAAGGTCAGTCTGTTCAAGGTCAGCATCAAGGCAATGATACGTATACACAGTTTCAGGCTCACAGTCATACACTATGTTGAACCACTGTGGAAATGCCGGCACCTAAAATGAGATATTGTTTTTGTCATGTATCAGTCTTCGAATAAACTCACTTGCCCCATGCCTGGGCAAGAAAATTCTGATTCGGGCAAGTAAATACTACCAACTACTTGCCCAAATGGGCGAGTGAAAACTATCAGCAAAACTTAACAATTTTCAAGTGTGTTTAATTATCTCTGCAAAAATGACTTATTATTTACAATCTAGGCATAATGACTGTTTATTATTATCAACATACCTTCAATTTTGCCAATTTTAGGGGCAAGTAGAAATGAGTTCAGGCAAGTAAGATTTTCAAGTGTCTTGAAAAATGTTATGCAATGACTGATGTATTTGCCAATGCATTCTGTTACTTATATAGTGGATATATCAATATTTATCTGAAATAATATGCAGTCATTGTTATTACTGTTGTTAGTGTTATTATTCTTAGTAAAACATGCAAATAGTTATTCCAACAATTAAACTACGAGTAAAATATGCAGTAAGTTATACAGATTAAGCACTGCTATAGTTAATCACCTGTGATATAACTCTTCCATTGTACCATTTCCCAACTAAGTGACCATCTTCCTCTACCATCTGTCTGTGCTTCACCCTCTTACCCACTAGCATGTGTCTGTTACTGTTGTTTTCAGTGTCTTTAACAATAGCTTGTTTCACTAGTGTTTTCAGGTTAATAATAAGTTCTTCAGGATTTAAACTTTTTCTTGCTTTCTTCCCATCCACTGATTTTGTAAAATTAAATGTACTCTTATCATCTGTCACTTGTTTAAGCACTTGTTTGCGAAATCTTAGCTGGGATTTTAAAACTTCCACCTTTTCAGCACTTGTTTCGTATGTTGCAATCATATCATCAATCTCCCTTTCACTTTGCCAAAGACCGTGTCTAACAATACTGTTTGTATATGCTTCCTGCTTTCTCAATCTCTCTCTGTCCTGGTTTTCTTTCTTTGCAATCTTTTCCTGTAAAGCTAACCGTCTATTATTCTCAATTTCCTTCAAACGTGACTTGAACTTTGATCTGAGTGTTGATACACCTTTAGATGCAGCTTTAATAAGGGCATTTCTCGAAGCTTCGTCTTTTGACTTCAGCCAATCTAAGGTTTTATTGTTCACAAACATTATGCATGCTTCGGCAGCCAGTGTTGATAAGTTTGGTTTTGTTCTGATCAAATAGTCAAGTTGTCCAAACATGCTTTCTGCAAATACTGATGTTTTGGGAACCCCTTTTAACTTCTGTTTCTGTTCTTCTGTCATGTTGGTATGATTTCCACCGGGTAAATGCTCTTTGTATAATTTTTGACCTAACTGGCACAAAGCAGCTAAAATTATTTCGAGATATGTCTGAACTACTTGATCAAAGTCTCGCGGTTGCAATAATGCATAGTACATCGGGTCTTTCTTGATCCTGTCTTCTCCAAAATTCAGTATCAAATTTCCAGAGAGAAAGTCATCTAAGTTATTTGCTACATCACTGAAATAAGTAATAAGCTCCAGGTATATGTTATTCATATCCATGATGGAAACATTCCTATCCTCTAAAAGTGACCAAAGCGGGCATGTTATAAACTTGCTTATTAGTCCTAATGCTTTCAGCCCAGCTAGATATTCAGTAGTTTTCAAGTCAAACAAAATACTCTTCAGCAATCTATTTTCTGCCCCATTCTTTTCCAAGAATTCTATCATTTTCCAGTCTTCGAAATTCGCATTTTTTAATTACTAGCCAGTCGGGCTTGTTACCTTACAATTTTAACTAGCCCGAAACAATTTTTACTAGCCCGAACTTATATTAATGAAAAACACAAGTTGCAACAACAGTTCATTATATTTATGGACTTTTCATACTTCTTTTTCGCCTCTTGCTTTTCATTATCTGCTTTTCGTTTCATTAAATTAATGGGTTTCCCAGGTCTGGCACCCTCAACATATTTCAGAGATTCCATAACTTGTTGTTGACATTGGAAAACGAAAGCGGACGTGGGGTACCTGATTGAAATAGCGATTGGAGCTCAGCATATTTTAATCGATTACTTCATAAAGGTCACAAATCGTAACAAAATACGACATTCGTATTTACTCGGCAATTTTCGCCAGGCATCTGTATACGAAAGATAATTCGTACCTACTCGGACATTTCCGTTTTGCTTATATCGGACAAACTGCTAAGACAATCGTTACTCTCCGGTAAGTCGGAATTCAACGATAGGATTCGATTGGATGTGTCACGACTAGGTGCGCGATGATGTTTTCTAATGTAATCCAATCGAAAATATGGTTGTAAACGAACGCTTTAGGGTGTTGTTGACATTTTCTACGTAGATTGAGTATTTATGAGATTATTTGATTTTAATCTCTAATTTCTGGCCATAATATTTTATTCGCCAGGCGGGCGATAATTATGGATTTTTTTGTTCGCCCGATTTTATTTTTACTCGCATTTGCGAACGGGCGAGTGCGAATTTCGAAGACTGATTTTCTCATGTAGGAAAAAGATTGATGCAGCATTTGAAAATAACACATTAAATCTGGATCCCCTGTATGACCTTAAAGGAACAGACTTCATATGTTGCTCAGTTAAAAAGTCTTTAACAAATGTCTGAAAACTACCCTGACAGCCACTTTTTTGGTCTCCCTGACAACCCTCACCAAATGCCTTTGAAGCAGTCCTTATGAGGCGACAAGTCCCTGGTTCTGCATTATTAGCAAACTGTTTATCTAAAATTGGCGACTCACCACTAAATATGGTATTTTCAACCTCGGCACAGCATTTCTGAGTAGTTTCTGCAAAATTAACCAATGAGTGCAAACCACAAAAGAAATTACTAAGTGTCTCAACTGAAGCCCTTTCTTCTTCTGTAAAATTGTCATATTGATGAAATATTAGAGACAGTGTTTCTTTCCTAAACTGTTCAAGTAGATTATTGAACTTGACCTCTGTGGCTGCTCTATCCGACATTGTTGCACTTATATGGCAAAGAATATCTTTTGAGGTCTGATTATCAGCTTGGGCACTTTTTTCATCTAAATCAAAAAGAATTTCTTTAAAGACATTCAGAGTATTGTCAGCTGATTTTGTTTCTATTTCCCTAATACCAAGAACCCAAAGATTGCCATCTCCATCTGCAGCTTCATAGCCCATGAATTTTGTTCCAAATTTTGATGTTTCGTCTGTAAGCAGTGTTGTATTTTGTTTGTTAGAAAACACTTCAATTAACTGTTCTTGCGCTAGACAAAGTCTTTGAAGATTCATTTCTAAAACTGTTGGTTTAGATGGCAGTTTATTGGCTTCTATGTTAGCTAGCTTCAACACAGAAGATACAACCGCTGAAACTTTTGATGCACTTACATTATGCTGTAGTATTTCGTAAACACATTGTTTGAACATCGGTGTATACCGTTTGCTTTCTTCATCATACACATCTAAAGTTCTCTTTGCAACTATATTTTCGTTAATTAAATCTTGAAGATATTCACATGAGTCTTTGAGTTGGCCAATTTCTATGTCTTTATTTTTCAATTGTTCTTCTAGATACTGTATTCTAGCTTCTCTGACTTCACAACATTCTTTATTTACATTTTCTTCTAGCCTTTTAATTTTCTCATTTGCATAATTTTCGCGAGCACTTCTTCTTTTTAATTTCAATCGTACAGACTGTAATGAATCTTTTTTTACTTCTAATTCATTCTGAACTTTCTGGTTCTCTTCTGACAGCTTAACAACTTTTTCACTTAACGTTAGAGTTTTCTCCTTTTCATTTCTAAGGGTTTGCCTCATATCAAGACTCTCATCTGAAGTCACTTTTAATGTTTGCTTACTTTCATGCACTTGGGGAAATTGGAAAGTGTCTGATAAAAACTTGTCATACTTCTCCCTTGATGATGGCCTACTTTTAGTTTTTTCAAAATTCAAGCATGTTTTGCTTAACTTGTTTAACTGATATTCATAAGCCTGCTGTGTTGGCTTAACTAATCTGTTATCATTGTCTTGTAAGTACTCAAAACATTTTTTCTTTCCATTTGTTTTTAAAAAACTATACACACTTTCATTTGATAATGCCATTTCTTAAAATTAATGCAGCTGGTATAGAGGAACTAAGTTTACATAAATAGTGTATAATATTACTTCATTTTTTTCTTAGATGGTGAACACGTACAGTTCTTAAGTTTTTCTTTCAGTTTTGCATTTTCTAATCTCAGATGTTCTATTGTTTCATTTAACAATGCAATTTCTTTCATATGCTCGCAACAGTTTTGATCACTAAGCTGTGTTAAAGAGGTGGACTGTGTTGGTTGAAAGTTATATAGTCCCTTGTTTGGATCTGCATAAATGTCCCACACCCTATCATATGATATGTCTTCTACATTAGTACTTGAGGGTGAGCTAGCAAACAGATCTTTTTGTGAGTCTACTGTGCACACAGAGGAGTAGGATGAGGAAGGAGATGCATCTAAAGTGGCATATACAGGTATAGTATCTTTGTTCTGAAAGCAAAGTTTAGCATCTACAATACTATAAAGCATTACAGTGTTCTCTGTCAGAGATTTTTTTTGGGGGGTAGGGGCAAATTTTAGCCAAATAAAGTCATTTTCCCCACTAGAAAAGTATGCCATTTCCCCCCTTAAATTCTCTATTGTTGATAAAAGTAAATGAATACAGTTTGTTTTATTACAAAAGCCCCGAAAAAAAATCTCTGACTGCACGGACATGCAAAAGACATGCACCCTTGGAAAAGACTATTTCTACATTCTACCATCATGCAATATTGGGCAATACAAGACAGTGCATGGTTAGTAATGGTTAGTGTTCTAGCTTATGAGTACTACAACTAGGTTATAGTAAGCATTTTTTGAAAAAAGATTAACACAGAATAACACAGAATAAGCATAAACATAGTCACAAAAGTTACCATCCTTTTACATTATCCTCGATTATGGAAAGTTTATACATACTCGGGGAGAGCATAATTAATTGTCAAGCATAAATAAGCATAAATAAGCATGTTAAGCACTAATATGGATTACACATACTTTGATACACACACAAAACTTACCAGTCTCCTATGTGGTATACGCCTTGCCGGAAAAATTGGACTTGTGCTTCCCCGCTGAGTCTCAGACTCAGGCTCTATTTCCGGGTCAGTCTCAGACTTCAAGAGTTCTCGTGATTCTGATGGCGATGTACGCAGTGTGTTGCCTGACAAATTAAATAGTTCACTATCACTTTCAGTCATGACTCGATGATGATATTCTGAAATCGTATAAATTAATCATATATACCCCAAAATGAAAAAAAAATGCACCATTCAATAATATTGACAATATTACTTCAATACTTTAAGTTTTGTATAAATGTACGACTTAAAAAGACAACATTAAACCTATTTTCAATACCTATAATACCTTTAACATTTACTAAAGACGTAAATGCAGGTTAAACAGCCGCAGTTAAATTATATCGACAGATTAACTGTCAACAACTTAAAAAATTAACGTTTGTTTACATCGCGAAAACCCATTAAATTTGACGTCTCCGTTGACTTCCGGTTATGGTCAATTTTTCGGGTGGGGTTGTGAAGAAATGTGATAATGTAAAAACAATCGATATTGATGTTAAATTGAAGCATATACACCAAATATTCTACAAAAAATTTTGCAACATTTTATATAAGGTCACTCACGCAAATCAGAGCTGTTAAATATTCCCTATTTTGGAACACAAATTTCTCCTATTTGCGCCAAAAATCGCCCACGATGTTGTATATCATTCGAAAGAGGGCGCTTTCATCTACAAAACAAGTACTTTACTTTGAAAGTGAGGCTTGGGACAGTGGTGCTATCTACAGGTTTTCTAACCATAGTAACGGAGATTCCAATATGGCGGCGCCTAAAATGGCGACGAACCCGGAAGTTTACAACTTTTTGAAAGCAAATATTATACTTAATAAGCGTTTATGACATAAAAAAATGGTACAATTCTAACAATTAATCCTAATTTTAGTAAACAAAATCATTGTTTCCTTGATAATCGTCATTTGAATAATGAATATCACATTTGTTTCAACCGACCTATTTACATAGCTCCAGAAGGGGAAACCAATAATGCGACGCGCACCTTACCTCCCTACCATAGTTACTGGACCTTACACACATGTACATTGAGGCTTCACTGTGTTAAATAGGTCAGAAGCAGCTTTTATTGTTTACATGCGAGTACATTTATGAGGCTTACGAAAACATGCTAAAGCATACAGGGGAGGCTTTGGCAGTTGGCGAAAGAAAAGCAAAGGGTACTGAACTACGAAACTTACCACCAAAGCGTCGCCAATATAATTATAAGCAATACACACTTTTAAAAAGAAGGTTATAAAGAGCATGCAAAATCACATTTAATAAACACATAGTCCACACAGATACAACAGCTTCAATACATAGATAAGCAGTGTTTGGAACAAAAACTTAAAGCATGTCATAGAGCTTGAGTGGTTATAACAAAGTAACACAAATAGCACACAGTAACGCAAAGGAGAGGTGGCAGAAAACGAGGCTTAATAGAGCAGTAACATTTGTACCTATGTATTATCAGAACAGAATATGCAGGCACAATTGCCCCGTCCCAGGACGCAACAAGACTTCGGAATTGGTTGTAATTGCCTTCTTAAAGTTCTTTTCTAAAATGTTGTGGCATGGAATTCCAGAGCCTTGCTGCCCCTGAGAGGAACGAGTTGAGCCCGTATTTTGTTGTTCTCACCTGTGGTACTTCTGCTTTATTTGTGTACCTAAAGGAATCAAGACTATCTTGTTTAATATTTATCAGATCTTGCAAATATATAGGACATTTTGTATTTACAATTTTAAATGTTTCTAAAGCCATTATACGCATTCTTCTTATTTTAAGTGATGGAAGTTTAGATCTTTCTAGGAGAGTATCATAATTTGTTGAGTAGTCATTATATATAAATCTAAGTGCACGTTCTTGAATTTTTTCTATTTTCATGGCTTGGCCTCGCCACAGAAGTGCCATGTTAGAGGACAATAATTGAAATTTGACAGAATGAAGGAACAGTAAATGTTCAATTTTCCTAATTTGCATAAGTTATGTCCTATTTTTTTAAGAACGCTTTATTGTCTAGATGCCTTTGTACATATCTTTGAAATGTGTGAGATAAAATTAAGTTGAAAATCTATAGTTACCCCTAAAAGATTCACCTTGGATATTTACATTACCTATGTCAAAAGTGATATTGGTCTTGTGGGTTTTATTACCAATTTTAATGGCCTGACATTTATAAGGGTTTGCCTTCATTTTATTGTTATCGAACCATTAAATGTGGCGCGTCGTGAGGAAACCGGTCTTAATGCATTTGCGTAAAGTGTCATCCCTGATTAGCCTGTGCAGTCTGCGCAGGCTAATCCGGGACGACACTTTCCGCCTAAAGTGGATTTGTGGTTTGAAGACACTTTATTGAAACAGAAAATACCATAAAGGCAGAAAGTGCCGTCCCAGATTAGCCTGTGCGGACTGCACAGGCTAATCCGGGACGACACTTTAGGCACATGCATTAAGACCGGTTTTCCCACGTCACGCTTCAAATTAAGTTAAGACTGTCTTTTTTCTAAATTTGATTTTACCGTTTCTAAGTTTGAGTCTGAGCAGGAAAGAGTGTTATCATCTGCGTAATTATAAATGCCGCATTCTGTTACAAAACAGAAAATATTATTGATAAAGATGTTGAAGAGGACTGGTCCAAGAATAGACCCTTGAGGGACACCTTTTATAATCTCACTAAAGTCACTTTAGACATTTCCTAACTTGACACATTGTTTACGTTTTGATAAGTAACTTGATAAAAGGGGTATTGCTGTTTCTGAAACTCCATATGTTTTAGCTTTAGTAATTGCAGATCATGTGGTAGGCAATCAAAGGCTTTGCCTTTTGGACAGGTCCATTAGTATTGCAGCTGTATATTTATTTTGGTTGAGTGCTCGTTTCCAGTCTTCAATTACTTTTAAAAGGGTAATTTGACAGCCATATCCTGGTCTAAAGCTGACATTTTTTTTTGTTTAATGGTGGTTAAAAAATTATAGAATCTGTGTATTCATTGCTCGTTCATAAATTTTAGATATGACTGGTAAGATGCTGAATGGCCTATAATTGGATTTGTCTCGAGAGCTATTTTTCTTATGTAAATGTGTTGCTTCAGCTATATTGAGACTATCTGGGAAGATGGCTGTAGAGAAAGACTTATTTACTAACTTTGTTATTGGTTTAACTATTGTAGGTTTGGCTAATTTAACAATTTTTGCTGGGATACCATCATGGCCTGTGGCTTTTTTGGGGCATAGATTATCTATTTCATTACTGATAAATTGTTTGTTGCCTGGTTGGAAGATTAGTTTGTTTAAGGTATTCAACCCATAATACTCAATGTCTAGAACATCAAAAATCATATTATTTTCTTGATGGGCATTCATATCTGGACTCTTCTGCAAAATTTTAGGATATTTTACTGAAATGCTATAGGCATCTTTACAAGTGAAATACTTTATTAATATTTCATAAACTTCATATAAATATACATTTATGAATGGTATATTGAACACATATTATGAAAATAATCAACTATTATTATTGAATGAACTCATATGGAATAAATATGTACTCATATTGCTAATTATATTTATGATCGATGAGAATTTTCCTGTTCTATTTTTTGAAAGCCATAAACAAAATGTGATAAACTTGCTTATTTTATGCATGTTCTGAATCTAAACCATAATATATTTTATTCCTGGACTCTAAGCCACACAACAAAGGCAAAACAAACAAACTTTACCATGCAAATTTGAAAAATTACAACAGTTTTTAACACTACCCCCATACAAAATTAAGCCGGATTTTTTTCAGAAATACCTTTTTTTAATATTTTAAAATAATTATTGAGAACCTAAGAAAGATACTCCCATAAAACTTTAAAAAGTTCTTAGATACAAAATACAAGCAATATATACAATTAATTCCATAACTTTTGAACATATAACATTAAAATTAAACTTTGTTTCATCATTGTACATTCTATTATAAACAATATTTTTTGAAAAAGTCTAAAACACATAATCTAGAATATTAACAAAAGAGTTGTATTAATTAAATTAACAATTACTACATTTTATAAATGAAATAACTATAAACATAATAGATAAAACCAATATGTGCTGCATTAACACATTTTCATCTAAACAATTTTAACGTTCCAGGCCATGTCCATCATGAACTTTACTGGGTTTAAAAGATGGCAGTTGTTCAAAAAAATCCGCTAATTTGTGTTATAAAAGTTTCCAACGTCCTTTTTGTAACTGTAATATAGGGCCTCCTATCCATCATATGTACATGTTAAATACTACATAAACTCTCAGCGCCTTCACAGTTGAATGTTTCGATGGTACATAAACCGGAGCCAGCGATGTCCTCTGCGTAGTATTTTTATCACGTCAGTATAGGCAAGAAGACCCAGAGAATCAATGTTTCTGGCCTTCTCATTTTTGAACATCAGCTGGTTGCGCCCATCTGTTGATGAATATGGGAATGCGACTGCTACTAGCGATGCCTCTGGTTGAACACTAACAGCCTGGTCTACATCTAACATGTCGCCCATCGTACTGGATGTGTGTTTGCTTTTCTGAACAGCAGCATCACTGAAAATAAGTTTTCAGTACACAGTTTTACAGTAGATTCTACTTACAGACTGATATTAATGTACACAACAATCATTGCTTTAATAATTGTCTGATATGGCACCGATGTCAGTTGAGCAAAATTTAATGCCAAATGTTGAATTTGTAGACGTTTTGGTAACCGACTTATAAGGTTATGTTATAACACTTAACAGAATGACAAAGCAAAATTGATGGCATTTTCAATATGGAAATTGTAACATAATTATATCATTATGTCAACACATAGAACTATGTTAAATAAGCTTGGAAACTAATACTAGTACTTCATCTTATTATATTTCCAAACTTTATGCTCTGTGTATTCATACAAATCAATAATTTTTATTTAGTATATTTACACAACATTCACGAGTTGTCATTATCTTAGTAACTATTACCATACAAACAAATGGCTTTACAATTAGATAATTGAACAGATACTAACCCGTACACAGCTTGGTATTAGGCTTGCCGTTTGACTTGGTTTCTTTGTCAGTTTTCCAATTGAGAACATTTTTGACATCACATTAGTCAATGTTACAATATTTCACGTAGACATAAACATTCAAACTAATATGCTTCTCGGTAGTTTTCCAACCACACTGTCACAGATCATGGCAGCTGATCTAGCCGACACAATTTACATTGTTACTGTGTCTTTTTCTCTTGAAAATCTACCTCTTCTATTACGTTTTCGTCGGTCAGAATGATTTATATCAAGGTAAATAAACGCTGTTATATGCACATAAAATTGAATAAGCGTTCAAATGATCATGATTTCCAAAGGGAACAAACTCCGATTCTACTTTCGTTTTAATTATGCTCGTTACATTTTAATAGTTATTGTATATCTAATTTGCTTTTAAAAACGAAGATATTAAAATCTGAAACAAAAACTAAGGTGTAGCTTAAGAAATATATAATTTTTAAAGAAGTTTTGTATGTATTCCGAATGCGAACGGTAATTTACGGACGGCTACGGCTTTCCGAAATTACACGGAAATTAACAAGCTAATTATGGGTCGAATGCCTTAAAGATGATTTATTATGCCCCCTTCGAAGAAGTGGGGGTATCTTGCTTTGCACCTGTCCGTCGGTTGGTCGGTCGGTCGGTAGGTCTGTCCGTAGACCATTTTGTTTCCGCACGATATCTTGAGAATGCTTTGACCTATGATCATGAAAGTTGGTACGCTGGTTACTTGGGAGGAAAGGTAGAACCCTATAAATTTTGCGTTCAACAGGCCAAAGGTCAAGGTCACCGTTGCTAAAAATAGAAAAACGGTTTCCCCGCAATAACTTTACTATGCATTGAGATATTTAAATGAAACTTTATACATAGATATATAACATCGAGACCTCGCTTGGGATTGCATATGGGGTGGGTGGGGTCAAGGTCACCGTTACCAAAAATAGAAAAACTGTAGACCATTTCGTTTCCACACGATATCTTGAGAACGCTTTGACCTACAATCATGAAAGTTGGTACGTTGGTTACTTGGGAGGAAAGGAAGAACCCTATAAATTTTGAGGTCAACAGGTCAAAGGTCAAGGTCACCATTGCTAAAAATAGGAAAACGGTTTCCCCTTAATAACTTGAGAACGCATTGAGATATTTTAATGAAACTTTATACATAGATACCTTACATCGAGACCTCGCTTGGGATTGCATATGGGGTGGGTAGGGTCAAGGTCACCATTACTAAAAATAGAAAAACAGTTTCCGCTCAATAACTTGAGAACACATCGAGATATTTTAATGAAACTACATACATAGATACCTTATATTGAGGCCTCGCTTGGGATTGCATATGGGGTGGGTGGGGTCAAAGTCAAGGTCACCATTACTAAAAATAGAAAAACGGTCTCCGCTCAATAACTTGAGAAAGCATCGAGATATTTTAATGAAAGTTCGTACATAGATACCTTATATCCAGACCTTGTTTGGGATTGCATATGCGTTGGGTGGGGTCAAGGTCACCGTTACTAAAAATAGACAAAAAATGGTTTCAGCACAATAACTTGAGAACGCATCTAGATATTTTAATGAAACCTCATACATATATACCTTATATCGAGACCTCGCTTGGGATTGCATGTGGGGTGGGTGGGGTCAAGGTCACCGGTGCTAAAAATAGAAAAACGGTTTCCGCTAAATAATTTGACAACGCATTGAGATATTTTAGTGAAACTTAATACATAGATACCTCATATTGGGACCGCTCTTGGGATTTCATATGGGGTGGGTGGGGTCAAGGTCAACATTACTAAAAATAGAAAAGCGGTTTCCGCTCAACTTGAGAACGCATCAAGATATTTTAATGAAACTTTATACATAGATACCATATATCGAGACCTAGCTTGGGCTTGCATATTAAAAAAAATTCTTAACAATTGCACATATTCACAACTTGGCTGCAAGTCGTGGGGGGGGGGGGGGGGCATACATGTTTTACAAACATCTCTTGTTTTCTTTATTTTAATTATACTGGGGTGAGAGTCATTGATTTTTATGGAGTTTCTCCCAATGCTTTTTGCTACAGTCCTCGAACCTCTAAGCCTTAAGGATGTACCCTGGCCTGTGGATTGTGTTGCAAAAGCATTCTTAAAACAACAATATAGATCAATGTTTCAATCTCTGATACACATTTTTATACATTAATAGTTACACAGATTCAGTAAAAAGTTGTTGTTGAACTTCCTTATATGAAAAATGATTCGACAGTGTGTCGTAAGTAAGGCCGAGCAACGTTTTTTATGTTTCTCTGTACTTTTATTTTAAGTGAATTCTAGCCTTTTTTCCTAGTTTTAAGAGACAAGAGTCATTTAGAAAATTGTACAGGCTCTATTCATCTACAAATTAAAAACTTAAAAACACACCAAGCTATAACATACTGAAAACGAAATGAAAACAGGAATTGATTAATTTATGTTTTTCTTGCTTAGATGACAAATTTCTGAAATTAGACAAAAATAAGCTAAGTATCACATTGGGTAATAGTGTTTAATCTAGAAAGGCAGAGGGGCATGGGGCTTAACTTGGAAAAAGGGCATTTTGTGCGCTAAGACACTGTTAATAAAGGCACATCAAGATTTAATATATATATATTTTTCCTGAAGTAATAGTTGAAACCAGTTATGAATTTTATATTACTGACTGATTCATTTTAACAGCTTAATGATTTTTCAAGTCAAATATGTACATGTATTAACAAGTTTTAACTTTCCAATATTGTTTTTTTATTATTATTGTTAAGTTATATTATTATTGTTAAGTTATATTGTTGTTGTATTATTTATTTCAGAAAAGTTATATTTTTGTTGTGCATAAGTATTTCCAATTTGCAAATAGGGCAATCGTACATGAAAACTTATTAACACCTGTCAAACTAAAACTGTTTATAGGTAAGTCAAAATCATGTGTATTAGTGGTAAAATACTTAAAATAAAATACGTTCAGTTCTAACATGGTAATACGTATATTTTTTTACCTTTTTTATTGTAGGAAATATTTGCATTTTCACCTTTATGGGTTATATGTTGTTGCTGTTGAGGATGAGTTTGCAACTAATATTTTGATTAATGATGAAAACTAAAATTAGCATTGAAAATTTTGAAAACAAACATTACAATTGGGATCGAAATGATGTATCAGAATATGTTTGTTCCTAATAATAGCTAGTTCTGCAATTCGTTTTTTCAGGGATTTATGTTAATGATTGGAAGAAATATTGTGTAAACATGTACTTTTTTTCATAAATAATGATATAATGCCACATTGAGTCTGCATTTATATGCATTCTGACATTTATTACTACGTTTATCAAAAAAAGTAAGAAACAAAAACATTAGAAATTGCATATGAAAACGAGGCTGCTAAAAGCAGACAATGCACGCTCATTTTCCAATGTATTTCATGTTTTATTGTATCTGGACACAAACTCGTAAGCTGATTGCCCCAACAGCTGACCTTATCAGGTGGTAACAGATTAATACTATAACATGCCATCACAAAAGGCCCTCGTTAGGGGCTATACAGTCATTAGATTAGAGGGCACTAGGGGCTAATTGCCTTTAAAAAGGGCAAGGTGTTGGATCAATAAAAGGGCGTGGCACAGCGCCGCGCTGATTAGGTCTGGATAAGACAGTAGGTAAATCGCATTAATTGTTTGACTGATTAGAACAAAATTACAGTAGTCAAAACAGAAGCTCTTTTAATAGAGTTAAGGTGTTGATCAAAAATGTAGATAACCGCTATTGCACATTGACACGTTTTGTTATCCAGACTATGGGTGTTGGTACATCAGTAATTAGCTTTGTTTCACAGTTCTTATCTACCTATTTGATACAATCCAATACACATTACCTTTAGCTGAAATCTCCGGAGCATGAAATCTGTTTGGGTCATTTTCAAAGGCGTCGACTCTTGTGGAAAAGAAAAGCCATTTTTCTCCCACAGTATACTACATTTGTGCGATTTGTAGAATTTTGTTGTGTATTGCTTATCAGGCGTGTAATCGCTTTTGTTTTCAAGGTCTTTTCTGCCCTTGTCGAGATACACAATACAGTTTTTGTGAGCGTATGATTTCACAAACTGGTTTGCTCCTAGTAACCCATTGTCACTGTTCGTAAGGAAACAAATCACCACACTTACGTTAAGTGTCATAGTACATGTGTTCTTGTTATTATTAGTGTCCTGTTGACACATGTATTTATGTGCTAATAGTTTTAATATTGATGCTGGAATAATAGCTATTGTGTAAACACACAAACTTGGGAATTAAATACATCAAACTATATGATAAAAGGGCTAAAATACAAATAGTGCGGTTGTATGGTTTGAAGAACTTCTTTGATACGGGTAAGTGCTGTATTTGTTGTGCTTCTATCGCATCTTACTGTAATGTAAAAAATGTTTTAATTAACATTTTGGCAAAATGGATTTTTTTGGCAGTCAGTCTGGTTTTAGCAAACATTTGAAGTTTTGGCTTATTTCTTGATGAAATGGTTATCAGTTTTGCACATTGTTGATGAAATAATAATGCTGAATAACATGTCTTTATTGAATAACTTTTTTGGAATAATTTGAAGAGTATTGATCCAAGATATTTCACGCGATTGATTGAATGCCATTAAGATGTTTGGGAATTTTTGCAAATTGCTGTAATTTGGTGCATGTTTTGGTGTGACGCCAACACGGGTTTAAAGATTTATCCTGCCCCCAACCTTATTATGGAATATTAACAGATAAGGCTTTAATAAGAAGTATGTTTATAGAATTACAAATCAAATTTACTCAGTGACTGCTTGAAAGCAGAGCAAATAAGCACTTGACGTGCTATCACCAAGCTGAGGAGTGATAAAATAGGCCTGGGGAATTTTCACAACAATGCTTGAATAAAAATGTGCGTACGTTATCTAAACATTTTGCTGCAGAATTTTGTGTATTCCTTTAAGAGTATGTTGACCCGCAGGGTGTACCGAGTGCCAGATTTGTTTATTTGAAAGCAAGCATCTGTTTTTACAACTTGGGTGATTTATCTGTGACTTCAATACATTTTGTTCTTTTTTAAGGTAAGAATACATTATTTTTCTGTCCATTTTTTGGAAAGTGTATTCAGCAATTGGGGGAATGGTGGCGAGGCCCATTGGAAGGGGAAATCCATGTTGCATGTGAAATATGGAAAATTTAGAAATAACAAAATACTAATTTTACCAAGATATTTGTGAAATCACTTTCATCTATTATATGAACTATCTACAAACCTTTTCCCCTTACTGTTGACTTGAAAATATTGACGTTTCTGTTAATTGCCTTATCATGCAACCACTTAATACATCAGGGGGAAAATTTTTGAGATTTTTTGGCGAAAAATAAATACTCCAGAGCTTGGCGAACGGGGCCTTATTTCGGCCCCAAATTTGCTTTAAAAATAACTGGCCAGTAATTAGTATTTTTGTGAGGTTTATAAGGTTTAAAACGGGACTTCATGGGAAAGTATTATCATTACAACACTGTGTGTATTGTAATGAGGGGATCATTTGATGCATTTTATTTATGCTAATAAGCATACTAGAAGAGTTACGAAATAACAGTGTCTAATTGTGTCATAGTGTATAGTGTAAAAAAAAATGTAATCAATAACCAATAAATGTAGGAAAAAAAAAGATTAGTTAAATACTGTTTAAGACATTGTGTGTATTCGGGTATATTGTCTTACCAAATAGTAATTAATTTGTAGTATTAGACTCGACCCCATCAACAACTTTCTTAACTTAACCTAAGTCTAAACTTAAATGTTAGCCAAAGGAATCAAAGCTTATAAGGTAACATATTTTCATGTTTAATAAGTATTACCAGTACTAAGTGCACATACTTATGCCAGTAACTGACAACAGCCCTCTGAAAAGTAGGGCTTTTGTCAGTTACTGGCATAAGTATGTGCACTTAGTACTGGTAAACCAGCGTACGCAGTAAAAGTGTGAGTAGGTTAACTGACGGCCGTTATATGACTGAAATACTGTTGAATACGGCGAAAAATCCAAACAAACAAACAAATAAGTATTTTAAGTAGTGGCTTATTTAAACTGTGAGATTGAGAACTTCAATAGTCATGGGGTCCTGGTCTTTAATAATTAAACTTCATTCATCTTCATCTTGATAACGATCCCTTGTTAGACCTGTGGTGTACATGTACATGTTCTATAATTCATGTACATTGGCAATGCATTGTCTTTGAAATCAATGACCATAACCTGAAAGATTGCAAAGTCAACCGAGGAGAAACATTGGTTTTTGAGATGGACAGGAAGGCAAGACCAATCAAAATGTTTGCTTGTGGATACAGTGAAATTCTCAAACAGGAATTCTTGTTTGTTTAAAAAAAATGTTAAAATACTGTTGAGCTTTAGTGTATTGAAGGCATATAATTATGTGGAGATATATGTAAAAACATGTTATCACTAAGACATCATTTCCAGACTGTTGTAAACAAGTTTTGATTAAGTTTGCTGGTATTTTATTTTTCCTAAAACATTGATCATGGCAATTTGTTTGCATCAAACTCAGGATTCTGCATTTATTGAAATCCTTGAAATTGTGGGCATTTATACTTAGAATTTATAAGTTAGATTAAAAAAAATTCATTTAAAGGTATTGTTCATATTTCTGATTACAGAACAATAATGGTTACATTGTCGAAGATCTGTAAACATAAGAAGTGTTTTGTTTAGCCTTACTATTGGGAAAAGTTGTGGATCAATCAAGAAGCCATGTATACCGTTAATTATGGAGACTTAATTAAGACTGTGCCTTTGTGTTTCCATAGATGTAACAATGAATTCCTTACATGTCGAAACCCATCGAAAACAATGCAGTGATCATGTAGATACCATTGGATTTGTATCCTTGTTGACAAGCGTAGAGATCGTAAAAATCAAGTCAGATATTTACAAGTAAAAGCGTTGACTTGGGTAAAAATCAAGTAAAATATTTCAAACGAAAAGTTTTGAATGTGTATAAAAACCATTGAAATATTTTACAACTAACGGCATTGACGTGTGTAAAAATCAAGTGAAATATTTACAACTATCATAATTACGGGTACTTGTACCGAAAGTATGTGCTTTCGAAAAAAAAAAGTAGCAGATTTTACAAGCAAATTATTTATTTGTGTTTGTTTTTATTGGTGGTAGAGTGGGTAATTGATCCTAGGCTGCATTTTGACAGGTCGGAATTTTTGCGTAATAAGTAGTAACATGTACCTGTAGGTTTTATGGTAGGCGGTTCAATAAGGGACTATGAAGTGATGGCATTGAGAAGGGATAAGCGGGTGACATTTCGGGATACTTATGACAACTGCTGTCCACAGCAGTTTGCTTTTTCTTCGGTAAGAGTCATTAGTGTGCATATGTAATAAATAAAGTAATGTTTAAAGGTGTGGAGTTGTTTGTATCTTGTTGTTGTTTTGCGAACTTTGAGGGTGGCAATCACACTAAAAATATAAATGTTAGATGAGCATTAAAACATTGTGAAATCAGATCAAAAGCTGTGTGCAAGAAATTTATTTCTCAGCAGAAACTAATCATTGTATTTTGTTCCAAATACATGTATTGGAATATATTTCTTCCAGTTTATGAGGCAACTGTTTTAACAGTAGTATGGGTAGACTATACTGTATTGATGATGGCAACCACAGTCATTCGCTGGCAATAGCAGCAGATGTCCTCGTATGGATTGGCCTTTCTGATTAACATTAGTATAGATACTGTGATCATTAAGGCCTGTTTTGGTTGGACTTTTACGGCCATGCTGAACTACGTACTTGCCAAGTTGCGCAACGTAGCTGAAGCCCTGGTCACACTGTCACGATTTGGCTAAGATAGCCCACGATTGATCGTGGACGTGTTAATTGTGATGAGTCGAGATGCACAATGTCCTGATTGTGTCTTCCTACGTATACCTACGGTTGTTGTAGGAGGAGACTACGAATATCAACGACACTTGTAGGTTTCTGCAGCCGATTCACCACAGTTTTACCAAGATATGATGCGTTCTGTTACGGTTCTAATATGCTAGCATCAGGTATACGCTACGGTCACAGACAATTACAGGCCATTGTTAACGTTTCTAAGATTGTAGTTAGATTAAAGAAGATTTCTCACGATAAACCTACGAGCAGCCAATAATTCTCACACTTTTCTATGCTTCAAGGCGATTTGCACATCACCATGCCTCGTGGATAATCTAATTAAGGCAAACGTCGTGGTCCATCGTGTATATTTACGATTAAACACGAAATGCCATGAATGTCTCTCGATGGCTGTACAAATAAGTCAGATTGAGATACGATGGCACTCGGATTTTCCTATGTTTTGGAAAAATCGTGGTGGCGCTAAGATAAGTCGCGAAAGTTTTCAACATGTTCAAAACTGTCGTGGCGTTTCCCGATAGATAAGGATCCCCCAAGATTCTTCAAAATTCACACAGATGCCAGTACGTATGTGTTCACGCTCTACCAGCTTTCAAGATTTTGTAAATCGTGGGCAATCGTACCCAAAATAGTGACACCATGACTGAGGCTTAAACGAGGCGATGAAAACGTGACACTGTGACGGGTAGTGAATGATGTACTTTTGCCTGATAGCTAGGATAGCTCTTTAGCATTTCGTACCTAAATGATTAGCAATGCTTTTTTGTGTGTGAATAAAACATGATGTGTTAAATAACGATAATTAAAGAGATAGCGGTCCAAATTGTGTGTTGAAAATTTAATTTCCAAACTCATTAAATTGTAAGGTGATAAATGGTTTTAACCCTTCGTCTAGACAAAGCAATAATGTCCCCTGGGCTTGCTGTATTGTGGAATCCATATCTCATAATATCCAGTCTTTAGTGTTGGAATATTTTTTATGAAATTTTATCTGAAATCGGGGATTAATTTCATGTTGATATGTGGTCCTGTGAAAACATTTCCATTCAATTTCAGTTGCTTCATTTTTCTGCGCTTAACACTTTTCATGGTGATTGAGTTGGCTGTCTGATGTTCGCAATTTCATGTTTTTGTTTGTCGTTATTCTACAGTTAATCCATTGTCACTTGTCTCAAAGCAGACGAACATGTTGGCACTTCTTAAGTTCGTATTTTGGTGCAGAAATCTTTTGATTTGTGAAAACTTCTGAAGTTTGTACCGAAGTGTTATTTTCTTTTTAAAGAGCAATGGACATGTGCTGTTTTCATAATCGCTTGAAATAGCTATAAATCAACAGAAGTTCTTTTTGTGCATGGCACAATGAATAACTCACATTTATTTATGGTTTTCCGCACTATCTTTGGTATCAATCTGTCTTGGTTAAATGTTTTAGTGGTTTAATATTCTATTTCAGAATTACTGATATATCAGAAGATAATCAAGAACTGTTATTGCCGTATTTCAGTCCATTTCGTCTGAAAGAAAAAAATTAGGTAAATGCCAAAACTGATCATTAAAATTTGATAATTTGATGGGTATAAATAGAAATGTTAGTGCACAGGTATGTAAAATGCCCAAAGTAGTCAATGTTTGCTAGGGTATTCCGGCTGGTTTCAATTACTGTGGTTAATGCATTTTCCATTGTGTGCATTAATTGTTTAGACCATTCAGTTAAGCAATGACAATTAATACAAAAAGATTAAGCAAGTTGCCTAAATGTGTTCCACCATTTCATGTTTTATGTCGGTATCTGTCAAATCTTTAAGGTTATCCGCATCTAATTCTTTATTTTCTCAAAGTGTCATCCCGAATCAGCCTGTGCAGTCTGCACAGGCTAATCCGGGACGACACTTTCTGGTTTTATGGTATTTTCTGTTTCATGGAAGTCTTTTCTACACAAATCCACTGCAGACGGAAAGTGCTGTCCCAGATCAGCCTGTGCGGACTGCACAGGCTGATACGGGACGACACTTTACGCACATGCATTAAACCGGGTTTTCCCATGACGCACCTCATTTATATTAATTTTGGGTCCTCAGAGTATTTAAATAAAGCAATGGTGAGGTACTCCTTGTCCTGTTTAAATTAATATTTTCAATAATGCCTTTTAAAGTGTAATTAATTAAATCTGAATAATTGATGATCAATGCTAATCAAAAACATTCTGCTATTGTTTATGACCAAAGTAAGGAAATGTAGCAAAAACAGCAAAATTTAGATCAGTTGGATGAAACATAAGCTCATAGGGCATAACTACTCTATTGAAAGGTTTGTTCATGGTTCACAAACAATATTTTTCATTGTCAAAAGTAGTAACGAACCTTCAGTCCACAAGAATGTGATTGCGACATTGTGTGTATTGATTGTATTTATGATTACCCCTGATCTTTTATTGTTCTTCTAATATCTTCTGATTAATTATTCATAAAAATGTTATTTATCCGTGGGGATACTCTAAACAATGTACACATTTAAAGACAGCCATGATAGGATATTTAAATTATTTGTTCAGACATAGAACAGAAAGCATCGTTATAATATACGATAAATAAGTGTAAATAAGTGTATTAGGTTGGAAAACTAATTAACGTTTGCAAATCTTGCTGCAGTAAATTGGAAACATATTGGAATTGTGTTGAAAGAGAATTGATATGTTAAGTGTATAATGTACAACAATATTGACTTAAGTTTAACAAGTCTGCTATTGGAAGTGTGCTCTTTTGTGTAAAAATTAAGTAATTAAAATTCTTTGAAAGACTTGGTTACAAACATTTGCCTCAGGACGGTAATAATGGAATATCTCACAAAGAAGTGATTTTCATTGTGCTGAACATGTACTTCTTTGGATTTATTTGCAAAGCAGTTGTATATTTTATAAGCCTACTTGACAATACTGAAGTATGGTACTAAATGTTTAAAAAAAATTAGAAAAAGTTTGAATATTGTAAACATATATAAACAGTTTAAAAGTTTATGCGATAAAACAGTGTTGCATTCTTACTCTGAGTTATTCATGAGTTGTGGTACATGTAAGTGCAAAAATAAGAATTCAATGAATAAATCAAAACTATAGTAACTTTCTAAGTATTGTGAAGATCAAAAGTAGGTTAAATTTTGAACTATGTTGATGTATGATTGCTCGGATTTGGGATCGATGAGTTTTGAGTCGGGGTCAGACTCGAGTAACCTTAGGAGCAGGAGTAATTCTATAAATAGCTTAAAATCTATAAATAGCAGCCAATCAGGATTAAGTTCATCCAGCGGGGAGGAATATGTTGTGACTTTGGTGCCAAGTGCAAATAGCAGGGTAAAACTGTTTTTCTGTAGTTTCTCACATTTTTAGATGATTTATAATATCCCCATACATATTTACCAACTGCATATTTAAAATAAATATTAAAGCAAAAAAGGTTGTGATGAACATTCAAAATAAATGGATCACAGTCTTTTTTATCTCTCAATAAATGAGATTTATATTTATATACTGTGTTTATTTTATTTAACTATATACTGTGTTTATTTTATTGAACAATATACTGTGTTTATTTTATTGAACTATTTACTGTGTTTATTTTATTGAACTATATACTGTGTTTATTTTATTGAACTATATACTGTGTTTATTTTATTGAACTATATACGGTGTTTATTTTATTGAACTATATACTGTGTTTATTTTATTGAACTATATACTGTGTTTATTTTATTGAACTATATACTGTGCTTATTTTATTGAACTATATACTGTGTTTATTTTATTGAACTATATACTGTTTATATTGTGATATTTTCTTTGTATAAAAAGCAGCACTTGATTTAGATATTAGGATTGAGCACAATATTATCAAGTTATCCAGTATACCAGTATGTGCATGTACTTGTATGGATTCACTTTGTTTGTGTCTTGAATGGACTTAATCCCCATTTCACAGTTTCAGCATGGGCAACAAAGCTTTAATATGTAAAATATGTACTAACATTTTACATTAGTCTGGCATTAAACCTGACGTATTTAATAATGAATCAAATGAACTGAGTTTGAGGGCGATAGTTCAGAATGAATAGTTCAAAATTAACTGAGCTTGTCAAAAATCATTTTTAACCTCAATAAAACACACTGGAACTGGTCTCAGTTTTAATAACTCCCGTCTATATCAGAATGACTTAACATAGGGCATTGGTAATCAACAGGCCATCAAATAGACCATTCAGAGGCATTAGAGGGGTATTAATATTGAGACTGAAATGATTTTTTGATCTCTAAATGCATTTCTGTAGGGGATTATATTACACATGATTGATTTAGGGTGGAATATAAATTGTACATTTTAAGATTCAATTTGCCTATCAATGGATCAAATTGTTTAATTTGGAGTTCTCGAATTTTGGACAAAAATCATGTCCGCCCAGCAGGAATATCTTAATTGAAATTTTGTTTTTGCTGGTGTGGTTTTTGTGTAAGTGTTCATTTGAGACCTGAGTATTGAAGGAGAGAAATCGGGATTGGAGCTTGTCAATATTGTCAGTCACTGAACGAAGATCTTATGAGATGGGTAGTGTGGTGGTTAAGTTGTAACACAGATTTGAACTGTTGTAAAAAGGATATTTCAGTGTTATTTTGCTTAGAAGGATTTAAGTACAATTTGTTTTCTAATTGGAAATTTAAGTGGGTGTAATATCATTAACTTCGATGAGAATAAATGTACAGTAAAGTGTTGTGATTTATGTGGAATTGACAGTTTAAGTATTTATTTTAGACTTACTACAGGTAATTCCATAATATTAAATATATTATAAATAAATCTGGTTACAGAAAGAGGATATTTAAGTGTAAGTTTGCTAAGCTTATATGGTTTTGATCATGTTTTGTGTTCTGAATCAATTATTGGAAATATTGGTGCCCTTAAACTTCAATTTGATGGGGATAATAATTTAAATAAATGTACAGAAAAGTGTTATGAACTTATGATTTTTTGGTGGTTGACTGTTTAAGCTTTAGATTTCAGACTAGTATAGGTATTTTCCAATTAAATATAATAAATGAATTTGTGAATTAATGAATGAATAAATAAATATACGTGTATTGAAAAGCTATGGTTTTATCATAGACATTTTTTTACCAGTAATACTATTCATAAATAATATGCATAATAATGTCGTGTTTTGTTGAATTGGGATTACTTGAGAAAACATTTAAATGTTTCTTTTGCACAGGCCTAAAATTCTTGTATAAAAATTATAATATAAATTAAAATTGACATATATATTAAATTCATACATTTAAATATATGTAATTAAAAGAGAACAATGTGCGTATCACTTTGATAGCTGAAGAATAACAGTTGATCAGACCTGTCTTGAATCAACTGAACACTTTTCTTATTAAACATTACGGTAATGGGACGTTAAATTATAATACATGTATGAGGCGCGTCGTGGGAAAACCGGACTTAATACATGTGCGTAAAGTGTCGTCCCAGATTAGCCTGTGCAGTCCGCACAGGCTAATCCAGGACGGCACTTTCCACCTGCAGTGGATTTATGTTTTGAAAAGCCTTCCTTGGAACAGAAAATATCATAAAAGCGGAAAGGGCTGTCCCAGATTAGCTGTGCAGACTGCACAGGCTAATCCGGGACGACACTTTACGCACATGTATTAAGTCCGGTTTTCCCACGACATGCCTCATATGATCTTACTTTCAATCCGATCTCATCATGGATGGATTTTTTGCAAATTCCAAAGATCAAGTGGCTTTAGTTAAGTAAATAATGAGATGGAAGGTTGATTTGAAACCCTTTCATCTGGGATACTCAAAATGGGACAGAATTAGACTGTGGGGAGAAGTACATGTAGAAGTGTGCAGTGGCATGCCGTTGTATTGAGAGACATATTTGCCTGGGTGTACATTACGTTTAGGTCAAGTGCCAAATGTAGGCGTTCTTAGAGATATCACAGATGTTATTTTAAATGATTTGTTACTACTATCACTTCTCGTTTTATGACAGATTTGTAAGTGATTTAAATGCAAGTTGTTAATAAACATTATTGTTATTATGTTACATACAGTTTACAACATGGTATGTGTATGGAAGGATTGGATTGGGCCAGTGATTTTTTTACCTCTGCGTCCTGCGTCCAGGACGCAGTAATATTGCCGTAGACGCAAAGTTTCAGTTTATATGCGTTCGCGGAACGCATGCATTTTGTAAATAGCGAGTCCTGTCAGGCAGTTTTTAAAGCATTTTGTGTACGAGTACTGTCATAATAGAGGGTAAAATTTACCATCGCACCGTTCGGGCTATTTTTATTACGACCATTCTCATTGGATAATCGATTTGCGAATAACCAGTGGCAATAGTCCTGACGTTTTTAAACGTAATGGTGTGAAGGTAAAATAACATTTATGTTTTGGGAAAGTTTTTTTAAAGTTCGTCTGCAACATGGGTCCGAAAAGAAAAATGACACATGACTAAACGCAATACTCCTGAAGTTAATTCTGGTAAGGTTCTACCAAAAATCGTCTGAAAAAAATATGTTAATAGAATAAAGATTGGGAGAAGTTGTTTAGTTGGTGAGCATATACAATGGAACTACACAATTTAATAACATGTACTGCACTTTGTGTACGGACGCTAAAAGGTGCAATGGTATGGTAAAAAATGCACACTGCACAAATTTTCAACATTTTACTTACTCTAGCTAGACATGCTTCTCAAAAAACACGAAGTTGAAATTACTTGTGTTATTATATATAATAAAGAGTTAATCGCATTATTGCCTTACTCATCTTATTAACTGACTGCTGATATTCCCATTTGAATAAATGAAAACTTTTGAACTCACACATTTAACTTTGGCACTCATTGATTTTTAGTCCAGTGAGTCCTAGGACTCATGGCTGTGAACTTGTAAAAAAATCACTGTTGGGCTGAAGATTTTGCGACATTGATCCTTCAAATTTGCTAGAATATATTTTCTCACACATTCAGTTTGATCTATTTTGCATTTTGAACATACAATGTTCTCACCACAAAATTTCAAGCATTTGGCATATTTTTTATTAAAAATAATTTATTTATTTGCAATTAATTATTGTTAATAACTTAAAAAATCAATTATTATTTTTCCTTTAATGTAAATCCATAACTGGTAACAAATAAAGATTTTGATAGAAATTTTACCAATTTCAGTACATCAAAAATGTGTTCAATTTAGCAGGGATGTAATTCTTCCACCTGTGAGCTGATTTTCCTACTTTGAAATACCAATCTTTATGTACACACTATGCTTTACTTTGCTGTATTTGCTTGTAAATGATGAGTTTTGGTGGGGCTATGGTAGTTTTCTTGCCTGTTTATGAAATCAGACCCAATATTTAGCTGCAGTCTATAAATGGCAATATTTTAAACTATTTTCAGAACTACTCTACACTACTAATGGGGAAATCTCCAGGTAAACGAGGCTCCAGCAACTTCATGGAGGTGGAAGAGTCCACCACGTACGAGGCCTACCCGCCCAGAAAGCCTTTCATCAACGACGCCTATGAAAGGCCCCCATACAAACCTGTCAGTTCATATCCTGAAGGCAACAGAACAGGTAGGACAACCCAGTGTGGCTAATTACGGCTCCCTTCCTCCAGCTCTGGAGTAGTGCATTGTACCCTTCCAAGGTTTTGTATATTTATTTTCAATAATTTTTGTTACAACTAGGTTGGCACTAGGAAATAAAATCTTATAGCCAAATTTTATCAATTTGCAAAAATAACTCATTATCAAACAGTGTTTTTTTAATGACCAATTTGGGGCCAAAATTCGGCCCCATTCCCCTGCTTAAAAGGTATACATTTTCCCCCTATATTTACTTTAAAATTCCCCTTAGAATGTTAGCTTTATTTTGAAAAAACAAGAACAAAAGCGGACAAAAATTGACTAAGGTAGAGGAATTTTCGTAAAATATCTTAGCAATTTTTCATCAAACCAAGTTAAAGCAATATCGAAGTTATCATTGGTTACAGCAAAACAATTGATTAATTAATGTTTTATAACAAAGTAGAATATAAACATGTAAATTTATTAATAATGCTTTTCTAAAAAAAAATCCCCTGTTGCCTTAAAATTCCCCATCTTAAGGGCCCTGCCACCTTTCCCCCAAATGTGAAAAAAACACTGTCAAATGTATTTCCAAAGAAAATTGACAGTATACCTAATTTTCAAATAATTTACAAAATTGTAGTAGCCATTAGGCTGGCAGTTTTGGCTGCTGGTAACGCTTACATGGTTACAACATGATTTTAGCCCTGCCAATAGGCCTTACCAGCTTTCCCCAAATGGATGACAATAACACTGCAGCAGTGCTTGCTTTCCTCAAAAACCTGCCAATAGGCCTCACCAGCTTTCCCCAAATGGATGACAATAACACTGCAGCAGTGCTTGCTTTCCTCAAAAACCTGCCAATAGGCCGTACCAGCTTTCCCCAAATGGATGACAATAACACTGCAGCAGTGCTTGCTTTCCTCAAAAACCTGCCAATAGGCCTCACCAGCTTTCCCCAAATGGATGACAATAACACTGCAGCAGTGCTTGCTTTCCTCAAAAACCTGCCAATAGGCCTTACCAGCTTTCCCCAATGGATGACAATAACACAGCAGCGGTGCTTGCTTTCCTCAAAAACCTGCCAATAGGCCTTACCAGCTTTCCCCAAATGGATGACAATAACACTGCAGCAGTGCTTGCTTTCCTCAAAAACCTGCCAATAGGCCTTACCAGCTTTCCCCAAATGGATGACAATAACACTGCAGCAGTGCTTGCTTTCTTTAAAAACCTGCCAATAGGCCTTACCAGCTTTCCCCAAATGGATGACAATAACACTGCAGCAGTGCTTGCTTTCTTTAAAAACCTGCCAGTAGGCCTTACCAGCTTTCCACAATGGCTGACAATAACACTGCAGCGGTGCTTGCTTTCCTAAAAAACCTGCCAATAGGCCTTACCAGCATTCCCCAGATGGAGGACAATAACACAGCAGCAGTGCTTGCTTTCCTCAAAAGCCTGCCAATAGGCCTTGGCAGCTTTCCCCAAATGGATGACAATAACACTGCAGCAGTGCATGCTTTCCTCAAAAACCTACCAATAGGCCTTACCAGCTTTCCCCAATGGCTGACAATAACACAGCAGCAGTGCTTGCTTTCCTCAAAAACCTGCCAATAGGCCTTACCAGCTTTCCCCAAATGGATGACAATAACACTGCAGCAGTGCTTGCTTTCCTCAAAAACCTGCCAATAGGCCTTACCAGCTTTCCCCAATGGCTGACAATAACACAGCAGCAGTGCTTGCTTTCCTCAAAAACCTGCCAATAGGCCTTACCAGCTTTCCCCAAATGGATGACAATAACACAGCAGCAGTGCTTGCTTTCCTCAAAAACCTGCCAATAGGCCTTACCAGCTTTCCCCAAATGGATGACAATAACACAGCGGCAGTGCTTGCTTTCCTCAAAAACCTGCCAATAAGCCTTACCAGCTTTCCCCAAATGGATGACAATAACACTGCAGCAGTGCTTGCTTTCCTCAAAAACCTGCCAATAGGCCTTACCAGCTTTCCCCAATGGCTGACAATAACACAGCAGCAGTGCTTGCTTTCATCAAAAACCTGCCAATAGGCCTTACCAGCTTTCCCCCAAATGGATGACAATAACACTGCAGCAGTGCTTGCTTTCCTCAAAAAGCTGGCCTCATGTTCACAGACGTTTAACCTTATGATCAAAATCAGTGTAATTAAACTGCAAATGAATGTTCTTAAAAGAGGCCGTACGTTGATACAGTTATTACACTACAGATCCGTTTTACCGCGGTTCGTGGGGTCCATGGATTGCGATATAGCCGGATTGCAATATAACTTGTCAGGTCATTCATGTACATGAAGATATGCATGTATACACTTGCCTATTTTTACGATTTCAAAACATAAACGTAATATAACTCGCCTATCCGAATTTTACTGTTCACATGACGTAAACACGAATCCTATTTACAGTTAAACTGCACATGTATTTCTTGTAAATCCTTTGTTCTGCTAGGATTGCTGTATAAAAACTTTGTAGTGCAGAGAACATTGTGATATTTACTTACAGTACAGCTCACGCGAAACCAACAAATTCCGTGATCCGCGGCGTTCAAAGGCAGCGAGTCGACGCGGAGTCTACCATCGTAGCCGCGTTTGTTCGCCGAGGAAATCCGCGTCTATTCGCCGAGACAATCCGCGTCTGTTTGCCGCGGCAATCCGCGTCTGTTCGCCGCGGCAATCCGCGTCTGTTCGCCGAGGAAATCCGCGGCATGATGCCGAGGCATCCCGCGTATCATCTTGTTAAATAATTCAATTACATGTACATGTATATTCCGAAACAATTACTTTTACTGTGTTGTTGTTTTCAAAGTACAGTGTACGTAAAACTTGCCGTAATTCGATTTAAAACCCGTTTTTGCGACATTCTCATAAAATATACATAAAATTTACATTTTTATATTGTTGCAGTTGTTGTGATATCAATATTTTCTGTGGTAAAATTTTGTGTTATGAAAAAATATATAGCATTTGGCACCGGTTCACAATAATCTAATTGTTATAAGTGTATTATTTGGTAAATTTATGTCACGTAAAAATTATTATAGATTTTCGACACCGACTGCTAAAAATAACTTTGTTACTAGGCGTTCGCTACAGCGTACACGTGTTCTTTGCTCCGAATTAGTATTGGGGAATATAGTATAGAAATTTCATCATTTCTAAAAATAATTCAAGAACGCGCATTAATATTCATGTGAACTTTACAATCCGCAAATGACAAAGCAGATAGACAGATAACGCGAGGTCAGCGTGTCAGCCGAAATTCAGTGGGTGGAGCGTCATTGTCGACAAAGTCAGCGTTTTATAAATTGATCGTTTTGCAACTGATATTGATCAAGATACGAAACTTATATCAGAGGGCAATTTAATTTGCTTTAAGTTGGTGTTAATACTTATTTTGACATGATGAACTTTTAAAATGTAAATACAAGACGTGCAGGACGCAAAGTAGCCGTTTTCGCACATAGATGTTGTTTTCGCCAACATGTTTGAGCTGAGATAATTAGCAGTTTGAAGCCACGTCAAGAACCAAGATTTAATTGTACCAATAACTTTAAATGTTGTTTTGTTAGCGATGACAATTATCTCCTAATTATAACATATTGTTTGAACATGCCTATATGCAGACAGTACAGTTACACACTATACATGTACATTGTACATGTATAAAGTGTAAAATTTCTCCTCGGTGTCCCGCCGCGTGAATGGACACGGCGGCAATCCGCGGATCGATGCCGAGTGCCTCGGCGATTCGCCGTGGCGTGCGGCATTTCACCGCGGCGATTCGCCGCGGTAGAAAACTTATGTCCGCGGCGTAGCCGAGTGTTTTGTTGCCTCGGCGATTCGCCGTGGCGTGCGGCATTTCGCCGCGGCGATTCGCCGTGGTAGAAAAATTATGTCCGCGGCGTAGCCGAGTGTTTTGTTGGTTTCGCGTGAGCTGTACTGTATGTATAAAAGTCTCGTAGCGCAAAACAACAAAATTGGTTATATAGATCTATATAGCGAATGATGTGCATTTCCTCTTAAACAAAAAAGAAACAGAAAAATGTTACGCCGTATCAATAACGTTATTGTCGTTCAGATAGGTCAGTATTAATCTATGACATACGCTTACTGCATATGCCCTCCACGTGGATGGCGTGTAATTCGGCTGCTAATTAAAGCGACAGCAGTGAAAGTTTGTTGTCATGGGTGGCACGCGCGATGTAAGCTGAAGATGTCAAACTGTTACACTTGATGTTGAGCGGGTCTGGTTATTGTTTGTCGCATTAGAACAGTGTGAATGAAAGAGTAGCAATGTAGGCATGAAAATCCGGACCAAACTGGATTTATTTATGAACGTCGTGTAATAGTAAAAAATTGAAGTACATAAAAAAATTGTGATCCACGGCTGATTTGCCTTATATTGGGTATCGCGAAATTACGGATTGCGATATAACGGATCTGCAGTACATTTCATGCGTTG
The DNA here is from genome assembly GCA_027627225.1 of Congeria kusceri. Taxonomy (NCBI): domain Eukaryota; kingdom Metazoa; phylum Mollusca; class Bivalvia; order Myida; family Dreissenidae; genus Congeria; species Congeria kusceri. The sequence goes on from CM051024.1 coordinate 84,634,626, forward strand.
ACATAAAATATTTGTGTTCAACCTTAACTAATAACGCTTTGTCTGTAATCTGAAATGTGAGACAAATGGACATGTATACTAATAATTAATAATTTTTTTTGGAACATCATGTTTACATTTAGTGGAAGCTTAATATATGCAAGAATGCATACTTTAACCAGTGAAAAAGAATCCATTAAGAGCCTCCATTCAGTTAACTATAATTGCCTTAAAAAGTTTTATACAGCTTTTATTCACAGTGAATCAAGTACACATTATTGAATGGACAGCCATATTCTAATTAATGTTAAAGGTTGAATGTGAGTAAAAAGGTTGATTTGTGAAATATTCCATTCAGAAACATTTGCCAGATTTATATTTGTATACAACTGAGCCTTGTAAATGCTCTTACAAATATTTTCAGTTTTACCTATTCAGGTTTGAAGTAGACCACTGGAGAATAAAAAACTTTTCTTTGTTAAATATTCATGTAGATGTATAACTGTTCTTTAACACTATATTGTTAACATAGAAATACAAAGAATATGAAGATATTGCTTCTTTCATTTTCTTATTTCGCAGTTTTGCACCAGTTATTATGCCTCCCTTCGAAGAAGTGGGGGTATCTTGCTGTGCACCTGTACGTCGGTGGGTCGGATGGTCAGTCTGTCCGTAGACCATTTCATTTCCGCACGATATCTAGAGAATGCTTTGACCTACGATCATGAAAGTTGGTATGCTGGTTACTTGGAAGGAAAGGAAGACGCCTATACATTTTGAGGTCAACAGGTCAAAGGTCAAGGTCACCATTGCTAAAAATAGAAAAATGGTTTCCGCTCAATAACTTGAGAATGCATCGAGATATTGTAATGAAACTTTATACATAGATACCTTATATTGAGACCTCGCTTGGAATTGCATATGGGGTGGGTGGGGGTTAAGGTCAAGGTCACCATTAATAAAAATAGAAAAACGGTTTCCGCTCAATAACTTGAGAACGCATAGAGATATTTGAATGAAACTTCATACATAGATACCTTATATTGAGACCTCGCTTAGGATTGCATATGGGTTGGGTGGGGTCAAGGTCACCATTACTAAAAATAAAAAAATGGTTTCGGTTCAATAACTTGAGAACGCATAGCGATATTTTAATGAAACTTCATACATAGATACCTTTTATTGAGACCTCGCTTGGGATTGCATATGGGGTGGGTGGGGTCAAGGTCACTGTTACTAAAAATATAAAAACGGTCTCCGCTCAATAACTTGAGAACGCATCAAGATATTTTAATGAAACTTTATACATAGATACCTTATATTGAGACCTCGCTTGGGATTGCATATAGGGTAGGTGGGGTCAAGGTCACCGTTACTAAAAATATAAAAAAACGGTTTCAACTCAATAACTTGAGAACGCATCGAGATATTTAATGAAACTTCATACATATATACCTTATATCGAGACCTCGCTTGGGATTGCATATGGGGTGGGTGGGATCAAGGGCACCGTTACTAAAAATAGAAAAACTCAATAACTTTAGAATCCATAAAGATATTTTAATCAAACTTCATTCGTAGATACCATATATCGAGACCTCTCTTGGGATTTCATATGGGGTAGGTGGGGGTCAAGGTCAAGGTCAACATTACTAAAAATAGAAAAACGGTTTCCGCTCAATAACTTGAGAACGCATCGAGATATTTTAATGAAACTTCAAACATAGATACCATATATCGAGACCTCGCTTGGGATTGCATATTAAAAAAGTTTCTTAAAAATTGCACATATTCACAACTTGGCTGCAAGTAGGGGGGCATACATGTTTTACAAACATCTCATGTTAACTTATGGCCACTCTTTGTTGTTTTGCCACAGAGGCATTGTTCACGTTGTTGCCCAATGGTTTACATCTTTCCAGTCTGGATTTGCATTATGACATTTTGATATTGAATTTAGCTTGGAAGTACCAGTTTTCAAACCCCAAAAGGTTAAGCATGGCCTATAGAGCTTGTTGCAAAAGCATGTTTTACAACAATACAAATTATAACAATATCACTGATGCACTACTATAAAAATTATACCAACACAGATTCAGTATGTTTTATAAAATTTACACCATATATGCCAGTGCCTTCCCCAAGATTTTTTTCAGGTGCCCCGGTCCCGAGAGGGGTGGGTTAGGTATCCCCTCCCTACTTTGATTGTTTTTTTTTTTGGCATGTGCCAAATGACATTATCTGATGCGTTTTAGCTCTTAAAATTAAGGCTAAGACGTCTTCAATTTTCTGTGAACGTTTAAACAAAATGAAATAAACGAAACATCGCCGTTTAAACGATATAGAAAAGCAAACGCGTCATTTTTGTTGCGAAACTGAAAGTAATGATTCGACTTTGGTTACAAACCACTAAATTTTGACAGTTATGGCCCCTTTTTGACTTAAATTCCCCACAAACATGGACAATAACTCATGAAAGGCTTCACATATTTAAATTATTTTTGGTACATAGGTGTAACATCATAAAATACAGATCACGTTCAACTTTGTTTACAAACCACTAAATGTTGACAGAGTTATGGCTCCCATCGAAATTAAATTTTTCCAAATAAACTGTTGACCATTCACAAATTAAAGCATTCTCTCACTGTCCATTTCTTTCGAATGGATGCCATAGTTTTGTGACAAGGCCATATTGTGGGGGTATATCCGTCACTCATGTGACAATTCTAGTTTCCGGATGTTTATGTCCAGTGCGCATCACATTCGCGCAGTGACGTCAGGTCCAAACCCACCATTCTCTACGTTCTCGTATCTTTAGGAGAGATCCTATACATGCTTTATTCTTGCAAAAACTGCGGGAAAATTGCCTCGTGCATGTTGTGCCTACGCGCGTCAAAGGTTAAAGACCTGTATTTAGTAAAGCACATGATCTGTACACGCACGCTTTTCATGTGTGGAACGTGATGTCGTGGTTGTCAGCAGACATTTTGCGCTCTTTTGTATAAAGCACGGGTTTTACATGCACATAAACAAGACAGCTTGTGTTTACAAAACTACATCAGTAACACTGGATAGGCTTTTGCGATAAGGCCTACAATTTCATATTAGCGTATTTCAGAATGCTTTTTCACAGTTTATTTTTGATGCGCGTATAAGGTCAAATGTGTCAATCGTAGCGTCATTACGAAAAAAAAATAAACTGAGTGTTTCTATTGGCTTATATCAATTTTACTGCATGATGAAACTACGCCTACAGGGCGGTGCTTTACGGTTATTGATTCGGGCTTATGAATAACTGTAAATTGTTAAAATTTTGGGCAAAGTGACGCTCGCTTTGATCATTTGCCGACTTTATTGAGTGGGTGTACATGTTTCTCGAATGAAAAACAGCCATTGTGACATAAGAGATTAGCTTTCACAGCAGGAATTGTCAGTCTGCTGCAGTAAACACATCTAATTTATTGATAAAATAGAAGTACCCTGGGCAATGTTTTTAAGCGCAACACTAATTTTAGGCGCACCGGATATATTCAAGTTAAAATTAAAGCGGCCCGGAGCCGGGGCGCTAAAACAGCTTGGGGAAGGACCAGATGTATGCTGCCTACCAGTCATATAAACTGTCATGGGCTCATGACCTAATCTCGAACCTACAGCTGTAAATAACCAACACATGGTGTATCTCATGACTGTCATGAATGTGACTTTCAGACGCTGTCCTTGGGGGAGCTCTTAACTGTGTTTTTTTTTTTCAAAAAATATGTTGGTGTATGGAATAAGTCCATTTATTTGAAATGCATCAAAAAAGTCATAGCGTTTTAAGCAAAATTGTATTGCAAAACTATAAAGTTACTGAAAACACCAGTTTTTGACGCATATTTCTGAAACACACTTTTATGCACTAACAGCTGTTTTTAATCAAAATTGATCCTATCCCCCTCTGCGTATTGTTCAGATACCTTAATTTTCAAACCTGTCACAACAGTATGGTCTTCATCTGTACCAGTTCTCAGGTGAACGCTTAGGGCCATCATGGCCCTCTTGTTATTAAATAGTTTTCAATAAACCACGCATTTTTATCAATTTAAAAACGCTCCGATAATCGTTAGTTTATCAGCAAATTTGAGCGAAGTTTCTCAGATATTATGACTGCTAAAAAGTGTGATCGCACTTTTGTTATTTATTTGTTGTTACTTCTTTCACAAATCTAAACGTGTTGCAATTACAATTAACTGTTATGTTTTCCTGCTGTCTGGTGTAATTGCGTATTACTGGTGACTAGACGATAGGCGACTGACACTGACCCGTATATTCAATATCTTTTAGCCTGACACGTGACACGGGCCCATACTAGTGAAAACTCGGTATTAGGTGAAATACTGCCTTTATGTTGACAGAAAATTATTTCTACAATCAGGAAAGTATTTAAAAAGCAATACAAATTTGTCAATATTCAAATAGCATTTTAACTATTCGAATGGCAATCATTCAATCGAATATTCGAATAGTTTTGCCATGCCTAGTAAATAGGGCATGAATGAAAGGTTTGAAAAAAGTTCGAGAATAGGTACCTTCACGATACATTCCGTAATCAGAGTAGTGTTTCCACCACCTTTCAACTGATTTCCTCTTGTTAAAAGCCAAAGGTTATTAAAAAATGACCTTAACTTTGCTAGATGTGTGTAGAAATTAAGCACATTGCTGAACCCTTCGTAGGTGGTAGGGTTTTTTCCTTCCATGTGTTTTTGAACTCACGTCCTTGCACAATATGATTGCAGCTGTGGTGGATGCTTTGAGGAATCTGCAGCACAAGATCCACCAGTTGGAGCTGGAAAGGACGACAGCCGAGGAGAAGCTGAAGTATCTATCCCAGGAGACGACCAGGTACCAGGACAAGCTGCAGAGGGAGGGCGAGCAGAGGAAACCCTCCCAGACCTCCGTCTCCAAACACAACCAGGGTAATGTACTGTGAACTACCTTATCAGACCTCCGTCTCCAAACACAACCAGGGTAATGTACTGTGAACTACCTTATCAGACCTCCGTCTCCAAACACAACCAGGGTAATGTACTGTGAACTACCTTATCAGACCTCCGTCTCCAAACACAACCAGGGTAATGTACTGTGAACTACCTTATCAGACCTCCACCTCCAAACACAACCAGGGTAATGTACTGTGAACTACCTTATCAGACTGCCGTCTCCAAACACAACCAGGGTAATGTACTGTGAACTACATGTACCTTATCAGACCTCCGTCTCGAAACACAACCAGGGTAATGTAATGTGCACTACCTTATCAGGCCTCCTTCTCCAAACACAACCAGGGTAATGTAATGTGCACTACCTTATCAGACCTCCTTCTCCAAACACAACCAGGGTAATGTAATGTGCACTACCTTATCAGACCTCCTTCTCCAAACACAACCAGGGTAATGTAATGTGCACTACCTTATCAGACCTCCTTCTCCAAACACAACCAGGGTAATGTAATGTGCACTACCTTATCAGACCTCCTTCTCCAAACACAACCAAGGTAATGTAATGTGCACTACCTTATCAGACCTCCGTACCGAAACACAATCAGGGTAATAACTAATGTAGTGATTGTTCATTACACTAGTGTTGACAAATGTTAATGAAAAATGTCTGAGAATTAATTATGGAAAATGTTTAATGATACAGAGATTCATAATCATTGTGAAAACAATCACTCCGAATTGAATCTTATAGCTGTGTTTAAGAAAAAGGAAAGAGTTTTGATGTTTCTGATGACCATTTAATGTCTTTGAGACTAACATTAAATTCAAATAAAGCAGCAGCTTAAATGTGGTGTGATGTAAAAAATCAACATGAAACTAAAAAATATTGCTGCTGATCATTTTATCAGAATGAACCAAACGTTTATGAGGCATCTGTTGATAAAAAATGCACAAGAAAAAACAAAACTATAAAAAAACACGAAGATGTTTGTTTTTCCAGAGCTTGAGTCCCAGCTGTCAGTGGCGGAGACAAGATGTCAGCTACTGGAAAAACAGCTCGAGAACATGAAGAACATGGTAACTAATGCTGAGAAAGACCGAGTTAGCGCAATCAGCAAAACCATCGAGCTTGATAGGCTCCAGGAGCCCATTGAACACTCGTCAAGTTTTCAGGAAAACTTGCGGAAGATCGCGGAATTGGAGCGTGACCATATCAAGCTAACGGTCAATCAAACCCTGGCAGAGGTCAGTGAAAGCATTTGTGTTACTATGCTGCCGTGTTTTTTGGGGCGCATGTTTGATTTTTCCACCTATCCTGTTTGTCCTTCCGTCCTGCCCTGTTTGCATTGCTGCGCAATTATAATTTTAGTTGAAGAAAATTGAAATGAGGCGTGTCATAGGAAACCCGGGCTTAATGCATGTGCGTAGTGTCGTTCCGGATCAGCCTGTGCAGTCTGCACAGGCTAATCCAGGACGGCACTTTCCGCTTTTATGGTATTTTCTGTTTCAAGGAAGTCTTTTCTTAAGAAGTCCACTGTGGGCGGAAAGTGCCGTTCTGGATAAGCCTGTGCGGACTGCGCAGGCTGATCCAGGACGACACTTTATCGCATGCATTAAGCCCAGTTTTCCCACGACTCGCCTCAAATGTTTTATCCTGTTTTTCACCTTCCAACTGAAAATACTTGAAATTTAACCCATTTTTATATGCACAAATACATAGAATTGGATTCTCTTGCGTTGTTGTGCACTCATTCTACTTTTAATTTATCACTGGGAGCACCTTGCATACAAACATACCTTGGTGTGAGTTTTTACATCTTATCAGTTACCTTTGACTTCAAGACAATAAGAAGAATTTTGCACACCTAAAGCAACAATTGCAATAATTTATTATGGACTTCCATGTTCGTTCTGTAAATTAAATAGATTAAATATTTGTACCAATAAATTATATATTTCTCTTGAGTGTTACAAATTCATACAGAATGACATATAGACAGAGAAAATACTTTTTGGTAGTGATAATTCTGTTGATGAGAGTTGAGGAAATAATGTCTTGGTTATCAATTTTCAGAGACCTTAATTTTTAATTTTGACAACTAAACTGCTTACAGCCGCAGTCCATAGAATATAATTCAGTGCATCTTAAATTGGCATTAGTTCTAATGAACATTACGTTTATTTGACTGAAAACTGTTTCTTATTGAAAAAATGCATTTAATAATGTCAATGTTCGAAAACGCTTGGTACGAACAGCAGATACGCTTATGTACATGCTGATTTACTCCAGAGGCATTACCAGCTATCGCATACAGAAACTATACGATAAAAAGTTACCAAAACGTTATTAATTTACCGATTTCAATGCTGTTTTTTGCATTTTGATCGGTAAGATGTCCATTTGAAAAGATTTATGCAAAGTTTTCTTTTATTAACATATTTGTGGACTGCTGCTTTAAATACCAATGCTAATATTTACCACTGGGACAAACCTATAATCTTAAGTCATAGGTGGGTTTATTATTTAATCTTAATCCTTTTTAATTTGATAACTGTTTTATTGTACATTTGATGTTGTTGTCTTGAATGGATGTGTTATAAATGAAATACTGAAAGGCCTGATATAATGTTTAATGGAAACCTTTAAAAAACTGATATTTTATATCTGTTATTGTCTTTATGATAATTTTGGTACATGTATTTCTAAAAAGAAAATGCACTGGGAGAAAGAAACATGGAGGTTGAATTTGGATAACACTTGTTAGAGTCAAAATATCGGCCATTGATACTTCCATTCGTAAAATGCTTTCTCAAATAGTTCTGGATATTTGCCATCAAATGATGCAATTTTAAAACAGTAACTGTTTTTCTTTTACTTTCTGGGTATAACAGTTAAACTATACAACTATTGCTCAAAACAGTGTCCGACAAATTTCAAAATGTGCAGGTAGCCCAGATGGATACCAGAATTGTTTTTGGTAGCCCAATAATGTTTACATGAATTTCACCGTTAACAGGACGACAAGCATTATATAGTCTTCAAATTACTTCACATATATGAATAATCTTTTAAAAAGTGTTCTGATTGATAAAAAAAATCCTTGTAATAATATATAATATATAAAATACTTAAGTAAAGATTAAACAATTATAAATACAGATAATTCAGCTTCAGTAGTCTGGTCGTCTAGTGATTTAAAATTTTAGTAGCCCAATGGAAATTTTTGGAAGCCCCTGGACTCCGGGTACTGGATTTGTCGGACACTGGTTCAAAACCTTCCATCAAAAATCAAACCTGAAATGTTTTGGATGTACGCTATTTTGCCCTAAATCTTTGCAACACAATTGGCACAAAGTTTTCAGCAAAAGGATAGATTTACAGACTGTGTTTCAGTCAATATCAGTATATCTTCACTGTGGATGTAACAGCTTAGGTGTCCAAACAAACCTTTGGGTTAAATTATTTACTTTGGGTTTTATGGTCAAGAAAAATGGGTTGATCCAGATGGGATGGTGCTTACATCCAATTTTAGAGTCAATAATGGAGTGATTTGAATGGACTGTAAAAATAAATTTACAAATGTTTGATGTTTGATAAATCTCTCAGGCTAGCATAAATATTTGACTTTGTCTGTTGGCTTGAACTCTGCAATAAGTCGCTAAGTTGATAATGCTTTTGTTGGAGGGTGAAAACATGTTTGCGCTTATTGGTGTTAATAAATAGTATTGAAAAGAGCTGTAAATTAGACTAACAATGGATTTTGACAGCAATTGATTTGGCTTATTTATGCAAATGTTACAAATGATAAAGAGCCTTTGTACTCTTTATTGAAATGACCAGGGTCTTGTATACTGTAATAAATGTTCCTTTTATAAAAAAAGTTTTCGATAATTATTTTTCAAACTAAAATTTTTGGTTGAAATAATTTCCATATACTTTTAATGAAAAAAATATCTGCCATGTCAGAGATGATGTGGAATTGTGAATACTATTTATTCAGATAATTTTTTCTCTGAAAACTTACTTAATTGCTTTTGCTTTAAAGTGAGGTCAAATGTAATATTAAACACAATTTTTTTTATAAATGTATATATTTTCTAGCTACTTACTCAATAAAAATGCAATTCATATTGCGAGGGTTGAGCGTGAAGCTATTGTTAGTATAGAAATGTTAAGCAGATACAACTGTTTCCTGTTCAACCCTCGTTTTTTGAAACTAATAATTTATATTTGGATAAACTATGTATCAGTCATAAATTATTATTGTTATAGCTTCGATTACTCGATATGTTTTTCTGAAACAGTAGGTTAAATTACTTGCCTCTTTTATTACTAGAACAATAACAGTAGTACTTAAACACTAATTAATAATTCCTGAGTCTCTCAATTGTTGCTTCCTTCGCCCGAATTCACCAACCTATTCTTACTGGCGAAGTACATAAATCCGGACACTTTTGCTGGTTTTTGGACGAGTTCTCTGGATAATTGCATCAAATTAAAATAAAATGTTAAACATAATAAGTAGGGTTTAATCTAAAACTTTGGTCAAAATCTGAGCAGAAACTGCTATCTTACAGTAACTGAATGGCGTGTTTAAAAAAGGCCCGTAACACGTATCGAAATACGAATGAAGAGTACCTAAATCTGGACACTTTTAAAAAATGTATAATTTAAAATATGAAAATAACACTCAACATTAAAATACACCTTGTTTGTGAGATTTCTTGTGTTACTTCTTTTGTTCACTTTGTTCTGGTGTTAACTTGCAAAATTACTCTCTAAAGCTTAATTTATCAGAGATACTGTTTTGATTTTAATCCCCCGCGCGCAAATGTTTATAATTGACAGGACAAGAAAACAATAGTAAGTAAATAAGTAAACATTCTAGCGCTTCCTTTTAAACTTGACATACGTTGCTGAGACAGGGGTGTGTGTCAATCAATGACATAAAATGATCGGTCTTGGTCAGACAAACGCATTTGTTTCAAGTGTCCGGATTTAAGTACTGTCCGGATTTACGTACTTCGCCAGTAGACTGAAGACTAAAAATAAAGAATATTTTTGAAACTGTATGTTCTATGAGTGCTATAAATTTGAATCTTACTAGATATTCACCCACTATAATTACTGCTTTCTTTATATAGAATGATTTTTAATGACATAAGCAACAGTGATACCAGCAGAGTCTAAGTCTGTTCTTCATTCTTAAGTCTAAGAATGGGTTGGTGAATATGGGCCCTGTTTGCACCCGTCACAGTGTTCAAGTCACGTCATGTAGTGTACTGTTTCTTGTTTCACGTGCACAGAGCAAGATACGGGACTTAGAGGAGAGACTGGGTGAGGAGAGGCACCATAGGAAGGTCATAGTGGAGAAGGCCGCAGAGGTAACCCACATGATCGCAGGGTTGTCCGGGGGACGTATGCATAAAGCTACTAAGGCAAATCTTAACTGAAGTCGTACTTAAGTGGATATTTCAGTTAAAATTTTCTATGTGAAATCCAATAATTTATGTTTACAAAAGGGTCAAATAGGAAACATGTAAGCAGTAGTTATTAGTTTGTAACATTTTAATGTAAAATGGCATATACATGAAACTGCCACAAACTTATGGAATTTTATAAATTTAAGAAATTTACTTAAATTTTGCCCAATGCTCGGTTCCCACTATCACGATTCGCGCCACGATTGAAATCGTGGCCTTAATTGTTGACCAAGCGTGGTTATCTTATCAGATCTTATCAGATCTTATCAGATCTTAAGGTCAGTCGTAGCAATCGTGTTAATCATAGAACAATTTTGAGCGGTTTAAAATTGTCTACTATTAACACGATCAACTGCGATCAATTGTCCATCGGGATAATTGTATCAGATCGTATTGCATCGTAACAAAGCACGACAAATCGTATCTAATCGTGCTACCTAATCGTGGTGATCGGGATCGATCATAGACAAGAAAAAACACCACGCTCTGTTAAGATGTGTTGCAATCTCGAGAAACAACAAAGTCAATAGCCAGTCGGGCTGTATTGATATAATTCGGGTCCAGTCGTAGCTCAAATCGTGATCTCCAGCGATCATGATCGTGAAAGATATCGCGACCACAATCGTATCATACCGTAACAGAGCGCATGGAATCATGATACGCGTATTGGAACTTACCTGTACGTACTAGAACGTCCTAATTCGGGGAACCCGATCGTGATAATCGTGTGAGATCATGACCCACTCGTGTACTTGATCGAAACAATCCTAACGGAACGTATGTAATCGTATCTAAACTGGAGATCAGACCGTGACAGATCGTGACACCTGTAATTGACAAATCGTGACCAGAGCGCAAAACGTATCAAAACGTATGGACTCGCATCACATCGTATACAAGCCTGAAATCTCAGAGAAATACCACGATCAGCTACGAGTGGCCAATCGTGGCGTTTGTGACGGATCGCACGATAGTGGGAACCTAGAATAAGGGGCTTTGTGAATACAGGCCCAGGGCCGGGCCGTATACATAAAGCTACTTAGTCAAATCTTAACTTAAGTCATATTTAAGTGAATAACTCAAATACAATTTTCCTGGTGAAAATCAGCACTTTATATTTGAATAACTGTAAAAATAAGGAAGGCTCTTAATGAAAATCTTAACTTAAGTCATATAATTTAAGTGAAGATTTTTATTAAAATTTGTGAAAATCAATACCTTACATTTGAAATACTGTAAAAATAAAAATCATATGTTGATTCATAACCAGATTAAAACCATTTAAGACAGAATAAACATAAAATGAACCATCCCAGAGAATTGCATGTTTTAGGAAATGTCACTAAGGAGCTTTATGGGCACAGGAGCCAAGGATATAAATGTGGAGCGTCATGGGAAAACCGGTCTTAATGCATGTGCATAAAGTGTCGTCCCGGATTAGCCTGTGCAGTCTGCACAGGTAATCCGGGACGGTACTTTCCGCTTGTGTGGTATTTTCTGTTTCAAGGAAGTCTCTTCTAAACATAAATTCACTGTAGGCAGAAAGTGCCGTCCTGGATTAGCCTGTGCGGACTGCACAGGCTAATCCGGGACAACACTTTACGCACATGCATTAAGACTGGTTTTCTCATGACGCGCCACAAATGTCTTCAATTCATAGCATTGGTGTTATATATACTCCTTAGCTGATTTCCTCAGTTGAATGTCAAATTGTATTTACAAATATTGCATTGGGTGTAATGAAACATTGGAGGTAGGAAGGGTTGTTTCACCTGAAGTGTTTGTTTAAGTTCACTTTTAAAAACTGTAATCCCTTAAATATGTGACTTTTGTGTATAGTTCATTTTACATTGAAAGGTTTTATTCTAGTTAAATATCAAATAGTTGTTTCTTAATTCGCCATAATGTGTTCTGAATTTGTAGAAATAAACATAGACATTTGATCTGAAATTTGTACAACTTCTTGTAAAACTAATTATCCGTAGGATCTTTATGTATATGACCCCAGTTTGCATTTTAGTCCCCAAAACATCAGAATTGGGTCAGGTCATGAACATATGTGTCAAGTTGTGAAAACGGGTCACAATTTGATGAACTACTTATCCTTTATTTTGTACACTTTAATAGTTATTAACTGGTTAAATCATTTTATATCATTGTAGAATGGATTCAAAATTCAAAGAAATATTCCTGGACTGGATGTTTTGACTTCCTGTATCTATTTGGATGCATTGCAGTTGATTTTCTATGAATAACAGAATATGTACATATGTGTATGCAAATATATTTATGTACAGGCTTTTCATTGTAATTAAACTCAGCAAAGCACAAAACCCATTTTTGGCGAAGACTCACTGCAGAGGCTGTTTTTGTGTGTACAGTCATCACTTAACAAAACACAATTAAGATGAGATTCCAGGCAACAAGTACGATATAATTAAAACATTAAGGGGAGTTACAATCTAAATTGTTGCTGTTATTTTCAGATTGAGTCTGTCCAGAAGGCCAACCGTATTCTCCAGGAGGTGGAAGAATGGGAAAGGGAGCTCTCCAAACCTCCGCAGAAAGTGAAGCGGGCCTCGAAGAAAAAGAAGAAAGTTGTGAGCAAGAAGTCCGGCCACTGTCACAAGTCGGACCCTTCCAAACACTACAGACTCAACCTCAATGATATTCCTTTTGTGGCGGGCAAGGTTGGTCAAGTTAGTGGCACTTTGTACTTTTATGATTTTGTAATGGTAAGCGGCCAAATAATGTGGTTGAAAATCGGGGCTGGTGAAAATTAAAAAAAAGACTTGGACACACAAGTTCCTAACTCATATAAATCTTAACATTTCATCATATCCAATGGCAATTATTTTTTTAATAAAAATGGCGAAGGAATCTTCAAAAATAGAACTAAAGAATATATAGCCAATAATTGAAGTTTTTAAAGCTTTACAAATAATTGTATATTTTATCATGTTTGACATTACCAATTTTAGCTTGATATGAAGGCACTGTTTAATGTGTAAGCCATAAATTTACAATTGTAAATATATCAGTCATTTTTTGTCACACATTTTAGAACACGGGTCCCAGCCACTCCGTTGGTGCAAATGTCCAGAACGTCCTGTCGCTCATGAAGTCTCACAACATGGCGCTCTGTTCACGAACATCGTACGCCGGCGGCTCATGTGGGTCTTCTACGCCATCATCCTCGGAATCTAGTTCTCCATCCACAGAACACGACCTTGCGGAGATCTTGCTACAGCTACAGGATGAGTTTCATCAGCTGAGCTTGTAAGTTCTATGATTGATTATAAATGATAATATAGTTGTGTATTTTTGCATGCTTATGAAATAATTTCTGGCGAGGGTGGCGTAGTGGATATGGTGTCGGCCTAGCGATAGGGAGGTCCCGAATTCAGTCCCCACTATGAGAGCTTTCTCAAGATTACCCCAAAGACACAAAGTACTGGTTCTACCCAGGAAACGAACTCGCGAGTGTCTCAATAAGCCTTAATGCAATCGTGCTAAAATAAAAAGGTTTTAAACTAAATTATTTTAAAGTGCTTTATGGATCTTTAACTGGCTAAATTAAGTACTGATGAGACAGTTTTAAACCATGTTTAGTTTTCTCAGACTCTATGGTGTTAATGAATGGAAAGGTATAAGCCAAATTGAATTTGCTCATGCAAGTGTTAAACGTTTGAGCGATGTGTTCATCATGCACAGCCATCGTGAGCTATGCTATCTTTGCCAAGCACTGTCTCTTCCACAGTAAATTTCCCACACAAAACCGGAGTAAAAAGCAGTGCAGCCAATACCGTAATAATATTGCACAAAATGTCTGCAGTGCCAAAGAATGGCGTTCCATGTAAGCCACACTGTAAATATTTGGAGATGACGTAGCTGTATTCATGCTGATATGTATATTTGCAGCGAGCATCAGGAGCTTTCGAAGGAGATTAACGAGACAGACTCTCACCGGATGCGTGAGGACATGGAGCGAGAGATGGATGCCCTCGTGTCTCGCATGGAGGCCAAGAGTCTGCAGATCTCCAAGATACGCCGACATCAGGAAAAGGTGCGCACGGAAAATTCTTGAAAATTTGATTGTATCGAAAACTGCCATGTCTGGTTTGATTGCATTAGAAAGTTAATGAAAACTTTCTTATTTAATTGCATTAGAAAGTTTGATCACAAACTCTTATCTGATTGCATTAGAAAGTTTAAACAAAAACTCTGATCTGATTGCATTAGAAAGTTATAAAAACTCTGATCTGATTGCATTAGAAAGTTGATAAAAACTTTTATTTGATTGTATTAGAAAGTTAATAAAAACTCTGATTTGATTGCATGAGTAAATTTAATAAAAACTCTGATTTGATTGCATTAGAAAGTGGATAAAAACTCTGATTGCATTAGAAAGTTAATAAAAACTATTGATGTGATTGCATTAGAAAGTTAATAAAAACTGTTATTTGATTGCATGAGTAAGTTAATAAAAACTTTGATTTGATTGCATTATAAAGTTAATGAAAACTCTGATTGGAAAGTGAAAACCTAAACTCTCTAATATGATTGTATTAAAAAGTTAATTTGTACTGTCTGATTTTAATATTCAGCTGATTTTAATATTCAGGAAAATATAAAGTTTGATCCCTATATAGGGGTTTTCAAGTGATCTTTCTCAAGTATTGGTTCAACCCAGGAAACTGACTCGAAAGTGACACAATAAGCCTCCCACTTTCAACCCAATTAGGCTAAAATAGATAGTTTAAACAAAGAAAAGGTGCCATGGGAAAATGCTTTGATTGATTGTATTAAAAAGTTAACATTTTCAGAACTGTGATCATGATTGTTGTTTAAATATTTATTAATCAATTGAAAATTTAATTTAAAGTCTGTTAGTGATGTTTTTTTCTTAAATAAAATATATTAATGAAGCACTGTTTTTACAATTATTTCAAATAAATGATATTTGAATTTTTGTCATTTATATTTAATGGTCAAATAAATTATTGGGAGATTATTTATTTTATTATTAAATGTACCTATTATATTGTGAAAATGTTGTACAACAGGTATATGCACTTAGGGTAGTTTGTTGTCACATTCAAACTTTGGCCTTTTCCGAGAATTATGAATGTTTATTAGAAGACAAGTTATTTAAAAGTATAATGTTAACAGTGCAATTTTTCTATTGTGATTTTCAGATTGCAAATAAAAAGAAGAAAAAGTTGAGACGAAACAGCGATGCAGACGAACATTCGACTCCATGCTCAGGCCAAAAATCGGCTGACCCGTGCGTCCGCGCGTCTCCGTCACCTAGGTACTCCGGGGAGGTTGAGGTCACCACAACGATAAAACCAAGGGGTGCTGGGACCGGGGTGGTTCAAATACGTCCCAATAGTGCACGCGAAATCTCACTCAATGTTCTGAAAGACATGAGAAAGTTGCAATCTACCCTGAGGAAAGATGATCTGTGTTGGAAATAATATTTGTCCCTTATAGTGTGTTTTATATTTTTCTTTATCTCACTCTATTTCTAATATCTTTTAAGTTTTAGGTTTAAAATAGTTTTTAATAAAATGAGGCGTGTTGTGGGAAAACTGGGCTTAATGCATGTGCGTAAAGTGTCGTCCCGGATCAGCCTGTGCAGTCCGCACAGGCTGATCCGGGACGGCACTTTCCGCTTTTATTGTATTTTCTGTTTCAAGAAAGTCTGTTCTAAACATAAATCCACGTAAGGCCTAAAGTGTCATCCCGGATCAGCCTGTGCTGACTACACAGGCTGATACGAGACGACAATATATGCACATGCATTAAACCTGATTTTCCCACGATACGTCTCAAATATTTTAAACGAAAGTGCCAGTTGAAAAATTGACTGTGATTTTTTAAGTCTGATAATGGGAGTTTACATATTTTTGACAATTTTGCCAAGAATCTTTCCTTGGAAAATATAATCAAAACTTTTATTCAACAGACATTAGAAATTCTTTGTCAGGAATGACATACAAAATAAATGGGCGCTTTTAAATCCTATTATTTTTTAAATGCATTTATAAAGATTCTTGTAATCTGTAGACTGTAACAAATTCTGCAGGGTTATTCTTATCTTGTTTACATTAAATGACAAATTAAAAGTTGAGGCGTTGCGTTTTAAAAAATTGGAATAAATGCAGTTAATGTTTGAGTGCCATTCCATTATTTTATAGATATAAATCACATTTTAAACACAATTTTTTTTTTTAAAGAAAAACGATGAAAGATGCAAAATTGTAGCAGCTGATCTGATATCCGTGTGACATTTTAACTTCAAATAAAATATTCTTCCATATTTAAGTCACTGTGTAAAATATATGTTATTTATTTATGTTATCATGGACATAATTCAGTAATTTGTAAATACCAAGGATATATTTCAATTCCCTTATTCAGGTAGCTGTAAATGAATCTATGGAAACAGACTGAATCTGGCAATTGTATTTTATATACATGTAATGTGTATTATAGATATTGATATTATATTCCATTTAGCCATTTTGTGTACTACTGACTACCAGTATTGTACATGTTTGTTGACATTGTCATTACATACCATTCCAGTTTTAAGCATTTCCATTTAGATAGCGGCAAACATAAAACAGAAGCATTTTTCCTCGTAACACTTTTTGTCAAAACGCCCTCACACTTGATTGCATGCGTTTCACAAAATGGACATGACTTCTGCTTCACTAGTTACAGCAGTTAAACTTCATCAGCTGTCACATGCATTTTCAAATTATTAGAATAGGATTACTTAGTCTATGATATCAAAGTGCATATAACTAGGGGAAGATCCAGAGCACAATAGCAGGGTGCTGCACCCTGCCCCTTTTTGGTTCCCCCCTGCTGCCCCTCTGGGCTGGTCAACACAATTGCTGAATATCTTTTGACATTTAACACATTTTTGCAGTTATTCCACTTTAAATGAATATACTATGCTTTTAAACCTAAATCAGAAGCATTAGACTCATGAAAACCCTGGATTTAGCAAATAATTAGAAAATGTCAACAAACTGGACCGGCTTTCCCCCCTGCTTTTTAGCAGCACCCTGTACCTTTTTAGATCCTAAATCTTTCCCTAATATAACTATACCTCATGGCTTGTATATGTAGATATTCATATTCCAAACAACGAATAGTTTCATTTAAAGTGAACTTTTAGGGCCTGTATTCACCAACCTATTTTTAAACTTAGAATAAAAAACAGACTTATACTCAAGAAAAGTACTTCGGCATTCGCAAAGATGCTGGTTACCAATATTGCTTATGTGAGGTTATGTCATGAACAAATCGTTCTAAATAAAGAATGGTGTCTCTAGAGTTGGTGGATGCGAAGTTATACTCCCAATTTACAGCGCTCTTACAAAAGAACAGTTTCGAGAATATTCCTAATTAATAGCCTGAAGTCTAAAAATAGTTTGGTGTATATGGACCCTGGTCTAATATTGGGACAAGTTTCATTTTAGAATTGAGGCATGTCGTGGGAAAACCGGGCTTAATGCATGTGCATAAAGTGTTGTCCCGGATTAGCCTGTGCATTCCAGTCTGCACAGGCTGATCCGGGACGGCACTTTCCGCTTTTATAATATTTTCTGTCTTCAAGAAGTCTCTTCTAAACATAAATCCACTCTAGGCGGAAAGTGCCGTCCTGGATTAGTCTGTGCAGACTGGACTCCAGTCTGCACAGGCTAATCCAGGACGACACTTTACGCACATGCATTAACCCCGGTTTTCCCACGACATGCCTCATTTGTATTTGTGTGAAATACTAGTATTTTTAGCATTTATTTAGTTCATACCAAAATAAGCAGCATTATGCTAAGATCATATGTGTACTTGTAAACATGTATTAGTTTCTGTAGGAGCATTATCACTAAAAATGTTTGAATGTAATAGTAAGTTTTCGTCTGTAATGTAGTTGTCACTGTGAAAGATAGAGTAAACCTTGTATTGTGTCCATTAAACACACATTACCTGTCCATTTAATGTGGTCAGGAGATATGAAGAAATTTACCGTATTTATTTTTAAAAAATGTCTGCATTAATTCCGATGAATATTTCTTGTCGTAAACATGTTTCAATATTGTAATTTAGGAAGTCCAATAACTTTCTATTACCCCTTAAAATTTTTAATCCATTTTATGGCTATTTTAATTTGACGAGCCTGTTAATTTCTCTTTCTGCAATCTTTGTCAAACAAGCAGCAAATGAAATCCAAGACAGCTGGGTTATACAAGCTATAATGTTTACCATTATTTAAGATTTAAATCAACAACTAGAACTAAAATTATTATTTATGGTATTATTTTAAACCAAGAAATAAAGTTCGGATTTGAAATGACTTAAAAATGTGTTGTCAAATCTCAGGAGTGTGAATTTGTCATCTTGCCATAAACTATATTAATAACACTGTTTATGTCACTTTTATTTGTTGACAATGAAGAAATTAACCCAATATTACATCTGTTTGTGTTTATGTTACGTTTTGTTTAAGGTGTACAGCATTTTGTTTGCCTGGGTCGGATCGTTTGTAACTTGTATTAGAAGTTACTAGTGTCTTATCCATGGCTTTTGAATTTGTTTTGTATGTGACTGTGATAATTAGATTAGTTTTAAACTTGTGTTTTCTGTGGTCGTGTATGTTCTATTTTTATGCATTTTTGGTTGATAACAAAATGGGCCAATCCTGGATTTGTCCTGTATTGTGGTAAAAGGAGTTGGCAAAATCGTGAATTTCTACTTGGGAATGTGATACAATAAATGAATAGTGAATGAATGGAACAAACTTTTGGCTTTATTATTGCAATTAAAGATGTTCGCAGCAATTTCCTTCAAAAAATTTCCAACGACAGATTTTCTTAAAACTTGGCACAAACATACATCAATGTATCCTAAAACTAAAACAGTCTTAAAACATAGGGGTCACAGGCCTTTTTCCAGAAATATTGAATTTTGAATACGGTACCTGTCGAAGCCTTAATTCAGTTTGTGTTACTTAGAATGTTGAATAATATAAAGCGTTTATTTTCAAATCAACATTGAGATTTTTAAATGCATCTTTTTGTAATGTTTCGTTTGGTAATATACAAGTGCAGTTTAATGATAAAACGTGCTTTATCTACAGTTATAATTTAACAAATTACTTGTAATGGACACTTAACGAGGTGAATTTTGCATTAAATTTGCCTGGGAAAACATCCATAATTTATCAAATATACGAAAATCTTTTGTTCCAAACGACAGATTTTGTTAAAAGATCCCACATACATACGTCATTGTATACTGAAACTAAAGCAGTCTTAAAAAATAGGGGTCACGGGCTTTGTTCCGGAAATATTGGGTTTTGAATACGGTACCTGTCGAAGCCCCTTTTTCAGTTTGGATTTTTATCACTGTTTTAAGTATATAGGAGTTATTTTTCAAACAAGGTTATGGTTCTTTCAACTGATATGTTTGTACGTGCTTTGTTTGGCAATATACATGTGTATGTTGATAATAAAAACGTTTTACCTAAATTTACTGCTTAAATAATGAGTTTGACTGGACATTTAAGTGTGTCAAATGGGAACTAATAATGCTTTCTGAAACTTCATTTTTATCAAATGCATATTTTGTTCCAAACGACAGGTTTTCTTAAAATTTCACACAGACATGCACCAATGTATACTTACACCAAAACATTAATAAAAAGAATGGCTCACCGAACGTGTATGGGAAATATTGGATTTCATATAGGGTACCTGTGTAGCCTTTTTCCTGTTTCGTTTTAACATACATAAACAACGTATCAATAGAATGAAGATATTTAATGGATCATTTCTAAACTAAATTTGTTTGGAAATAAATTGCATAGTGTGTTTTTGATTATTATATATGCTTTATGAACTTTTACTATTAAAAATATTTATTTTGAATGGACATTTGACATAAAATTAGTATATTGTAACCTATATACAATAAAGAAAAAATGAAGCAAAAGGAGAAATTAACCCAATTATTTTATTTTTGTTGCGAACGTCTTTAACGGCTTAATAATGAAGAAATATTAACAATACATAAGTTTCTTTTCTAGTGAGGATAGATCTTTTAAATAATGATATATTTAGTGTTATATTGCATTCATGTTCAGTCTTTATCCAAGTTTATCTTGCAGTCCTTATACCTAAGATACACAGTTACTGGTAACGTCTTGTAACACAAAAATATAACATTTTTTTGTACCAAGTTCCTTCAAATCCACATGGAGTACTTGCATTACAAGAGCAGAATCTTGTTGGCCCTTTGTTATACAGGCATTCTTCTGCAGGTATATGGTGGAATATGTCCCCAATATATTTATTGCACTGAAATCATGCATTGAATAAATTTTAATTGAACATTTATTGGTTGTTGTTTGTGCTGTTTGGTGTTGTGAATGTCAAGTTTAAACCCTAAACCAGTATTTCTGGTAGTACAAATAATATGTATTGAATTATTTTAGGCATTAACAAGCGTTGTCACATGTACTCTGCACTTCCTGTCAAAGGCATCTATCATATGAAGTACCATTTGAATCCCTTCAATACTTTTAGAGTAAATTAAGCCATGGGCAACAACTCTGTAAATATGAAAGAGTTATGGTCCTTGTACTCTGCACATCCTCGCAACAGCATCTATCAATAGATGTGGTTTTTATTTTAAATTCCTTCAATACTAATGGAGTTATGGTCCTTGTACTCTGCACAGCCTCGCAACGGCGTCTATCAATAGATGTGGTTTTATTTTAAATTCCTTCAATACTAATGGAGTTATACTCCGCACAAGAAAAGTAACCAAAGGGCAATATCTCCATAAATATTGGATAATTAGTTATGGTCCATGTACTCTGCCCTTCCTCTCAAAGTCCTCTATCATTATATGAAGTATCATTTGAATCCCTTCAATAATTTTCGAGTTATACTCCACACAAGAAGCAGGACGGACAGACGGATGGAAGACGCGATTACTATATGCCCCCAAAGTTTCCTTCGGGGCTATAAAAATAGCAGTTAATTCAGATAAACATTTCAATTAATCAGGTTTAATGTTTTAATAAAATTTGATACAATTTTATTTATGAATATAATTATTGAATTAATTAATTCTTGTTCATAAACACACATATTATTTAAGTAGAAACATTTTTTAAGTTAAAAAATAATCACAGGATTTCACAAGCTGGACTGTTGTGGTGTAGATCATTTTGATGGGGTTAAACAAGCAATGACCATGATATCGAAAGTAGGGCGTTAATGAGGTCGATTGTTCTATCGTTAAACAGGCATTACAAAAATTCAAGTTAATTCAAAAAAATTGTTTTTACTATAAAATATATTGTTACAAGTAAAATATTTCTCTTGCTTCTCGCCTTTGTCTAACCAACAGTCTTTCTATGTTGTCAACGTCTCAATGATTTTATTGACACATGCACACTGTCAGCATATTGATGTTTATATTCCTCATTATTACAAACAGTACATACATGTACTTTCCTTTATTAATAAGAACTTTGTACAATGCATACTGTGACATGCATCTGAAAATTTTCAACAATGTAGGTAATGGTGCCTGTACATCCAGAAATGGGCAAAATAAAGGTGCCATGAAGAGAAACTATCAACAAAAGAGAAATAATGAATCTTCAGCTCTTTTAAAATTTTAATTATAATAATCACCAATAAATATATACATCCAATTAACAACACATGGATTTACTCTTGTCTTATCTGAACGGACGATGAATTACTGGTTCTTTGGAAACAGAAATGTTCATATGATATGAGGCGTATTTGTGGGAAAACCAGGCTTAATGCATGGGCATAAAGTGTCATCCCGGATCAGCCTGTGCAGTCCGCACAAGTTAATCCAGGACATTTCCGCCTACAGAGGATTTATGTTTAGGAGAAACTTCTTCAAACAGAAAATACCATACAAGCGGAAAGTGTCGTCCTGGATTAGCCTGTGCCGACTGCACAGGCTGATCCAGGACGTCACCATACGCAGATGCATTAAGCCTGGGTTTCCCACGACACACCTCATATATTACAGAGTAGCAATTTTATTATTAAAAGCACAAACAAAACGTAAGAAGACAATAAAGATAGCGTAAATTTGCTTACAAAACATATATTTTATTTAAGCACTCGTAACAACTAGCCAACCAAATGTGCCATGCATAATGAATATTTATTGTTTGAGGATATGATCATGGGCGATTAGCATTCATAGCGATATAAATAATAGAAACAATTCATAACACATTGGAAAACTATAACAATATCATGTGCACAAAACAAACAAACTAGAAATTACTATTCCATGATTTTTGAAGTTGTTGTCCAATAATTATCAATTTAGAAGGTATGTGTCGCATGTACATTGTACAACAAGAATAAATTTTATGTATGTGTGTAAACCATTTAAATCTATCTTTGTTGTATGATTCATAACATAGTACTGCATTTAATGCTGATAAATTAGAAAACATTCAGAATTGCAACTGTTTTTTTTTCATATACCTATTTCGAAATGGGAAGTGTTTTGTACATTTACCTGGGTACTAGTTTATTAGACTTTAAAAACCAAACCCCAATTGCTATAACAAAATCGTAACAGTGCAAAGGATAGAATCAGAAAAGCATATAACAATAGTACTATAACCAGTTTCCATGAACGTATGTATTATTTAACAAAATGAAAATAAGGCGTGTCGTGGGAAACCCGGGATTAATGCATGTGTGTTGAGTGTCAACCCGGATTAGCCTGTGCAATCCACACAAGCTAATCCAGGATGACACTTTCCGCTATTATGGTATTTTCTGTTTCCAGGAGGTCTCTTCTAAACATAAATCCACTGTAGGCAGAAAGACACTTTACGCACATGCATTATGCCCGAGTTTCCCATGACACGCTTCAAATGTATTTATTATCTGTTTACACATTTAGCCGGGTTTGACACGGGAGATAAGCAGGTTATACACAACAGGGGTTCGTGGTTCATACAATTTTGCTATCTAGTGACTAGAAAGATATTCTACATACACATGTTTAGGTAGATATTTAGGGAAAGATCCAGAGCATAATTTTAAATGTCTTGAAATATTTTATACATATTTGCAAATATTCAATGCCAATTAGAGTTACCATGGTTAAAAACATTAATTGGAAGCATTAAATGATCAAAAATCCTGCATTTACCAAATTAGAGGAAAATTTCCAAAGAACTTTCTGCTCCATGTACATGTATGTCCCTTTTGAGCAGCACCCATACCTTCTATGATCCTAGATATTTCACTAATAACTGATGGATCGCTAATGGATTAATAACCATGCCTGTTCATTTTAACCTATGACAAAATAATACCATTTGCAGAATCATTTGTGTTCACAAAGCATCTTATTCTCTTTTGAGGTCTTAAAATTCGAGGGTTGAGCGTGAAACTATGATAGAAATGTTTAGCTGATACAATAGTTCCACGCTCAACCCTCGCTTTATATTCTGATGGCTAAACACGTAGTCAATGAAGATCTAGGATGAAAAACGGTACAGGGCTAAAAAGGGGCAGGGTGGCAAGCCAGACTATTTTGTTGACATTTTCTAATATTTTCCTAAATTCTGTGATTAACAGTGTCATAAGCCTAATGATACAGATTCGGTTTTTAAGCATAGTCTATTCATTTGTCATTGAATACTTGCAATAATATATTTTAACATATATTCCACATTTCTGTGTTGACCAGCCCAGAGGGGCAGCAGGGCGGAACCAAAAAGGAGCAGGGTGCTGCACCCTGCTATTTATCTCCAGATCTTTCTCCAGTCAATCAAATCAAGGTTTGTGTGTGGTATTTAAATGTATTCCATTTGAATTCACAATGAACTAAACATGGGCATGGGTTATGGTACAATAGGAAATGATTGTTTTACCAATTTTAAATTGGTGAAAATATGCATCATAATTAGAAGTATAAGCAGAAGTTAATCTTTAACAGCAGAAGTGGTGATATCTTTAAGTAAGTTTATTATGGTTAATTTCTTAAAAGGTAACAAAGTTATTCAACCCAGGAAATGCTGTTTTTCTAACAATTTCAAAGTTGATAACAACTTGCAAAAAGATATTGAGGTCTTAAACAGTGCACAAATATTAAGAAACTGTTAACCACACTATGTGTTACGTGGGACAGAAACAGCCAGTAAAAGTCAAGATATTTCAAACATTTTTTTTAAAGATTTACAACACAAAATCTTTAAACATTGGTATTTGCTACACAAAGGAATAAGGCCACATCATAATTTCGAACAACATTCATCAAATAATTTTCGCACAATCAGCCACACAGAAAATATATTAACATTTCTTCACTTTTACAACTCATGTATGAACATTAGAAACATAAACTACATCACAACAAGGAATACCACATCTAGATGTAAATGTAATTATGGCAGGACCATTTGACATAAACTGACTGATGTATTGTTTTTCAAATAACTTACACATAATTTCTTGTACACAGTCCTCACTATAAAAGCAATATAATTATTGTTTTCATACAAATTCAGAGTCAAGTACTTTCATAAGTCATCGGGATGAACAATTGTACAAGTCACAATGGGAAATGTTGTATCACTTTCACATGAAATGATACATTTTTAATCTATACTTTCATATCCGACTATAGTTTTCATGTGATAAAGGTTGTACAAATGCACAATAAGACAGAAATCATGACAACAAACATTCTCAATCCCAAACTTAAAATATCGACCAACGAGAATGCTTGTTACATAAGAGCTTGGATTTCCATTGGCTGATATTTAAGATTATGAATAATCTTAATCTCGATAAATATTATCAATCCCAAACTTAAAATGTCGACAAATTAAAATGCTCGTTACATATGAGCATGGATTTCCATTGGCTGATATTTAAGATTATGAATAATCTTAAATCTTAAATAATCTTATAATCTCGATAATCTTATTATCAATCCCAAACTTAAAATATCAACAAATTAAAATGCTTGTGACATGTGAGATTGGTTTTCCATTGGCTGATATTTAAGATTATGAATAAGAAGTTCAAGAATGTTCAAAGTTATGGGCCCAGGCCCCAAGAATACAAGCTGAATAGCTTGGTGCTGCCCTTAATTGCCATCAACCTGCCCTTTATTAAAGCCAATCTGCCCTTAATTACTTCCAATGTGCCCCTGCTAAGATAGTATGTACCTTACTGCCTTGATAAAAAATGCCCTCCACCCTATTCTACTTATCTCAATAAAACACGCTTTATTACACCCACATGGTATCAATGCAGCTGGTTCCTCATTGCTGTCTATATTTTGGTTTGATGCATTATATTATACTGAATAAAACTTTGTTATATGTACATTTTGTACTTTAGTATTTTTTCCATTGCTGCTTTATCAAATCTCTAACGGTAATTTGCCCTTACAATCCAAAGTTAACGCTGATTAATGAATGCCCTTTGTTGACAAATGTCTGCCCATATAGCCAGCACCAAGCCCTTTTTTAATCCTGGATATAACACTAAACATTCTAAGCTGAATATTAGCCTTAATCTTAGATATTTAACCAATGGAAATCAAAGCGCAGCAGTTACAAGAAATCTCATAGGTCAATATTTTAAGTTGTGACTTAAGTTTGAGGTTGAGAACTTTCGCAGTCGTGGGGTCTGTTGTTTGTTTAGTTTTACCTCATGACCAAGAGGATGTACAATGAATAAGACATGGTTCACAGAAAATACATGTGGCGCGTCGTGAAACTGGTCTTAATGCATGTGCGTAAAGTGTCGTCCCGGATTAGCATGTGCAGTCCGCACAGGCTAATCCAGGACGGCACTTTCCGCTTGTATGGTATTTTCTGTTTCAAGGAAGTCTCTTCTAAACAAATATCCACTGTAGGCGGAAAGTGCCGTCCTGGATTAGCCTGTGCGGACTGCACAGGCTAATCTGGGACGACACTTTACGAACATGCATTAAGACCGGTTTTCCCACGACGCGCCTCACATGTATTTGGTGATAAACAATTATGACACTGATCGATTATACTCAGTTGCCTATGTACTGAATTGTTACAGAGCGTCATACACTTCTATGTGTAAGACCTGAATGGACAAAGTAGTGCTCTTCAACAGATCCTGGTTAGGGTCACCTACATCTACCAGTATATTGTTGGTATCATAGCAGCTTTCATATATGCTACTTAAACCTTGCAGTTTCCTGGAAGCAAACTACAAACTATAGTAAGTTTTAATAATGTTTCTAAAAACATTTGAGACTTGGAGCGATATAGATTTTTGTGTACTCAAAATTAAACACAATTGCAGAATTTTATAAATCCATTACAACTTCTTAAAACATCATTACTACATAGTTACATGGATGTTTGCAGTTTATTCAAATCATTTTAATTAATTTGAAACATGATTTAAACTGCACAACTAAAACACACAATTTCAGCACATGTAAATGAGTATTGGAAATTACTTATGCCATGATATTCTAAATAACACGCAAACCCTGCATTAACATGGCCCTCAAAACACCTTCAAAACATTCGGGAAATCAGCCAAAATTTAGTACCACTTTCTACATCAAAAAGACTTAGTTAACCATTCCAATTCTTCAGATAGCACAGCCTGTATCGGCAATGCCTGGCACATATATCCGCAGGACAGCAGGGAAAATCGGGGAATATTCTAGCATGTGTTCTCTACGTCGTTGCTATGACGATCCACCTCCGCAACACCCGCCCCCGCCCGACTGTCGGGAGGGCTCGCTGTCATCAACAACCACCACACTTTTACGATTGTTCTTTCCTGGTCTGCTTACCGTGTCTGAGTCTGCCTTCTCTATCATATCTGCAACGTCATACACGAATAAATAAAACTTTGAACAAATAAAAAGAATAATTCAAGTACTAACATAAAACATCAGGTTTAAATCAAAAAGAAAATCAAAATGCCTATTTAATCCTGAGCCAGCTTGGCCATTTGAATGTAACAATAGATATGAGTAGGCTTGTATACTCTTTAGTAGATGGACTTGTATAGTATTGAGCACAGAGACTACATTCACCAGTAGTAACAATGTATTGTCATGACAAAATTCGTATTGCAATACACTGAGGAAAACACGTATTGCAATACAATATAATATGGTATATTGATGCAGCCCTAAAAAAATACCACTATATGTCAAAAGATATTTACTGAGACTAGTGAATCAAATAAACCATACAAAATACAGAGTACTTAGACAGCTTAGATTTACTTTTTGATGTGAAAACACTACATAAATAAGTTTTCCTACCAAATCAAGTCCATCATTTTCATATTATTTGTTATGTAATGAATTGCATTTTTAAATGAATAAAACTCTGCTGAGCCAGAGGAAAGGGAGAATCACACAAATGTCACATGGAAATCACCTGTACTGTACTGTACTGTTCTACAACATTTCTTTAAAATAATCTAACATTTTACTAAATTATTACCAGCACTCGCTTTTGAAAGGTATTCAAATATCAAACACACAAAAATTAGTTTCAGAAGTTTTTATTTTCATTTAACCACACACAACATACTTACTTTTTGCTAAATCTAGAAACATTTCTTCAATGCCTTTATTTAATTTAGCCGATGTGTGAAAATGTTTTGCTCCCACAGATGCTGCATATCTGAAAGAGGAAGCAACATTTAATTTAATGGTCAAAAACAAAATGTCAAAAAAGGACTTTTTAGGCTTTGCTAGCCTAGTATGCGGCATGTCATGAGAAAACCGGTCATAATGCATGTACGTAAAGTGTCGTCCCAGATTAGTCCGCACAGGCTAATTCAAGACGGCACTTTCCGCTTGTATGGTATTTTCTGTTTCAAGGAAGTCTCTTCTAAACATAAATTAACTGTAGGCGGAGTGCCGTCCTGGATTAGCCTGTGCGGACTGCACAGGCTAATCCGGGACGACACTTTACGCACATGCATTAAGACCGGTTTTCTCACGATGCGCCACATATTTACCAATGTTTTCAAACACAATGTATCAGGAACTTGTCTTATGTTATCTTACCTTGGAATAACACAGACCATTGCAGCTATGGCTCATGGCTTACAATATACCCGTAGTTACAGAATGGAATTTTGAAAATCTAGGCTTAATTTGAAATCCACATATTATGTATGGGCCGGGGTATTACAACACATATACATGTATAATAACAGTGTCATTTTTATTTCTTTACGTAGAATTTTATTGAATAACAACAGCAAATGTTCAGTTACTGATAAAGAAATCAACTTATTGTAAGGAAAATACAATAGAAATCTATCTGTATTTCAGGAAAAGAATGATTCATTTACAGACCCACTGAGTAACATAGAAGTCAATAAATTTTTCATATATTGCCGATATTAATAGACTTTATAATACTGTTTTATTTCAGTTTTCTAATTAAGTATATTTCAGTTTTCTAATTCAGTAAATCAATTAAAATTTGCTTATATAATAGTTACAAAAACAAGAGCTGTCAGAGGACAGCGCGCTCGACTATTCGAAGTATTTCAGTTGGTACATATTTTGGATAGTGAAAATACAATATTTTTAAGTGAAGCCTTGTATAATTTATAAATTTTTGGAACAAAAACTTTAACCACAAAGTCTATGTAAAAAGTGGGCAAACTCTGTCAAAATACAAAACAGTTATGGGTAATGTTACCCCTTTTACTAGAGTGTAGTTTTGAAGTTACAAAACTTTTGAATATAAACTTTAAACAGAAAATCTATGTGAAAAAGGGACATAACTCTATCAAAATGCAAAATAGAGTTATGGGGAATATTCACCCTGACAGTGGAGTTGATGACAAAGGTATATTCCAAGTTTCAAGTGAATAGCTTTTGTAGTATTGAAGTTACAAAACTTTTGAATATTAACTTTAACCAGAAAATCTATGTGAAAAAGGGGCATAACTCTGTCAAATACAAAACAGAGTTATGGGAAATGTAGCCCTTGATACTGGAGTTGATGACAAAGGTTAGTTCCAAGTTTCAAGTGAATAACTTATGTAGTTTTGAAGTTACCAAACTTTTGAATATAAACTTTAACCAGAAAATCTATGTGAAAAAGGGGCATAACTCTGTCAAAATACAAAACAGAGTTATACAGAATGTTGCCCTTGAAACTGGAGTTGATGACAAATGTTAGTTACAAGTTTCAAGTGAATAACTTATGTAGTTTTGAAGTTACAAAACTTTTGAATATAAACTTTAACCAGAAAATCTACGTGAAAAAGGGGCTCTTTTAAAGTTACAAGACTGTTGAATAAAAACTTTAACCAAATTCAGACGCGGACGTGGACGCCGATGCCGGGGGTAGTAGGAAACCTCACCTATTCTTAGAATAGTCGAGCTAAAAATGGCAAATTTGTTAGTGTTGAACTATTTTCATTAATTTACATCCAGTACATAATAACAGAATGGACTTTGAAGTATGAATCCATGCGAGATGCAACAATGTTATTCACTGTATCTGGATTGGTACTTACGACTCAGCCTCTGCCACTGTTACATGTCTATCCTTCTCCATGTCTATTTTGTTGCCAGCTATACACAAGCATATATCATTTCCCAGCATTTTCTTTAATTCCTTCACCCATGACTTGACCTGAAATTTTCAATTTCTTATGAACCGTAAACCTTACCAGTCAGTACAAAGTAACAATGTTCACCTGAAATATTCAATGTCTTGTTTTATGTACATCCAATATGACTAAAGGTAGATCAGGTAGTTAACATGACAGTGTCACAGTGGTGTAATGGATGTGGTGTCTGTCTTGCCATTGGGAGATTGTAAGAGCCCTACACTGGGGGAAAGATCTAGAGCGAAATAGCAGGGTCCTGCTCCTTTTTGCCCCCCCCCCCTGCTCCTTTTTGCTCCCCCCCCACCAGTGTCCCTCTGGGCTGATCAACACAAACATGTTGAAAATCTTTTGAAATTTAATTATAAATATATTTATTTTGCAAATATTCAATGACAAATGAATTAAAACCCTTAATTACCCTTAATGTTTTTACCCTAAAAAAGTCCCTGGATGTAGCAAATTATTAGCAAATGTCGACAGACTGGTCCGGCTTTCCACCCTGCTCCTTTTTAGCAGCACCTTGTGCCTTTAGTGATCCTAGATATTTCCCTATACACAGCAAACATTCTACCCAGCTCTGGCTTTGCATCAAGTTAAAATAACCTGGTTTCAATAGATTATGGCCATGGTGTGGACGACAATACCAGTAGAGGACCACCATGGGTTAGCTATGGATCATTTTAAGCCCCTTACCTTTTGAAATGAGTCCTCGTCTGTAATATCATACACCAGTATTGCACCATTGCTATCTCTGTAGTATATGGGTCCCAATGCATGAAACCTTTCCTGGCCTGCTGTGTCCTGTTACAAAAACAACATAATTTCTAAACACATAATGATATGGTATCCCTAAAGTTACTGAGCTCCATTCCCTTACTTTGGTCAACAACTGTATCTCGTATCACTAGTTGGCATGGTCAACAACTGTATCTCGTATCACTAGTTGGCATGGTCAACAACTGTATCTCGTATCACTAGTGGCATGGTCAACAACTGTATCTCGTATCACTAGTTGGCATGGTCAACAACTGTATCTCGTATCACTAGTTGGCATGGTCAACAACTGTATCTCGTATCACTAGTTGGCATGGTCAACAACTGTATCTCGTGTCACTAGTTGGCATGGTCAACAACTGTATCTCGTATCACTAGTTGGCATGGTCAACAACTGTATCTCGTATCACTAGTTGGCATGGTCAACAACTGTATCTTGTATCATTAGTTGGCATGGTTATTAGGCATTATTTACATGTATTAAAACATCTTTTTCATTTCAGTGTTTTTTTTTCTTATTTAACAGGGTCTGATTAAAGGACACAATTCCCAATGCTATAATATATGGTTTATTTATCCCAATGAGTTGTAATTTTAAAAAAAATCCCAAATCAAAAGTAACAAAATCCAATGTACACAGGAAATGTGAATCTAAAATGTTTCCCAATTTAAGCAAGATTTCATGATGCGAAATTTCCCATTTGATGGGTACCCGACCCATTCCCAAAGCAGTGAAAAAACTGCTGTAAATATTTAATACCATGTGAATGTGAAATACTAATCTAAAATGTTTCCAAATTTAAGCAAGATTTCATGATGCGAAATTTCCCATTGGATGGGTACCGGACCCATTCCCAAAGCAGTGAAAAAACTGCTGTAAATATTTAATACCATGCTTCACATACATCTGTTTGGCATGTAATTTTAAATTATACTGAACATACAATGTATACTCACTGGCACATGTAAAATTACTTCATGAACCCAACTACCACAACATAGAATATGCACATTTGTACCTTGTATTAAATTGTAGAGGTTAAAGTTTGATTAACAATACAAAATTCAAATTATATATGTAATGTAATACATATACATGTACAAAGTACAAAGTGAAACAACAATTAATTACATGTCATTGAAGTTATGTCTAAAACCTTGTTTGTTTGTTTTTGGATTTTTCGCCGTTTTTTAACAGTATTTCAGTCATATCACGGCGGTCAGTTAACCTTCTCACACTTTTCCTGGGCAAGCTTAGCCGTCTAAGCGGTTAACCAGTACTAAGTGCACATACTTATGCCAGTAACTGACAACTGCCCTACTTGAATCAGAGGTAGGGGAGAAATGGCCGTAGAAATAGTTTCATGACCAATCTCCACACAAGTTATGTGGGCGGGCTGGGGTTCGAACTCACGATCCCCGGATTGACTGTCCAGCGCTCTACCAACTGAGCTAGCCAGGGCCGACTAAAAAAACAACAACAAAAACCTTGAATTTAACTGTGTATTTAAATATGGTATTAATAATAAAATATAATACAATAAACTAATTGTTACTTACCCATATTGATAAATTTACACGTTTTCCACCAATATTAAGTTTCTTTGTAAGAAAAGATGCCTGAAATTAGAAGATCATTTCAGTAACAAAGCTGAAATTCTCTTACTGTTAATGCATAAAAAGAGCAATTGATAGTCAGACAGTCCAACATCACAAGTTCAAATAGTGAAGACAATCTTCCAATTGAAAAACCAACCCAGTTCATTATTTCTGGATTATATTTAGTCAAGACTACTCATGATTTCTTCTTATAATCAGGGATCATATTATTTTGTTGGTCTGCGACCGATTGGGCTTAAAAAAGACCGTGAAATGCCTGTACTGTACTGTAGTATACGGTCAAACCAGTTTTCTTAAATTATTCAGTCTCTATACAAATGGTGATAATCCCCTGATTTCAGCAAACAACACACACGTTTTTATGGCTTCAGGACCGACTGACTTTCCAGAAATATATGATCCCTGCTTATAATCTATAAAAAATAATTCGCCAATACATGTTTATTTTCAATACTAACTGCAATTGTCAGCTAAAATAATAAATTTGGAGGAATATGACATTTTTCTTTATCGCAGGTACAATTCCCAAATGATGTAAAAAGGTGACAGGCTGACCATTATTGACATGAAAAAAACACAAAAACTTACTTTAAAAAAAAAATTACAAACAAAACAAACAACTCTGAAATTCAGACAATGTGAAAATCTGAATAAATATTGTAAATTCCATTTTGTAATGTACTACAGACAATTACTCACTTTCCATTATTTGCTGGTACTGTGTGCTTTAATAGGCGATTGCTGTTAGGCAATTTTTACACTTATCTAGTATTAATTAATACCAAGTAAATGTGCATCGAGTTGTTACTAATTAATTACTCAAGATTGTCACACCAGTTAATTTAACTTTGATGTAAGAACTAATACCATATGTCTGGCATGTCTGTTTATACAGATTTGTCAAAATCTGAAATCACATGATGAACTAGGCTAACCATTACAGATTGGCATGTATTCATTATAGTAATTTTAATAAAAGGTGAATACAAAGATCTGATTTTGCAATAGAACACACATTTATATAACTTTTAATATGAATAAATAAAATAAACACTGAACGCTTAATAAGATTAATAATAAAGTTATAGTAATTAATATTTGTATTTTACTGTATACATTTTCTGTAGTATTTTTATTATAATCATTAGTGATTTCAATATATCAAAACATGACATCAAAACAGGGACCACTTGTGTGTCTTCTAAGAAATTTATCTTGGTACCTATTGGTACCAGGATGTGGGTATGAATATAGCCGATTGAAAAAAACAGTTCCAAAACATGCTTTTAAACATAGAAATACATAATTTAAAACGTGTAAAGAACCAACTCATATGGATTTCAAAATATAGGAACCTATACCTGTAACGTGGTTAAATGTTTATCGTTGAATTTGTTTTCTACGTATCTGAGAACAAGTGAAGTCTTCCCAACACAACCTTCACCCAAAAGCACAGCCTTGAAATTTAAGTTTCTATTTCCACCGCCAGCCATTTTTGAAACGTCTGTTGTATTCTATTAGCACTAATTTAAACGCAACCTTTGAAGTGTGGCTTAAGATATCATTTCCGGGTTTAAGTTCTAATGACGACAGTATTTCCGAATCAAAACATTACACCTCTTTTCTGAATGAAACATGGCGAATGTGACGTCATATGTCACGAGAATGGCGCTTATGTTCACAACTCAAAATAGTCAAATTTATTTCAGTAAAGTTTTACTAGATGAACATTAATATGTTTAAATAATTAGCGATTAAAACTCAAGAGGAATGAAAAAAATTCAAAATAATAATTATATAAAATTAGTTTAAAGACATGAGCGACAATTTGTCATGTACCAAAATAAATAACACAGATGGCTTGTGAAACAAAGGTAATTTTGTCTAAAATTGTGTAAACTATCAGAAGTGATCCTAATATTTAAGACAAAACCTAATTTCAGAGTAATTATACACTTTTATATTCACTAATCATGTTAATTCATTCACTGTAATGGCTGATGTATAACCGCTTACGTTTGCATAGTTTTCTACTTCAAGCCTAACTAGAAGATGGGTAAAATTGAATAATTGTTTATGTACAGTTTTGTTAGTTTGAAATAAACTGAAATCAAATAGAAATTAAATGGAGTATTAATTTTATAACAAGAATGGTAATGTCTGATTAAGATTAAGCTATGAGGAAATATCAGGTGATGATAGGTCAGGAAGTATATTTTGAAATAATACGTTCTTGACTGAGTAATCAATGGGAAAGAATTGTTCACAAGCAGCTGATGTTTGTGGAGTAATTTCTTCTGAAAGCAGCTTATTTATTTCTTATGTTATGACAGCTCAGAGTAAGATGTTAAACATAATTGTCTAAGGTTTCATTGACCTCAAAATCTAGTATCTAGTAATCTAGTATTTTTTCAGTAATAGCCAATATAGCTAGATGTTATAAAATAATTGAATAACATATACAGTGAGATATTTAAGAAAATGCCAAAAACATTGTGTGATCAGCTTAAGCAACAAGGTTATTTAGCTCGGAACTTGGTTTTGAGATTAAATATTTCTAAAAGTATGTCGAGAAAGTTTCACCATAAAGACAGTGCAGTCAGGATTTTTAGAGCAACAAGCGTTGATGGAATGGTAAAGTACAATAAATTTCTTGTATGAAAAGTTGAAAACATTATATATTGCCTGTGATTTCATATTTAATAACATGTGCATAAATAATTGTTGATTTTACCAGTAACCTTGACATTAATCATGTTTAATGTAACTTGTGAATGTATTAATTAAACTTCCTCATTACAAAAGTGTGGTGGTTTATACAGACTTTTTAAACAAGTTTTGTAAATTTTGTAACTGCTGATGATGGAGTTAAATACATGATAATTATATCAGGGCTGACGCTGCCGTTCGCCAATTGAGCCATTTGCGAAAATATTGAGAAATTGGCTCAAGAAATGTCATATTGGCTCAAATGCCAAAAATATAATATACATATTAAATGGATATTAACTAAATGTCACAAGCTGTTTTACTGACTTGCCAATTGTACAAGTACAGAAGTCCAAATCTAAAAAAAAATCACTTTTAAAATTAGGTGGCGAATGCTATTAACATATCGGGATGCATAAGTCTAATACTTGTTGTAAGTCTTCTTAATTTATAAATGTTTAGAACTTTACTTGTCACAGACATTGATGCACATTGAAGTTACATGTACATGTTAGCTCTGACACTTTCTGATTGTTCAGTCATCAAAAAGTGTATCCTATTAATAGCAGTAGGTTTGCATTTGACTTTTCATTGGGCTTTTCCAAATTTATCCCAAGGTCGCCTGTTACATTAATCTAGGGAAAGATCTAGAGGGAAATAGTAGGGTGCTGCACCCTGCTCCTTTTGTGGTTCCCTACTGCTGCCCCTCTGGGCTGGTCAACACAGAAATGTCGAATATCTTTTAAAATTAATAATATATTTTCGCAATTTTTAAATGACAATTGAATACACAATGCTTAAAAACCCTAATTACATGCATTAGACTCATAAAACCCCTGGATTGAGCAAATTATTAGAAAAGTTCAACAAACTTGTCAGGCTTTCCAACCTGCTCCTTGTAAGCAGCACCCTGTTCATTTTTTTCCCTAATCTTTCCCTAATTAATCATATTAGTCATTTCTTATCTATCAACACATGAGAAGTTCATTTTCACTCAGTTCTGTTCCTACAAATTTTCTCATACCATATGTGTATTTATTTCCTGCAAATTTTACAGCATTGTAAGTAACAATGTGGCCATAATAAACATGAAATTTGTGAATAAAATTGTTTGGTTGATTAAAGGTTTTGGACATACACAATAGTAAGGAAATAATATCAGGACCAAACCGACCATTAAGTTTTGACAGTGATTGAATTGTCGCATGGTTCACTTCAGAGTGGACAGGTTTCACTGTATGCTTGTTTTTTTTAAAGCATGTGTAACAGTTTCCCAAAAGTTATTCTTTTTCATATTTTGGAATAAGTATTATACTAATTTAACTAAATACGTGTATGCAATTTACTAACTGGTTGTTCAAAGTGCCAAAAGTTATTGGTTCAACTCCAGAATGGAAAGGAATGGACATAAGCATGTGCTCGTTTTCCTATCCATATCCAAACTGATATGTTAATTATATGAACCACAGTTATTTTCATGAAATGAATAAAAATGTTTAATGTAAAGCATGTGTGTTGTATAACCATGTGTGTTGTATAACCATGTGTGTTGTATAACCATGTGTGTTGTATAACCATGTGTGTTGTATAACCATGTGTGTTGTATAACCATGTGTGTTGTATAACCATGTTGTGTTTTCAGACTCTGTTTGAGAAGGATGGAGTGTTTATACACATCAATGTTGACACCCACACATCAGACAAGAATGCCCACCTGCCTGGCAGAATCTACCTCGTACAAAAGGTAGGTTTGTATTTTAAGACCATATCTCATAGCTTTCAACTTCACCATTTTTCAAATGGATAATATTTAGTGAAATTGCAGCTGGCTAAACAATTCCTGCTAGTACAACCTGTTAGAAGATCAGTGTGCTGCACCATATTTATTTTGATGACCCAAACTTTTCTGCTGAAGAAAAGCCTGTGCTTTCTAGTTAATAAGTTGTTTATGCAGAATAACCAAGTGATCATTTTGATTTATTACATTCATTGCACCTTTTCAGGTGCTTTTCATATAATTTGTTATAATTAATAAAATATCTTAGAATTAGAGAATACATTATATGTTATACATGTTAACTCAGTTTTGATCAGTCACGACGCCTGATCTCCATTTCGTTGAGTTGTCAAATGCATGCTTACACCATGTGAAATAATACATGTACCATAATTGATATTCTTACTTAGTTACCGGTAAGTTATAAGTATACTGTAGACAATCATCATGTTCAAAATGTTCATCCTATTGTTGCAAATGTTTACAGCATGAAGGGACGTTTGTTGAGTGTAACTGAGATGACTTTGCACATATGATTTAAAAAATTTGGAATTAGTGAATACAGTTACTTACATAATGCCCATGAACTATTAATAATCAGTCACATAACCTGCATCGGGTCCATGAATTATCAAAAGCAATTATCATGCCAAGACTGTCACGTAAACTTTAATTAATCCCCATGTTGCCCATGTTGACAGCTTGACTATTATATTTAAGTTTTATATTGAAATACAAACATATAGAACAGTTTGATTATTTTATGAAAAGTACATGTTTTCGGACGTTTCATTTCGGGCGTATGATTGTACATAGCAAATACAACCCAATGCATTAATTTTTTAAATTATATTTATACTAGCTGTAGTTAACACTCTTAAATTTAATTTTTTTAAAGCTCTTGATAATATTTTTGGGTTATAATTACAAATATTTTTGTAAATAAATACATTTGAAGTTTCTTATAAAAAAAAATAATAATTTTGCTTGAACATATGATTGTATGTTGTATTAGAAGAATAATGAATATTTTTTTAAACCATTTATTATGCTTTATTTATAGAATTACATTTTGAAGTTATGTTATACTATTATAGTACAAAAAATGTATTGCTTAGTACATTAATTTAGTTTAATTATTCAATATAAATAAAAAATATAATAATTATAACCTATGTTTGTGCATTTTTTAAAGCATATATATTGATATATCCCCTTTCAAAAAATAAGAACGCGCGCAAAAGTGCCCTTTTCAGAATTTAGCACCATGCCCTTTTGAAATCCTGGCGTGAGCACTGTTGACTAGATGTTTGTTGATTGGAAGGCATCCAGGAGATGGTGTCGGTGGACTGACTCATAGCGGACAATTATCTAATTATTTTCTTTAACCAAATATATATAAATCCCCCTGTTTCTCATTTTGCCTGCCTGAAGGGACGTTTGTGGAGTGTAAGGCAGAGGAGATGGTGTCAGTGGACAGCCACTTTGCTCAAAATGTTCTTAACCCAAATATATATGAACCTATGCTATAATCCCCATTGTCTGAATGTTGACAGCCTGACGGAACATATGTGGAATGGAAGGCGGAGGAGATGGTGTCAGTGGACAGCCACTCAGAGCAGGACTGGGCCATGATCAGCTCCGTGGGGTACCAGCCAGACAGGGGGTCGGACATGGGTAAGTGAACAAAAAACTTGTTAAAATCATGTTAATACTTACCTGGAAATATGGATGTCTGCTTAACATTTCAGTACTAGATACAATAGTTTCATGCTCAGCCCTTGGTATACCAGCCATCTTGCCCTAAGGTGTCCAAAAAAAATGTTTGTTTCAGGTTACCTGACCTACCCTAAAAAAATGCCCCGACCCTAGAACATGTTATTGGGTTTATAAGATTGATTTTTGTTTTATTTATCTTTTTCAATAATTTAAATGTGTTTTTGGATAAATAAGTGTTTTGTTTTGATAGTTTCCACTTATAAACAATGTTTAAGGATATTACTGATTTGTTTTGAATATTTTTTCAGTTTTAGAATCTTCAAGTTGACCAATTAGCAACTACAAAAATATATAAAAAAAATTAAATCCCGACCTACCTACCTAAACCTAAGACAAACATTTTTTTTTACGCCTAATATTTAAAATCATATGCTTTTCCCGAAATCTTAACATCTTGATAGTTTTTTCCTCATTTGTCCACATTTAACCATATTTTATGCAACCCATTTCTCCATAATTTAGGACCTACACATCTCCAGCCTATGAAACACTATTTAAAATTGTTGAGAAAATGCCTGTGAAGAAAACAGAATAAATTATACAGCTGCTGTTAAACTTAGCATGCTCCTTTATGCTCCTTTATTATAAAGCCTTCATGGCAAACTTAATTTTTTCCTAGTATTAGTAAATATTAAACTAATTACTTCTGTCAATCCAGCAAATGACCAGAGAAATGAGAGAAAGCGATACAACGTAAGCTTCGATGTCCTTGACCTGAAGAGTTTCAAGCGCAGTGCCCCGAGTCACGGCTGGGCATACATCATATTCATACTGAAGGACGGGACCACCTACCCTGCTGTGCACTTCCACAATGGAGGCAGCAAGGCTTTACTGAAGGAACTGGAGAAATTTGTCCACATCAGAAGGTTTGTATATTTCACTAATCATAGTGGTGATTAAAGAAATGACAGATTGCTATTGGAATTATAACCATGCCTATTCAGTTCAACCTCCTATAGACATGTGTACAGTACAAACGTTTTAACAAGACGTCTCCATCAAACAATGAATTCCGGCCTCTCTGAATAGCTGAACATATTGTCAATCAAATCATGTTACACATAGATACTGTTAATAATTTACAGAAACAAAATGTATTATGAATAATTGTAATACTCCATTATGCCTTAAAAACAATCCTGGGCTTTTTATGCTCCCAGCATCTTGATGCAGGAGGCATATAGTGATTGTCCTGTCTGTCCGTCCGTCCTTCTGTCCATCTGTGACAAGGTTCAAATGGGCTGTTGCTTGGTTAACTAGATTTTACTGTTTCGTCTAGCACCAACACCGCTTGCTAAAACACTTGGATACTTACACAGTTGTTGCTTATGACCATCCCAAATCCACCCATATCACCCAACCTCACTTTGACCTCGACCTAATTTGGACTTATATTAATTCAAAAGTGCCATTTCTTGGTTAACTAGATTTTACCATTTCGTGTAGCACCAACACCGCTTACTACAACACTTGGATATTTACACAGTTGTTACCTACAACCGTTCCCAATCCACCCATATCACCCAACCTCACTTTGACCTTGACCTAATTTGCATTTAGAATAATTCAAATGGGCTGTTTCTTGGTTAACTAGATTTTACCGTTTTGTCTATCACCAACACACTCGCTACAACACTTGGATACTTACACGGTTGTTGCTTAAGACCTTCCCCAATCTACCCATATCACCCAACCTCACTTTTGCCTTGACCTTGAACTAACTTGGACTTAGAATAATTCAAAAGTGCAATTTCTTGGTTAACTAGATTTTACCATTTCATCTAGCACCAACACCACTTACTACAACACTTGGATATTTACACATTTGTAACTTATGACTGTTCCCAATCCACTCATATCACCCAACGTCACTTTGACCTTGACCTAATTTGGATTAAGAAATAGGCTATCCAGCACCAACCGGGAGCATGTGTGTTTATCAAACTTAGAATCTTGTTTTCCTTCTATAGTTGGGACCGTTATATGGTGTCATCCCCTCAGAAAAATTCTTTCAAATCATGCAGTTTTACCCCAAAACTGATTCTATACCAGGATTTCTCATTTCCCTGCTATGAAAAATTTGCCCCAAAATGCCAAAAATATAGATTTTTCCCCAAAATGCCAAAAATATAGATATTTCCCCAAAATGACAAAAATAGAGATTTTTCCCCAAAATGACACAAATAGAGATTTTTCCCCAAAATTAGGGCAAAGGGCCCCATCCCCAAGAGGTAAAAAAAAGCCCTGCAATCAAAATTGTTTTGACTTGTAAAGAAGTCAAAATGTGTAAAACTGTAATCCTGCATGCTGATAATGTATTAACATATAGTACTGAGGATAGGTTTTTCAATGTAGTAGCTGCTTCTTAAAACAAAAACTGGTAATCATAAAGGTATTGTTCTAACAGTGTGTGTTCTGTGTGTTCAGGTCCCCCACCGACAGTCGACTGTTCATCGTACAAGACCACGATCCTGAGGCCCTCTCAAAGTCGTTTAATGAACTCAACCTTTTCCAGGACTCACAAGGCGATCTGGTCACTGTAATTGAGCTAATTTGGTTAAACACTTGAGCTGTTAAAAAAATTCACAATTAAAAACAAACATTTCACATCATTAGTGTAAAAGATAGCTGAAAGTATGTGTTTATTGAATTTTTGTTTACCACTAGAGGAACATTTGTAACTTCTTTTTTTATCATAGATCTGTGGAGTCCATGTTATTTATTGGAATGTCTTTCTTATCAGAATAATAAACTTTTAAATTCACATATTTAGCTTTGCTAAAAAGTAGCTGAATTTACTTTATATTGCTGAAATGAAATAATTTCTATTTAGTTTTCTTAATCAAACTTTGCATGCAAGTTTTTACAATATGACAATATGACCCTGATTCTGATAACTAATGATTACCATTTTAAAACTTTATGTTAGAATAAAGTTATTACACCTCCACTGAAACCACCAAACCAATATAGTATATTCTCCACAGAAATTCATGAAAGACCCGTACACAGCGACCATGGGAGGGTTCTCGAAGGTCACCAACTTCCTTCGGGATGTTTTGATGCAGGAGGAGCCCAAGTCCTCGGTCGAGACGATAGAGGACATCATCCACGAGGACATACCCGGCATGGAAATCAACACCAAGGAGGAGCCCGGATACGAACTTGTGTCAAAGGTCAGTGGTGGCCTTGTTGCCATGGTGACTGTATCTGTGTCAAAGTCAGTGTTGCCATAGAAACTATGTGCTTATTATTAGCGTCGTTTTCGTGCATGTACAAATTTCAAAATGCTGAGTATTTAATTTGTTGCCAAATTTTGTCACTGTTATTTATTTAAGAAATAATTGACTGATAAGCGCAAGTTATTGCTGTAATAACCAACAGTTTGGAGTTCTGATGTGTAGGAATTAAACAACGAGGGTGATAGCCCGAGTGGTTTGATAACAAGCATCAGAATGATAAACCGTTAGTTATTACCGCAATAACCAATGTTTATCCATCAATTATTTAGATTCTAACATGATCTTATATAAAATTTGTCTGTATTTTTAAAGGTTATCAATGAAAACTCCGCCCATTTTCCGCAAGTACATTCACTCGTGCGTTTCTGTGACGTCAATAAATAACAATATAAAATGATGTCAGCTTTATGGATACACATTGAGCAAATGATGTCCTACTTGTTGATAAATACAGGGAAAAGGCTATGCTTACAATCACAAATTAAAGGGATATTAGCAAAACGCAAACGTTTTTTGTGAACTTAAATATAAAATATGTAGTAAAAATGTGGTTTTATTGCACCACATAATGCAGAAATTGTTTGTTTGTCACAATATTGCTATCGCGCGTTTAAGCGCGTGCATTTTATAAAACAATTTATTCGAATTTCCGGAACTATTTTCAAAACATAAGGATCCACCCATGATTTGTTGCAGAATAACGGTTGATTTCCTTCTTTGTCTATGAAAAACTAGCCATGTGCCGTGTTAGAATCATTAATTACTTATCAATTAAAGGTTGAGTTCATTAAGGTTATAAAATACGCTTATGAAATTTTGCTGAAATCTTATTGCAAAGCAGTTTCGCTTGTTCAGGGTAAGGCATTTAATATGTGTTTATCTTTAAGCTTAACATAAATGTCCACTGTGTTCTTGAAATTCATTTGTTCAGTTTAGATTTGGTAATATTTTTGCACATTAAGTGACATTACATGTAAGTGACATCAGGACATAAAATTATTGGTTTGATTTAATATTTCAAGTAAAATACTTAAACCTAATGTGTTCTTTTAACAATGTTGCCATGCACAAAATGCACTTTTTTGGATTCAAGCATCATGGTCCTCTGCCCTTCTAAAAAACACTCTAGAATTGTAATCATTATTAAAAAGAATGGTACCACAGTTTTATGACAGCTTTCCC
The DNA here is from genome assembly GCA_027627225.1 of Congeria kusceri. Classification (NCBI taxonomy): domain Eukaryota; kingdom Metazoa; phylum Mollusca; class Bivalvia; order Myida; family Dreissenidae; genus Congeria; species Congeria kusceri. The sequence continues at coordinate 84,677,860 of CM051024.1, forward strand.
TTGAATTTCAGACAAAGCTTCCTTCCAGACCAGAGGTGAAGAGGGGCGACCCACTGACATCCAAGCAGTGGTCCAAGCACATGGACAAGGAGGGCCGTATAATAAACATCGATGAAGTCAAAGATCAAATATTCAGAGGGGTATGGTATTCAGGATTTTCATGTGTTTGTGTGGTAAATTGCTTTATGACATGAAGACAGTTTTTGCTGAAGTTTACCTTTTAGTTTTTTTTTTTTTGTACCAACAATGTCCTTAGCTACCATATACCCCCAGGAGTGATTTATTATTAAATGTATTGTTGCTTTTGGTCTAAATTGGTTATGTGCTTGACTGTGTACTTTTACTTTGCTTTACATATTAAAAAAACAAAACGAGAAAGGAATTCAGTTACAATAAAGATAATAGGGCAAATGATGACTCATTTTATTGACTGCCTTCTGTCTTTCAAATTGTAAACCTGGAAGGCGTTTTAATCTAGATTTACCTCAGTGGTCATTTTACATTCAGGGTATAGAGCATTCCTTGCGTGTGGACATTTGGAAGTTTCTACTCGGCACATATGAATGGGACTCCACATATGCGAGTAGAGTAGTAACTCGCAAGAGAAAACTGTAAGTTGCTGTGTATAAGCTTATGACACAATCTGATTCGTAAATCGCAGTGTGCTTTAAGTTTACCCAGAGCAAAAGTGTCAGTATGGTATAAGATATTAAAATACTATTACGATATGAATTTAAATAGAAAATTATTTATAGAAAACAATTTTTCACAAATAACTGAAGCGATATATCTTATTTGTGTCATAAATTGAGTATTAAGAGTACTAGTATTTCTATGGTATTGAAAAACACAGTTTAACACGTACTTAACTGCATGAGCTTGTGAATTCTGTCTTTAACTTTGAATGATGAATTTTGAGTCATATCTAAAATTTCTCACTGCCACATAAACGTATCATATTGTTTTTAACAGCCAAATACTAAATGGTAGTTGATGGTGTAAACATTTCTGGTACATATATTTCAGAGACGACTATTTTCGCATGAAGTTGCAGTGGACAACCATCCGATCAGACCAGGAAAAGCGCTTCTCGACTTTCAAGGAAAGAAAGACTTTGATTGGTCAGTTATTTTGTGCATAATTAAGTGACCTAAATTAAGTTTTTGTGTGCAAATACGTGGGTTTCATAATATATAAAGGGGGTGAATAGACTTAATGTTCAAAAATGTTATTTTATATGATTGCACGATAACATAATATATAACAGCATTTATCAAGAGCATTTGCTTTGTTCAGGTAGACTTATGTAGATCATGCTTGTTAACATGCTCCATGTACAATACATGTTGCCTGTTTTCAAAGACAAGCTGTTGGGTTTTATTGTCTGAATGCATAATATAAATGCACAAGTACATTTATACTTTGTTGCTACGTCCCAAAAAAAAATCCAAAAAAAAGTTTTTCCTCTCTTTCCAGAAAAAGATGTAACCCGGACGGACCGAACACACAAGTTTTTCGAGGGAGAAGGAAACCCAAATCTTCAGGTGTTGAATGACATCCTTCTGACGTACTGCATGTACAACTTTGATTTAGGTGAGCGATTGCATTATAAATATGATAATATCTATGAGCTGCTTATTGAAATATCTCTCAATAGCTGTTGCCTATGTAAACTTGCTCTTCCATTGTTTGAGTTTTTGAAATGTTCTCACTGTTGCTCACTTTGCACATGGGTTATGAAAGAAGGGATTCAGTAATTGTCCTTACTTAGGCAAATATTTGAAATAAAATGTTACATAGTCAGGGTTTCCTGCAGGTCTGTTTCGCTTGTCGGGCCCGACATGCCTTCAAAGCAGTTAGTCATTTGCCGACATGCTTAAATAACGCCGTCATGGTTTAATTTTCAAAGCGACGACCCTTAATCCCTTTATCTTCTACACAGACCTTTAATCACAGGGCCATAAACGAATGCCGTCTTGATCGATAAGGTCTAACTTCCAACAGTGTTATTGACAAGTGACTAAACTGTGTAGTCCTACCCACAACGATCTCATTAGCCAATCATATACTTCGATTTTTAGGGTGTAGTTTATACCTTACTAACAACTGAAAACGTGTTTAAGAACAAATACTGGCGTTGACAGGAAAAGTGAAAAGGCATTTTAAAGCGTTTGATTATTATATTTCTTTATTTTTTTATCCTGGAAATTTGCTTATCCATTTCACAAATCGACGATCAAAATTATGGAAACGACTAATTTAATATAGCGCCTCATTTAAAACACAATTAAACGTCGTCAAACTTAATTTTGTTGTCATAAACACAGCAATTAAGCACGTGACTAGTACACATACGTTTTTCATGAGGCATCCGTGACCTTGTGCATGGCAATTTTCGCGCGCTTTTGTAGCAGAACAGGCTTTTTACATGGAGATTCAGGCCAGTTGTTTATGTCGATTAGGAACTGTATATTCTAGTATTTAAAAACAACGGTGATTTTCTCAGCTTTATATATCCGCATGTAGTATAACTGATATTAATTATTGATTTATCTTGCATTAGAAAACAATTATTGAAATAAAAAACAGTTTTTGAAAAAAACGAGCGGTCATGAGAGAATTTCAAGGCGGTAAAAGGCTAGGGTTTTCAAAGAATCTGAATACCATGTATGATTGAAAATTAATCCCCCCCCCCCCCAAAAAAAAATGCAGCATAGTATTTTGATGTTTACTGCCTCCAAAGGAGTTAGGTCAGCGTGTTTTTATACCATTAAGAAAACCGCTGTAGTTGCGATTTTAGTAGGAGAAATATATTTAATAGTTTCAGTTTTATAAAAGTAAGAATTCCCAAATTGAAGAGAATTTAAAGAGAGTTGCTGTTCGAGCAATAGGCTAGGTAGTTTAAGCGATAAAGGGGGGTAGTTAAAGGGATACTGCCGATTTGATTTCCGCCGGGATTTCGAACGTCGTAGCCGATTTCGGAAAGGTTGGGGGTGCGCGATGTGGCCGATTTTGGGGAATTGGGGTTGATTGTTGAAGCCTATTTCGGGGAGCTGGGGTTGGGCGATGCGGCCAATTTCGAAGAGGTGGGGTTCAAACCGAGTGGCTGGGTTAGTTCGGGAGGGGGGAGCTAAGGGGTCTGATTGGAACAATCTGGGCGGGGGGTTATCTTGTCTTTCTTACAGTTATTTGTCTTTCATATAGTAACTTGTCTTTTCTATAGTTTTTGGTCTTTCTTATTTTTTCTTGTATTTCCTGTAGTAACTTGTCTTTCATATAGTTTCTTGTCTTTCTTACAGTTTTTTGTCTTTCATATAGTAACTTATCTTTTCTGTAGTTTTTGGTCTTTCTTATATTTTCTTGTTTTTCCTGTAGTAACTTGTCTTTCGTATAGTTTCTTGTCTTTCTTATAGTTACTTGTGTTTCCTGTAGTAACTTGTCTTTCATATAGTTACTTGTCTTTCCTGTAGTAAATTGTCTTTCTCAGTATTCTGGCGAGGTATCATGAAAGGTGAGACATATGTCTCACTGCTCATGAAAAAATGGGGACATTTCCAATTTTTTTGAGACACAAACAAAATAAACATACAATTTCCTACAAATGATAAAATCAATAACAATATTTAATTACCTTGATTAGTTGTGTAAGTGTCAGTGGTTGGAGTAAGTTCATCCAACAGCAGTTAAGTTACATCAGAAATACAGTTAATGTTAATTCTTACGAACTGTTCAACTTAAATAACTGATAAACTATTAAACCTCAATTATTGCTTTTAGATGTAAAAACGTTATTCTTTTAGTGCTTAATACAGAGTAAAGTTAAACACATCAAAAATTCATCATAAAATTTCCTTCACTATTATAGGCAAGCAAACTTACTATTTTAACCAAGAATTTTGGAATTTAGTACAGGTTTTTTCGTCAAATTCGTGACACTGTCACTTTGAGTTTCTGTCAAAGAGACCTCTACTCTAGACCGTCACTGGTTTTTTCAATAGGGCTGCAGGCAGCATGCGAAGCGCCGGGCAGAATCATATCGTTACCAACGAACAAGTCTGTTTTGATGTTTTGCGAGGAGAAATGACTTAATAACGTTCGAGGCTAAAAAAGCCTAGAACGTTATTAAGTTATTCTTATGCGACGCCACAGTGGACTCCATCTTGGAAAATAAAGCAAATACTCTTTAATATGGAGATAAACCTCAAACACATTATGTTATCACCTCAAACACATTATGTTATCGATTGGCTTAGATTGTAGTGCCATATTGAATTAAACCAATCACAAAGCAGACCTAAATCGGAAGTTTGATTCGTACTCAGTACACTTCGAGTGATTTGATATTCATCCTCAAATTGTTTTGCATTTTTGACAGTTCTTCCCATTAACTTTTGTATGCGACGAAAATCGCTACTAGACCTCTTTTGTTTCGTGACATTTTTGAAAATTATGCGATAAAATGGCTATTTCGCGGCCTCGCCAGAACACTGCTTTCTTATAGTTATGTGTCATTTCCTACAGAGAGAGACATTCTAATTTTGCTCTTCATGTCTTTATGTTCAGACGTCTGTGTCGCACATTTCTCTTCAATGACATTATTGCTTGTGCATTGTAGCACATGATTAACTTACCTTGATTGAAGACCAAAACTTTACCGTGATTATATGAAGGTAGTACAATGTAGTGATTTCCACCTAACGCTTCTTTGCATAAACATTTACCAAGAAAAGTCACAGCAAGGTAGAATAGGCTTGTTGGAACACTGACAGGGGTGGCAAATCTGATATTGCCTTACTTGGACATTTTTTATAAACTCTGTTTGCCACATGCATATACACTAATTTTGTGGTAAAATCAGGAAAAAATGCACTTGTCGCAACATGCTGTGGGACAGCCTGAAGACAATTGATTTTGCCACCACCTAAGGTAGAATAACTGTTGGAATGGCCGTTTTATAATAATTTTTGCTGTTGTTGTTATATATTATTGTTGTTGTTGCTGCAGGGTACGTGCAGGGGATGAGTGATCTGCTATCCCCGATACTGGTTGTCATGGAGAACGAGGTGGACGCATTCTGGTGCTTCGCGGGATTCATGGAGCGTGTCGTAGGTGGCTTCTTTTTTCATTTTAAGTGTAAACCTTTATTTGAAATTCACATAAGATAAATATAGATTGATAGGAGAATGGTAACTTTGTCTGATTGAATAAGGAGAAGTCTATAAAGTGAAGTTGAGCAATGCTTAACCAGCCATCAAGTACATGTAATCTGTATTCCACACTGATCAAATGTTTCATTATTCATTGGACTTTCTGCTTTTTCATATAATAGTATTATTAACAAAAGAAGGCATCTCAGGAGACTGAACATTATGACATGAATATAAGAATACACTAGGTTTTAAGCTTTGTTTATACACCCATTGTTTTTTTTCCGTCCATCAGACATGCATTCACACAACAAACGATTTATTATTTTCAGTGTGATAATTTCCAAATGGACCAGGAAGGCATGAAGACTCAACTTTCCCAGATTCACAAATTGATGCAATACACTGATCCGGAACTGTGCAATTACCTAGGTAATATAGGGTAGTTTTAACGCAATACACTGACGCAGAACTGTGCAATTACCTAGGTAATATAGGGTAGTTTTAATGCAATACACTGACCCGGAACTGTGCAATTACCTAGGTAATATAGGGTAGTTTTAATGCAATACACTGACCCGGAACTGTGCAATTACCTAGGTAATATAGGGTAGTTTTAACGCAATACACTGACGCAGAACTGTGCAATTACCTAGGTAATATAGGGTAGTTTTAATGCAATACACTGACCCGGAACTGTGCAATTACCTAGGTAATATAGGGTAGTTTTAATGCAATACACTGACCCGGAACTGTGCAATTACCTAGGTAATATAGGGTAGTTTTAATGCAATACACTGACCCGGAACTGTGCAATTACCTAGGTAATATAGGGTAGTTTTAATGCAATACACTGACGCAGAACTGTGCAATTACCTAGGTAATATACAGTGTAGTTATAATGCAATACACTGATCCGAAACTGTGCCTTACCTAGGTAATATATAGGATATTGTGTTGTAAACTAGGTATGTAATGGGGATATTGTGTTATTACGTATTTATTATATGTGGAGTTTTTTTTGTTATCTAGGCATTATATGAGGGTATTGGATTGTTAACTAGGTATTATATAGGGTAGTTTTATCAATGCTAGAATGTGTTGTAAACTTGTTAATTTGCTTTGTAAATGTGATCATGTGCTACTACCTAGTAATATAAAGCGGTAGTTTTGCCAATGCAAGATAGTGTTGTTACCTTGGTACACATACTTCGTTGTTCAAATGTGAATTGTACATTTACCGAGGTAGAGTTTTAAAAGTGCTACTTATTACCTTGGTAAATAAAACATAACAGTGCAATTTAAATGGTGATTTATTCCCCCAAAAATCTGACCCTAACTTAAAAAATAACACCTATGTCTCAGTGCTGTGTTTCATTTCAGAGAGTCACGATTCAGGGAACTTCTACTTTTGTTTCCGATGGATCCTTATTCACTTCAAACGAGAGTTCTCCTTCAGCGACACAATGAGGCTCTGGGAGGTATGTTGTACGGGATTTCATTATATGAGGCGTGTCGTAGGAAAACCGGGCTTAATGCATGTGCTTAAAGTGTCGTCCTGGATCAGCCTGTGCAGTCCGCTCAGGCTAATCCAGGACGACATTTTCCGCTTTTATTGTTATACCCCCACAACGAAGTTTAGGGGGGGGGGGTATATAGGAGTGAGCTTGTCAGTCTGTGGGTCTGTTGGTTTTTGGTTTAAGAAAGGCTTAACATATTGAAATAATTTTTGGTACACATGTGTAACATCATAGAATACAGGTCAGGTTCGATGTTAGTTACAAACCACTAAATTTTTACAGAGTTATGGCCCCTTCTCGACTTAAAATAACCTAAAAACATGGTTTAGGGTGATAACTCAAGAAAGGCTTGACATATTCAAATAATTTTTGGTACACATGTGTAACATCATAGAATACAGGTCAAGTTCGATGTTGGTTACAAACCACTAAATTTTGACAGAGTTATGGCCCCTTTTCGACTTAAAATTCCCTAAAAACATGATTTCCGGACGATAACTCAAGGATGGCTTGACATATTCATATAATTCAAGTACTAAATTTTGACAGAGTTATGGCCCTTTATTTGACTTAACTTCCCTAAAAACATGGTTTTCTGATGATTACTCTACAAGGCTTGACATATTTAAATAATTATTAGTACACATGTTTAGCATCACGCTATCGGGCTACAGTGGTTGGTACACTCGCTTCTCAACTAGGCGTCCCGGGTTCGGCGCATGTGAGTTTGGTTGGTGGTCACCATACCGGACAGGTGGGGTTTCCTCCGGGTACTCCGGTTTCCCCCCACTGCACAAGACCACAAATAAATAGCTGAAAATTGCAGCTATGATTCAAAATTCGTCACAACTTTCGTGAGTCTCTAGTAAGTTAATTAGGTAGGAATGCTGGGACACAATCCGGGTCCTCACATAATGCAGCCTCAGGCGCGGAAGGGCCTCATAAATACACGCACGCACGCACGCACACACACACACACACACACACACACACCCACACACACGTTAAGCGTCCTAAAATACAGGTCAAGTGCGACTTTGTTTACAAACCCCTAAATTTGACACAGTTACTGCCCCTTTTTTACTTAAATTCCCGAAAAACATGGAGAATAACTAATGTAAAGGCTTCACATACTTAAATTATTTTGGTACATAGGTGTAACATAATAAAATACAGATCAAGTTCAACTGTGGTTACAAACCACAAAATGTTGACAGAGTTATGACTCCTACTGAAATTAAATATTTCCAAATACACTGTTGACCATTCACAAATTAAAGCATTCTCTTTCTGTCCATTTCTTTCGAATGGATGCCATAGTTTTGTGACAAGGCCATATTGTGGGGGTATATCCGTCACTCATGTAACAATTGTAGTTTTTTCTGTTTCAAGGAAGTCTTCTTAACATAAATCAACTGTAGGCGGAAAGTGTTGTCCTGGATTAGCCTGTGCAGACTGCACAGGCTAATCGGGGACGACACTTAAAGCACATGCATTAAGCCCAGTTTTCCCACGACACGCCTCAGATATATTAGGTAATATTATATTTGTAGTGAATACCTGCTGAATTTTTATATGAAGGCAGAGGGCTATGCCAGTGTGTTTCTCTGTCTGCAGTCATAACTTGGAAACTGTGCTAGAATTTGATGATACTTTAAATTATTGATGTATCTTGATGGTGCAGTCAACAAGTTATATCAGGTGTGTGTTACTGCAGAGTTGTTGTGTTGATTTTTAAGATTCATGTCTTGGCCTTCTAGAGCCATTAAAATCATCTGTCAGTAGACAGCAGCAGAGTTATTGGCCCTTTGTTTAAAATAAAATCAATGGCTATTAGTATGTAGTGCCATTATTAGTATGTATTGTCATTGTGTTAAAAAAGCCATGTCAATAAACTGGTGTAAAAGTATAGGACATTTAAAAAATATATGTGGCGCGTCGTGGGAAAACCGGACTTAATGCATGTGCATAAAGTGTTGTCCCGGATTAGCCTGTGCAGTCCACACAGGCTAATCCGGGACAGCACTTTCCGCTTTTATGGTATTTTCTGTTTCAATGAAGTGTCTTCTAACCATAAATCCACTTTTGGCGGAAAGTGTCGTCCTGGATTAGCCTGTGCGGACTGCACAGGCTAATCCGGGATGACACTTTACGCACAAGCATTAAGTCCGGTTTTAACACCTCGCACCACATATCATTCTGACTGTGTGTGCAGGTGATGTGGACAGACAGACCCTGTAAGAACTTCCATCTTATGATCTGCCTTGCCATCTTGGATACAGAGAAGACAACCCTGATGGAGAACAAGTTTGGACTTACCGAGATATTGAAAGTCAGTATAACAATACAATTTCGGATTTTTACTGCGATATTGAATATAAGAAAAACAAGACAAGTTTAGACTTGGCAAGGTATTGAAATTAAGTAAAACTTTATTAGACTCTTGAACTGTACAAGTTTAAACTTAATGTATAGTAAACAGTGTCTACTATACTACTACTATACAGTTTGTTACTAATTATTGTTATGTTTATGATATTAAAATTATTAAAAATTCTCATTCACTGAATAGATTTTTTCAGTCTGTATGAATGAAATCTCAATCAAAAGAGTTAGACATAAATATATATTTAATTATTGCCTTCTGTAGGAGAAATATGCTCTATTATTAATCAACTTTATAATATGATGCACAGTATCAGTGAAAAGGCACGTCTGATATTAGTTAACACGAGTAAATAAAATGAAGAACTGTTCCTGTATTAACTCAACTGTTCCTGTATGGGATCTAAGCATTGTGATTGGTTAAAAACCAGTGCCTGTATGAAATACCGATACCTGTATGAGAGTGCTTTTGATTGGTGAGTTGAACTGTTCCTATATGATATTCGAAATATGGAGGTTTTACCAGAGACGACATGAAACTATCTTGAAATAAATAAAACAAAACACAAACAATCGGTTTTTCAGGGGTAATGACTAATAATAATTAAGTTGATTAATAAAATAATTTTTAAATAAGTGATTTCATACAGGCACTGTTATTTGTCCTCTGTCAGCTGTATAGGCATTTGCCCTACGGGCTCATGGCTCATGCCAATATAGCAGACCTCGGACAAATAACAGTGCCTGTATGAAATCATTTATTCAATAACATTATAGTACGAAGTATCAAATGAAATTCTGGGTAAAAAAAAACACATGTTAAATAAATGCTTATAAAATGTTTCTCTGCTGTAGCATATCAATGACATGAGCATGGCAATTCACCTGGAGGAGACATTAAAGAAAGCAGAAGGCATATATCTGCAGTTAAAAAATGCTAAACATTTGCCGGATAACATCAAAGAAATCCTTGGCTTTCCGACTTCCTCCCCGTCCGGGTCCGCGCAAAGTTCGGGAAAGAGTACCCCGGTAATTCCTGATATCCGGGCTTCACCAGTGAGTTCTACATCAAATGCACCGGTCTCCATTCCCTTGACTACGGTTGGCTATGGAAAAGCTGCCAGCGCTCGTTTACAGTCAGCTGATGCTCGTGAAAATGGACAGAAATCGTCAAATGGCTTTGGGGGTGATTTAAGCTTACAAGATGAAAGTATTGAAATTTTGCCGGACACTAATTTCAGTTCTTTTAGTAACGTTAACTGAATCAAAAGCATTAAGTGGATGATTGGATAACACAGCTTTGTGGGAGAAATAGTCGCCACTACTTTAAGTTTGAAGCTGAATTACAGTACAATTATGTTGGAAACTGAGTGTTATAGTTCAGCTTTGTTACTAAAAGCAGGAGGAATTTACAAGGTTGTTATCGAAAGTAATGGCTTAACAGTCATTAATAATGAGTGCTAATATTTTCCATAGAAAATATTTCATGCAAACATTATTTGTTATTTTAAAAGTGCTATTTTCTTGTGTTCTTCTACAATGCTTATTTGGTCATAAGATATGCATATACATAAATGACAGAGGCCATAAATGTATATCTGTATGACTCACAACATTTATCCACTATAAACAACCTGTGCTTTTTATTCATCTTGGCTTATTCAGAACTATCCATGCAAGTAAAGTGAACACTATGACTGCAATTCTATGATTGTTTTGTTACATTATTTAAAATATGAGGCGCGTCGTGGGAAAACCGGACTTAATGCATGTGCGTAACGTGTCGTCCTGGATTAGCCTGTGCACTCCGCACAGGCTAATCCAGGACGGCACTTTCCGCCTACAGTGGATTTATGTTTAAAAGAGACTTCCTTGAAACAGAAAATACCATAAAAGCGGAAAGTGCCATCCCGGATAAGCCCGTGAGGACTGCATTAGGCCCGGTTTTCCCATGACGTGCCTCATATTTAGTACCATCAGTTGACCAATCAAAAATCAGAAATCCAGGACTTCCTTGTTTGACTGAGATGTCTTGTAAAAACTAGTGTTCTGTAAACAGTGTGTGTCGGAGAGCAAACAGAGTAGGCTTGGTTATAAATCCAATAGCGATCCTTCAAAATTGCTGTATGCAGTCATGAAAATCAGCAGTTTGGCCAATACAGCCATAATTCGTATACGAGTATTATTACTTGAGAGCATGAAAATGTTACAAGCCTGACTATATAGAGAATCTGAGCAAACCTGGTTGCACCCGTGCATGGCTTCCGGGCTTGTGATCATTGTGATCAGTGCATGTTCCAATATTGTTGTGAAATGCATGTAATAAGACTTTTTTTTCTTTAAAACTGCAAGGGTTTGCAGATTGACAATTATGCAAGCACTACATGTAATTAACATGATCATTATTGTAGCTACATTCACTGGTTCTCTTAATTTTGTTTTTCATGGTATCTTAATGCAAGTATAAGGGGAAGGTTTTAAATAATTATTATATGTAGCATACAATCAAAATGGTATATTTTTTATTTGGGGGAAATAAAATGTCAGTTTGATATAAGAATCTTGCTTTGCTTGGCATTTTATTAATATTTCTAGGCAATATTAATTTGTCTAATTGAGTTCTTTGATCGCAAATATTTAAATCATTCACAGAAAATGTTTCACTTAATTAGTAGCATATAATTCAGTTAAAATATATTTAGTTCCTTAATTAAATGACATACGATTTACAAAACTTATATTCAAGTGCAGTATTTAAAGACACTTGCAAATAATTTTTATTCAAACATTGGTACATTTAACTCCATGGTACTTTTATCGACATATGTTTCTAAAAACTTATTTTGATCTAACATCCATGAAACTGTTCTGTCGTTAAAGACAAATGTCACTATTGTTAAAAAAATTGTGTTGATTTTCTCATGTTTCATGCTTTCCATGAATAACTGTACTTCTAACTGTAATATTAACTGTCATCAAATGGACAAGTCATTTTAAGGGCCGGCTGTGAAACATGTTGAACAATATTAGAAGTTAACAATATATAATAAATTCAACAATTTACGAACTAAAAATCACTGGGTAAGTTTTTGTCCACCAATAAGTAAATTTGCATGGAAAAACCACGCTAATTTGTTTATAATTTACCTTTTTTTTCTCCATTTGCTGTACCAATATAGATTTATGAGACGACCCTCAAACTTGAAACACTTCACTTACCACAATAACGGGATTTCTCCATGCAAAAATCGTGCATGTGATTAACATTCTTTTAAGGGAATCTAGGACACCCAATGTCTTTAACTTTAAAATACCAATATACATTGTGTCACTGTAATGTGTAACATTTGAGTAGGTTTTGGGTTTTCATTGTAAATCATATTGTTTATGCTACTATGTATGATATTCTGTGAATATCAGGATTTTGCTTTCTTATATAGTTAGACAATGTAATTTTAAGGTCTGTTTCATTTTGCGTAATTGCCGACTTTCACTGGTAGTTTTGTTCATTTGGTTGGGGAAAATAAATATGAAAGATATGCCAAGACTGTTGCCGATTAGAAGATCTTTTATCAAACCAGCAAGTTTAGTTTACACTTAGAATATGGACTGAGAAATAGCTCAGATATATTTATAACCCAACAATATACTCGGTAATGGATGCATACTGCTGGTATTTAAAGGAAATGTGGAAAACTATATAAAACGAGATACTTTCTTATTTATTTCAAATATATGGTTTGAGTACTGACAATATATTGAATTTTTTTTTAATACATTTTGTTTTTGATAAACAGTTTTAATAGGATTCAAACTCAGTTCCACAAAAAGGTGCACGGACGTGAAAAACTCACTATAATAGGATTCAAACTCAGTTCCACAAAAAGGTGCACGGACGTGAAAAACTCACTATAATAGGATTCAAACTAAGTTCCACAAAAAGGTGCACGGACGTGAAAAACTCGCTATAATAGGATTCAAACTCAGTTCCACAAAAAGGTGCACGGACGTGAAAAACTCGCTATAATAGGATTCAAACTCAGTTCCACAAAAAGGTGCACGGACGTGAAAAACTCGCTATAATAGGATTCAAACTCAGTTCCACAAAAAGGTGCACGGACATGAAAAACTCGCTATAATAGGATTCAAACTCAGTTCCACAAAAAGGTGCACGGACGTGAAAAACTCGCTATAATAGGATTCAAACTCAGTTCCACAAAAAGGTGCACGGACGTGAAAAACTCGCTATAATAGGATTCAAACTCAGTTCCACAAAAAGGTGCACGGACGTGAAAAACTCGCTATAATAGGATTCAAACTCAGTTCCACAAAAAGGTGCACGGACGTGAAAAACTCGCTATAATAGGATTCAAACTCAGTTCCACAAAAAGGTGCACGGACGTGAAAAACTCGCTATAATAGGATTCAAACTCAGTTCCACAAAAAGGTGCACGGACGTGAAAAACTCGCTATAATAGGATTCAAACTCAGTTCCACAAAAAGGTGCACGGACGTGAAAAACTCGCTATAATAGGATTCAAACTCAGTTCCACAAAAAGGTGCACGGACGTGAAAAACTCGCTATAATAGGATTCAAACTCAGTTCCACAAAAAGGTGCACGGACGTGAAAAACTCGCTATAATAGGATTCAAACTCAGTTCCACAAAAAGGTGCACGGACGTGAAAAACTCGCTATAATAGGATTCAAACTCAGTTCCACAAAAAGGTGCACGGACGTGAAAAACTCGCTATAATAGGATTCAAACTCAGTTCCACAAAAAGGTGCACGGACGTGAAAAACTCGCTATAATAGGATTCAAACTCAGTTCCACAAAAAGGTGCACGGACGTGAAAAACTCGCTATAATAGGATTCAAACTCAGTTCCACAAAAAGGTGCACGGACGTGAAAAACTCGCTATAATAGGATTCAAACTCAGTTCCACAAAAAGGTGCACGGACGTGAAAAACTCGCTATAATAGGATTCAAACTCTGTTCCACAAAAAGGTGCACTGACGTGAAAAACTCGCTATAATAGGATTCAAACTCAGTTCCACAAAAAGGTGCACTGACGTGAAAAACTCGCTATAATAGGATTCAAACTCAGTTCCACAAAAAGGTGCACGGACGTGAAAAACTCGCTATAATAGGATTCAAACTCAGTTCCACAAAAAGGTGCACGGACGTGAAAAACTCGCTATAATAGGATTCAAACTCAGTTCCACAAAAAGGTGCACGGACGTGAAAAACTCGCTATAATAGGATTCAAACTCAGTTCCACAAAAAGGTGCACGGACGTGAAAAACTCGCTATAATAGGATTCAAACTCAGTTCCACAAAAAGGTGCACGGACGTGAAAAACTCGCTATAATAGGATTCAAACTCAGTTCCACAAAAAGGTGCACGGACGTGAAAAACTCGCTATATTAGGATTCAAATTCAGTTCCACAAAAAGGTGCACGGACGTGAAAAACTCGCTATAATAGGATTCAAACTCAGTTCCACAAAAAGGTGCACGGACGTGAAAAACTCGCTATAATAGGATTCAAACTCAGTTCCACAAAAAGGTGCACGGACGTGAAAAACTCGCTATAATAGGATTCAAACTCAGTTCCACAAAAAGGTGCACGGACGTGAAAAACTCGCTATAATAGGATTCAAACTCAGTTCCACAAAAAGGTGCACGGACGTGAAAAACTCGCTATAATAGGATTCAAACTCAGTTCCACAAAAAGGTGCACGGACGTGAAAAACTCGCTATAATAGGATTCAAACTCAGTTCCACAAAAAGGTGCACTGAAGTGAAAAACTCGCTACACAACATTTATCGATGTTGCGCATGCATTTAACCTCATGTACATTTTATTCGTATCAATTTTACTACTATACCTGTGAATAATAATATATGTATGCCAGTTGTTTTTATAAACAATACCATCACATTTAACAACGCTTCAATATTAATTCACTTTAAACCAATATTTTTTAGGAAAAGTTATTGTCGACCTACCTTTGATGCGCCCCTTTATGTGCTGAGAATGTCTTAGCTTACTGAAGTCCTAATAAAGCTCAGCTGATCTAGACTATTCATTCAAATTCTATCGAATTGCATAATCAATCACTGTTCATGCAGATCCTTGGAAGTGCTTGAACTTTAAGCTGCCCCTTGAAAAGTTCTAAGAATGGACTGAGAGTGCTTAAAAATGCTTATTCAAACCTCTGGAATTTAAAAAGCTTAAACAATGTTTAGTTTGGCTTCAAAATGCTTAATCATATTCTGAGAAATGAGAGAACTTGATAAAAACTTTCGTGTGGCACAGGCATAGTATTTTTTATGTGCCTCACTAAGTTTAAAAGTTGATACCATCCAAAGTTTCAAAAATGTACATAGGGCAAACTAAAAAAGTGATTTAATTTGGATTTCTGTCCTTGGGGAAAGTGCTTAAGAAGTGCTTGATTTTTATAGGGAATATTTGTAGGAACCCTGTCAATCACTGCTACAAACCATGTTGCTCATTTGCTTGTGTGTCCTTGTGCGTATAATTAAAATGAATGTTCAGTCATTATGAAATTGTAGGCACATACTATTCTTTTCGTTGGTAGTACATTTTAGAACAAAACAAGATACTGTGGCAGCGAGTGTGGCTTTTTACAACATAAACAGCCAACATGACTTTAGAAACAACACTTGCTTATTATGCTCCCCGTACAAAGATGGCAAGGTATAGTGGTATTGGTTTGCAAAAGTAAGTTGGTCAGTCCGTCTGTCCTTCCGTCTGGAGGCCACATTCTTGTCAGTGAATCCATCAGTTTTCATCCGATCTTCACCAAACTTGGTTGTAAATGTTTGTGGCCATAATATCTTGGCCCATGTTTGATAATAGCTCATTGCTTAAGTTGCTTCAGTGACCTTTTTAGCGTTATTCAGTTCTCACTCGATCTTTACCTTCAAAAACAGTTCTTGTTAGCCATAATCTTGACAGCACTGGATGTATTTTTATTGGCTTAGATGAATGGTGAAATAATATACTGTAGTCATGCTTTATTTCTATTTTGTTTTCATTTTGGCTTGGGTAGTTTTAATACTAATTTGTTTATAAAATTACCTGGTTAGTGCAAATCCTTCTATTTGCTATTAAATAGGAGATATTCATATTGGAAATAATTCATGTGTACAGAATTTAACTATTAATGAACAATATGTATTTGGTTTGTTACACAAGTTTGATATAAAATGTATTATGGATGTATCATAGTTGCTTATATTGATATTTATTATAAAATTGAATTATTTGTTCTATTTGTAATTCATGTGATTTTCTGCTGTATTAAAACTTTCAAAACAAAAATAAATGGTCAAGTTATGTTTGTGTTGTGTGTTTCACCACAAAGAATAAGGTTCTTGCCAAAACATTTTTTTTTATGCCCCCACCATCAATGATTGGGTGCATATAGTGTTTACCCTGTCCGTCGGTACGTATGTATGTACGTACATGTATGTATGTATGTTCGGAATATTATCCGGAAAATAACTTTGTCCAGCATTGAAGGATTTTCAAATAACTTGGCACAAGTGTTAAGCATGGTGAGACGGTGTGAAGAAAAAAGTCCAATGTCAAGGTCACACTTCAAGGTCAAAGGTCAAATATAAGAATTTAACCTATAGACCCTGACTCAAGCATAATTTTGTCCAGCATTACAGGATTTTCAAATAACTTAGTAGAAATGTAAAGCATAATGAGACAGTGTGTCGCTCGCAAGAACCAGGGCCTGAGGCACAAGGTCAAGGTCACACTTAAAGATCAAAGGTCAAATATAGTAATTAAAGCCATAGACCCTGTCCAGAGCATTATTTTGTCCAGCATGGACGAATTTCAAATAACTTGGCATAAGTGTGCAGCATGGTGAGACTGTGTGTTGCGCACAAGAACCAAGTCCCAAGGTCAAGGTTACACTTAAAGTTCAAAGGTCAAATATAAAATTTAAGCCATACACCTTGTCCAGAGCATAATTTTGTGCAGCATGGAAGACTTTCAAATAACTTTGCACAAATTTTAAGCATGGTGAGATGGCGTGTCGCGTGCAAGAACCAGGCCTCTAGGTCCAAGGTCAAGGTCACACTTAAAGATCAAAGGTCTAGTATATGTATAAATGTTAAGATTCTTGTCTAGGCGATAACTTTGTCCACCATTGAAGGATTTTCAAATAAATTGGCAGAAGTGATAACCATTATAAGATGGCGTGTCACGCACAAAAACTAATTCCACTGTCAAGGTCACACTTAAAGGTCAAAGGTCAATTATAAGAATTAATACCATGGACCCTGTTCGGAGCATAATTTTGTTCGGCATGAAAGAATTTTCAAACTACTTGATAGAAATTGATAAGCATTATGAGATATCATGTGGCATGCAACAACCAGGTCCTTTGGACAAAGGTTACACTTAAAGGTCAAAGGTCAAATATAGGAGTTTAAGCCATTGTCTTGAAGTATAATTTCGTCTGGCATTAACGAGTTTTCAAATAACTTGGCAGTAGTGATAAGCATTATGAGACGGCATGTGGCATGCAAAAATCAGGTGTGTAGCTGAAAGGTCACTTATCAAGGTCAAAGGTCAAATAATTGTCCAGAGTATAATATTGTCATGCATGCAGGGATTTTCTGATAAATTGGCAGAAATCATCCCCATCACCTGATGGTGTGTCGCATCCAAGAACCTGACTTGTGAAGGTTGTGAATTACTTCCTTTATGGATGACTGTGCAAAGCATAATTCAAAAATGATAAAAGGCATTTTGTTGATTCTTAACAGAATGATTTCAGATTGCAAGAGTAAGTGAAGCATACGAGAACCATAAATCATAATTGCCCAAACATTTTAATTACCGGTACTACACTTTATTGATATTTTTTCAGGACTAAAACTATTGGTTTGGAAATGTGTTATACCTCGACTTACTTCACAGAATAAGAGAATACATTAGCAGAAGGTACACTATAAAAGAACAATTCTCCTTTTGAAAACTAATTTGCATAAAGACAAAGTGACGCCATCTAGAACAGGCTGCATTGGTGGTGGCATTCGTGTCTGTGGACACATTTCTAGTTTTAAAACTCTCTTTGAAGCTTTACCATGGCTATATATCTACCGAAAGGACCATGGATTTGTAAAGGTCCTAAGTAAATAATGAAGTAAGTTTATAAAATTGTAACATTCTTAAAGTTAGGGTTAATGTTCACAGTTCATTCTTGTTAAATATTTGCATATATATATATCATTTTATCATTATTTAAAGATTAACAATTGATTTATCACAGAAAAATTCACATGGAGTGGTCAATTAAGTATAACTTCAGATGTTTTCTACGGAGTTTAGTGAATACATGCAAAAAATATAGGGAAAGTGTTCAATCTGAAGGAGAAAAACAACATCCTGTATAAAAACATTATTCCAAATAATATTTGTTGATGCAAAATCATGATTTATATTATCGTGCTTGTAAATTTCTAGAATCTTTGTAAATGAGCACCAAAATTACTGTGATTGCCCTCTTACCAGCAGACCTACATAATAACTCAATGAATAAACCTTTTCATAGTATTTTGCAAAAATATACATGATGTCCTGCAACCATTTCCATGCCCTATGCAGTATCTTGAGTGTCATTATATAAATACTTGATGCTACAGAAAAGGTAAATGTTGCCAAATTTAGAATAAACAATTAGAACATCTTCTTATAGCATTGCAAAGAGTCTTTGATAGTTTTCAGCTAGAATATACACGACACGTCAATGACACATTTGGGTTGTTGGATACTGTTGACTATATAAACACCAATCCCTTTAGCATTATTAGCAACCCGCAACATTTGTGGGACCATATACTAGTAGTTGCCGCTTTCTTCCGTCAGTACGTTCATCTTTCCGTTCGTCCTTCCGCAGTCTTGTCGGAGCTATTTTACAGTAACTACAAGGCGGACTTCAAGTGAACTTTATGTATAGGACGCTCTATAACCAAAAAGGAGGTGTGCATAGTAACGTTCTATTTCTCTTTTTTCTCTGAGTTACTGTCTTTTATGATAGCTTCACAATTATATACTGTGCGAGTCATGTCCAAGCTATATATCATTTACCAATAGCAAGAAATCAATTTATATTGATGGAAAGTTTCAGTGTCAGTAGCAGATGTGTATACATGTATTTCCAGGAGGTTCCTTTCAATGAGTTATGGGCCTTTGCAATGCAAATGGTATCTAGTGCACCATTCTTGTCAAGGCTATTTTCGCAGCAACCAGTGGTTGAAAAGTTGAACTTGATTTACGGTTTTAGGTCCAAGAAGCGATGAACATGGCGTCAGGCTTTAATGATTTGTTACAGCCGAAGTTATGGGTCTTTGACAGTTTTAATGTATTTAGTGTATCATTAGTATCAGGTCTATTTCTTTAGAACTACTGCATGGAATTCAACAGGTAATTGATAGGAAGTAAGAATATCAGGCTAAGATGACCATGATGTTCCACCGTAGCATAGTAATACAGTTAAACACCTGTATTTTTTGTTTCTCAAGTTTGCTTCAACTGCGTGTTGGCCTGGTCCTTTTTTGTCTCATGTCAAGTACAGTTTTGAGAACTGATTTAGTCTTACAGTTCTTTAGTTTTATGGAATCATACAATTGTCATTGCTTGATAAAGAGCATTACTGGGGAGGACCAACCGTTTTTCCGATATCCTTATTTATTTGGTGACGAGAACTCAATCCGACTATTTACCGTTAACTTTTGGCGAGCTGCATGATATAGTAGATCAAACGCCAAGGAACTCTGTTTAGTTTTGTCTCGTGGAAAATGTATTAAACAAGAAATAAAACTTCTTGTAGTCAAGTACCATAGGAATGGTACAAGTTTTACGCTTAGAAAGATTATTGAATGTGTATGTATGGTTATAAATTGATTGAACAGTCTGAGTTACATATGTAACTCAGACTGTTCGATCAATTTATAACCATACATATGTAACTCAGACTGTTCAATCAATTTATAACCATACATTGAGCAAACATGTCTGATGGGAAGAACAATTTCGAACAGCCTGGAAAGCACGCCGACGAAATCACTGTAAGATTTGAAAGGGGCGAGGCTCTGTACATGTCCAAGGCATTTTTTTTTAGGACACGTGTCCCCACTGTCTCTAGCGATGTTTCCAAAAGGGTTTCCGCTCAATAGCTTGAGAACATATTGAGATATTTTAATGAAACTTCATACATAGATGTCTTATATCTAGACCTCACTTGGGAATTGCATATGGGGTGAGTGGGGTCAAGGACACTGTTACTAAAGACAGACAGTTTACGCTCAATAGCAGGGAGAAGACCTTGAGATTTTTTATGAAACTTTATAAATAGATACCTTATATCAAGACCTCGCTTTGGATTGCATATGGCGTTGGTGAGGTCAAGGTCAAGATCATTATTACTAAACGTTTTATTGATTTGCTGACTTTAACGCATTTCGTTTGAAAAATTTGGTTTCTGTGGAATTTCCATATTTCTTGTTTTAGAAAAAAAAAGCCAGTAACTCTGACAAGCACAAGTTGTGCAATCAATTTCAAACTTTAGGTTAAAAGTTAATAGTTATAAAACGAAGGTTAAGTTCGATTTTCGGAATAATTGCTCTTATCATACTTGAGTTATGCCCCTTTAAAAAAAAGTTGAAATAAGGCTTGTGCAGACAGAAGTTTTTGTGCAATCATTATGACACTTTAGGGAAGTGTTAGTAGGCGTAAAGGTTAAGTTTAATTTTTGGCATAATTGCTTTATCGTACTTGAAGTATGCCCATTTTTTATGCCCCCTACCATCAATGAAGGGGGTGGGGCATACAGTGTTTACCGTGTCCATGGGTATGTACTTATGTATGTATGTTCAGATTCTTGTCCGGACAATAACTTTGTCCATTGGAGGATATTCAAATAACCCCAGGGGGTGGGGCAGTTTTCCTATACGGCTTTATTCAAAACTTTCACTAACCTTTTGAACACTCTAGAGGCCACATTTTTTGCCCAATTATCATAAAACTTGCTCAGAACATTGTTCTTATGATATCTCAGTCGAGTTTAAAACTGGGTCATGTGAGGTCAAAAACTAGGTCACCGGGGCATATTAAGAAAAAGCTTGTGAACACTCTAGAGGCCACATTAATAGCCCAATAACCATGAAACTTGCTCAGAACATTTGTCCCAATGATATCTCAGACAAGTTCAAAACTAGGACAATTGGGGTCAAAAACGAGGACACTAATGCAACCTAATGAAAAATCTTGTGAACACCCTATAAGTCATATTTTTAGCTCACCTGAGCACGAATGAGCTATTTGTGTAGGGGACCTCTCTGGCGTCGTCCGGCGTCTGTATGCAGTCAACAATTTGGCCCGTTATCGCGATAAAGACTACATTTTTTATTCAATCTTCACCAAACTTGCACAGTTTGTGTATGACCATACAATCTTGGACAGGTTCCATTATGGGCCTAATCGGACTAGGAACACCAGAGTTTTTGTCCCTTTTTTGGCCCCAAATGCATCTATTTCTAAAGGGAGGTAAATGAATTTTCAGGAAGATAATTGTCAGTGGATATAACCCAGATAGTGGAGTCTGCTTATCAGTAAAATCAAAACATCACTCTGAGTCAACATGATACTTCTATTTTAGATCAGCATCATTACACATAGTAACCATTGACAGCCTGCTTTTGACCTATATTTTGGCTATGTGCGCAGCTATAAAATTTTCCACTGTCTGTCTTGGCATTCAGTCAGGAAAAGATGTACACAACAATCAATAGCTAGAATTCATGTTGTAAACAAGCAATCAGAATATAGGATTTAGATCATGTGATCTACATGTATTGCCTGAAAGGGTTAATTATTTTCTGTAGTTTTTGGACTGTTTAGTTAGTAACTTATTCAGTATCATTTAATCATGTAACTTTTGGACTGACTTTAACATTTGAATTGGGATTTTGGAAACTCAAAGTAATTATCTTACATGATTTTTGAAACTGATTTATTATTTCTTCATAATTGAAAAATACTTCTACACTGTTTTACATTTTGTCCTTAATTAACAAATATTTTAACACTATTTAAAGTGCACCTTGCTACTTGCTAGTATCTGCTTGTATGGTATATATAAGTAAGGGCTTGTAGTTTGGGGACTCCTTTTATAGTTCAACAAAATAAAAGTGACTTCCCGTGCATAACTTTGATTACATATCATTTCACCTGAGAACTTCATGCTCGATGAGCTATTGGTATAGGCGGACTGTCCTGCGTCGTTCGTAGTGCATCGACACAATCTTTACCAAACTTGCTCAGCTTGTATATGACCATAAAATCTCGGATAGATAATGGGCCAACTCAGACCATGAACACCACAGTTATTGCCCCTTTTTCATGAGAAAATCTTCAAACTGGACTTTGTGCAACATGCAAACTTCATTTTTCCTCTGAATTTGACCAAACTTGCACAGCATGTACATGAACTGAATATTTCAAAATAATCAATAAAATAGCCTAGATTGGGCTACAAACACCAGAGTTGTTGCCCCTTGGTTGTGTGAAAAAATTGGACAATGTAGAGTATAGAGACTTCATTTATTGCCTACTTTTGACCAACTTGCAGTGTTTGTGTTTGACCATAAGGTCTCAGTCAATTCCCAATTTGGAACAGATCAGACAAGAAAGACCAGAGTTATGACCCCTTGTTTGTGGAAAAAAATCCATAATTTTTCAAAACTTGGCTTTCAGTCTCCATAATGAATTAACTTTTCATTCCTTGTTGACTAACTTGCACAGTTTGTGTATGACCATAACATTTCATCATGGTGCAATGATGGGCCAGATACGTGCACAGCTTGTGTATGACCATAAGATCTCATAATGAACCAAGGTTTTGTGCTGATTAGGCAGCTTGTGTATGACCATAAAATCTCATAATAAACCAAGGTTTTGCACTGGTTAGGGTATAAAGAATTAAGTTATTTGCCCATTTGTTTGTGAAAAGGAAAAAAGCAAAAAATGGACTGTGTTTAGGATAGAGACTTCACAAAGTGCTCGGTGAGCTATTAGTATAGGGGACCTCTCCGGTGTCGTCCATCGTCCTTTGTCCATATGCCGTCAACAATTTGGACCATTATCACGATCAAGACTACATTTTTTATTCAGTCTTGACCTAACTTACAGTTTGTGTATGACCATAAAATATCGGATGGGATTGTTATTGTGTCAGATCACACCAGTAACACCAGAGTTATTGCCCCTGTTTCATGCAAAAAAGTGCAAAAATGCCATTTTTGTGTCGCCTGACTAGGCGACATATAGGTGTTACTTTTGTCGGCTGTGTCTGCGGTGTCGGCGGCGGCGACGTCCCCTTTCACTTTTCGGGAGCATAACTCTTAGACTATTAAAGCTATCAACATGAAACTTCATAGGTAGATAGATCTCATTGAGGGGAAGTGCATTGCATAAGAACCGTTACTCTGCACCTCACACTTTTGGAGTTATTGCCCTTTGTTTATTTTCATACTTAATTTTTGTCCGGAGCATTACTCTAAGACTATGGAAGCTATCAACTTGAAACTTCATAGGTAGATAGATCTCATTGAGGAGAAGTGCAGTGCACAAGAACCATTACTCTGCATCACATACTTTTAGAGTAATTGCCCTTTGTTTATTTTCATACTTAATTTTTGTCCGGAGCATACCTCTCAGACTATGAAATTTATCAACTTGAAACATCATAGGTAGATAGATCTCATTGAGGATAAGTGCACAAGAACCGTTACTCTGCACCTCATACTTTTGGAGTTATTGCCCTTTGTAAATTTTCATACTTATTTTTGTGTCGCATTTTTGGTTGTAATAAGTCTTTTCTTTGCAGTTAGCCAGAGTGCAGTGCTTTTGAAGATATCAATAAATTTGTAAAAAAAAAAATTGAGCATTAACCTAAGTGCTTCTTCATTTGGATTCACGTAAGCTATCGGGTATCAGGCGACACATCCGACTCGCGGAGTTCTAGTCCAACATATAGACTTTATTTTTATCCAATCTTAACCAATCTTTCACAGTTTGTGTATGACCATCAGACGCCAAAAATGGGCCAGATCGTGTTTCAAACACCTGAGTTATTGCCCTTTGTTTATTACAAAAATATACAAAAAAGGACATTATTCAGGATAGACACTTCATTTTTCATCCAATCTTCACCAACCTTGCACAGTTTGTCTATTACCATGGGATTACAGTTGAAGACGAATATAAGCAAGATCAGACCAGAAACACCAGAGTTATTGCCCTTTTGTGTGAAAAAAAATATCCAAAAATGGCCATTATTCAGGATAGAGACTTCATTTTAACATATTATTTCATTTTGGATATCTTCAACAATCTTGCACAGTTTGTCTGAGATCATAAGATTAAAAATGAAGTAGAATATAAGCAAGATCGGACCAGAAACACCACAGTTATTGCCCTTTGTTTGAGAAACAAATATGCAAAAATGGACATTATTCAGGATAGAGACTTCATTTTTCATCCAAACTTTACCAATTGTGTACAGTTTGTCTACGAACGTAAGACTACAGGTAAAGTCAAATAAAAACATGATCGGGCCAGAAACACCAGAGTTATTGCCCCCTGTGTTTGGAAAAAAAACATCAACAAGTTATCAATGATTGACTTGCACACACGATTTTTTATTCAATGTTGACCAAACTTACACAGTTTGCGCATGACTATAAAAATTGATTGATAAAATTTGATTTCCAACAGTTGCAAGACTTTCATGCAGTTATTTGCACATGCAACATTGATGTCTTCAGAGCCTGCATTAACATCATTTACCATCATTGGACAGAAAATTATCAAAGAAAAAGCAAAACTTGACCTTATAGCACAGCCATCACAATTATCGCATTGCAACTAGTTCTCCAAAACTGTTTGCGAAAAAGGCATCAAAATCTACTGTTTCTGCATTTACCGGAATTGTCAATGACTTAATGAAAAGGGTCAGGTTAGAATATAGTGAAAAATGATTTGAGAACCATTAGCAAAAACAAACCGCACATCCATTACCCAACTCGTACTTTAGTTAGGCCATTGCACTAACCGATGTTTTAAATCAAAATTGATCATACCCCCCTCTGCGTATTGTTCAGATACCTTAATTTTCAAGCCTGTCTCAACAGTATGGTCTTCATCTGTACCAGTTCTCAGGTGAGCGCTTTGGGCCATGATGGCCCTCTTGTTTCATTTGGGATTGCAGCAGATAGTATTTCAGCAACCGGTTAATTAGTTTTGGTATTTGAGCTGTAGACCATTGAGCTAAATATCATTTACAAGACCTGAAATACAATTAAAATGGAAATACATCAAGTACAATGGTATGTTTGATTGAATAGTTCTAATCGATGATATACATAATGTTGATAGTTGTCTTGTATTGCTGTCTTTTGAGACTGTTTTAATTATTGTTCTGTTGAAATAAGAACAAAGCACAGTACATGGAATTCAGCTGGATGTTTGAACCTAAAAAATGTGCCATTGCAAAGATTGGATGTCAAACTCTGTGTAATTAAAGTGTGATTGTGCATGGTAAACATATCATTGTTTGCTTGTGGTTCATCTTGGTCCCAACAGTTTCGACCATAAATGCATCGGTATTGCGCCATCTAATTGCCAGGTAAATAACAGAAGTACGCTGGGCAGACATGAGACTGTATATCGGCTGTAGATTGCCAGGTTAGCTACAGAAGAAGGCCAGACAGGCATGTGTATTGTACCTGTCAAATTGCCAGATCAGGTGGTCTGATTTGGGTCATTTTGTAGGTGATGACGTTTAGCTGATCTCTGTCATTGCCAGTACACAGGTGAGTGCTTTGGGCCATCATGGCCCTCTTGTTTTCCCAATACTCATGCAACGTACTCAGAACATTTGTTTCGGTGACATTTCAGACAAGGTCCAAATTAGGTCACATTGGATCAAAAACTAAGTCAACAGGCCAAATTGAAGAAAAAGCTTGTGAACACTCTTAGAGGCCACATGTTTAGCCCAATCATCATGAAACTAGCCCAGAACGTTTGTCCCCATGATATCTCGGACGAGTTCAAAAATTAGGTCACAAGGCCAAATTGCAAAAAAAGCTTGTAAACACTCTAGACACCATATGTATAGCCCAATAATCATGAAACTGGTTCAGAACATTTGTCCTAATGACATTTCATACGAGTTGAACACTGGGTCATTTGGTGTCAAAAACTAGGTCAAATTTTAAAAAAACTTGTGAACACTCTACAGACAACATTTAAAACCCAATAATCATGAAACTTGCTCAGTTTGTCCCAATGTTATCTAGGACAAATTCGAAACCAGGTCTCATAGGTCAAAATCTAGGTAACCTGGCCAAATTGAAGAAAAAGTTTGTGAACCATCTCGAGGCCACATTTTAAGTCGAACCTTCATGAAACTTGCTCAGAACATTTGTCCCAGTTATATCTCAGACCAGTTCAAAACTGGGACACGTCGGGTAAAATCTAGGTCACCATGCCAAATTGACCAAAACACTTGTAAACACTCTATAGAGTACACATTTATAGGCCAATCATCACGAAACTTGCTTAGAACATTTGTCCCAATGATACCTGGGACAAGTTCAAAGCCGGGTTATATGGGGTCAAAAACTAGGTCACCAGGTCAAAGTGAAGAAAAAGCTTGTGAGGCCATGGTTTATTGCCCTATTTGTTTAGTTCCTTAGTGCCTCAGGTGAGCGACCTAGGGCCCTCTTGTTTTGCCTTCATTTAAATAAATAAGGGCAACTAACCCTGGTGTTTATGGTTCAATCTGACAAATATTACACCTTCATACACCTTCTGTGCAAGTTTGGTGAGCTTTTGTCCGGTGTGTGTAGTGCATTGTCAACATTTACCTTTTTAACACTCAAAGAGGGCTTATTTATTGTCTAATCTTCATGAAACTTGCGCAGAACATTTGTCCCAATAATAATTTGGAGAAGTTCGAAACTGGGTGATGCGGGGATAAAAACTAGGTCGCTAGGTCAAATTGAAGAAAAAGCTCGTGAACTCTCTAGAAGTCATATGATATCTCGGCCGAGTTCAAAAATGGTTCTGCTCCATTGAAAAACATGGCCGCCAGGGTGGCGGGGCAGTTTTACTTATATGGCTCTATTAAAAACATCAAAAATGTTGTGAACACTCTAGAGGCAACATTCATTGCCCAATCTTCATTAAACTTGCCCAGAACATTTGGTCCAGTGATATCTCGGAAAAGTTTGAAACTGGGTCATGTGTAGTTAAAAACTAGGTCACTGCGTCAAACTGAATAAAAAGCTTGCAGACACTCTAGAAGTCGTAATTTTACCCTATCCTCTTGAAACTGGATTACAACATTTGTTTTAATAATATCTCTGGATTGGTTGAAATCTGGGTCATGTGGTGTCAAAAACTAGGTTACCAGGCCAAATTGCAGAAAAAGCTTGTGAACACTCTAGAGGCCACATTTATAGACAATCATCAGGACACTTGTTTACGTTTGTCCCAATGATATATCGGATCATCAGTTCAAAACTGTGTCAATGGTTGAAAAACTAGGTCACCAAGCCAAATTGAAGAAAAAGCTTGCGAACACTCTAGAGGCCACATTTGTAGCCCAATCATCATAAAACTTGCTCACAGCATTTTTCCCAGTCATATCTCCGACGA
Organism: Congeria kusceri; assembly: GCA_027627225.1. NCBI lineage: Eukaryota > Metazoa > Mollusca > Bivalvia > Myida > Dreissenidae > Congeria > Congeria kusceri. The sequence continues at coordinate 84,705,682 of CM051024.1, forward strand.
TTTCGAAACTGGGGTCACGTGGGGGGAAAAAGCTTGTGAACACTCTAGAGGCCACATTTATCATGAAACTTGCTCAGAACAGTTGTCCCAATTATATCTTGGATGAGTTCGAAACTGTGGGTCAAAAACTAGGTCACCAGGCACAATTTAACAAAAAGCTTGTGAACACTAGATGTTGCATTCATAGCCTAATCATCATGAAACTTGCTCAGAACATTTGTCCTTATATTAACTCAGATGAGTTCAAAACTGGGTCACATGGGGTCAAAAACTAGGTCAGAAGGGAAATTGAAGAAAAAGCTTGTGAACATTCTAGAAGTCATATTTTTACCCAATCTTCTTGAAACGAAAGATTTGCTTCAATGATATCTCAGATGAGTTCAAAACTGGGTCATGTGGGGAAAAAAACTAGGTCACCGGGCCAGATTGAACAAAACTGTCTAGAGGCCACATTTATAGGCCGGTCATCAGGAAACTTGCTGGGAATATTTGTCCCAATGGTGTCTGGGACAAGTTCAAAAGTTCGAATCCAGGTCACATGGGGTAAAAAACTAGGTCACCAGGCCAAATTGAAAGAAATTTTGTGAATACTCTAGAGGTCACATTTTTAGCTGAATCTTAATGAATCTTGCTCAGAACAGTTTAGTTTTTTAGCCCCTCAGGTGAGCAACCTGGGGCCTTTTGGCCCTCTTGTTTCATGTAAGTGACAATAACTCCACTGTCCCTTGTCCAATCTGGTCCATTATAAAAAAAAGAGATTTTATGGTCATACAAAAACTGAATTTATGGAGGTCAACAATCTCACCAAGTTTCAACCTCACGTGCTGATACATGTGGTTTCTAGAATGTAAACAATTGATTTATCGCAATGTGACCCAGTGATCTAGTTCTTAATCGTACTTGACTGCTATTTTATCAGAATTTGTATTATATGGCGGACGAAAATCGTGTTTTAAGCTGATCTAATGAAAAATGTGGCTTCTACAGTCTAAAATCTTATTTCTTTATTGTGTCGCGACATGTAGGGGTTACTTTTGGCGGCAGCAGTGGCGGCGGCGTCGTTGACGTGTGCGGCGGCTGCGGCCCCGTTAGTTTGTGCAGACATTAACTTGAAAAGTGACAAGCATAGTCAGACGGAGTGTTGCACACAAGAACCAGGTCCCTAGGTCCAAGGTCAAGTGTGGAAATTGTTTTCTTTCATTTGAGTTCCTTATTGCAATTGTACAAAAAACAAACATGTTTTTTTCATAGCTTAATGATGCCAAACTTACCCCATAACTACCGTTTTCCTGTGTTGTTCGATGCCTCCGTACACCAAAATCTACTGATTTAACGGAGAGGGGCAGGTACTGTAACGTAGACGGGGCGTTTTAGGTTATTTTTAACGGAGAAGTTACCGATTCGCTTTAACACCGTGCATTTGTTCTTATGATATATTGGCCGAGTTTGAAAATGATTCCGCTCCGTTTGCATGGCCGCCAGGGGGCGTGGCAGTTTTCAGGTCACTAGGCCAAATGATCAGGTGAGCACCCTAGGGCCTTATGGCCCTCTTTATAAAATAAATAATTTTAACGTCTAAAGGCAAAATTTAAACATGCAAACTTATTAAAACTTCTCATTTTATATCAAGAAATCGTCAAACTAAACCTACCACCGCCGCCTAGACAAAAGTCTTTCACGCTTACCACTTCAATTAAGTAAGGCGAGAGTTTTTTTATTTCTTGGTTCTCGGATCCGCCGATACGATTTTTCCAAAATGCAAAAATAAATAATTTGTAGAATGTACTCGATATCTTAAAATTACCTTGTGAAAGGGTTTCAACCTGTTACACGGAATGACAAAAAAAACAACGCTGAAGGAATGACTTTATTTTATGTAACATGCATTGTGCCTGTACGTTGCTGTATGATTGACCTGATCTGCTCTCTGTTATTTTATAAATCATGCAACAAGTCAGAAGAAAATATTCAGTAAAACAAATTAAGATCTTAGAATCATTGTATTAAATACACATACATAATTTTATATCAATATTATAATTAACAAATTTCATTGGTGTATATTGATATATTAATAAGATATATTCAGTTAGTTTTCACTTTGTTAAACAAGCAGCAATACATATAATATGGCCACTGTGCAGCGATATCTGACGTACTGTGTTTAAGTGTTAGCATATTTGAACAGCAGTTTTATATGATAAACACTGCCTTTTACTGTTACTATTATTGGTATTAATGTCATGTTTATCATACAATGATGATAAACACTGCCTTTTACTGTTACTATTATTGGCATTAATGTCATGTTTATCATACAGTGATGATAAACACTGCCTTTTACTGTTACTATTATTGGTATTAATGTCATGTTTATCTTACAGTGCTTAAGTTAATGTTGTCTACAATGTTTTTTTGTTAGTAATAATGCATACAGATTTTAATATCACTGCCTATGTCCATTTGTGAAATTCAAGTCATTAATTTACTCAATTCTGTATTGTTGTTTATTTTCATTTTTATTTTTCTCCCTTCTCCAATCGGACACTTTTCCAAAAATGTCCGAGAACCAAGAAATAAAAAAAACTCTGGCCTAAGTTCAAATGTAGTTAAAACGAACATTCACAGTTTTAAAACGAACATTCACAGTTTTGCCTTTCAAATGATAACTTATCGATAATATTTTGTTCAGGTTAAACACTTCTGGTATCGGCTTGTTTTACATATCTTTAAGAACTGACTACATGTACTTGTTCAGTGCGACTACCAATCTATACGAACGTATAAAATCGATTTAAACATTCCGCGTGTTAAACATTTCTATACCTACATTGAAAAGTCGAATGTTGTTTAAATACCTATACTGATTACTCCTATTTATAAACGTCCACGGAAATATGGAACAAATCATGTAACATAGGGATTATATTATTTGCGGGTTGACTTTGTCATTTGTATGTATTTGATATACATTTTTTTAAAAGACAGTTCGGTTTATTTCGCCCCCTTAGTGCAAAAAGGTGCCAACTGACATTTTTACCAAAATTGACCTTTTTACTTATTTTTATACTATAATATGAGATCTTTATATTTATTCTGCCAAAAAATCAAAATTTAATATTGATTTGTTGTACCAAAATTTAACAAAACAAAAAGGTACCAGGTAATAAACCATGGGACAAAAGAGGACATCACAGCAGATGGGACAGACATAGCTGTTACTGAGGCTCTTTCTGCGCAAAACACTGGGAATGTTTCTAATTCCGCCCTAACAGCATCCAGCGCAACCAGAAAAAGGTGCATGAGTTGCAACATTAGACTTACAAGCAGTGCTAATGACTCCGTGTTCATTGGTTTGTTGTTCTATTCAAGAACGGTGGGCTCCGACATTTTTACAATTTACTCATTAGGAGACAAGCATGTATTCTTTCATATATGGGATTAAACTCAGGGCCAACGAAGGTCCTTTGAAATGTCAACATGACAATGGCAAAAACAAACAGCTGTATTTTGTCATACAAATGAAATTCATTCACATTATAGACTTAAAGAATTTTATGAAAAACAATTGTGTTAACCGGAAACATTCCACAAATGGTCACCGATTTAACTGGCAGAATGTAAAGCCCACGCAAAACAAAATGATAATGTGCCGATGGAATCAGAAGACAATGTTACTGATCTTAAGTGAACAGACACACCGTTTCTGAAACAGTTATGAGCTGACAGGAAAACCATGAAATAGTTAAGTAAGTAAAACTTAAATAAAACATCATGACAATGTCAAGTATACAGACTTAAAGAAGTGATTTTCTTGTGCGTGGTGCTTGCAAGTCATGTTAGTTGTCTAGGGATGACCTTGACGTGTTGAATAAAAAATATGTACATGATTATGTGTTGTTTCTGGTATAAACAGTACCATGTATACAAAACAATGAGACAAAATGTGCCATGTTGTAAAATGATACAATTTATACTGTCTAGTTTTGAAGATTTATTCAGAGTAAAAACGTACCAAATGACAAATGGCACCTTCTTGATGTCGGTGAGAAATGTTTTTATTGTTCAGAAAGGTACCAAATGACAAATGGTACCTTTTGCATTTATCAAAGTACCAGAATTGTGAGGGTAAAAAGTGTTATATGTCATATGGTACCTTTTTCCAATGAAATTATTATAATTTGTTGAAAAATGGTGAGGGCAAAAAGGTGCCATGTGTCAAATAGTACCTTTTTCCACTGATCGTTGTATAATTTCTTGAGTGCTGAAAAGTACCATTAAACAAAATAAATTAAATAATACCTAATTAATGAAGTTATTCAGTACATACTTCTTTCAGAAGGTTACTTGCATTCTTTCAACTAATATATAAAGTTTACTATTATAGCTTTTATTTCAGCATAATGAAACACTAAAATGTGATTTTCTCGAAAACATAAAAAGACACATGGCACCTTCTTGCACTAAGGGGGCGATTTGTTTCCTAAACAGTGAGGTAAAATGTCTGATGACAAGAAACTGTACGAAGAACCTGGAAAGTACGCAGATGAAATTGAAATAAAATTTGAAAACAACGAAATATTGTTTGTGTCAAAAACGTTCCTTTGTCACATTTCACAAGATTTCATGGCGATGTTTCATGGAGATTTTAAGGAAGCTAAAAGTTCCAGTGTGGATATAAACGACTTCAGCAGGGATGATTTTCTGAAAATCTTGCTTTGCTGTGATCCAGGGACGATGAAAGACGTGACAAGTGAGTAAATAATCAATGTGATACATTTTTAAATCCAACATTTGGTACATGTAGTGTGCGTGTTTATTCGAAAGAGATTTAACATTCTTTTAAGTGACAGATTATTAAAATATGTCATTACACGTCTTAATTGACTGGACAAATTGAAGCATGTGACCTAAAGAGCTCTAGTATATATTTTTACAAGAAAAGCAAAGAATGGAAAACATGCTTCAACCGATGTTCGAATCTAGCTACACCCTCCGTATCAAAAGTCTTACGCGCTAAAATCCCGGTCATTCCGATTTATATATTTTTCCGATTATTTATTTACTTTACATAAGTGATGCACGTGTTTAAGCTTTTCAAGAATGACGCTGCTGGTATTCCCATTTGTCTGTGCATACGATACATGATAAATATTAGTTACCTGAAATCCTTTTGTCAATTCCTCTTATAAAGGTCAAGATTGATCCAAACCTAAATAATTTTATCCTTATGATTATTTTGTGTACCGAGTGTTATTCAAACTACATTACGATATTCTTGCATGTAAACTAGACAAATTCCTTTGCTTTTGTTTGTTTTAGGCGAAAATGTGTTGCGTATCGTAGCCATTGCACACACATACGACGCAAAGGCTCTGGAGCAAAAGTGCATACAAGTAATGACCAGATTGCCACCTTCGCTCAAAACATCCGAGTTCCATGGACACAAACGTGTATACGTGTCTAAAAATATTGCAGACGGCGCACCATCTGGGATTTTCCAACACCGTTGACTTGGCAAGCAAGTATGTGTCCAAATTCGGCGCAAGATACTACTTGGATAACAGAAAATCTTTGGGCAGAAATTACAAACACTGTCACAAAATATTTGACAATCTACCACTGGAGATTCGTTACAATATAATGACTAAACGATTGCTTTCGAAAGACGTCAACAAGCTCGACGAAAACTGAGCTGTATTCTGGATACATTGAAGTTTGTAAACATTATTTTTACATAAATGAAACGTTCACGACCGATCCGTGACCTGTTTCTGCAGGTCATTGTTTTGCACTAGGAATGATAATTTGACTATAATATTGACCTATCTATTTTGGAATTTTTTTCGGTTTGTTGCGTACACCGGTTAAAGTGCATTGTGACCAGTAGTTGTGAAAATATGAACATGAACTTACCGTATTTCGTAAACAAGAGCAACATAGAGTATAATTATGGATTTATTTTTACAGTATATTATATAAGGATACCTGTTTGATTTAAACATAAAAAAGGCCAAAACATCTCTAGATATCGTGCGGAATAAAATGGTACACGGAGAACACAGTTACAAGCCCCTGTGACCTTGACCTTTCACCTGTTGACCTCAAAATTGATAGGCGTCTTCATTCCCTCCCCGGTAACCAGCATACCAACTTGGATGATCGTAGGTCAAAGCCTATTCTACATATCATGCGGAAACGAAATGGTCTACAAAGTAAACAGTGTTCATGTTACAAGCCACTGTCACCTTGATCTTTGACCTGTTGACCTCAAAATTGATAGGCGTCTTCCTTTCCTCCCAAGTAGCCAGCATGCCACCTTAAATGATCGTAGGTCAAAGCGTTGTCTAGATATCGTGCGGAAACGAATTTCATGTTACAAGTCCCTGTGACCTTGCACTTTGACCTGTTGACGTCCAAATCAATAGGCGTTTTCCTGTCCTCACAAGTAACCAGCATACCAACTTAAATGATCTAGGTCAAAGCGTTCTCTCGATATCGTGCGGAAACGAAATGGTCAACGGACAGACCGACCGACCATCCGAACGACCGACCGACCGACGGACAGGTGCAAAGCAATATACCCCCACTTTTTCGAAGGGGGGCATAATTAAGTGCTAGTAAAACCTATCGCTTGATAATCCAAATATCACAATGTTTTTATGGATAACATGTGTATGTACCTTCATAAAGTCGTGAATTTAATATGCATTATGATTTTTACATCGAAAACCGCTTTTTCAAGTTAAAAAAAGAAGAAAAACAGTACGGAAATCCGTCTTGTGCATCTTGCAGCACACTAAACCATGCTAAAACCAAAAATGAACACGTTTTATACAATTTTTATCTCTATTGCATGAAAGTATGTAAACATATGCTAGTATTTTGACTGATGTCTATCAATTAAGTACACACTTTGACTCAGACACCCCATATAATCAAGGCACTGAAAACAACTTAAGCCAGATTGCTTATCAGGCATCATTCTCAAATGCGTTTTCAAGCTTTTCTACTTCGTAAATCGGTCTGAAATTTTGCATGCACATCAGAAGTATGTTAATAATGATGTAAAATTGTGTTTTTTTTTCGCGATATCAAAACTTTAAGTTGTCTTATAGGTCACAATACACTAAATAAATAAGAGATGTAGGGCTGTACTCTCTAAATAAATCAACAAGTTTAACTCTAAGACATGTTTTAAGGTTAAGACACTTGCTTTGATATTCTTTTTTGGAGATGTTGATAGGTTAAGCATTGGTATGCACACATAAATCACTGATATGTTTTAAGATTGGAGACTACAGTATGACACTTGCGCTGCGGCGGGTTACATTCAACTAGAAAGTAGCCGCTAAAAAAATGTTGATAAAACAGTCAACTTTGTTTAGCGTCGAGTTCTTTCTTACATAACACATGACATACCCTTTTCATTGCTTAAATCAATTTAGCTTAGAATGCTCTTTAAGAAAAGGTATGGTTATGAGGGTCCCTATGTGCAAAATGTTGCATTTATTTTCGGTCAAAGTTCTCGCTTTTACATTAAAATACATAAGGATTGGAATTGGTATATTGTAACCTTATATGTGCAATCCAGCGAACATGAACACTTCACTAGTGCCACCAAAACACTCAACGTATAAGCTAACGATTATATTAAGTAACATTCGCTTTAAGTTCACAATGGATACCGAATTCTTTAATTTATTCACAGATGCTCCAATTTTAAACTTGCACGAAAATAAATACAATTGATAATCTCTAATGACAAACATAAGATTACTGTACACTTGCAATGACTGGTTATCATAAAATAGAAGATTATTAACAAATAATTGTTTAGCATATACATTTTCACAGCATTTAAGTTTCATTTCATAGCGATTGAATTGCATTTTCGGCTTTGCGGCGGTAAGAATATCACGGTGCTGGAGTATTCAGTTAATAGCTGCGCATATATTTAAACTCCTGTCATATATCTTCTCTGTAACACTACGCTAATATCAATCATAACAATGTTTTTATTCAAATTCAAATGTTGATGGAGTTTACACAATATTTATGTATTTGCATAAAACAGAAAACAAAAAATATGAATTGTTTATAATTAATTATATAATATAACTTCCTTGAAGTTAGCATACTTGCGCTAATGTAAGTCACTTTACATTTATGTTTGAGTTTTACATTAATACTACAAGTGCGTAGGAGGGTGATAATAGTGAACAACGTGTACATCATAATTGACTTGCTTTATTTACTCGAACGATTTCACACAATCATGTCTGCTGAAAATAAGCCATTCGAGCAACGTGGAAAGAACACGAACGAGATCACAATCAGATTTGTAGATGGCGAAGCTCTGTACGTGTCAAAGACGTTCCTGTGTCACGTGTCACCACTTTTCGTGACAATGTTTAAAGGAATATTCAAAGAAGCCAATACGTCCACGTTGGACATATCCGACTTCAGCTGGGATGATTTTCTATACTTTTTGCTCTGCTGTGATCCAGGGACAGTGAAAAAACTTTCAAGTGAGTACATGACCTTTTCGTCATTGTTTACCGAGGTATTCCGAATACGCCGGAAATCTAGGTCAGAGGGGTTGCGCAGTGAGCTTATAATTGCTTCCGCTGTGAAGATAATCGTTGTTCAGAAAAATTATTCTGCATTTTGCAAATTTAACATTATGTACAAGCAAAGAAAACTGAAAAAGGTTGTGGAGGAAAAATCTGTAAGTCAATTTAATCAAAAACATGCTTTATTGCAACAATTTTTATGTATGTGCACATTGAAATCTGACTTTTAAATGTGGGTGGGGAACGGGAATTAATCGCAAATTGTAAACACATTGTTAACCAATAGATCTTATTTTGGTATTGATTTTTATACTTTTTTCCGTCAAACATGATAGAAAAAAATTGAAAATGGTATTGTTTTCGTGTATTGTGTATCGTTATTATATGAAGGAAGGGCTAAAAACCTAGTTCGTGTTTGTTTATTTTCTACTTTCATTTTGCTTAGCAACGAATCTATGCATCTTTTAGAAGTCTTAATGTATATATACGGAATTGCATAGAGTAGCCAGTTTATGTTTATACATGTGTGTTTGTATTATAGTATATATTTGCAATAATAATAATAATACTTTAATTGGACTTTATTTGTTTCAGGTAACTATCGCACACAGAATCTGGAATGTCTCACCATGATTTTCCAGGGGCTAATTCACCTGATTGCAGTATTTTGTACTGAATTAGCATATTGTGACACACAACACCACTGATATAATTACATTCATAAAAAATATATAAATATTATGTAATGTGTGTTCATGTTAAGTAATATTATTAATTGTCAAAATTCAAGTGAATATATTTAAAAAAAATAATGTTAATGAATTGTTGTTATCATAACAGATGGTTGTTGATGGATTGTCATAAGTAGTAAGTAATCACACATCTGTGCGCATACAAAGTTCCATGTAGAAACATGCTCCTGGAAAACATCATTGGTGCGAAACATTCCGGAATCCGCAGGCAGTGGAAAAGTGATCCATTGGTGACCTGAATAATTTTCATTGTCGATTCTGTCTGCTGGGCTATGACCCTTGACCGCTTTGTGATTTTGTGTAAAACCACTGCGGGAAGTAGATATATATATATTCTATAGAAAAAATTTTCATTGTAACATTGGAATCAGCATTAACTGTGACTATCCCAAGTTCCTGTTTAAAATGGGTACAATGGAAATGTCTGGGGTATCAGCCCAACTCAGTAGCTGGTGATGAACCTACTTGGTTTTTTACTGTACTGTACTAAAACTTGTGAAAAAGTGACTTAAGTACTGGTTCTACACAGGAATATACTAATTAAAACATTTCCATGCTTTTAGCATTACTGATGTATTTTTTGAGATACTTGTTTCAGTAAAATTGAATGCTTTAGGTAATTTTGTTTATTCGTGTGCTGTGGATGTGATTTTGAAATGCTTTACATTGATAGCTTATTATTAAATGAGAATACCCTGGTGACATGGACTTTTTTCTTATTGTGTTGTTTATTAAGTGAAGATAATTAAGCTGAATATATTTCTTATGATGGTACTAATAGGACACATGTCTATTATGTGGAACTGCAGGACTCATCCTGTATATACTGCAGCAAAATCTACTACAATTACAGACTTTACAACGGACACTTAACCTACTCAGTTTCCTTAGCCGATCTAAGCAGTCGATCAGTACCAAATGTACATTCTTAATAAAAGTTACTACTGCCCTTCTTGAAGCAGAGGCAGGGAGAGAACGGCCGTAGACATTATTTTATGACCAATCCCACTCAAGTTATGTGGCCGGGCTGGGGCTCGAACTCGCGAACACCCGGATTGACAGTCCAGCTCTCTACCAACTAAGCTAGCTGGGCCCGGTCTGTATTCCGGTTGCAATTGTCGAAAGAAAAAATATCATTTAAAAATGATATATACATTAAATCAATATATCTGTGAGAAACCCCACTCATCAAATCAAATAAAACTAATTATCTGGGTCCATGAAAATGTACTCGATGTTGGGCTATTTTTTTTTTACACATTTAGTACAAAGTAAATGTATGAAAAATTCACCTGTTAAATGTTTTAAAAAAATAGGTGGGTGGAGTTTTTCAAAGTAGCATGTCAAAAGAGTTTTATTGTTTACATCTAGCCGTAGGTTTGGTGTGGTGTTTCTTGTTCATTTTTGCCTATTTTGACACACTGCTCGTGTGATCATTAATACTGTTATTTAGCCAGGTCTAAATTATGTGTGTAAACATTAAAATCGTAAATTAAAGCAATACGTCTTCATATAACGTTAATTAATTGTTTATTCTGAGTTTTAATAGCAGTTTATGTGAAACTGCATCAGCAGCTGACCGATGTTTACTTGCGAGAACACGGAACCCCCCTGACCTTAAAATCTCGCCAGTCTAGTTACGCGTGATTTGACAATGTCGAAATCGTGAATATATTTTTCACTTGCATACCTACAATAGAAATGTGCAAACGTTGCATCTACTTTCGATTTAGCTTATAATTTAGTGTCGATTCGAAACCATTTATATTTAACCACCAAGCTCCTCTCAGCAGTTACATCCCTTTTCAGTACAACTCGCGGCGGTTGCTTCCCCTTTCGATTAACAGTAATCACTGCCGTCACCAGTAAAATCCTTCCCGATCTGGAATGATTAGTTACATGTTTGTAACTTTTACTTAGAGCTATGCTCGGAACCAGAATCTTTGTGCGGAGGTTGCATTCTACTAGAAGATCCGGTGAAAGAAAGTCGTTTCGGTAGGATATTTTAGTCAAAATTTTAATTTTTGTAAACCTTAATCATTACTCTTTAGATAAGGATAGTTATAAAAAAAACTATTTTGTTATAAACATTGCCGAGGATACTAAAATGTGGCTGATTTGTACGTACATTTGAGGTAGGAAAATGGACATTTTATTCGTTGTTTATTTCCGTTTATTTAGTTTTCTTACACTAGTCCATTCTGATTTAAACTTACACGTTATATGAGTTTTGAACCCAGGATTATTGATGTGAAATTTAATTTTCATCAGTTGTGTACAGCGTGAGATTAAAAAAAAAAAACAAAGTGGCTGGAATTACGTTCATGACCAGTAGTATCGACGAATTATGATCTGGCAAAGGAGGCAAATAGAAAAGCAAACTATAATGAACAATACTCGCGCAAAAATAACATCAAGGTGATGGATGTTAAAGTGGACGGAGAAGAAAACACAGAGACTCTCACCACAACAATATGCAATCTCTTCAACAAACAAGGGGTCATCCTCGAGAAGCAGGACATCATGGGAGGAGGTGGAGTACAAAACCAGTACTCATAATTGGGGTATTTACAATGACCAAACCAACTAAACACGCACTTTTCTGATTTGGCGGCCATTTTGTCGGCCATTATTAAACTATTATGAATCCTTTTATTTATATAAAAATCAGTTGCATGTTTGTCAATAAATTTTCTAACAACACATACATTACACGCATTCAGAATATTGTAGTTACTCTACATATTTAAAGATATATGCCATTTTAAATTTGTGGCGGCCATCTTGGTGGCCTTCTTGAATATTTCAAAATGCTCAATGATGACAAAGTTGCATCATACAGTTTCTAAGTAGGGACATGGTATAGAATCATTTTATGCAAAAACAATTTGTGCGTACTACCTTTTGGGTTTATCGACCGGCATACTGACTATATGCACCTTTGGACATTTTACAAGTAGTCAGGTTTTAGAAAACTGCATTTGGTGTACAAATTAATGTTCTATTTATGAAGGTCTAATTTAAGTCGGTTTAAATTTTGTTGATAATCAGAGCACAAACCATTTACTGAAATAGGGATAATCGTGTTTTTCAGTTTATAAACAAGCTGCACTCGTCTTTTTTTCTAAATTGTCTTATTTACCTGTATCGATTATAGAATGTGCATCTATATCATTTCACTTAAACAACATAGTTGTTCAAAACAATGCCAACTGTCAAGAAAAGGAACTGCAGAACTGGGCAATTGTACAACTATTTTTGGCCCAGTACTTTAATCATGTAATGTTTGTCTTTTTCTAACTACCGGGTAGTACCCAATACCATAGCCGCATTATTTTTTTCTGATTTGCAGCTGTTTGTTTGTATGTTGTTTGTATTTGTATTAATTTCATTTTTTTTTATAATAATGTTATTTACCTCTAACATAACATTCTCAGTAATTTGTTAAAATGTAAACGACATGTGAACAATAATTTTATATACTAACACATTTTAAATTGTGTTAACTAACAACAAATATTGTATGGTATTGAGCAGGATAACCTCGACCTGCACAAAGCAATGGACAAATTAAATAAAGTTTCTATACAAAATCTATAGTTAATTATGAGGTCTTATGGACATACTCAATCTGTGCAAGTTTGATCACGATTAGATGAAACAAGAAGCTTCAATGATGTACGAAGTCAATTTGTTGCAAGTTTTTTTTCATATAAAAGGGGAAATAACTATTGTTCCTAGTTCTATCTGGGCTTTCATTGCACACAGATGAGATCATGTGGTTAAAATGTGCACTTTTAGTCATCATTGAATGAACAGTAAATCCTCTATGGTGACTGAAAGCCATTTGTTAACGAATAATGTCAAAACAATTTTTGATTGTTTTAAAATAAAGGGGCAGTAAATCTTTTCTTTCTGGTCCGATCTGGTCCATATTCGACTTCGACTTATGGTAATACACGAACAATGCAAGTTTGGTCAAGTCTCTGTCGTCCACAAAGTTCATTGTTTGCATTTGTTCACAAACAAAGAGCAATAACTCTGGTGTTTGTACCCCAATGTAGGCCATTTTAGACTATTTTATTTTAAAATTGTATGGTCATAAACAAGCTCTACAAATTTGGTAAAGATCAGATGAAAAATGAAAGTCCATTGTGCGGTTTTTCACCTGAAAAAGGGGGAATAACTATGGTATTCCTGGTTCAGTCGGGCCCGACAAACTGTGCAAGTTTGGTCTAGATTGAATGAAAAATTAGGTCTCTATCTCGCGCGTAAGCCAAATTGTTGACGAATTACGGACGACAGACGACGCAATAACACGTCGAGCTCATGTGACTACTAATTTGACCTTTACTAACAAGGCCCATCATATAGAAGAATTAAACCGCAACTGTTGTTTAATGTCGTCTAACAATACTTTCTTAAATTTAAACGATATTCCATCAGATGGCAAAATGTTACATGTTTCTGTTTTCTAGTGTGAGACGGATTACAAAAATAGTTTAACAAAGTTAAAACTTTGTTTAATATTGATCGTTTTATTATGATCAACACGTTTAAAATACAATATAGTCTGGCAATTACCAGTGTTATTTACTTTTGACGAAAGTCTTTGTCAGTAATCTTAAATATCAAAATATATATACGCATTTAACGTTAAATAAACGACAAAACCAATTCGTTAATTATGTACGGTTCAGTTGTTTATATATTATACTATTTATTGACATTGTTTATTCAGTTTATAAAACGACCTTTAACCAATAATGATAGCTGTTGATATTCCTAAATAAAACCTTGTCACGTTTCTCCAGTTTTCATGTTTATGTGAGTTTTTTTTTTGTGAACAGTAGGACTTCCAGTTTGAAAATAATACTTTCATGGGAATGATTCAGATGTTGTGTTTTGCTTTGATGCGATCCATCGACGATTAAGTACATGACAATTAAGTTATAAAGTTTTAAAGTGTTAATACCCTAAGACAAGGCATACGCGTTAAATTCACTAATACAATAAATGCAAATCAATTAACGGTATTCAGTTATTATTATAAATACAAACGCGTCTTTGTTAACCATACATCTTAACATGCTCATGTGGAATGAAATTCACAAACCAGTCAGTTGTAAACCACTCGGGGGATTTGTACGGTGGCGTGATTAGAATTAGCGTAGTACATGTTCAACTGACTGGCAATATTCAGTTTGGCACTCTTTCGTGTAGTTTGTTAAACTATAAAAACAACAATAACAACAACGCAGTAATAATGTCTTGATTCTGGGACGATAAAAGATGTGACAAGTAAGAATTTAACGTTAATCACCATCATTTAGGTATATAATTCAAGAAAGTGATTTGAACACGTCTGAATATGCGGAAAACCTATCATTATGATAATTATGATCATTTATCGAACATTCTTGTAGTATAACAAAAACAAATGTTTAATGCTTCGTGGTAATATTATAGACAGACAGACAGACTGTCTGTCTGTCTGTCTGTCTGTCTGTAATATTATAGACCACGAGTTATTTTCTGTTAAGCAGATGTATCGTGATTGAATATGAATTGCTACACACATAACAGGGCGGACTAAGACTCGACATTTCAAAAGAAAGATGGTTCAACGGATTGATGGATAGAACAATAATAATCCGCCTGAATCACTTAGAAGAAACGTAACAATGAAAACATAACCAATGCAAATATATGTTTCAGCTAAAAATGTATTGCGTTTCGTGGTCATTGCACACAAATACGACGCGAAGCCCCTGGTCGAAACGTGCAAAAATGTCATGAGCAGTAGATTAAAGGAATGCTCTATAGACACAAATGCTGTGCATGACAATAGTCATATTTCAAAAGTTAAAATCCGTCTTCGAATCCTCCAGGTGTCAACTCATTTGGGATTTGTCGCACTGTGAACAAACAATTGAAAAAGTATCAAAATGTTGTTCTCGTATTTACATGAGCACCATTTGTCAAATACCTGTTAAACATTATTTTGGTGCGTCACGTAAACATGAAGAACAATTAGGGGCATGCCAATCCGTGTGTTTAACTATACTTGTTATACGAAGTCTGCCTGTAAAAGTTCGTGAAAGGGTTGCGAATCAGCGACTTAGGTTGATAGATAACATCTGAAAACAATCTGACCTTTACAAGAAGCGCTCATCGAAAGGAAGAATTAAAACGCAACTGTTGGTCGACGTTATCTGAAAAGACTTTGGTGTTAACGATTACAAATATATTTTAGGAAAGTTATTACCGTTTTACATGTTTTTTTTAATGTTCAATACGTTTAAACTCATGTTTGAAATTTTTGAATATTAATAAAATATAGTCCGGAAATTGAGCTTTTACTTTTTCGAGATCCCTTGTCAATTTTATTAAAGATTGACATATAAGCATTTCGGGATTAGCAATTTCAAGGGGATGAACTTCGCATCCTGTCGTGGAATATCTATAGACTAACCAGCAGCTAGAAAGACAGTGACGATTTTCTAAAAATTATTAACACTTGTGACATAGCTTTTTGGTATGAATCGTGGACTAACAGCAATAGTGATATTGACATAGAAGGGTATACAAGCCATAACATTTTAAGAAAAATTTTAAAACCGTAATGCAAGGCGTCCAGTGGTGGTATTGTGATATATTTAAAGGATAGTTTACGCAAAGGTATTGAAGTTATTTGTAATCATTTGGACACCATTATTTGAATCAAACTGGACCACATTTTTTTCACTTAGGCAAGGATGTATATATTTGTGGCGCATAATTGGGGAGTAGATTCGCCAGCTTACAATATTAATAATGTAGATCATTTTGAGGTCCTTGAATCAGATATAATTTTTTATGATAATTTAGGAACTGTTTATGTTGGAGGGGAGTTTAATAATAATATTGATTTGATTGACGATTATGATTATATTGCAGGTGTTCCATTGTTACGGGCTGACAGGACAAAATCACAAATTGTCACGGAGTGAAACTGCTTGATATTTGTAAAGCCGTGCGAATTCTTAACGGTATATTTCATAATACTGATCGTTTTACGTTTATTTCACAACAATTAGGCGCATCGGTAATTGATTATTTGCTCACTAAGGAATGTAATTTTTCGAAGATAAATAGTTTTACAATAGAGGATTTAAGTGTATGTAGTGATCACACACCGATTAAATTTTCTTTACATCTAAAATATGTAATCGGGTACCGTCGTGCGAACAGCTTGTTAAATGTAATTGGACTGACGCGACCGAAATATATTTCGTTCGGCACTTATTGCCAAATTACCTGAGTTAAACAGGTGAACGAACACGAATAACATTGATAACAAGCAGACCGTCAGTAAATAATTTATTAAATGAGTTCACGTCTATTTTTAGCAATGTTGCGGATCCTTTGTTTTCAAAGAATGTGAAGTGTAATAATAGTACATCCAGAGAGAGAACGCATTCGCAAGACGCGGACTGGTTTGATCTTGAATGTACTAACGCCCAAAATCGATATTTACATGCCCTAAGTGTTTTTTACTAATTGTCATTCGCGCGAGAGTCGTGAAAGTCTTAGTGACATTAAAAAGGAATATAAGAATTGAGTAAACAGAAAAAAACGAATATTTAACAGTAAAAAATTAAACGATATTGAAAGGTTAAAATATTGTAAACCAAAACAATTCTGGAAATACTTTTAAAAGAACAAATCAAAACGAAACAATGCTATTACATTAGACAGCTTTGATCTATATTTTTCGTCTTTACGTAGAGATATCTTACATTGTTCAAATGAAGACGCGGAGCAGTTTTGTAGCAATTATGATTTCGGGTCCCCAAATAATACGTTTCCAGAATTGGATAGAACAGAACAGAACAGAACAGAACAGGATTTTATTACACATAAACTTTACAGTTTCTAGTGTTAAACAAAATGATAATACAAAATACATGAATATAGTAAGTCGTTGTTTTTCTTACAGATAAATAATAAATTGGTAATGGATGAACTATACAGATATTTTAGACAAACATGATAACAGAGTATCTGGCTATATATGTAACTGCTTTAATATGTCGTTGTATCCATAAAATAAATCAATATCTATGTAAAGAATAAAAAATAATACCATTTGAGTCACCGTCAAATGTGAGTAGTACACAGAATACCGAATTTTATGTATTACTTAATGTTAATGCAACAACTCCATCAACATACAATGGTTACCAAACCTTCTTCCAGTATGGATCGTACTATAATGTTTTCACTTTTAGTTATTTTAAACCAATATTTTACTATGCGTACATATCTGTTAATATATAACGGGTATCTACCAAGTTCGCCGTAAATGCCTACATTTGAAGTTGATTTCCTTACACCAAGAACAGCTTTGCAGAATTTAAGGTGCAGTTTTTCCAACTCGCTACACTTTGAAAAACCCCATAATTCGCACGAGTATGTAATAGTTGAAGCAACAAACGCATCAAACAACTGTAAAGCTACCTTAGGTGTACAACTATAGTTTTTCAAGTTTGATAGCAATATATTTAGTGCCTTTAGACCCTTACCGCGCAGAGTGTTAGTATTGAGATTAAAGTTCCCTGTATAATTAAGTGTTACCCCCAGATATATAAAATCATTTACAATGTCTATGTTTTCGTTACCATATACCCACCGCTCATTACGTTTGATAGTTCCGCGTTTGCGGAAAACAATAATTTTGGTTTTTGTAATGTTGACTTGCAAACCCCAGGTATTACAATATTCATATAAACGGTCGATAGACTGTTGTAGATCTTCCGGCGTTTCACCTATGACAACCATATCGTCTGCAAATAGAAGTAGAATTAAACATATGTCTTGTGTATTTATTCCCGCATTATGTCTATTTTGTAAAAACATTTCAAGATCGTCTACGAAAAGAGAAAAAAGTATCGGCGAGGTTATCTCCCCCTGCCTTAGCCCGACTGCTATATTAAAATATTCGGAGTATGTGTTGCAATGTCTAACACAACATTTGACTGATTGGTACATACTGCGTATAATGCGCAACATTTTGCCGTCCACATTCGACTTATATAACTTTAGCTCGGAAATGCTGTTTTTCATCATCCCTCCATTTCACCTGCTCGCTTATGTATGGTTTGTATACTGCAACTCGCAAGTTGCATTTTATATTAAACGACAGCGGGGCATGATCACTGTAATTATTAAACTCTTTTACACTAAAGTTATCTACTATATTAAAGGAATGTTCACTTAGAATCAAATAATCGATGACACTTGCACCATGAGTATTAAAACATGTGTATTTACCAATGCTATAATCCGAGCCCAATCTCCCGTTAGCAATTCTCAATGTCGTGGCCTTACATAGGTCAAGTAAATTATTTCCTTGAGTGTTACTTCCCTTATCCATCGAGAATCTTGGTAGCGTGTTATCAGCTAAATAGTATTCGGGGTCAATATCGTATACATAAGAATCACAGAGAATAGCATCACATTTACACGCTGTTCTAGCGTTAAAATCCCCAGCTATCATTACTGTACCCAACCCTTGAAAATGGTTAATATCGCTACCGAGACTTTCAAACAGGTCCGTATCTATCAAGTTGGCCATCGGCGATTCGCTTCCCCACATATATACTGCTGCAATAAAAATATCTTCATTATTGTTAAAAAACGTTTTATCTAGTTTAAGCCATATTATGGTGTCGTGAATATTCTTAACAACCGATATTCCACTGGTTAAGCTACTGCGCGTGTATATTACTATACCGCCACTATTGCGCTTGGCTTGCCTGTGTCTATATTTCCTAAAAATGTTATTACAATCGTACCCAGAAAGTTCTATTTTGCTTGCTTTGTCAGTCCATGATTCTAACAATATAATTAAATCATACTGTGATAAAAGAGTAACGAAATCCGGATCCTCCCGCTTGGCTGCACTCAAACCATTGCAGTTCCAAACTATACACTTAAGTCCATCCGGCCCCTCCTATGCATCCTTTATTGGCCTGCCGTCGATGTATAAAGTGTCGTATGACACCCACGCCCGTTTTCCCGCCTGTTTTTCCTCTTTGGCTCTTTTGAAGAGACGCCTCCTTTTAAGTGCAACTTCCGGTGGGAACTGCTCTGTGACGTAAAACGGTGTTCCCATTAAATTTCGGCTGCTCCCGCGGACCTGCTCTCTGTCATTAAAGAACGAGAATTTACATACGATGCTTCGGTGCCTCCCATCGCCGCCGTTTCCGGCAGGTCTGATTCCGTTTGTGATTTTGTGGCCCATCCTGTGCACTCTCTCAAATCTCATGGCAGCCACCGCTTCCTTGGTAAATTTTAGCTTCTCCGACATGAATGATCTCACTATTTCTTCGCATTTTGTCGGCGTTTCATTTTCTTCCTCTGGGATATTGCCGAATATTAGATTGTTTCTCATACTCTGTGATTGCACATAGTTCATGTCATCTCTTAGTCTGTTGTTAGCCTGTTCCAGGTCAGATATCCTTCTCCTTGCCCCCTCTATGTCAATGCCCACGGAATCTATTTTGTTTTCCACCCTGTCGACTTTTTCCCTAGAATCCTTGGTGACTGTACCCATGTGTAACCATAGTTTTTTGAATTCCTTTTCAAAATTGTCCATTTTCCTCTCTAGTCCCTCGAGTACCTTAAATCGTGCGTCCATATCGTTTAGTTTTAGATCCATTTTACCAAGCATGGCTATAATGTCCGAGTTTGTTGGCCCCATATTGTTTTGGCACGTTTTGCTTTCCATAGTTATAAACAGATAGAGATATCACGGTCGATGAAATATTAAACGCGGTCAAATCTTTAAAGTATGGAAAATCAGTAGGTAGCGATTGTTTGTTGAATGAATATTTTATTGAAAAGCATCGAGATAATATCATCGCATGTTTGCGACATATTTAATGCTATATTGAACTCTGGTTATTTCCCCGATAAATGGACCGAAGGAGTTATTGTTCATATTCACAAGAAAGGTGACACTAATAATGTAAATAATTATAGGGGCATAACTTTACTGAGTTTTTTTTATCGAAATTATTTACTACTGTCATAAATAAACGTGTTAAAAGTTTTTGAAATAACAACGGTAAAATTTCGGATGCGCAAATCGGATTTCGCAAAGTGCGTTCTACTGTTGATACTATTTTTGTTTTAATGTCTCTAGTACAGAAATATCTAAATGATAATACACGTTTGTATGTTGTATTCGTGGACATGTTTAAATGTTTTGACTCTATATATAGACATGCATTATGGTTTAAGCTATACAACACCGGTATCCAAGGTAAATTGTTAAAAGCAATACGGAAAATGTATCAGAAAGTTAAATCCTGTGTTAAAGCGTGTAATAGTTACTCTGATTTCTTCGATTGTGCCTTGGGTTTGAGGCAAGGGGATGTTATTTCACCGATATTATTTTCTTTATTCGTCGAAGATATTGAATTATATTTACAAAATAATGTTGAGTCAGGATTGCTTCTCGATGATATTGTTGTTATACTTTGTTATACTTTTGTTGTTTGCTGATGATATGGCCATTTTTGCCGAAACACCAAGTGAGCTAGAAGATAATTTGAATTGTTTGCAAACATATTGTGATAAATAAATAGGGTCTTAAAGTGAACACGGATGAAACGAAAATAATGGTATTTAGAAAACGTGGACAATTATTGCCAAACGAACATTGGTTAAATAACGACCGACAAATCGAGGTGGTAAATGATTTTAACTATCTGGGTTTAATTACACGGATTATTTTAGTCTTAACAAAGAGTATTTAGCTGGAAAAGCTATAAAGGCATTAAATGTTTTACTTAGTAATTGTAAGAAGTATAAATTGAAGCCCAAACTATTATGACAGTTATTTGATGCTTTTGTTGGGTCAATTTTAGAATATGATTCTGAGGTTTGGGGGTGCTCAAAGTCAAATGAAATAGAGATAATTCATCTTAAATTGTGTAAACAAATCTTAAAACTTAAAACAAATGCTTCCTCAGTTCGTGTTTATGGGAAATTAGGTCGTTATCCTTTGTATATTTCAAGATATGTCAAAATAATAAAATATTGGTGTAAATTATTAAACACTGATAATATTATATTGAAAACAGTGTACAACCAAGCTCATTTAGATTGTAAGAAAGGGTTAACAAATTGGGTTTCCAATGTCCGAAAATTGTTAAACAATTATGGTTTTTCATATATTATTTTTGAAAATTGTGAGAATGTTAATGCAGCTTCGTTCCTTCCAGTTTTTAAGCACCGAGTTATTGATGTATTTATTTAGGAATGGTCAATGGGAATACAAAGAAACGCTGTGCTTGAAAATTATAAACACATTAAACAAAGATGAAGGTTATCTTGACACTATGCCAAATAATTTAAGATTTTTCTTCAGTAGGCTTAGACTGTCTGAACATCCTCTACGAATCCAAACAGGTCGTTATAGCAGAAATAGAATCGAAAGAAATCAACGTTATTGTTTGTTATGTCACAAAAATGACCTTGAATATGAATTTCATTTTATATGTATTTACCCTATATTTGAAGATTTAAGAAAGAAATACATATCTAATTATTATTATAAAAAACCATCCATGTTTAAATTTCTTGAACTACTAAATACGCCTAATAGGACTGTGTTACATAACACTGCTAGGTTTATAAAACATGCTTTGGCTCTTAGAAGTTCCATGTTAACTACTCTTAATTGATTGGTTCACCCTCTTAATACAAATTGCATATGGTATTTGTTTTTTTGTTTTTTTCCAATAGACTATATTATTAATTATCGTGTCTCCTTTCTATGACTTTTCAACCTATCTTATGACATTTGCTTGTTTGTATTGAATTCTTTTTGACGATGTGCTTTGTGCAAGTCGCTAATAAAATTTCAGTTCTGTTCTGTTCTGTTCAATTTTATTAAATATTGACATATACGCATTTAACGCGTAGAAAACAAAGTAAACTCGTAAACTTTAAAACTCTAAACTAGATGTAGACATTATTTTGTTACGTTTCGCTATCAATAATTGAACACATACGTGTTCAAATGTTTCAATCAAATAATTAAATAAAACGTTAGGTCCTTTACATGTATTTCAAGCAATAATGACTGAAATAAAACCATCTAATTTAATATGGTATCAATGTTGATGAGCAAATATGTTTGAGCACACAGAAAACAAATGATTTAACTCTTTTCTAGTAATACCAATTTTACCATTCAATTCAATGTTTATTGCTATATGGTCTCCGGCCCTTGCAAATACATATACCATAACTTAACATAATCACCATTTTCAATACACACATATGCAAACAAAGTACAATGGTTACTATGGTACAGCTATATATAATTATGAGTTTGGCAGCAAAGCATTTCTCTTTTCAATTTCATAAAACAAGTACATTTCAATATTTCTGATCACTTTCTCATAACATGAGCTTATATTAATATTGAATTTATTGACAATCATATAATTCTATGTGGTTGCGGCCTGTCATGTTGTAGATAATTTTGTCTGCAACGTCAGAAAAGCCTAGATTATGAGTCGACTCAGTATTCCACAATTTCACATAGACGAAGTAATTGCTTTATATATTTTGCTGGATATTAACAGATTATTTACATAATTGTTTCGAAAAAAACAACCGTCGTGTTTTAATAATAACGTAAACGTGTACTTTCTTCTTTAATGACGTCATTGATCACGGAACGATAAACCAAACTCATGATCTGCTAATAAATGCATAGACGGATTTGAAGGGGGTGGAAACGGCCTACGCTCCCCCTAAAATTATCCAATATTCGATGTTTTACTCATGCATTTCGTTGCCAATGACGTGGTCTTCAATCAATTTATTGGAATTATCAAACCCGTTCTGTGGTACTTTTATTAAAATGTTCTGTTTTGACGACAATGCAGCGTTCTGTTATATATCCTAAAATGTAAGAGAGACCAACAGTTGGCAGTTACTGATTATTTTCGCCTCTCTAACTCAATATCCGGTATCCGCAGCCAATAATTATCATGCTTCACTAAGCTTTTAGACGATTTGGACATCCGGATGTCTCGTGCATGATCGTAGACCTTACGTGGGCATACGTAGTGAGTGCGTAGTATCATCGCGACAAACCGTGCAAGCAACGCGACCAATCATCGCGTTATCGTGGTCCATCGTTTATATTCTTGAGTAGTCACGAAAGTTGCCGCAAAAGAGCGTACTGAACTCGTAACTGAACTGTAGGGAAAGCGTAGAAATCCGTTTTATGTACGTAGCAAAATGTATCATAACGTAGTACAGTCGTTCATATGTTTGTTATAAAAAACAGTCACGATTAAACACGAAAGGCCTTGGCAAGAATGCCTATACGATGGCTGTAAGAATAAGCAAAACTGAGATACGATTGCACAAGAATCGTCTTACGTTTTGAAAAAAAAATCGTGGTGGCGCTACGATACGCCACGAAGATTTTCAACATGTTCAAAACTGTTATAGCGCTTTCCGATCGATCAGGATCATCCAAGAATCTTCAAGATTCACACAGATACCGGCACGTATGTGTTCACGCATTTGTAAATATTGGGCAATCGTACCAAAAATCGTAACAGTGTGACCGAGAATTAAGTCTGTTTATGTTTATTACACAAGTTTATACAAAGTTTTAACACAACGTGGTCAATGTCGACACGACCTTAAAAATGTTTACAGAAAAAGGCGTAATAAATATATTTTTTTTTAAATACCAGTTTCGATAGATTCTACAAATTTCTGTTTTAAAATTCCATTTTTAGGGAAATGCTTTTTCCAACCCGAAATTGTGAAACTGTCCCTTTAAAGTGTAATATCGATTTGAAAGACCCATAAAATCATGCGTCTGGAACGAAAACATACATAAAATTCCCATCAGATTAAAGGTACATTAACAATTTAAGTTTCACTTCATGTTTAGTATGTTCATTCTCATTATACACATTTTCAAAATGGCGTCTCAAACATTTCGCTGACACACATTCTTTGCCAAAATATATTTTGGGTCCTTTACTGTATGCATGCTGCACTTTGCTTTAATGCACATGGCTCATTGATTGTTATGGGTTTGCCATAGGTGTGTAGGCAACGAAAAACACCAACGCGGTTTGTTAAGCCGTAAGATTAAACTTTATTACAGTAAGTTGACATCAATAACAAACAAGAAAGCGAATGTCGACAACTTCGGACAAATGTCAGACAAGAAATATGAACACGGGTCCTGGATTGGCTGTTAACCCTATTAATATTATTTATGCATTTGAAATTCTACTCATTTTATTTGTGTCTTTAAATACTAGCTTGCGTAGAGGCCGTGTTTTATTACCCGTATCGATTGCAAACAATAATAGATCGGAAAACAACACCGGCTTTCGGCATTTATTGGCTTTAATTGACGAAGCGGCTTGAATAGAATATTGGTTTCCAATTGCGCACGACAGTGGCGCTTATTATTCAATATAAATTTGTTAAACTAACCCTTTAGGTAGTTTGGATTTAATTACCGTTGAAGTATCTTCTTACACTTTAGTGAAGTCGATCTAGGCGACGATCACATTTGCGTTGTTGAGCATATCTCTCGATTTCTTTTCAGTATTTACTGGAGTAATCATGTCTGAAGAAACACCAGAGTGTGATGATAAAACTGTTGCTCAACAAAAACCTTTCGAACAACCTGGAGAATATGAAGACGAAATTACCATAACCTTTGGAAACGATGAGAAACTGTTTGTATCAAAGGCATTTTTAGGACACGTTTCGCCAGTATTCAAAGTTATGTTTCAGGGGAATTTCGTAGAAGCTGTGAGTTACAGTTTAGATATGAAAGATTTTAGCAAGGACGATTTTCTGGAGTTCTTGTTTATCTTCTACCCAAGGACGATGAAAGAGCTTAACAGTAAGTGAAAGACACACACGTTTAGCGTGATATTATTAATAAACATTTAGGAGTTTAAATAAAAAACATGATGTTTACGCTCATGTTTAAAATTAAAGACGTGTATAGAAGATATTTATGTTGGTTGACATTTTGATATAGCAAAGTCTAATTACTGAAATAAGAATACATATAACATTGATAAGCACACTGTTCTTTTTACATGAAAATGGAACGCATGTATTGTCCACGAAAACATGATTGCATGGACAGCCAAATTACCTTATCTAAGGAAAGATCTAGAGCGAGATAGCACGATGGAGCACCATGTTCCTTTTTGCCTCCCCCCCCCCCCCCACTCCCCTCTCACCCCGGCTGCCCTTCTGGGCTGGTCAACAAAGGAAAATTGAATATTTTTGGAAAATATAATATTACAAATATTCAATTACACATTATTATACTATGCTTAAAGGCCTCGTTAGTCTGACATTCACATGGGGTATTCCACTCTGTATATGGTACTTATACACGGTCTTCTGGTTCACCAAATAATCTTTCCATACTCTGCAATCTTTTCTTTCTGCAATCAAATTTGTCCAAGGTTTCACACATAAGTTTTAATATATGTTCAATTTTAATTGAGTATAAATACTCAGCAATTAATGATTTTGATATAGTTGATATAGTAAAAAATGAGTAAATTTGCATTACGTTTATGATGTCAACATGTTTTACTTAGTCCATATTGTTATTATTTTAAAGCATAAGACTATACATTTCTTCCATATGTTGTACAACAGACTCTTAAACAACATTAACTGGAAAAGACATGGGATCAGTACTAAAGCATAAGACTATACAATTCTTCCATATGTTGTACAACCTGACTAATTATCATTATCATTATGTGATCAAGAGTGTGAGACGTATATTTTAGGGCTCTGAGGAAAAGTTCGATTTACATAGTTTCAAAAGTGTTATTTCTTCATGAAAATTAGATTATAAGTGATAAGACAGTATTCTGTAGCTAATCTGTGATTTTTGTGGATTTTGGTGGATTTTTATTGAGAAATTTAATGAGGAAAAGTGTTTTTCTCTATGAAATGTAAAATGTATTATAAGTTTCCGCGTTTCAGGACTGAAATTTGCACAGGGATTTACTGAACACTTGTCAAACGAATCTTGTGTTTTCTATTGTTCGCCTAATTGGATTAGTATAAAAAGCGACCAGTCATAGAATTCGCCAATTGTACCTCAAATTGTATTACTCCATAACAAAACCGTAACAAAACCGGTTTCGCAAGATATTGTGAAAAGAACTGTCTAGTGATTAAAGTTCGATCACCGTTCACCGTTCAACGATCAAGTCTATTGTTGCTGACCCTCGATATGTATAGCGTATCATGACCAAAAGTAACAACAAGCGTACACACAAGCGCACAAAAGAACAAGCATCAACAGGTTCATCTAGCGATCAGCCTGATAAAATCCAAATCATGTCCGAGAAGACCCCACCAGCAGTTTCCGCAGGACCAGAGATGCCGTGCACGCCTCTCAACAGCGTCCCCGGAAACTCCCCTGTCATGCTCACACCAAATCAACAGATGTTCGGCCAATATTATCCGCCCCATCTGCAATATATGTTCCAGCAGCCTCCAACCTCCGCCAGCATCCATTTAGCGCAACCAGCAGCTGTGCCTAGCGCCACGCAGGACCAGGGCTCGATACAGGCGATATTTGCTAGGTTGTCAAGCATTGATAACAGGCTCGCCAAACTTGATCGTATTGAGATGGATGTATCCAAAATAGCGAAAAATGTAACGCTTTTGGAGGCCCGAATGAATGACATTGACACTAAGTATTCTGAGGTTACAACACGACTTCTTGAACTTGAAACTAGCCGGACTTTCGATAGTAGTGAATGCGATGATTTGCGTAATAAACATTCTGTTTTAGAAAAATCTTTGAACTCTGATAAATCTAAGTCTGATGCTTTGTCGAGAGATTTAAATGACTTGAAGCAGTTTAATTCCACATTAACTGATGATGTTGTCCAGCTGAAAGCCCATTCTATGCGCGACAATCTCCTTTTTTTAAATTTCGCTGAGGAAAATTCGTTTGATGATCGGAGAAATGAAGATTGTATGGCAAAAGTTCTTTCTTTCTGCGAAAATGAACTTGGCATGAATGATGCGCGGGTATTCAAGATCGACCGTGCTCATCGTGTTGGACGGTTCGAACAAGGTTTGAAGAGACCTATTGTCGCCAAATTCAACTTCCATCAGGATAAGCTGACAGTGAAGCAAAACGCCTATGATAAGCTGAAACACTCTGCATATCACGTGTCTGACCAATATCCTCGTGAGATTCAGGAACGTCGGCGGAAGTTAATTCCGTATCTAGTGCAGGCGCGTTCTCAAAACAAGCAGGCTTCCCTGAGCGTTGATAAGCTGTTTATCGACAGGAAACTCTATACCGCCAACAGCCTTCCACCTGGTCCTCCCCCGGATCTGCCGCCTCGCGGCGGGTCCAACTTCCGGAACGGAAACCGCACCGGGCCAAACCAGCAACGCGGATCTAGAAACAGCGCCCCGTCTGCACCTGGGAACCCTCCAATGGATCACCAGGGCCGAGTTGCACCGGAGCTGCCGCCTCGCGGCGGGTCGAACTCCCTAAAGGGAAGCCGACCAGTGCCAATCCAGCAACGCGGGCCTGAAAACAGCGCCCTGTCTGTATCATTGAACCCTCCGACGGATCACCAGGGCCGCGCCATCGACACATCCGGTACTGCTAACTATGAGGTCCCGAAGAAGCATCTACGTTTCTTGTTATGGAACGTTCAAGGACTTATCTCAAAATTAAATGATAATGAGTTTACAAATTATATTAATGAATTTGATGTATTATTGTTCTGTGAAACTTGGCACTCAAATTGTTCAAATGTTAATTTAAACAATTTTGATAGCTTTTCGTGTCCATGACCTTTAACTAACAAGAAAGCAAAACGTAATAGTGGCGGATTAATTGTCTATTTTAATAAAAAGTACGCTGGCAAAATTGAATTAGTGGACATCAATCTTAACGGCTATATGTGTATTAAGCTATGCAAGACATTCTTTGGTACATCTAATGACCTTTACTTTATACATTGTTACATTCCGCCAGAAGATTCACAGGTATACAAATGTAGAAGTTCACCTCTGTTTCAATTTGATTTCTTTGAAAATATCTCAAATTATTTACTTCGCTATTCTTTACTAGGTGATGTTATTTTGACCAGTGACCTAAATGCACGCATTGGTCAAAGATCAGATTTGGTAGAAAATATTAACCTTGATAGATATGTCTATACCTACAATAACATCTGATGTAGATAAACTGCCGTTACGATGTTCTTTTGACGAAATTGCCAATACTTATGGCAATAAATTATTGTCATTGTGTAAAGAGAATCAATGGGCGATTAGAGCCGGGTAATTTCACGTGTTATAATTTTAACAGAAATAGATTTGCTGCTAGTGTAGTCGATTATGTTATATGTGATTATGAAATATTTGGTCGGTTTAACGGTATATGTGTACATGATATTACTGAATTCTCGGATCATTGCCCAATTGAGTTCCAATTAAATTGCGTCAATAATGCATCTATTGTTAATACTGCTAGTGTTGAAAAATTATTGTGGGACGATAGCTCAATTAAAAATGAAGAATTGCAAAACGTGTTGTATGATAATAAACAAGTTTTTGATGAATTGCTGAAAAGTTTTTCAGATGGTTCAACAGATATTAATACCTACTTGAATAGTTTGTCAAGTACTATTTTTGATCTGTCATTTAAGGTTTATGGTAAAACATTTCGCACTAAAGTCAATAACAATCAAAATAGTGGTAAGAAATCCCCTTGGTTTAATATTGACTGTAGAAATGCTAAGTCGACTTTTAATCAAAGTAAACGCATGTTTAAAACTAATTCTAGTGATGTAAATAGACTGAATTTTTTGAATGCAAGGAGTGCTTTTAAATGAATCAAACGTAAGGCTAAACAATCTTTTTACAGGAGTGAAAAACAGAAATTGTCTGTGTTAAGTAAAAGTGGTTCACGCAAATTTTGGAAACATGTTAATAAATTTAAAAGTAATAAAAAGTCTGGATCACCTGACATTTCTCTTGAAGAATTTGCCAATCATTTTCGTAATGTGTCAAGTAATCCAAATAATAGCACTTATAGAGGTGATATTGCAAACAATTATGATGTGTATGAGAATATAAATATTGATAGTTTAGACTGCCAATTTAGTGTAGAAGAGGTTTGTAAAACTATTGGTAACATGTCCAGATATAAAAGTTGTGATATGTCTGGCAATGTTGCGGATTTCTTTATTGATGCAAAAGATTTTATTGCTCCCTGTTTGACGACTATTTTTAATCATATATTTGATAGTGGTATTTATCCGGTCGAATGGACTAAAGGTGTAATTGTACCTATATATAAGAAGGGTTGTAAATCAAATCCCTCGAATTATAGAGGAATTACATTAATAAATATAATCGCTAAAATATTCTCACTTGTGCTAAGAAATAGGATGAATAAGTGGTGCGAACATGAGCAGAAGTTAAACGATGCTCAATTTGGTTTTCGCGATAATCGTAGTACTGTTGATAGTATATTCATCCTGCATACTATAATACAGAAAGTTCTTGCTAATAAGTTAAAACTATACTGTGTATTTATTGATTATGAAAAAGGCTTTTGACACCGTTATACATGATGCATTGTGGATAAAATTAGCTAATTCCCATGTAAGTTGTAAAATGTTAAAAATGCTTAAATCTCTATATTCAAACGTTAAAGCTTGTGTTAAAAATTCTGAACACATGCCGTATTCTGAACTGTTTGACATAACACTTGGTGTCAAACAAGGAGAGCCTCTATCTCCTTTGCTGTTTATATTATTTATTAATGATATCAAGGATTATATTGATGTGTCTAAAATGTCTGTAAATGATACTGAAAAGTTATCACTATATATGTTACTATTTGCAGATGATATTGCTTTGTTTACGACTGATCCCAATAGTTTGCAGGCCCAGCTAGATTTTGTAAACCAATATTCTTCTAAATGGGGCCTCAAGATAAATGTAGCTAAAACAAAAATATATATATTTGAACGCAAAAAATCTAGAAATAATTTTACATGGAGTATAAACAATATTAATCTTGAGATTGTTTATAGTTTCTGCTACCTTGGTATGAAATTTTATTATACCGGAAGTCTTGCTAATGCTGTAAAAGCACTAAATGAACAGGCTCTGAAGGCATATAATGGCCTTATATCACTGTTTACTAGAGTATCTTTAGATATTAAAACAAAATTGTTACTGTTTGATTCGACTGTTTCACCTATTATTTTGTATGGTAGTGAGATTTGGGGCATATATGACTTCAAGGAGGTAGACAAAATCCATATCAAATTTTGTAAGCATATTCTTGGCGTGCGTACTCAAACATCCACAGTTGCCGTCCTTGGTGAATTATGTAGATTCCCACTTTCGGTCATTTGCAGGGAAAGAGCCTTAAAATACTGGTGTAAAATTATGAAAAATCCGGAATCACTTCCAGGCAAAATATTTATAGAACATATTTTAGATAACAGTTTTAATTCATTGAATTTCAAAAATAGCTGGGGAAAAAAGGCGGTTAATAATGCATTAGATAAACTTGGATATGGCTACTTATGGTATATGTTTGATATTAACTGTTGCTATATACCCATGTTAAAGCAAAGGTTGCGTGACCAATATATACAGATATGGTCGGAAACTGTGAATTCTCAAAACAAATTAGAGTATTATAAAAAAATTAAAACTGTTTTTAGGTATGAAACATATTTAGATGCTATTGACCAGGATACATATAGAATTGCATTGACTAGGTTACGATTATGTTCACATTCTCTTGAGATTGAAACAGGAAGATACAATAATGTGGATAGAATTAATAGACTATGTAAACTGTGCAATTACAATGTTGTTGATTCAGAATTCCACTTTGTACTCTGCTGTCCCTTGTATCATGACTTAAGGCAAAAATATAAAATTTCAAATGCTTTTAGTACTATTAATAAATTTGTTAATCTCATGTCATCAGAAAAAATTGGTTTGTTAAGACGACTTTCAAAATTGACATACTTGCGATGTTACGACGTTCCCAAACCCTAGATAGTGTTGCTTCTTACCCTACTTATAAAATAAGTTAATCAATCCACTTTATAGATAGATATGTTTTTGTACAATATTTTTATAAAGCCTGCTTTGTATGATTGGAATTATGTATTTTGAACTTGTAATGTTGCTAATGGCCATCTTTCATGATGTGTTTTGTAAATGGCCAAAGGCAATGCTCATGCCGATTTGCCAAATAAACCAGTAAACCAACTAATTACTAGTTTTGACATTCCATAACTTCATGTGAATTGGACCCTATGGGCTTTAGAGGTGCCGCTTTCCCATGATTTATGGATCAAAGCCTTGATATATATATCAAACAGTCATCATTGTTTTGATAGTGGAAATTAATATATGTTTCCTTAACAATATTTAGTTAATAGTAATTATTATTTGTTGTTGAAAAATGTTGATCTTTATTCCATATTATAGTCCACCTAATAACATTTTGAGCGTTTTAATTCACCCCCTGTACGTCGGTAAACCAATTTGCAGATGATAAATCAAATTTCAGAGAAAACATGTCGGACAAATTACTTATTACCATAATTTATTTACAAAAACTCATATCTTTAAGGTTAGTTTCAACATTTAAAATATCGCACACGATACAATGATATTTTTTACGTATAATGCGCTGCTACAAACGATTCCTAATGGCAAATATTTGGCCAAATTAGTATGAATTTGGTAAAGAATGTAGAAAAATCAGTAAAGTTGGCAATATTTTATGTAAAAAAGTACTGATCAATTAATGTTTTTGCAAGTATTAAAGTACGACCTTACGTATCAGCCATTCTTCTTTGCATATCTGCTTCATGTGTTGTTTAAATGCACCAAACACACGCGTTACATTGTTATCGATCTCCAGGCAAGATCAATGCGTGACAATTTACTCTTTTTTAATTTCGAGGAAGAAATTAGCTTTGAAGGCCGAAAGTCTGAAAATTGTGCTGAAAAAGTTTTGCTTTTTTGTGAAAATAATTTAAGAATTGAAAGCGCAGCTTCACAGATGAAAATCGACAGGGCACATAGGCTAGGGCCTTATCAACATGGCAAGAAAAGACCAATAGTAGCCAAGTTTAATTACTATGGTGACAAAGAGACCGTGAAATCAGCGGCACGGGAAAAGCTTAAAGACGGTAATTTCCGCGTGAGCGACCAGTTTCCAAAGCAAATTCAAGAACGCCGAAAGAAACTTTTGCCATATTTAATTGAGGCTAAGCGGAATGGAAAACAGGCGAGTCTATCCTATGACTCGCTGTACATCGAACGTGTCAAATACACACATGACCGTCCACCTTCTGGTCCAGTACCGGAACTGCCCCCACGTGGCCGACGCGAATACGGAAGGCAGCGTCTTAATAGCACCGGAAGCCGCCAGGACCACGAACTCCCGACTGGCAATTAGGGAGACGATCGGAAGCTGCTTACTGTTTTATCCTGGAATGTGCAGGGTCTTGTTTCCAAACTTGAGGACAGCGATTTTTTAAACTTCATTAATAAACATGACATATTAATATTTACAGAAACTTGGAATGCAAAATCAACAAATATCCATATCGACAATTTCGAGTGTTTCTCATGCCCACGTCCGAAGTCCAACCGAAATGCGAAAAGACATAGCGGAGGTGTAATATTTTACTATAAATCAGTTTATCAGGGTAACATTGAAGTTTTAGATATAAACGAAAAAGGGATAATTTGGTGTAAACTACTTAAATCTTTCTTCGGTTTTGAAAATGATGTGTATATTTGTTGTTGCTATATACCTCCAGCTGAGTCCACTGTGTACAGTAACATAAATTCCATACTACAAGATTTTGATTTTTTTGATCAAATATCGATCGATTTAAAAATATTTAGTCAACTTGGTGATGTCATTTTAACAGGAGATTTTAACTCGCGAATAGGTCAAAGGTCGGACGTGATAGATAATTTAAATCTCGACCGCTACATTAATATGCCTGTGCCCGATGTTCCTGTTGATATTATACCGCAACGATTATCGGCGGATCAGCAAACGAATACGTTCGGTAATAAACTTCTTACGCTTTGTAAAGAAAATAGTGTGTTTATTGCTAATGGGCGTCTTGAACCAGGACTCTACACATGTTATAATTTTTGTAGAAATACTTTAGGTGCAAGCACTGTTGACTATGTGATAGTAAATTACAATATGTACACGTGTATAAGTAATATGAAGGTACTTGATTTGAACGAATTTTCTGATCATTGTCCGATTGAATTTACTTTGCTTTGTGATAAATGTATAACGTACAAACAAGGCCACATCTGTGAAAAGATAGATTGGAAACATAATAATATAGATTTGTTAAATAACACTTTAGAAGAAAAAAGGTACATTTTTGATGAAATTACAAACAATTTGTTATCGGAGCGTGACAATCTGGATAGCTGTATCGATGCTTTATCGACTACTATTTTTGATATCTCTTTTCAGCTTAACGGTAAAACTGTACATACAGGCAATACCAAACGTAAAAATAAATATGTGAAGAAATCCTTGTGGTTTAATGAGGCATGCAGACAAAACAAAAAAGAGTTCTATGAATGTAGGAGAATCTCTAAACGTTATCCCTGTGCCGCAAACAAGATTAGATTTTTAGATGCCAGAAACAAATATTGCTGCGTCAAAAGGGAAGCAAAACGCGAATATTACAATAAAGAAAAACATACATTAGCAAAGTTAAGCAAAAACAATTCAAAACATTTTTGGCGATATATAAACAAATATAAAAATAAAAATATTTCAAACAGTAATGATATCAACATGGATCAATTTTTAAACCATTTTAGACAATCTTCGAATACTGCACATAGCAGTACATTTAATGCTAATGACACTAATGACTTGAATTCGTCGCCTTCCGTTGAAACGCTTGATTGTGCTTTTACTGAAGACGAAATAAGAAACACGATTTCTAACATGAAGCGTAATAAAAGCTGTGACTTGTTCAACGATGTAGCCGATTTCTTTATTGATTCGAAAGATTTTATCGTACCATATTTAACTATAATATTTAATTACATTTTTGATCGTGGTATTTATCCAGATTCTTGGTGTAAAGGTGCTATAATACCAATATTTAAAAAAGGCGATAAGAAGGATCCTTCCAATTATAGAGGAATCACTCTTGTTAACGTAATTTCAAAAATATATTCATTATGTTTACGAAACAGAATTAACAACTGGTGTGAGGAAGAAAATGTACTTAATCCACTTCAATTCGGTTTTAGAGACAAACGAAGTACAACCGATTGTATTTATATCTTACACAGCATTATACAAAATGTACTATTGCAGAAACACAAGTTATATTGTGTTTTCATTGATTATGAAAAGGCATTTGATACAGTTATACACGAAGCTTTATGGATAAAATTGATTGAATCTGGTCTTAGTTGCAAAATGATAACAATGATAAAAAGTATATATGCAAATGTTAAATCATGTATAAAAAACACTCAGGATTCGTCATATTCCGACTTCTTTAATGTCTCTCTTGGTGTTAAACAAGGGGAACCTCTGTCACCTCTACTTTTTATATTGTTTATAAATGATATTAAAGATTGTATTAATGTTCAAAATTTTACAAATGATGATTTGCATTTGCTTTCTGTTTTTATGCTATTATTTGCGGATGATATTGTTTTATATACTACTAACCCAGTAAGTCTTCAGAACCAACTTAACGAAATATACCTTTACTCTTCTAAATGGGGTCTTAAAATAAACGTTAATAAAACGAAAATATGCATATTTGAAAAACGAAAAAGCAGGTGCAACTATTCATGGTCAGTAAATAATGAACGTATTGTAATTGTTGATAGTTTTGTGTATTTGGGTGTAAAATTTCACTACACTGGAAATATGTCCAACACTGTAAAAATATTAAATGAACAAGCACTAAGAGCATATCATCATCTTGTATCTATTTTTAGCCGTGTCAAATTAGATATCAAAACCAAACTAGCTCTATTTGATTCATTAGTAACACCAATTATACTATATGGTTCTGAAGTATGGGGCATTTATGACAACCCTGATATTGATAAATTACATTACAAATTCTGCAAAAATATTCTTTGTGTAAAACAATCTACTTCTAACTATGCTGTACTCGGTGAATTGGGTAGATTCCCTTTAGCCGTTATATGCAAACTTAGGGCATTACGTTATTGGATGAAAATTGTAAATAACAATAACTCATTATTATACAAAGTGTTCATGGATCAGATCAATATATTAACTAATTTCAATTGTACGAACAACAAACTATGGTGCAAATCTTTGAAATCAACTTTAGACAACCTAGGTTTTGGCTTTATGCTTAATACACCAGATATCACAGGTGACATTGCATACATGGTAACTCAAAGACTAAAAGATCAATTTGTACAAGAGTGGAATGATAAATTAGCATCACAGCCCAAAATGGAATTCTACTTAAAATTTAAAAAAAGCTTCGAATATGAAAAATACCTTGATTGCATTCACATTGAAAAGGCCAGAATTCATATGAGCAAATTTCGATTAAGTTCTCATTGTCTTGAAATAGAAGTTGGCAGATATAATAGATTAACCCGACAAGAACGCAAGTGTAAACTTTGTAACCAAAATGTATGTGAATCAGAATATCACTTTTTACTGTGTTGTCCATTATATAACGAATTGCGTACAAAATATAATATCAGGACATCCTGGCCTAACATAAATAAATTCATTTCAATGATGTCTAGCACAAATGTTATAAAACTCAAAAACATGTCAAAATTTTTGGTAGAAGCTTTCAAACTTAGATGTGAGAATATAATCGTTTAGCTGCTTCTTAATTGCTTGTTTACTAACAAAAACGTACTATATTGTAATATGTACTGTTACTGTTTGTTTATATGCAAATGTTTCTTGAATCTCATATGTATTCATCTTTAAATACGTTATAGTGTATGATTCTCTGTCTCGGCCATATTTTTTTGCATTTGTGTATATGTATTTGGCCAAAGGCAGTTTGCCGGATTGCCAATAAACTTTTGACTTTGACTTTGTTATTTTCGTATAATAATGTAAAATTGATAAAGCCCTAACTTTAAGGTGATAAAGTCCAAACTATTTTTTTTACTGAATGGATAATAACCATACTTGTGCTAGAATGCTTTATGTAAATGTTATAAATGTATGCATTTAAACCATTTTGAGCGAAATTTAGCATCGTTGACCACAAAAGTTCACTGAAGCACTGTGCAGCAGTTTTATGGTCGTAAACATTGTTAATGTCCTTATCACAGTAATACTTTACTGCTGAAGAATTATGAAGTATAAAAACTGGAAAAAGTGCGGGACCAGATCTGATCTTAAATCAATTTATAATAAACGGCAGAGATGAACTTCCTCCATATTTGCTTAAATTGTTAATCAAAATATTATGTCTTGGATAGTTTCCAGATAAATGGACCGAATGTTTTATTGTACCAATACATAAGCAGGGCTCAGCCTAGGGACACATTTTAGGGAGAAGTCACTTCGGCCTAAGTTCAGTTTAGGGAGAGGTGAGGCCACTTCAAGAAGAAGTGTTTTCCAAAAAGCGCTTTACCATAATTTTGCTTGTTATGACCATCATCAGACCATGTCAATCATTATCATAGTACCAAGTCCATCGTCATCATCATCATCATCAGGTCATTATAATCATAAAATTCTCCATAAATTAATAACAATATATTTTCAAGTTGTATTACATTATTCTAGTTTCCAAGTTTGTTTCCAAGTTTCCATTCTAGCAATACACACATCAATAAAAGTTTAAATTTAAATATATATTTATTTTTTTATCTAAACGTTCACAGTGCATCATAAAAAATAGTTTTTGGGGGGAATTAAACATTAATTATATATTAATTATATTGTGTTAGCTATTAATTCATTTTTTCTCAATCACTACGTTAAAATTACCTTGCAATTATTTATATAATTTGAACAAACAATAAAATCCGTTAAAAACACCAGTCATTAATAATAACATGTTAAATTTAAGAATAGTGACAGCGCGACGTAATCAATTAGATTGGGCTTTCAAATCTGCAAGCCGTTAACAACAGCTAATATTGTAACGGTGTCGGTTTGACTTCAAAAAGTCTTTGATGTGACTGCCGAGATGGGGCCATTGTCTAGCAGTTTGTAGAACTAAGCGTGTAACACGATTAGCACGTGGTCAGTGAAAAAAGCATCAAACAATACCACTGTACCTGAACAATGCAAGCACTGTCGATAGAGCATTAATGAATTAGCGTTCCAGAGGAAATGTCAAGGGTGTGAACAAAATCAGACAGTTGCTTTATTGCATGGAATAACATGGATATTTAAATGGGGTGATGAAATAAACGTCTTGGAATTAAAATGGAAACTGTATAACGAGGGAAATTATTGAATATTAACATGAATATTTACATCTAGTATGGATTGATATGTGTTTTGCGTATCAGGTAATTATGTGCGGTTTGAAATTTAC
The DNA here is from genome assembly GCA_027627225.1 of Congeria kusceri. Classification (NCBI taxonomy): domain Eukaryota; kingdom Metazoa; phylum Mollusca; class Bivalvia; order Myida; family Dreissenidae; genus Congeria; species Congeria kusceri. Next base: position 84,743,701 of record CM051024.1, read on the forward strand.
TTTACGTTCTCTTTTATGGAAGTTGACTTCAAAGCTTTTATGACTGGTGTTTGATTTATAATTATTACTAAGCGAAGTTTAAAACAGACGGCGAAGTCGACTTCCCCTTGATGAAATTTATGGGCGATGTCAATAGCTCCAGGGCGAAGTTATTGCCCACGTCGCCTTCACGGCTATGCCCTGATAAGAAAGGAGATTTAAATAACCCAAATGTTAAGTGTCATAGGTAAATTGTTCACCTTGATTAAAAGTAAGCAATCAAACTGGGCTGCAAATTATCATGTATTGCTGGAAGCACAAGCTGAAGTTGAGCGAAATGGGAACAACAGATAACGTATTTGCCCTTCACCGTCCGCATACATGAGTAAGAAGCATTTTAACATGCCTATAACAATACCACTTGCACCTTTTGAGTACAATATATCCTCCATGTCATTGATATACAAAGAAAAAAGAATCGGGCACAAAACACTCGCCTTGTCTTGACCTAAATGCAGTTCCGATATCATTACGATGTCTTACTTTCGTGTACACATGAGTAAACATTGCTTTTATAACTGTAAAACGTCGTCCTCGAATACCGGGTCTGTATATTCTGTACCAAGGATATCCTTTACAAACAATAAATCAATCAAAGGAGCACTTGTGTATAGCGCAAAAATTTATGTTGCATACTCTGTTGCGCTTCACAGTCATGTATAGTAAAACGTTTTACATTCACATAGATTTAACACTTGTGAAAAATGGTGAAGAGGTGTGTTTTCAAACTTCGCCTGAATTGGCCTTCGTCTGAGATGCACCTTATGTTCTTAGGGGGAGCATTCCACCAATTAGGTCCAACAACAGAGAAAGATCTATCTGCTAGTTTTGTCGTCGTTCTTGGAACACAGAGTTGTGCACTGTCTGTAGATCGCAGTTTGTATTCGCCACTGGTTTGTTTGATCATAGTTTCCAGATATGAAGGAGCACTTACATGCAGTCTTCTCAAGCTAGAAAAACATAATCCGTGCTCGTATTGACAACCAATGCAATACTTTCAGTAATTCAGAGCAGTTTTTGGCCATCCCAGCATTCATGACAACCCGCGCTGCATAATTCTGAACTTTTTGCAGTCTTTCAATTAGATATGCTGGTATCTCTGCGAACAGCCAATTACAAAAATTAATATGTGAATGAACAAGCCCATGAACCATTGTCTCTGTTGATTTTTTAGAAAGATACTTCCGAATGCCTTTCAAATTTCTAATTTGTATGTTTGCTATTTGACATTTCTTTCCGATGTGGCTATCAAATCCAAGAGTACTCTCTATCAATACACCTAGGTCTCTTACTTTATCAACAGATGCCTGTTCACATCCACCTACGACAATACTAGAGATGCTCCTTATATAATAATTTCCTTATGTAATAATTTCTGTCTTAGAATTGTTCATCTTTAATGTGTCTTATGTCATCCATCCAATGATGTCGTCAAGACAAGCATTTAGGCTTTCAAGAACGGGTGTTTCATTCACATGACTGCCAGCTTAAAAACTGAATGCAAACTTGTGGTAATTTGCATACCCATGTAACACAGCAGGATATTTTGGAACAACTCTCTCAATACAGCAATATAGAGGGTGAAGATCACTGGTCCAGCGCACTAGCTTTGAGGAACAAAGAAGAAGGGAAGGTGGAATAATACCGATATTAGTAATGAAGTGTTTGCCCAGTTTGCCCTGTTCTCGAAGATGAATATCATTTTATTTTTGAATGTAACATCTACTCACAAACAAGACAAAAATAAAATACATATATCAGTATATTATGGACGTCACGCAAGCATGTTAAAAACCACAGAGTAATTTTCCTCACAAAATCCAAATACTATCAAGTTACTAGCTGTTTATGCATGTAGAGCTTCTGAAATGACAAATAGTGTCAGTATATGATGATTAATGCTATTTTATTAAGTTACATGCAGTACAGATCACTTTTATGAATACAGTGCATATTACTTTTGTTTACTTAGATATAAATTAGTTTTGCAAAGCATGAGAATACAGTACCGATAACTTTCACGTATTACTTAAATTACTTAAATAAAAATTATTTTTGTTAAGTATGAAAATACAGTTCAGATCACTGTTATGTGTTACTAAGATAACAATTATTTGTGTAAAACATGAGAATACATTACAGATCACTGACATGTATTACTAAGATATAGATTATTTTTGTAAAGCATGATAATACAGTACATATTACTTGTGTGTATTACTTAGATACAAATAATTTTTGTAAAGCACGATAATACTGTACAGAATACATTTATATAGTACGCGCAGATATATATAATGTATTTCTCTTTCTTAAAGCATGATAATATTATTTGTTCCTATTTGTATAATTGTTATTCATGACTGTCATGGGCCATGTTGGTCTTATTCGTTTTTGATATGCTACATTGTATACAATTTTTTAATAAATTATATTTTTCTTCTATTACATATAATAACAATATGTATATGTAATGAAAATATGTAATAAAAATAGCACAAAACAAACCGTCCTTTGCAAAAACATATTCATTTTATCGCGCAGTTTGAACTTTATCGAGTTTCAGTTTTGACTTTATTCACACATTTTCTTCAAAAAGTTCGGCTTTATCCATAAATGAGCCTACCATTCCAATAACAGAAATCCCTATAGTATCAACTAATAAACTTTTGAATGCCCTTCTAGATAGATTATATCATATTCTGTAACGGTTTAGTTCACAAATTTGTCGATTTAGATGCCAAAAATAAAATAAATACGTCGCATTTTTTGAATATTTTGTAGTTCCTCCAGACAATTTATATATTTCTTCTTAGAAAAACGTAGATTTCTGGCAATACACTTAATACATAATGGCGTTTGACATTGCTTTACACATGTGTACAATAATTTTGTATTTATACTGACTAAAATCGCCGAAAAATTCAAAATATGTACCTACCTGTCAATTGCGGACGACATGTTATGTCTGAAATATTTATCATCTGCAAATTGGTTTACCGACGTACAGGGGGTATAATTGGCTACATATTCTTTGACAGCCCAATCGCATGACGTTATTTTGGATTTATCAACATCTTTTGGTGAAATTTACGGAATCCGGTTAGTGCCACATTGAATGTCGAGTGTCGCCCTTTGAGGGCGACACACGACAATCATTGCGACACACGATACGACGCACGACATTGTAACTCGACACACGACAATGTACAACGACACACGACATTTGAACAGCTGAATGTCTCATTGTCGCTCTAGGTTTTAACAAGAACATTTGCAGTAAAAATTGAGTGTCGTTGGTTATTGCCCAGTGTTGTTGGTCATTGTCGAATGTCGTATCGTGTGTCGCGTTGAATGTCGTGTGTCGTGCCGTGTGTCGCGTTGAGTTATCTTGTGTCGCCCTAAGAACGCGACACACGACCCTCAACGCGACAAACAACAATGACCAACGACACACGACAGTCTATCGAGCAAATATCGTGCAATTGTCGACTGTCGACTTACATCGCTTAACCGCGACACACGACATTCAACACGAGACACGACAATGACCAACGGCACACGACAGCCTATCGAGCAAATATCGCGGAATTTTCGCATGTCGAGGTTATTTACGGTGTTACGGTAAGTATTACTGAAATCCCCGTAATAACCGAGCCCCCCCCCCTCCCCCGAAATCCCTTTTCATTTTGGTTTGAAGTAGTATTGAAAGCATTTTAAAGCGATAAAAGTCACTAATAAGTGAACAGTATGCATTTTGTTTTTATGTATTTAAGAGTTATGTTGAGCTGCGTAAATTATATAAAAGGATTTCGGTAATTACGATCGGAGTTATGTGAGTGCTCTCACTTGTTTTCAATGTTCAGTTACCGAAATCCCGTTCTTATTTTGATTTAAAGTAAATAAAATGCATTTTAACCCGATAAAAGTCACTACTATGTGACATGTACGCATTTTCTTTTAAATATGTATTTGACGGTTATGTTGAGCTACGTTAATTATATACATACATTTTGGTGATTACGATCGTAGTGCATTCCATTATTTGCCTTGCATCCGCCCTGCAGTTACCGAAATTCCTTTCTTATTGTGGTTTAAAGTAATATAACATACATTTTAACGCGAACAAATAATAATGGATGAAAATCTATATCAAGTTATGATTCACATATATGTGCATAACTTTTATATATGAACCGGATACGATGAGGTATACTAATTTATTTAGGGGATTTCGGTAATTTCAAGCGGAGCGGATTTTTCTGTAATGTTACAATTATAAGTCTTTCAAGGTATGATCAATACTGAACAATGAAAAACAATAATTTGTAAGTGTACACATTGTACATATTGTGATCAACGGCAATTACATATGTAAGAGTACACATTGTACATTTTATGCTCAACGGGTCTTGTTTTATTTTTTCGTATGAAATATACAAGTTGCTAGGCCTCTGAGAATGTACTTTTTCGGCGTAGCTGTCTACGATGAGTTTTGACCTAGATTTCTTGCGATGATTATGCAACGGGAAAATTGAATGCCAATAGAATTGGGCAAAGTTTCTAATTTTAGGGAATGAAAACTTAAAACAAAGGTTTAATGTATACCGAAAACTGTTACATACTTTTCGGGATTAAAATTTACATACATACATATGTATGTAAATTACTTACATAATTGTTTAAATAAGCTGAGAAAATTAAGTTATAAATACATCTTCGACATACACTCTAGAAATGAACATAATAATGAACAATCTTACTCATTGTATGTTATGATCAGAATGTTTTAATCTTTCACATAATGAAATAACTACTTTGTTTAGCCTACATAATCGGCGCGCTCTATAAATAGCAATTACAGGTTAGATACCAGTAAATCAATGTGTATCTCTCCGTGTAGTTTGGTACCCGGCCACACGTATCAAAACCGTACGTCAGGCTCCCACTGATAGCAAACTATTAATGGCTATGACATTGTTTATGTATTTGCCTGTGGACCAATTAACAGAGCTTTGAAAATATATTAGACTATTATATACGTTTGCATTGACATTATCATTTTTTCGGCGTAACTGTCTAAGATCACTTTTGACCCAGATTTTCTTGCGATAATTATGCAGCGGGAATATTGAATGCCAATAGAATTGGGCAAATTTTCTAATTCTAGGGAATGCAAACTTCAAACAATGGTTTAACGTATACCAATAACTGTTGCATACTTTTGGGGAATACAAATTTACATAATTGTTTACATAAGCGGTTAAAATGAAGTTATAAACATATCCTCGCGTATACTCTAGAACTGAGGCTAATTATGAACGTATTTTCTCATTGTATTCCATAAACAGAATGATATCATCGAATACCCTCCGCTGTCCATTCGAAAGTAGTGCATATCGAAAAGAGTTCCTTTTCTCTTCTGGTATAAAAGCCATTTAGCAATTTCAGATATACCTTGTGCGGTTATTTCTTAAATCCCATGTGTGTCTGGAACATTTTGGTGTATTTCATTGGAGGCTAACTTGAAAGGTGAGCTTTGGGGAGTGTTTACTGTGGTATGGGGCTTTTGTCGAAGATTGACTGCCGAAACCCTGTTTTTTGTCGGTGTCTGCATTCAGTTGACATGCACTTTCAGAAATATGTATTTTTTTTGGCTTTTTTTGGAAGAAGAAAGATTCATCTTTAAATTTATACCATGCTTGCACAATAGGAAATAGGGGAAAGGCTAGAAAAATGCTTGGAAAGTTCGCCGTTTTATAATGGGACCCTATGGGAATTGGAATTACTGGTATTTAACCTACAATGCTCCAATTCACGTGGACCACAGTCGGTCTCAACGTACAATGTTGCCTGTTGAGCTCGCGTTACGTCTGCTTGTCAATAGTGTTAAGGATTCTTGTGCCAATCACACACTATAAAGTGGTACATTTCTGGCATTTTTCTGATCAATAATAAAAAAAATATTAGCAAATTTGATGGAGCTTATATTTCCTATTATTTTATCATTGCGTAAAAATATTATTGTACGTTGTAACCCACTTGGGTCCCAGTGAATTAATTCTAGCGAGTACCACACACTCCAGCAAGAGAGTGAATCATTCTAAAAATAGCGCGCGGTAAAGCAGTGTTGATACACGCGCATCAATAAGCGTCCGGAGAATCCTTAACCCGAGAATTTAAATAAATGGGGAATTTATATTTATAAACTTACTGTGCATGTTAATTTAAATTTGAATTGTGGTTGCGTTTTATTAAGAATTTGGTATAATTGCAACTTTCTATCGACTTGTCCAGTAGATGTTATTTAATATATAAAAATATGAAACATCTTTCTATGAGGAAAATGTGGTGAAAGAAGTCTTGTAATACGTCGAAATGTTATTCATTTTACGTTAACTTCATTTGCGTAGCATTAATATACTATGTGCAATACTAATGATACATAGAGTATATTATTTAACATAACTATGTACCTTTGTCTGATATATATAATAATGTTCATTCATCTACGCTACTATTTTCTAACAAGGTTGATTTGTTAAATTTGTTTACGTAAATTACTTGTATTTAAGTTATTCATGTATAACTGGTGAAAACATGGGACTGTATATGATCGGTTTATTCACGGTACAGATATTAATAATGATTGAGCTTATATCAAATTAATATTGGGTCCGATACATTTTCTTATGGTGTCCGAAAAATCTAGTGTCCGAGAAAGTCTGCTTAGTAGGGACCGAAAATCCGGGGTCCGAGAAGTCTCCTTAGTAGGGACCGAAAAATCTGGGGTCTGAGAAGTCACGTAACAGATCATCTTAGTCCTCTTATTAATATTAATTTCAAGCCCGATTGTCGTTTTTAAAGACATTTCTTGTTAATATTTGTTATATACATGCATCTAGCATACTTCTGTATATATAAATGGAGTCGATTTTTTTAAAACATATGTATTTTATGAAACTGCAGTATGATTTATATCTCTGAATATCTCTCATAAAATTTTATGGCAAATATTTTCAAAACGCATATAAATTTGAATTCCCTCAACATCCCACTTTACAAACAATGTATTATGGTTTATAGTTCGTACTCGAGTCGGAACGTACCCTGATCGCGCTGTATTTATTATCTATAAGAGCGCCGTTAACCATCTCAATGCCATATTTTAGTCATTTTATCAACTTGAAATTATTGCCTTTTTGTTTGTCGACGGCAAAATTTGGCAATATAAATAGTGTAGTGGCCGAAATTTATTATTTCTTTAATTGCGCTGTCGCACAGGCGGAATTTTATACGAAGTTAAATTTATAATCACCTGACAACATTTCAATTCATTGAAAACGATAAAAGCCGTTGGGTCATCGTGTTTTTCTGTTGTTTTTTGCTACATTCCCTTTCGTTACAGAGGCGCGTTTAAATGAAAAAAAAATAACTGAAACATAATTATGTACAAAGTTAATTATTTCGAGTACTATCGCCTTTCTCAACATGCAATCAAATGTGAAAATTTCCCGCCAGTAGTCCCGAATGAATAAATCCTAACATTGTATCGGCTGGTTTAAAAGAAATACCCACCATGGACTGTAAAAAGTTGGCTCCATTTCTTTTCGGAGGTAAAAGGGGGAAAAAAAAGAGCCAACGTGGAAAATACAAACGTTCCTCTTTACTTTATTGACCTTTTTTTATTAATTTCCAGTTCTGAGCTCCCTACTCAGAAGTTGCATTGGCTCAATTTTCATGTTAAATTTACATGCCAGTGTTTACAGGCCGTGCAACATGACCTTGGAAAATCCCCCGTAATATCGCTTATTCGATAGGCAACATTACATAGAATATACTCGCTTACTAACTTGCGCATATTAATAGAATAAATGTCAGCAACACTGATTCGTTCTAACAAGCATCCAGTGAACGATAGACAATAACATTAATAATACTTATATTTATAAACTTACCATGCATGTTTATTTGAATAACGGTTGGTAGATCTTTTATTAAGAATTATTTAGAATTGCATTTTCCTTATCTTTTCCTGTAGAGGCTATTCTATATATAAATAGATGTTGCATCTTCCTATAAATAGACACTGGCGGAAGCTTCGAACATATGTAATTTAAATTTGGTATTTTTACTTAACGTGCGTTTTATGAATGCATTAAATTTATAATAGTTATACACAAAAACGCTGGAGACGTATTTTCCCAAAGGAATATAAATCTAATTCGCAACTATTAAATCTAACTTCACGTTTTTTGTTATCACAAAATGAAGCCAAATCATCATATTTAATTGCGATGAATGTTTCCTGGCGTGTGTTTTTATTGGACAAACATAGTCCATAATACATTTAATAAACGCTCATATTTTTTATTCTCGTCATTATTTTATTGGAAACAATGTGACTTCTATTAAATAATTTAATCATAAAAAACGCTTCAAATATTTATATTTCGTTGTAATTGTAAAATGCTTTTAGTTTTACTTTGTACAGATAAACATACTGGCGTTGATGAGTATATGAGTCTGACTTATTTGACTTATTCAAGTAGAACTGATTTAACAGATGGGGCAGTTCATCAGTTCATTGCTTTGAAATAAAATAATGATATTATTTTTATTAATTTCAAATACAGAAACATTTCATGCTACTTTTTACGAGCTAGCCACATGAAAAGATCAGTTCGCTATTTGATGATGAAAATTTACTTATTTATCTTATTTTTAATAATATCGAAAAATAATATTAAATGCGTGTGGAATAACGATATATGAAGAAATGAGGCTGTTCGTTTATAAACAAAATCAACATATGAATCAGTTTTAAATATTCATGTTGGCTATTCAATTTACATTCTTTACAAACATTTACAACATACGCCGAATATCTTTAAAAAAAAAGAAGATATTTCTTGTTTAAAACACACTTGTAGTTTTATCTGAATTTTGCAATGCGAACTAGAAATAATAAATGTTATCTGTGTTTTCACACATAATGCTATTACAAACTGTGTACATATGTTATAAGTTGTCATGTGATTATAATTATATTATTTCTATGGATCATGTTACAAGAAATATGTACATGTTTAAGTAACGAAATAAATATGTTTAATTTAGAATTCAACTCATTAACGGGATTTCGGTAAGTAGTAACTAGGAATGACTGCAGTAGACATTGAATAAAAGAATACACGCTTTCAGGTGCAAAGCTTTAACTAATGAAGAATATATATATATATGCATACCTTTGATTTATTTAACGGTTTTCTTGAGGTAATATTTAAAGATGTTTTGTATGCATTCCGAACGTGAACGGTAATTCACGGACAGCTTTCGTCGAAATTACACGGAAATTAACGAGCTAATGATGGGTTAAATTATCTATAATACTGGTAGACACACGACAATTCCGCGATATTTGCTCGATAGACTGTTGTGTGTCAAAGGGCGACACTCGACATTCAATGTGGCACTAACCGGATTCTAAAATGAGAAGGTTTTTTTCGTTTAAAAGCATGTGATAAAGAAGATCTGACACTCGTTGTCATTTCATACCGTATTTAATTAAACTCGTCCAGGAAATTCGTTAGTAAGCTCGCCGAAGGCTCGCTTACTAACAAAATTCCTGAACTCGTTTAATAAAATAAGGTATGAAATGACAACGAGTGTCAGATCCTAAATATTCTATGACTGCATCAGTGTATTGATCTGAGATGATAGGGGTGACCACAGCAGGGTGCTAAAACACTGGAGTACAATACCCAAGATTTGGGGAGTGGGGGTTCAATTAAAGAATGGTCAAACTGGGGCTTTAAGAATCGTATTCAGAAGCATTTGACTTTTTGAAAACCCTAGGTTTCGCAAAATATTAGAAAATGTTAACAAACTGGTTTGGCTTTCTCCCCATGTTCATGTTAGCAGCACCCCGTACATTTTTATCCTTTATCTGTCCCTTATTATCGCTCAATAAAACGTAACCTTAAAACATTCTTGCAACCAGACGGTTATCCGGATCACCAGCTAAATCGTTTTTTCATTGTCAACCTTCCCAGAAAATGTATTGCATATCCGTTCATAAAGTTGTGTGTAAAGGAACTGGTAACTAACAAACAGGCCAACCTACGCCGAACCTCCGGTTTAAAATAAAGTAAATATACTTTGTGGAACCCCGTATGCCCATGTGTATTTTAAAGACCTATTGTATTACGTAATACTGAATCCAGATACACTATAAACATTTCCAGTATCACGCTACAGTAACTATACTATCCGCTGACTGGAAAGCGTTAGTTTGAGAACGAGCGTTAGGATTTGATTTTAGTGAGACTGGTTTTTAAATGCGTGTTTATAATTATCATTTTGTGGCAGACTCCGAGTGAACCGATTAATCGTATCAGCTATTTCCTAATTGTACCATAAAACAAAACAATTAAAGTAAAAATCAGCAAGGGACCATTGACCTGGCAACACTAACTATTGGACAAATGGTTCTATTATATAGGAACAGCATTAAGGCTCTGCTAATTGTTCATATGAAACATAATATTTCCAACCGCATGGAATTTAATGTTTGAAATTAAAACTTTATCATACAGAATTATTCATTTATAATGGAACGTGTTTTGTAATGGTATTATATTTCATTGAAACTTTACGCTATTTTCAGTAAGCAATGCTTTACGAGTGATGCCTATAGCAGAAAAATACGACGTCGAAAAAATGGTTACACGGTGCCAGACAATCATGGATGATACGTTAAGAGAAAGTTACGCCACTGCGACTGCTGCATTTGACAAAAGCCATATTTCGAAGGTGAAACTATGTCTACAAATACTGCAGACAGCAAATCATTTAAATTTTTCTGATATTGTGGATGACGCAATCGAACGAGTTTCTCAGTTTGGTTCTAGTATATATTTGCGGAACGATTTTGACAATTATTTTAGAGGTGTGATTAGCCAGTGGCGGCAAATGTCTGGAGAAGAACAACAAACTTTAAAGACGTGTCAAAATGATTGTTTAACAATATTTAAGAATCTTCCGGAAGAAATTCGCAGCAGAATAATGACGGAAAGACTGAATTTGAAAGACGACAATCGTGTTTCTGGCAAATGATAAAAGAACATTTGAGAAAGTTACAATGGCGAACTGAAATCACAAGAACATCTTTATTTGTATTTATACTATTTCACTATTGTCAAACAGAAATTGCCTAAATCGTTTCAACTGTATTATAAAAACGATACTTGTGTAATGATTAAAAACCAGATTCATGTTATTTTAGTACGTTACATTTAAATAACAAAACGAAATATGCGTCCATGGTACGACTGTACGGAGCCATTCACCTGCTGCTCGATGGACATTTCAACAATCAACATGCATTATGGACTGGGTTGTCGTTTCCACCAAATTATAAATCGAATTTAGTCAAACTATACAAGAAATACATCATAAAATGAACAAACCCTGAACATTGCAATGTATATATAAGTTCATCAATATATATTTTGTTTCAAGATGTGTTATATGATGATGACAAAGTTGTCAAATAAAAGTGTATGAACAATAAGAATGTTGAACTTTCGGGCTAAAAAGGACACATCATTTAATATTTAACAAATGTTTTACAAACATTCGGAAAAAGTATCTAAACTAACCAACTTCAAATGTGTTCATAGCTACGGGTTATCTGTGAAAGACATTTTCTGGTGTGGCAAATATCCCACATGCAATCGGTTCTGTTTTGATGCCTATTTCCTTCGGCTTAACCCACTGCCGTAACTAGCTAGGGTGGCAAACTGCAGTTTCTTGGGTCTCGGACACAAAAGCTCGAACTGCTGTCCAGAATCTGCCGGTCTCAATACCTGTAAACAAACAATGCACATGTTCAGTATATTCGGTATGAGTAGGCATATTAACGCAGTGAAATTCTTACAATCCGCCATGTCACGTGTCAAATAAGTACATGCATTTATTTACTACTTTCTCGACCGACATGGGGCAGAGGCAAATGTGGCAAAGGTGTAGTATCTGAGCGTCGATTCCATTGGAATCTTGTTCTGTTTTCATTAATAAATTTCATAATGCAGAAAACCTATTGTATTTCGAACATACTGGACAGAACAAAAAATGTATATCTATGTAATATGAATAACAATGGTGGATCATAATTATACATACATGGATTCAATTAATTAGAATGACCTGATAATATACGTATACATTATACTAAACGTATATTAATCAATATATGCTTAATATATTTAAAGACGTTCGCAACTATTTCTTTCCAACGACAGATTTTCTTAAAAATTTGCACAAACATGCATCACTGTATCCTTAAACTAAAACAATATTAAACAAACAGGGCTCACCGGGCTTGTTGCGGAAAAATTGGGTTTTAAATACGGTACCTGTCGAAGCCCTTTTTCAGTTTGTGTGACTAGCAATGTGGAATTATATATAGCGTTCATATTTGAACAAGGATTGAGATTTTTAAATGCATCTTTTTTTAAATGTTTTGTTTGGCAATATACAAGTGCCGTTTAATGATAAAATGCGCTTTATCTACAGTTACCATTTAAAAATGACTTTTAATGGATGCTTAAGGAGGTTAATTATGCATTAAATATTCCTGTGAAAACATCAATAAATAATCAAATATACGAATACTTTTTGTTTCAAACGACACATTTTGTTAAACGAAAGTCCCATATACATGCGCCATTGTATACTGAAACTAAAACCGTCTTAAAAAATAGGGGTCTTCGGCCTTGTTCCGGAAATATTGTGTTTTGCATACCGTACCTGTCGAAGCCCCCTTTTTCAGTTTAAACTTTTATTAATGTTTTAAGTATTTAGGAGAGCTTTTTTCAAAGATGGTTATGGTTCTTTTAACTGATATGTTTTCACATGTTGTTTTGCAATATACAAGTGTATTTTGATAATAAAAAACGTTTTACCTACATTTATTGTTAAAATAATGATTTTGACTGGACATTTAAGTGGATCAAATGGGTACTAATAATGCTGAAACGTAATGTTTTTTTCAAATGCATCAATATATTTTGTTCCAAACGACAGATTTTCTTAAAATTTCGCTCATACATACATCAATGTATACTTACACCAAAACAATAATTTAAAACATGTGTCACTGGACTTGTTTGGGAAATATTTGACTTTAAATAGGGTACCTGTGTAGCATATTTCGTATTTTGTTTGTAACATTGTTTACGTAAACAACGTTATCAATTTCCAAAATAGAATGAAGATATCAGATTTCTTCAAACCTGGCTTAGACATGTGTTTATGTATACCAAAACTAAAACAGTCTTAAAAAGTATATGCCACCGTACCTGTTTGGGAAATAGTAGACTCTGAACATATTAGGTGGTGTAACTTTTTATCATTCATGCTACGTCTTCAATAGGTAATTTTCCAAAGATGGGTTGAACATATTTGTAGAGTTTAAAATGGTTTCAGATGTTTTGACAGTGTGTAGGGATATTGTGATTAATGATACACTACATTAATACCAACCATTTACTGGAACTTAATAACTTACAAACATATAAATTAATTTTATTGATTGAAATTAATATATTGTAACCTATATACAGTAAAGCAAAAATGAAGCAAACGGAGAATTAAGCCCAATTACTTTCTTTTTGTTGCGAACGGCTTTAATACCTATCACAACTACAAATGTCTATATGATGAAAACAAAAATAAAACATAAATTGAAAAAGGAAAACGTTCTATAAACCTGGTAAAATATTATTGTACAAGCATGTCCACGCGATAACTGTAGATTGCATGCAACTTGTATTCAAAACCCTTTTATTAATATCGCATGACAAAGCATACACATACAACAGAGACGCAAGTTTGTTAACCATATCTCTTTACATTGCCATATTGAATGAAGTTTAAATATCAGTGCGTTTGATTTTAAAAACACCTTTTGCACCTATCAATATTGCCCTCGTGGAGGGACAGGCATATGCGGGACTTTAGACTCAAAGCAATTTCCGACCGGCTGGACTTTGACACGCCGAATAATTCCGGGTCCCGGGAAATAGACTTTGGTCGGATTTTAGATCCCGGTAATAATGAGATACATGTATATTGAAGCATGTGCTTATACTACCACTGACTACCAGGTTGTCGCCTAGCATCGCACACTGTGGGGATTAAGACAAAAGTGCCTGGCTCTAGGGTGGGGAATTAGACCCAAAAAGTGCGAGTAGTGATAACTCTAATCCATTTTTTAACTGACTGGGAATAATTCAATTGTATTGGCACATTTTTGCTTAGTTTGTTAAAAAATACTGTAACCATGTGACGTCTTATGAAAAGAAAGCGTTCGAACGACCTGGAAAATACACCGATTAAATCACAATAAGATTTGAAAACGACGAAAATCTATACATGCCTAAAGCGTTGCTTGGACATGTGTTATCAGTTTTCTTTACGATATTCCAATGCAATTTTAAAGAGGCCATGACATCGGAACTGGATATCAAAGACTCCAGCAGGAATGATTTTCTGGAATTCTTGCTTTGCCTCGATCATGCGACGACGACAGATGTGACAAGTAAGTTCACTGAGCTATTTAGCAAATATTGTGGGCCAAGAGTGTGATTGAACGTGTGATATGGACTATTCTTGAAATTCTTGACATTCTTAAAGATTTTTATGAACCTTCATATTTAAATAATGACAAAACATTATGGCAGTATATTTAAGACAGTAAAAATAATTTTAGAAAAAATGTTGCTTAGTGAAATTAATACAAAATCTAGAATGCAAAATTTCAAGGATAATTGTGTAAAACATAAACTAGTGTACATTTTCTGTTAGTAAATGAAAGATAATTGATTTATGGTAAATAACATTAGGATTCATGATGACTGATCTACGCATTGTTTTGGGGATTCGTTTTTGTGAGTAACAGAACGTGTTTTGTGCGTAATGAATTCCACTTTAAGAAACATTGTGATATCAAATGTCTGACTGTACGCATGTATCTTTAGACAATACAATAGAGGGCCTGGTCACATCTTTTGTCACGAAAGATACAACGAAAATAACACAAAACAACATGATGCATAAAAACACGTATACACACAACAAAAGTAAATTAAACGACACAACCTGCATAAACACTGGAAGTGATGTAATCATTCTGATTAAAATCACATCCTACATTTTCCATACACAGTAAGATTGTTCGAAGACGTATCTTCAAAAACGTTGTTTGTCGTTCTATCAAATTAAGTTCTAGTGTATACAGTACTTATTTGCATACAAGGAAAAATTATTAAAACAGAACAACAACAACAACAGAATACTTCGGTTTATGCATTTTCTTTCCACGTCCTCTATCAAACAAGATTTAAGGATTGAATTTACTTTTGGATTCGTTCATGCGATTATGAATGCAATGTGGATAATTTGCCAGTTTGACTATTGCGTTCATAATCGCATGAACGCACTTAATATTTATTTCAATCTTTATATTTACATTATATTTGGGATTATTTGATAGCATCCCTTTATATTGTTTTTGTTGAACATGCATTTTTATTGCCAGTCTAAGATAAATGACACGAACAGCAGTTTCCCTATCGGAATAGCGAAGTACCGCCCATTGTAACAAAATTACACAAAATAGCATGCATACTACGATTAACAAAAGAGTTATCCATTAATTTTTTTCCTTATTTCACCTTCAATTTGCAGCGACAAATGAAATTTAATGTAAAAATAACATGTTTATTTCCTTGGCATACAACGTTTTCAGAAAAATCAGTTATATGTTCTATTTAAGATCGGCAGTACAGTAGATCTATATGAAGCTTAAAAACGGAGGAAACTAATTTTTACAGAATAAATCATATCGCTGCAAAAATAAAAACTAACTAAACAGATGCATAAATACCTGTGGCATCAATAAGAACTGTTATTTCAGCTGATTTAGCCAACAAGCACCAAACACTATTAATGCTTTAGTATAAGAGGTGCTTTGCTAGTAACTTTAAAGCCACATCATGATTACTTCAAACAATCTATGTTACAGTAGAGTTCTGCCACTTTAACATCACACAATTCCTAGGCTTAATGGTTAACGGATCCCGGATACTCCTGTTTAATTATTAACACAACTGATGAAGACCGAAATGGTTTTAATCCGACTCTGACAATTTCGCAAAACGTTTTTTTTTCTCATAAAAATAATAGCCTAAATCCACACCATACAGTCACAAGCTCCTTGCAGATATTTGACTGGTTCCAAGCATAGCTCTAATTAAATCCCTGCCGTATTAACAAACCACGTGATGATGATCGATTAAAATCTTCTAGATATTATTTATGGTTTTAATTAGTTATTGTCTTTTTCTGTTTTCATTTGTGACTGCAAACGATATATAAAAAGTCCAATTATGTAGAAAATTGCACTGAGTTGCATTAAATAAGTAAAAATTACAAACACGTAATCCTTCCAGATCTGAAAGGATTTTACTTGTGATGGCAGTGGTTAACCGATAGGGCAGGTAACCGCTGCGAGGAGTTTGAGTCTAGCATTGTATCAAAATTTAACTCGTCGAGAAAAATGCAAAACAAACCACAAATGACATCACTGACCAAGTGATGACGTGTAATCCATGTCGTCATTGATACGGGCGTATCTAAGTTCTTTTGCTTTGCCTGTGCATAACTTGTCAAGAAACGATAACATTTTAATATAAATCTAAAATTTATTTTTTT
Organism: Congeria kusceri; assembly: GCA_027627225.1. NCBI lineage: Eukaryota > Metazoa > Mollusca > Bivalvia > Myida > Dreissenidae > Congeria > Congeria kusceri. The sequence continues at coordinate 84,760,519 of CM051024.1, forward strand.
CTTATTGTACATTTAAAACCATTCATCATTGTAAACTGTGAGACAATTACACAATACATTAGACGATCTGCATGCAAACAAAATAGACACATTAATGTGAAAATAAATCCCTGTTAAAGTTACGCCAACGTTCACCGATGTTACGTCGTGAATATTTTCTGTGGTCGCTAAATTCTAAGAAAAGTAATGTTTACTTAAAATACCAGAACATATACACATAACATGCTAGCGAAATTATTATTTTTTATAATAACACTAGACCTTGCATGATAGAATCCTATCCACCAAAGTGGAAAAATGGTCAAATTGATTATTGTAGAAGTAACACTGAACGAAAGGAGTATGTATTTTAATTATAAACACATTTAATCAAACGTTAACAATACATTCAAGAACGATTAGCATTTAACAGTATAAGACAACTTAGTTAATGTAAATATTCTTGTCGAAATATAATTTGCATAAAAATTGGACATACAGATATTACTACGAAAGGATGAGGCATTGCTTTCATACGATTATGAATTCATACCCCTTCCATATTAAAATGCCTATGCAATTTAAATATTCTATGCTGTATTTTAAAAATATTATGTTTACATATTGGCACACGACAATTAAAAAAACCACCTCCTTAAAATATTAAAGTGATTATATAGGGCCAAAAGATGTCATTACTATATAAACCTAACGCAGTTGGGTACGTAAAAGACTTTACGATGAAAATGTAATTAATGCTATGTTATTTGATTTTTCAGAATACAATGTATTGCGTGTCGTGGGCACTGGACACAAATACGACACAAGTCGAAAAGTGCAAACAAGTGACGGGTTGCTGGTTTAATTAGTCATATCTCAAATGTTAAAACATGTCTTCAAATACTGCAAATGCCACACATACTGTAATTTGGGATTTGTTGGACTTACCACGGCCGCAGTTGAAAAAGTATCCCGATGTTGTTCCCTCAGTTCAATGAATACCGATATTCGAAAATCTTAACCATCGGCGATGGGATCATTTTGCGTTACTTCCGGTTCTGTATCGAAATAATTCAGGACTCTTCAGTCCAAGTGCTTAAAGTTATTTCGAAGTTTGCCTGGAAATGTTCGCGAAAGAGGTTGCGAATGAACGACTGAGTTTGATAGATATTTACCAGCAGAGCCCATTCTATTAAAGAAACTTCATGAAGCTCTTGTCAACTGGGTGGTTGACAGATTGAATCCAGCTTTGTAACGTATCTCAGTATCCATCAACCACACCCGATTCTTATTTTCGATGACGCAAATGATTTGTCTTTTTTTTCTAGTGTGTTAAGGGATACAAATAATACTATTTCAAAGTGATTACCGCGTTTTATATTTTTATTTTTCTATTGGTAAAATGGATAAAATCTTGTTCGTTACTGCTACACCTAAATAAGTTCTGTGTATTAATAAAACTATAGATGTTTAGGTGTTATCCACTTCTATTTGGAACGACACATTTTATAAACATGTTTTCATCAAAATAATAATCAAAAATTAATAAATAAGCAGTTGACCCTAAACGGCATATTCTAAATTTCGCAACATAGCATTGTTTAGGATTATCAGTCAAATGCACGAACAGGTATTTGTATTCCACATTGTTCCTATATATGTATTCATTCAATCGTGTCTATATGGGTATAGGAAAGATAGACATGTACGTTACGTTATGTCGAATTCATCGCGTTGAAAACCAAAGAAAAATAACAAAATAAAGAAAGAGATAAAAAATATTGAAAGCCAATTTTATGATATGCATGTAGTTCATCTGGACAATAGCTAGGTTTCAAACTTTGAGTGGGTTACTATGGCATACCATTAGGTCCTAAATTGATAGGACCTGGTCCGACCAGGTCTGACAGGTATTAATTAAACATAACTTGTCCACGAACTTTACGGATGACCCTCGTAAATTGCTTCTTTGTTACATATGAAATATTAAATATTTGATCCCAATTTTCACCAAGACCAAACTACTCTCCAATATATCACCATATATTGTTGGAAAGATAAGGTCATAACCTTTTGAAAAAAAAAAGCATTATAAAAATCTATACGTTGTAACTCAAAATATTTACCTTAGAATAAACACACCGGTTTTGACCGGCATGGAGGTTGCCATTTTGCGCATCAATACATAACAGTTTTGAAGCTGGGAACCACTAAAACCCTGGTCACATATGGCCTGCGACCAACTAAAGACCAAACCATGATATACGTAATGCTGACAGGTGTCTTTATTTCGGTCAAATGCGACTATTTATTGTTTTAAAAAATGAGAAAAAACACCGTGCATAGAATTCAGCTGGATGTTTGAACCCCCAAAAATGTGTAATTGCAGAGATCGGATGCACCTCTGTGTAGTGTAAGTGTGTTAATGCATCTGTATTGCACCTGCCAATTGAGGTAAATAACAGAAATAGGCCGAACTGGCATCTGTATAGCGCCTGTAGATTGCCAGGTTAACTAAAGAAAAAGGCCGGACAGGCATTTGTATAGGGCCTGTCAATTGCCAGGTTAACTACAGAAGGCAGGACAGGCATCTGTATTGCACCTGTCGATTGCCATATCAACAACAGTAAGATATCTGTCTGATGTGGGTCATTTTGTAGGCGCTGACATTCGGATGTCAGAGCTGGTCTCTGTCATTGCCAGTACTCAGGTGAGCGCTTTGGGCCATTAACCCTCCTTGTTTTCAAATTATGAAATGTTTGCTTAGTGTAACTTTGAATGTGTAGAAACCCCTATATTTTTCACAAGATTACATTTCGTACAAAACGTACAGCTTGTCACTCTAATATATCAGATAATAATAACATAACTGGTTTGGTATTTATATTTTTACTGAACATTAGGTTGATTAAACACAAAAAGTTTTGGATTACTAATGACGTCAGTGAATGTTTGGGATGGTAGCCAGTGTGTTGACAAGACAAGACAACCCAAGACAAGACAAGACAAGACAATTTATTTCGTAATTAAAAGCCTCCTGCCGAAAATACAAAATACCAGTCAGTCAAACTATACATGAAATAGTTGTGATTTTTTAATACTTTTTGCATAATAGAATAAACAAATACTGCGATTTTCTTTAACGTTAGTTCATTTTTCGTTTTCATCAAAGTAATAAAACCATTTAGATCTCTGTTTCCGTTATACCAAGAAAAAAATGTATATATTACGTTCTTCGTGAAATTTATAACACTGAAAAGACACATGAAATTCGTTGTCGGTGACGTTAATGCTTTCTAGATTTAAACAATGTGTACAATATCTAAGTTCACGCTCTATACCGAGGTGTCTTCCGGTTTCAATAACAAACTTATGATTCGAGCATCGAAACTTTGCAAAAGTTTTTCTATAGTAAAATGGTATTTTTAGTGAAAGATATTGTTTCGGTTCTAGAAAAGACTTAAATTACCGATACGTTTCACATCTGGACGAATCAAACAAACCTCCTGACCATTTTTGCGTGTTGCAGCAAATCAATCTATCTTTAAAAATGTTAAAAAATACATCAACATTACCAACCTCCTGATTTAGCCAAGCATAACCAAATCCATAGTTAAATAACAAATTTTAACAGAAGTAGCCCAATTGATCCTGCCTATTTCATCCTGGCGTTTCAACATAATATAACAGTTTCTAGGGTATCTATATAGTGGCATATGTATAAGTTTGCACCAATATTTAACACACTTCAAATGGTATTCTACACATAATTCCAATCTCCCACACTCTCCCAAAGCCACGCAATTGTTGGCTGTCTTATTTAGACCAATACAACCTTTGCAAAATTGCGTTTGAATTTGTTCTATAATATCAGAAAAAGTATGACCCCAAATTTCAGCGTATGTAAGGATAGGTTTTACCATTGAATCAAAAAGTTTGAAATACTCCTGAATATCGAATTTTCCAAATGTGCCCTGAAAGTATTTTATAGTTGACATTATATAAATATCAAATGGCAGTGTGTGTAACATTGATATTGTCAACCCGAGTGCAGAATGTAACCCGAGGCGAATGCCGCTGCCACTTCATATTTATTTTATTATACCGAGTTTAAAAAAATGTAAACACATGCTTAATTCTGCCCATCAAGATAGAATAATGCCTCAATCGACTTTCGTCTTCAGAAATACTTGCAAACTATTTTTCTGACAGTTAAACTTTGAAGAGATGTCGGCACGACAAGGGAGGCAATCTTTTCATGATGTGGCTAAAAAAACTGACACAGTTACTTGCCCTTATATTAAATTCAAAATGTCAGCGCGGTCAAATAACCTGACAGTCACTTTCGCTTGTTCACGTGTCAAAAAGGTTGAAATGTTTTTGACCGTCGTAATATCTCTTTCTCGGGAAGTTATCATTGTAGTCAAAAGTGAGGTATAATAATGCTATATATGCATGTTTTGTTGCAATCATTTTTCAGTATTTCCTTTAGTTAAAACAAATATGTTAAGCAATTAAGTCCGAACAAACGCCACTAAGTGATCTTCAACCTGTTGCTGTACTAAAACCTTTCGAACAGCCTGGGGAATATTATGATGAGGTCACGATGTGAACATGACGTTTGAACATGACGAAAAACTGTACGTTTCAATATTGTTTCTTTGCCACATTTCGTCAGTCTTCAAGGCGATGTTCAAAGGAGATTTTGTAGAAGTTAACATTTTTTATGGAAAAGATTTTAGCAAGGATGGTTTTTTGGTGTTCTTGCTTTGCTCCTACCCCGGGACACTTAAAAGCTCGCGTTTATTGTTTCCAGCAACAGTAAAGCAAAAATTAAAATAACTTCAGAAAATCAGTTTTTGTTGTGTGTGCGTGTATTATTATCCGCTTAAATTTATTTCGAATAGCACTTAAGTGCTCTAATAGAAATAAGTGAATATGCTAGCGATAATGTTAGAAGACATGTGCTGTAGAAACCTGTAGTTCCAGTTACATTACAAAGGGTAGAAGTCATGGCAACATAGTCTTAAAGACTTTCTGCAGCTTCAGCGGGTTCGTGTCACAATTTAAGAAGTTATAAATTAATGGAAACCGAGGTTTATATGACTTTTTGCAGTTAGTGGAGTTGTAAATGCGCATCTACTGTCAAGCAACCGTCTCAGAAGCCAGTGTGTAAACGCTTGACGTTCTGATTGCGTGTCGGATCAACTGTGTTTATTCCTTTCCAACAATTCCGTCGGGACCGGCTAGCTCAGTTGGTACAGTGCTGGGCTGTCAATTCGGGGATCGTGAGTTCGAATCCCCAGCCCGGCCACATAACTTATGTGGAGATTGGTCATGAAATTATTTCTACGGCCATTCTACCCCTACCTCTGATTCAAGTAGGGCAGTTGTCAGTTACTGGCATAAGTATGTGCGCTTAGTACTGGTAAACCGCTTAGATCGGCTAAGCTTGCCACGGAAAAATGTGAGTAGGATAACTGACCGCCTTGATATGATTGAAATACTGTTAAAAAACGGCGAAAATCCAAACAAACAAACAAAGAATCCAACAATTCAGATTACGATGAATTCTTGAATTGTTAAATGTGCATGTATTAATGTAAACCAATATTAAAGTTATTTGATCAGAACATAATATTTGACAATTTAATTTGAATGAAAATAAAAACAGTAATGTTTACTTGAATAGTCTATTTCGTGGTGGCATTTATTTCTTTATCAGTTATATTCCGCTTTAATGATTTTATAAAGTGCACTCGCGTATGGTTTTATTTGTTGAAATGTGATTATAGTTATTAACATTGAACATGCATGACTACAGCAACCGGTAACACCAGCTGTTGAAACCACTGAAGTCGCTCGCAGTGATCTCCCTTTTATTTGCCAAACTTACAGCGGTATGTGCTAAGACCGGAAAGACCTGGTATAGTCCGACAGCGACCTCTAAGACACCAAAGGTCAGCACAGTCCATTTGATAGTGGTATAAATGTAATTGCTATTTTTAGAGTAAGCTTAATTTGTCATTTATTTCAAGTATAGTATTAATATTGATGAGCAGACAACTATAAGCAAACGAAGAATGGTCGAGTGGTATGCGCTTAAGATTTTGGTGACGGAGAACCGGGTTTAAATCTGGTCGAAAAGCATATTTGTAAAATTTTATTTTTAATTTCAATTTATGAAGAGATATCTGTTTTTTTATTATCTGTTCTGTTAGTTGTTGTTTTTTCGTGTATTTTTTGTAAATTATATATAGCATGACAATAAGAACAATGACACAATCAACAATCACGCCAGTCACTTGCTATGTCCGTCTAAGAGTCATTAAAAGTCATCAATTACACTGAATAGCATTTCTAACCCGACACTTGCAAAGATCGTAATGAAATGGTCATTTTTCGGGGGAAATTTGATCAAATTTACGCAGTCATTAATTTACTAACATGCGAATTCGTGTGTAAAATTGTATTTCATTACTTGCAAATTTTGATATGAAAGTTTACATAATAACACGAAAACCCTAAAAATAAAAAATAAAATAAAATGTTGCAATGAACAACTTGAACTTTCTAAGGCACGTATGATATAGGTGAGTGTAACATACGAAACCATTCAATGATAAAATAAAACTCGATTGAGCAACTGTGGGACGAACTAAACAGGCGTGTTAGAAGGCGTCATGTAGCACCTCAAAAGATGGTGCTCTAATTGAGGAATGTAGGAATATTCCTCACACTTTCCTAAGAAACCATGTTATTTCCATTGAACAGAGTTGCCTGCAGGTCTTAAGAGCCATGTGAGGACACATAATATATGAATACTAATTTTATGTACGCCAGGTTGTGTCGGGTTTGAAGTGCTGTTCAGTGTACTGTATACGACATACTATTTCATAAAAATGAAAAAAAAAATCACCAGCTGGACTCGAACTCATGACCATTGGTTCAAAAAAGTCGCACCGCGTTTTTACCACCTACGCCACTTATTCATATCGACGATATTGAATATATGTCAATACAAACATTCACGGTACTAGTGAAGTGAGTTATCATTGTATTGCAGTTACATCCCGTTTATATGATTAACCTATTTTCGGGACATACCATTAATGTAGTACATTGTCACGTCTAAATGCGCACTGTTTATATATACATTTGAATATTTATTGACTTATTCGGTAAACATCATTACACTCGATAGTGCCCGAAGTATATCGAGCGGTTTAACCATCATGTGCTTTATTACATTTTACGGGGCAATGATCGACACTGATTTGTTCACCCAACGCTGTCAGATGTACATTAGATGAAAAAAAATTGCTGAAAGACAGGACGTGGTAGCAAGTTGGAATTATATTGATAACATTTGAAATTACATATTGGCTATATTTTTAGAATAATAACATGAAAAAGATAACAAAACATTACCGGTTCGAGGTTCGAACAAAACCGTTATTTATCCCATCTTCAAGATGTCATTGACGATATAACACCCCGTGGGATAAACTTAGCTGTATTCTACACTGTGGAATACAGCAAACACGTGCAGTTAAATGACGTCATTTTGTTGTTTATCGTGACGTCATTTTATGCTTTTTGTGATATTAAGTTTTTCTTTAGTTTATTTTCAAAAGAAGGTGAAAAATGATGGAAATGACGGGATAAATAGAATACTAGGTTTAGTTTTGAATATAGAGAAGTTTATCTTGCTTTGATCGAACATCTTTATCGCGACCGCAAGCCAGTTGTTGACGAATTACTGACGACGGACAAGGCAGAATAGTCCCCATATAAAACAAGCTCACTTTGTGCTTAGGTGAGCTTAAATGAATTTCATGCAGTATATGGACCAGTCTTGACCAAACTTGCAGTTTGTCTATGACAATAAAATCTCAGACGAAAAGGAATATGGACAACATCGGACTAGAAACAAAAGACTCTTGTTCGTGGACGTATCCCTTCAGTGATTGGCTTGCTCACGGGATTAAGACTACATTTGTATTCAGTGTTTACTACAGTCACACAGTTTTTGTACGACAATAACGTCTCAGGTGAGTTTGACAATAGACCAGGGCCCGTATTCACTAACCCATTATTAGACTTAAGACTAAATAATAGACTTAGACTAAAGATACACTAATTATATGCCATGTTCCAATGCTGCTTTTGCCATTAATAAACCATTCTAAATAAATAATGCTAAAATTGTTATTTATTGGATTCAACACAAATAAGACATATTCTTAAATACGCACATTGGACGAGAAATATAACATGTGCACATAACCGTATAATTATATAGAGAAAAGTAAGTGTTAAAGTTTTTTTGTAGCGTGAATTGGAAAATGTTAACCACAATGCTTAGCGAGTTTTAAGATTTCATGGCTGACATATAAACTTATCATTATTAAAAAATTACCTACCATTGCATTTATCTCATCTACCAAGCTTGGAAAATAAACAAAATAAAACATACAAAATGAATCGAAAAGACTTGTTTAATGTCACCACGAAACCATCGGCTGCGGATGTTATCTTTATCCCACAATGTTGATATAAACAAAATATATCGGTCGGGAGTGTATTTCGAGAAAGTACTTCTGATGATGGGAGTTAAGCCACTAAATCCATATTGGACAAAACATATTTGTCTTTGTACAATGTAAATAACTGAATATAACAGCGTTACTCATTGCAGCGCCTTTACATACAACAATAGATTTAACAACGTTAACTCAATCGTGTTAATTCAAAGTGGACCCAGTGCCTTTAAGGTGTAGTTTTTAATCAATAACTTAACTATCTACGTGTTTAAAGCTCTGTACAATCTAGTTGATTGTAGACCTACATTACCGGATATGCTGATCAGTGAACAGTGCAATGTTGAAATGATATATCTGTTTCACTATAGTCGGTAAAAAATGCAAGTGAAAACCGTTATAACAATGGACTAATCGATACAGGTAAATCAAACGAATTTATGAATGCAGACGATAGCGTGTTTATAAACAGAAAATCACACTTACCCCTACTGTCAGTAAATGGTTTATCCTCTAATCTGCAAAAAAGTTTAAACCGACTATAAGTAGTTTGAATATACGTGTAATTAATGTTACAATAATTACTGTTTAAATATTGATACACTTCCAGAGAGCGTAGGCTGATCATTTTACGGACGTGTTTCGCATATAAGAGTTTATCGTTATTGGATTTAACTAGTTATTCGCTTTGGAGCTGTCATGTCGGAAGTAGAACAGATTGATGATGAACAAAAAACTTTCGAACAGCCTGGAGAATATGAAGACGAAATCACAATAACATTCGACATGGAAGAGTATCTGTATGTGTCAAAATCTTTTATTATTCACGTTTCGCCAGTTTTTAAGAAGATGTTTGAAGGCAATTTTGAAGAAGCTAAAACATTAACATTGGATATTAAAGATTTTAGCAAGGACGATTTTCTAGAGTTCTTGCTGTGCTGTTACCCCAGGACGCTGAAAAGACTGAACAGTAAGTTTTGCTGAATTACTAACTATGGAGAGGTATTTAGGTACAAATTACATTATGCTTGATGACTGTTGATGTACGTGTTTGTTATGCCCGGTGCAGTTTTACATGTCATAGAAATAAATAAATATTAAACAATTATTTACTTTTTAAAAAGTCGTATCTACGGTAGTTCGACAATAGCATTTGCACAAATTAATTTGATTTACAAAAACTTGAATTATTAGTAAATACGATGATTTTGTTTCCATAAACATTTGATGAACAGGTATTATTTTATTCTATAAACAGTGGGTATCGATGACATTTTTGCGAGCGCGAGAAAGGTACTAGTAGTACTAACAAGACGGCCATAATGGCCGAAAGCGCTCACCTGAGTACTGGCAATGACAGAGACCAGCTCAGACATCTGAATGTCATTACCTACAAAATGATCCAAATCAGACAACCTGATCTGGCAATCGACAGGTGCAATACAGATGCCTGTCCGGCCTTCTTCTGTATCTTACATGGCAATCTACAGGCCCTATATAGTTTCATGCCTGTCCGACCTACTTCTGTTATTTCCCTCGCAATTAAAAGGCGCAACACAGAATATAACTGATGCATTTACGGTCGAAACTGATGGGACCAAGATGAACCACAAGCAATAAGTGATATGTTTACCATGCACAATCATACTTATATTACACAGAGCTTGACATTCAGTCTTTGCAATGGCACATATTTTAGGTTCAAACATCCAGCTGAATTCCATGTACGGTGTTTTGTTATTATTTTAACAGAACAATAATTAAGACAAAGTGACAGCAATTAAAAACACTTGTCAGAATTACGTACATCATCGATTAGGACTATTCAATCAAACAGACCATTGTATGTGATGTATTTACATTTTAATTGTGTTTTAGATTTTATAAATTATATTTAGCTCACCGATTAATAGCTCAAAAACCAACACCAATTAACCGATTACTGAAACACTATTTGTTGCCATCCCAAATGAAAAATGAAGTCACTATCCTGAACATAGTCCACTGTTTTCTTTTTTCAGGGGCGATACAAACCTCAGCTTATTATGTGATGGCCATACACAAGCTGTGCAAGTTTAATCAAGATTAGATATATATAAAAAAAGAGAAGTTTCTATGTCACACTAAGTCCATTTTATGGCAAATTTTCTCATAAAGAAGGGGAAATACCTCTAGTGTTTTGGATTTGGATCATTACACCATGATGAGATCGTATGATCATACACAAACTGTGCAAGTTTAGTCAACAAGGAATGAAACGTTAATTCTCTATGGAGACTGAAAGCCAATTATTGACAAATTATTTTTTTCACAAACAAGGGGCTATAACTCTGGTCTTTCTCGTCTGATCTGTTCCATATTGGGAATTGTTAGAGACCTTATGGTCAAACACAAATACTGCAAGTTTGGTCAATATAGGGCAATGAATGAAGTCTCTATATTCCACATTGTCCATTTTTACTCACAACCAAGGGGCAATAACTCTGGTGTTTGTACCCCCAATCTAGGCCATTTTATTGATTATTTTCAAATATTCAGTTCATTCACACACTGTGCAAACTTGGTCTAAATTAGGTGAAAAATAAAGTCTGTATGTTGCACAAAGTGTATTTGGCAGTTTTTCTCATGAACAAGGGGCAATAACACTGGTGTTCCTGATCCAATTTGGCCCATTATCGAATATATCTAAGATTTTATTGTCATACACAAACTGTGCAAGTTTGGTAAAGATTACATGAAAGTGAAGTCGGTATCGTGTCCACGCAACCAATTGTTGACGCATTACGGACGACGGACGAGGCAGGACAACCCCCCTATATATATATATATAGCTCATCGAGCATGATGAGCTCAGGTAAGATGAAATGTAAAGAAAGTGTTGCATGGGAAGTCATTTTTATTTTGTTAAAAAAGATTCCCAAAACTACTACTTATATATACCGTACAAGCAAATACTAGCAAGTAGCATGGTGCACTCTAAGTAGTGTAAAATAAAAGTATTTCTCAGTTAAGGTGAAATAATAAACGAGCTTCAAAATTAATGTAAGATTAATGTAAAATTCCCAATTCAAATGTAAAAGTTAGTCCAAAAGTTACATGATTAAATGATACTCAATAACTTACTAACTAAACAGTCCAAAAATTACAAACAAACAACGCTTTCAGGCACTAGATCACATGATCTAAATCCTATATTATGATGGCTTGTTTACAACATGAATTCTAGCTAGTGATTGTTGTTTACATCTTAATCCTGACTGGATGCCGAGACAGACAGTGGAAAATGCCATTGCTGAACACATAGCCAAAGTAAAGGTCAGAAGCAGGCTATCAATGAGTCACTTTGTGTAATGATGCTGATATAAAAATAGAAGTATCATGCTAACTCAGAGAGATGTATTGATTTTACGGATAAGCAGGCTCCACTATCTGGGTTATATCTGTGACTGACCTAAAAAGGTAGATACCATATTTCTGGCAGTTATCTTCCTTTTACTGCATTTACCTCCCTTTACCAGGTGAGTTATTCAGGAATATATGTATTTGGGGCAAAAAAAGGGACAATAACTCTGGTGTTCCTGGTCCCATTGAGCCCATTATCGAACCTGTCCAAGATCTTATGGTCATACACAAACTGTACAAGTTTTGTCAAGATTGAATGATAAATTGAAATCTGTATCTCGTCCGTCGACCCAAATGTTGACGCATTATGGACGACGGACGCCGGACGACGCAGGGCAGTCCCCCTATACCAATACCTCACCGAAAACTTCATGCTCAGGTGAGCTAAAAATCGATATGAATGATTGAAATGTACGTGATGGACCGTGACGTGCATGGATAATCGTTGCAAAGCGTAGCGATTTTTTCGTTTTAGTGCGCGATTTTGTAGGATTGGTTTCGAATCCGACTAAAACCGTAAATCCCACAACATCTTTATATTTAAGATGTGTTCTTTACTTAATATTTTTCTTAACTCCTACATAAATATATTGACGCAACTTTAAAACATAAATTAGAGAATAATAGCAAATACTGTTGTTTTAATATATTTCTATATTTATGCTAAATAACTTCGATATGCCCCTTTAACGTATTTAAGTTTTAGTGAAAAACGTATAAATGACATACTTAAAACAAAGGGTCGATACCTGTGTGAAACATATCATTATCGTCATATACTGTGTATTTCCGTTATTTTTAATTTCCAAGTCTGTAACTCTAACGGAATTTTATTTTCTTTGCGATTGCGCCACTGGACAAAACTGGACAAGACATATTTCTACATGTAAAAAAAATAATTGCAATCATCTGAAGCAAAAAATATTATATGAATACACGCGGTCACTTATTATGACGTCATTATTTAAAGTAGCATATCGACGGTAGGTTGATTAGTTTACAGAGAATAAATAATGAGTTATTGTTGCAAACAATGGTCTTTTTACATTAACAATCTACAAACATATATAACATGTATTTTTGTATCAATAAAGTTGTCATCAACGACACTTGCATAGGCGCGGAAAAAAGAAAAGAAAATTGCAGTTCAATCAGTACGAATGAAATGCATATGATATACCGTTACGCTCCTCAAATATATAAAGGCTTTCAGGCTTATATAAATGCTTTCATGCCTTTATTAGTACTATAGATCTAAACAATTTTCAGAAGGCTATATGAATTTGGTATTTCATCAACGACATTTGCATAGGCGCGGAAAAAAATAAAATTGCAGTACAATCGATATTAATGAAATGTATATGATTTACCATTAGGCTCGTCAAATATATAAAAGCTTTCAGGTCTACATAATTGCTATAATGCCTTTATTATTACTGTAGATCGAAACAATTTTCAGAAGGCTATTTGATTTTGGTATTTCAAACATACAACCAACTGATTGCATTTCATATCAGAAACGTGAACGAAATATGTTTGTTTAAGGACGATTTCTAACTTTTTTTCCTTTCATAAAATTTCATGTTCACATATTTTGCAGATCTTTGATTGACTAGATCTAATACCTAATTCTCATTTCAGCAACAAAGTAGTATTGCCCAATGTCCATTGATTGGTCAAAATTACAGTATTTTATTGATTGAAATGTCTAATTGTAAGAAAATAATACGTAACATGAAAAAATGTCATTTGCAAATATTGATTTGTTATTCAATGTTTAACGAAGAAAATTAAATTTTAAATATAAATTGCACTTTTTCGACTATAGAAAAAATATGCTTCAAATACAATCCTAAATTTTCAATATTTTATACATAAGTTTATGCTTGGGGAAAAAGCAATATTGGGACAACATGGTTGAGAAAAAAATAGGTAGTTTACATGTGCATATTAGATAATTTCTGTAAAATAGAGTGACACTCATTATTTATAACAATGCAATAAAACACGGGTAATAAATACTTTTTTACATAATTCAGTTGGGAAGTAACCGATGCGAGGTGCTTGTGTCTTTAAATGACTTGTCAGAGGTATTCTGTTTGTTTCAGTTACAAACGTGTTACGCGTGGTACCTATAGCAGAAAAGTACGACGTACGGCCACTGGTGAAGGAGAGCAAGATCGTTATGACGAACTGGATGAAAGGATGCGAAGTGAATGCAGGAGCTGAATATCAATCAAGTCAAACATCGGTTGTTAAATACATTCTACGAATTCTACAAACTGCAAATAATGTTGGTTTTTCTGATATTACTGCAGAAGCAATCGAAAAAGTTTCTCAGTTTAGTTCACATATCTACCTATCTGCTGATAACAATAACCAGGGGTGTTGGAGTAGTTACAAGACACCCGATGGTGACTGTAACACGATATTTTATAAACTTCCTGAAACGATTCGTAACACGATAATTAAAGCACGACTACGCTTGAAAGAAAATGGTCGTACTGGGTCCACGCGGAATTAATTGTCTCAAGAAATAAATGTTCGTGGAACAATTCAAGCAACTATGTAAAACAAATGCCTAACTAAGTACATAAGCACCATAACGTTGTTTTTTATAAAAGAAAGATATCGTACAAAATGTAAAACAAAAACACTAACTTCTGAAAATGAGTTACCGTCTTTTTATTTTTATTTGACACAATTGTTCCGATGTCGCAAAAAAGGAAAAAGAGCTTTCGGAGGCAGGATATTGGATTATAGTTTGGAAAAGCAAAATGAACAATGAGGGACATAAACAAGAGGCCAATACAATATCAGCAAGTGGAAGGATGTCCTATATACTGTACCAAAAACAATAAATGATGAAAGGGAAGTACATGTAAATACAAAAACAACCGCATTTGTGGTTATTGGGCATTCTTCGAAGTAAGTTAAGGTATTTAACATACTCAACTTTCATTCCGGTCCAGTATGCCTGATCGATAATTCTGGATATGGTGAAACTACATGGGGACGATAGGAAAATGCGAAGTATGTTTGGAACGGAAACAGATATTGCTTAGGTTCCAACGGTTTAAGAAAATTAGATACGATTCATATGTAAGCGATATTTTGACTTTTTTTCAACAAAATATTCCATCAAACTTTTGGTCCTTTTTTAGTTAAAAACACCCACCCTCTGTCAATACAAATAAAGAACAAAATCAAGGAATTGTTTATGGGTTTGTGCCATTTTCTCTCGATTTGTATCTTTATTGATACAATTATCGCTTAGGTTCCAACGGATCGAATATCTACAACAATTTTACCTTGTATCTATGTAATTTATTTTGAAATAAACAAATAATCTTCTGGTCCTATTTAACGTTAAAATTTGAAAATGCAGTGAAATTTTATACATTTTTAACACGCTGTTAAAATTTTATGACATCTGCGGTTTATCTGATGAGAACACCTGGGATGCCCTCTGGTCTTATCATGGTATCTCACAATACTAGTAATACACAGGATGTGTTTGGTGACACGAGACATATTGTATGTTTGATAAATAAGTGTGTGGTTATTGTTATAAAAACAAGATAAACTATATTCAGTCATAAAAGTCCTTCAGTTTTATCTATCTACTACTAAATCTACAATGCTTAAACAAGTCATCACTGGATTAAACTTTAATTGTGACACCATAGCATGCACATATTTTAATTTGATTGTTGGTGTACACAATAATGGAGAACAACTTTGTGCTTACCATAACATAAAACAGTTTAAACCTGAACACAGTCAAATGACTACCATAGTTTTGTTACATTGATATCAACAGAATATAATAGTTTAACATTGTAATTACTCTGTGAATAAAAAATTATTTTGCAAATAATGTATGTGTTGTCCAGCAATAATGTAAAGATGTGCACATGAAAATCGTAAAAAAGTGACTTCAAATAAAAAGTGACTTTCATAATTGGAATAGCTTTCATACAAATGACATCCACATCCACATCGTTCGAAAACTAATCACCGACTGCCAGAATGTGGTGGCAAATTATCCCGCTATGCGCATGGGTGAACAGCAACGTGCACGTGATCAGTTGAAAAAGTAATGTTGTAGGTTGAACGCCCTGCATTGGTTCACACCCATCTTGTGATCGTAACAGTTACCATGACGATGTCGCTATTTATAGACAAGAACTCCCTGTTCAAGTGGTCTCGTAGAAACGTTTTATTCACTCGTTCAACGTTTATAAAAAAAAAATGTTAAACAAAATGAGTGTATTCTGCTTGCAGCACCTTGTCGCATGATCGCGAATGTCATTTTTTTAAAGGAATTAATACATAACTGGTTGAATATAAAAATAAGGAGGAGACATAACTGTTTAATGTCATTGGGGCGTACAATTGCGTGTTCGTGTCTTACTTACGAAACTCTTTTTCAACTCATACATGGAATTCGACACATGTGTTCTACATAATGTAACTCATACATGGAATTCGATACGTGTGTGTGTTCTACATAGTGTAACTCATACATGGCATTCGACACGTGTTTTCTACATAATGTAACTCATACAAGGAATTCGACACATGTGTGTTCTACATAGTGTAACCCGTACATGTAATTCAACGCATGTGTGTTCCATAATGTAACTCATACATGGAATTCGACACATCTGTGTGTAACATAATGTAACTCATACATGGAATTCGACACATGTGTGTTCTACATAATGTAACTCATACATGGAATTCGACACATGTGTGTTCTACATAATGTAACTCATACATGGAATTCGACACTTGTGTGTTCGACATAATGTAACTCATACATGGAATTCGACACATGTGGGTTCTACATAGTGCAACTCATACATGGAATTCGACACATGTGTGTTCTACATATTGTAACTCATACATGGAATTCGGCACATCTGTGTTCTACATAATGTAACTCATATAAAAGTATTTGTATAACTCAGCCTGCGATGTGGAAATTCTGTTTAATTAGCACATAAACATACATACTTTAAATACAGTCGAAATGCGATACTACGAAAAGACACGGGAGACACGGATGTGTTCGTTGTATCGCGTTTTTCGTAGTATCGCATGTTTATGAAATAACAGTAGTAACGTAAACCTCTAACATGAAGGGTTAATTTGCGTCATGTCGTAGAGTTTACGAACATTATCGCGCTTATTATATTAATTGCGTGTAACAATACACTTTTGCGTGTCTGTGCATTACAAAGAAAAACTAAAGTATTACAGTATAACAAACAACAACAACAACAAAACGCACAATACATATCTAGTTCGCATTGCAATGGCATATTATCGGCAAACGCAAAAGTCATTAAGTCAAATCGCGCCCTGCATCACTTTAAATACATGTACTTTAAATATTTTACCAGTGTTTATTATCTTGTCGGTGACGTCAATGCTAATGCGTGGGACCCATATATGACCCATTAACAAAGACTGTGCGCTAAATGGAAATACCTGTAAATTGTGATAACTGAATATTTACTTTACACCATAATATTAGTATTGTCGATGCCATATAATTGTTATATAATCATTTTAGTGCCAAGAATGACTAAAATTTCGTAATATTTGACTGATACCGAAAGATATGCGCCACATGCTTTCATGCTGCTTTGCACTGTGTACGCATTAGTATTCTGAAAATTAAATATATATAGATCTTACATGTATAGTGCGACAAAAAAGAGTACCAATAAACATTATTTAAGATGATTTATTCTTGCAGACCTTCACAATAGTTTGTCCCTTTATAAACTTACAGACAACGGATCAAACAACACATGGATTTTAAATAAACATAAGTTAAATTAGTTCCCTTGATTCTTTTAATGCTTTTTCAGTTGGCTTTTTGCTTTATAGTTCAAGCCTCTTAAATGTTCTATTGATGTTGTATATATTGTATTATCGAACTCATCTCTATCTGAGACCCCGTAACAATATAAATTCCTTAAAATTTTAGGATTATCTAAAAATTTATTTATTTGAAATGATGCATTTAAGGAATGCTTAAACGATCAAAGGGCAGTAGCTTTAACTAGTCATTAGTCAACTGGCACTAGCGTATCTACAACATATCTTTATTCAAGATTAAAGTCATATTTCAAATCTGGTCAAGTTGAAATATGAATTCTATTGAGGATTCGAGGCGCGGTTACAGGAACTTTGATTGGAGGGGCGGGCAAAAATCAGTAATTACAAACCTACAAACTTATTTTGCTATACAATGATAGTTCGATTGCGTTGTATTAAAGGGACTTGTTCACAGATTTTTGTATTTTTTTTTGTAGTATGCCATTCATTGTCTTAACTTAACAGATTTAAGCAATGAACCTAAAAAGCTCAAGTAACTTTATAATGACGAGAAAAAAAAAATAAGAAAAAAAGTTGCTCCCACAGGGGTTCGAACCTCAGACCTCTGGATCAAAAAGCAAGCGCCTTAACCACTCGGCCATTCCAACTTTTATATATGTGGATGCATTATATATTTTATTATATGATTGTATAATGTATGTAAGCGATTCACGTGTTGTCAGCAATGTTAAGGAAACCAACAGAAACTCTTCAAATTATTCCATCGTTTAGCGTGACAAACGCTTTATGATTTTCTCAATTTCCACTGATGATTAGTCATTAACAAAACGGTATTTATAGTATATTTATATGGCCTTTGTGTTATTTTGGTCCCTATTATATGCTTTTCTTTTATTGTGGGAATCTGTGACAAAAAGTTGGAAATGGTTAGTTGACAAATCTGTGAACAGGTCCCTTTAAGTTAGAAAGGAGGTACGATACTAGGCTTTTGTTCATTACAAATGCAATATATTTATTAATGGCATTCTTGATATTGTCGCGCATAGAGGCAGAAATTCGATTTGATTGCTCTGATAGTGTTCTTGGGCACAAGAACTAGCACTGGAGCATTACCTTTTATCATTGTATCCATGGTATTCCTTAGTGTAGTTTTGATAAATTGCTATAGAAAGTGGTGATTCTTTCTATTCGATTGAATTGTTCAGTTGTTCTTTTGGTAATGGCGGGTAAGGTGTCGAATTGATAACAAGGAACAATAAAGCAAAATAAGGATACTGAAACACGAGCGATGACTTCTAATAAATTAATGAAAGAATCTCATAATTATAAATGGAGTAATTGAGGTGTTAATAGTGCTTATTATGAACTAAATATTAATATTCACATTGTTGTAAACCAAATAGAAAAATCAATTTAAATATAAATGTCTTTAACGATCAAAGCTCATGTAGCTAACGGCATGCAGCATTGTTGCCCATACTTGAAGCCTAGACGATAATTAACAGGGAAATTATAAGATGCTGACTGTCTGTTCGGAAAACATCAGCGGTTTCTTTGCCAGGGGAAATCTTGCTTAAGTTTTGTTTTTACATTGTGTGGTTTCAAACATCCTCAATTCATGAAAGTATAACAGTTTCTTGGAATACCATGTCGAAGTTATCGGTCCATTGTATTTTGAAGGCGTGGCATTAATGCATTAGAAAGAAATGCGAACTAAATGTTTCAAGTTGAGATTGTTATATTTCTACGCAGCACACGTTCACACGGATTTTATTATGTTTATTTTTAATCGTTCTTTGGTTTGTTTGATTGTGAGCAATGTCGAATTTAATTTAGGACAGTTGTCACAACTAACAAGTACCACCTAAAGTAGTTTTACAAATTGGATGTTTTATGGTGTACATGTTACTTATGAGATATGACAAAGTAATTAAATGTGTTGCACTGTTCTTAATTGTCGAGAGAATGGTTCGACTATAAGATTTTCCTGTAAACGGTTCATATCTGTTAAATGACGAGTGTATCTGTCAACAGTATCATACTCTAGCTGTTCAATATGCACGCAATTCTTTCTAAAATATGTATTGTTCGAAGAAGAGAATTGATGTCCCTTTTCCGTTATATTTGAACATGGAGTGCTGAATACTGCATATGTTAAAGCAATTAAAATTGCGTTTAAATAAATTGTGACTCCGTCTAAACTAAACTGCAACTAGCATTTCAAATAGAAAAATGACGGTCCAGTATGGACATGTTCAATGGTCTATATAAGGAACAATATCATGAATGAATCAGTGAGGTTCCATTTTACATTTGCTGCATTGCCGATGTAAGAAAGTTTAATACATGCGGTTAAACAATCGCCCATTTTACATTTGCTGCATCGCCGGTGTAAGAATGTTTGCTACATGTGGTTAAACAATCGTCCATTTTACATTTGCTGCATCGTCGGTGTAAGAAAGTGTACTACATGTGGTTAAACAATCGTCCATTTGCTGCATCGTCGGTGTAAGACAGTTTACTACAGATGGTTCAACAATAGTATATTTTACATTTGCTGCATCGTCGGTGTAAGAACGTTTACTACATGTGGTTAAAAAATCGTCAATTGCTGCATCGTCGGTGAAAGACAGTCTACTACAGATGGTTCAACAATCGGCCCTTCAGTTGCATTTGCTGCATCGTCGATGCACGAACGTTGGCTTCAAATGGTTAAAGGCAGCTTAAGGCATTTTGCAGCTACAATTGGTTCATCCATTTAAATGTGCCTCTTTTTCAAAGTAACAAAATTACTACAAACAGTTCAACGATCATAATTTTTTATTGTTAATATAACTGATGAATAACTATCCTTCATTTTACATGTGCAGCATTGTCGATGTAAGAAAGGGTATTACAACAGCTTTAACGATTTTCCATTTTGCATTTGCTTCAAGTCTATTTTAAAAACAAATCTGCAATTATAATTCAGTGATCGTCTATTTTACATGTGTTGCATTGTCGATGTAAGAAAGGTTACTGCTGTAAACGAATCAACAATCGTTCAATTTGCATTAGCTCCACTTTCGATGTAAAAGAACACACATTAAAAGTATGGTTCAGCGATAGTCCATTTTACATTTGCTGCATTTTTCTTCTAGGAAAGCGTAACACAAACGGGTCTCAACAGTGAAAAAGTTACTGCAATGGCCCTCAATTTTTCATTTTTATTAGTAGATGTGAATATTTTAGCACAGAATTACAATGGTCAAGCTTTATTTACCAACAACTTGTATTACACCAATACCACCACGCCAGCAGGTTGACCAATACATTAATGTCCTTCCTGTGATAATAATCCTGGTAAATGTTTGAATAAAGAAAATCGTATTACAAAATCATATATTAATGACTAATTATGCGAAGCGACAGCAGTTTGTTCAAGCAGCAGTCCATATAATAAAATTCAATACAACCTTAATTGGCATTACTTCTAATGAACGTTTAAGACGTTAATTCGACCGTAACCCATTTTATAATGTCTATGTTCGAATACGCTTGGTAGGAACGGAATATACAGGAATGTACATGCTGATTCAGTCCAGAAGCATTACCAGCTATTGCATACAGATAACTATACGATAAAAAGTTATCAAAACGTTATTATCGATGCGGCTTTTTGTATTTAGTTCGGTAAGATGTCTATTAGAAACGATTTCTGCAAAGTTTTAGTTTTATTAACATATTTCTGGACTGCTTCTAAAGATGACATGCATATAAATAGCATTATTATGTTGTTAGATTAAGAAAATTTTCGTTCTCGGGACTCAGTCAAGAATGTTAACAACTACTTTCTTTTAATGAATTGTGTATTGTGTAATTAAAGGTAGCATAGTATGAAATCTGGCGTTTAGACATCTGTCTGTTATATGTTTAACGTGACAGCTTTTATTTTATAATACCACAAGATTTATACGCATGTACCGATATTTCTCGACTGTGTTGAAGACTGATGCTGATTGAAGCATTCCTCAACTGCTCGAGTCCTTACATAACGCTAAATAACGTCTTCTGTCGACAAGTCACTTGAACGTCGCTTGTGTAAAGAACGGACTCCTTATTCCCCGTCGCTATGTAAATTTCACTCTTGTCTTTATTTTGTATGCGCTTATGGAATGTATACTGTGAACATGTTAGGGTTGGAGCTAAGAATTAAATTTGCAATTTTTTGATTATGCAGGTATGTCAATTTAAATACATGTACTTTCTTAAAATAATTTTAGAAAAACTTCGTGGCTAGTTGTAGTGCTTAAACAAAGAGCATTTATTTCTCACTCTGAGAGCAAGACAAATAACGTCATATTTTTATGATTGTATTTTCATGTAAACCACTGGACGTTTCCTCCAGTGATGATCAGACCGTCTAGTTATTTCCGTTTGTGTTAAGATGGCCGCAACATTTAAATCACCACCAGCACACCAAAGGTAATTTCGGGTTATCCGTGCACGCTATCGGCTAATGAAGTCGTGTTGTCGCCGTCTTTTGTACCATCATCGAACCAACAGGTTTTTGGGCACTACTACGCTCCGCATCTTCAATGCCTGTCCCAGCACTCATCAGCTTCCGATGGGGTCCATGTTGCACTGTCCGCTGGTGCGTCCAGAGCCATCCAAGAACAGGGTCTTTGCAGGCAATAATGTCAAAATAGGCAAGTATCGATAACAAATTAATCAAGTTGGATCGCATTGAAAAAGACGTTTCTAAAATCTCTAAAAATTTGACGCTCGTTGAAACAAGATTGAACGACATTGATAGCAATTATTTTGATGTCTCAAAACGACTCTTGGAACTTGAAACGAGCAGGGTATTTGATAGTAGCGAGTGCGAAGATTTGCGACGCAACAATATTGAATTAGAAAAGCATGTGAACGCTGAAAAATCAAAATCAGAGGCGTTGTGTAGGGATATGAAGGACCTAAAACAATCCATTTCCTCACTATCAAATGATGCGGTTCAATTAAAAGCCCGTTCCATGCGAGACAATGTACTGTTTTTAAATATATCAGAAGAAACTCGTTTGAAGAACGAAAAAATGAAGACTGTCTCTCAAAAGTCTTATCATCCTGTGAAAAAGGGCTCGATACTTCTGACGCTAAAGCTTCTGTTAAGGTTGATCGGGGGCACAGAATTGGTAAATACGTGCCAGGCTCAAAGCGACCAATAGTTGCTAAAGTTAACTTTTTCCAAGACAAGCTGATGATTAAAAAGAAAGCATTCGACAAAAGCAAGGGCTCTGTCTACCGCGTAGTCGACCAGTACCCGCGAGAGATACAAGACCGTCGACAAAAGTTGATTCCTTACCTCGTCCAGGCGCGGGCACAAAGTAAACAGGCATCACTTGTGTCAGACAAACTGTATATTGACCACCGACTATATACGGTTGACCGCCTTCCGCCTGGTACGCCGCCGGAAGTACCGCCTCGTAGAGGTCCCAACGATGCTCCTCGACACGCGCGCAATCACGAGGATAGACCTACCGCTAACGTGCCTGCTAACGGTGGAATCCCGCGAGAACTCCAAACTGACTCGAACTTAACCACTTCCGGTAGCTCTGACTAAGAACCATCTAAAAAGCAGCCTCGCTTTTAACTGTGGAACGTTCAAGGCCCCTGTTCTTAACTCAATGATGGTGACTTTCTAAATTGTGCAGACTCTTATGATATTGTGTTGCTAAGTGAAACGTGGCATTCAACATGTGATAATATTTATTTAGATGATTTTGATAACTTTTCGTGTCCAAGACCATTGACTAATAGGAGGGCGAAGCGAAATAGTGGAGGCTTAATTATCTACTTTAGAAAAATATATGCTTCAACAATTGAATTAATCGACATTAATGTTAATGGTTTTATGTGAATTAGGCTATGTAAATCATTGTTTACCAATACAACCCCCCGAAGATTCTCAAGTCTATAAAAACAGTAGTTCACCTTTATTTGAGTATGATTTTTTTGAAACTATATCTTATGAGTTAACAAAATACTCGTTTCTCGGTGATGTAATTGGGACCGGCGATTTCAATGCACGAACGGGTCAAGGGTCAGACATTATTAAGAATATTAATTTGATAGATATGTTCAAATGCCAGTGACTTCATTTGATATCGATAAATTACCGTTACGCACCACTTGTGATTTAATATCGAACACGTTTGGACGAAAATTATTGGCAGTTTGTAAGGAAAATAGTCTCTGCATTCTTAAAGGACGTATTGAACCGGGAAAATTTACACGCTTTAATCTGAGTAGAAATACATTCGCAGCTAATGTGGTGGATTATGTGATTTGTAGTTATGAGATATTTGCAAGGTTTAAATCTTTAAAGGTGCATGACCTTACTGCATTTTCTGACGATTGTCCGATTGAATTTCAACTAAACTGTACACCAATTGAATTAAATGATGATAATGATGATGACTATAATGAGGATGATGATAATGATGATAATAATAATAATACTAAAAATAATAATAATAATAATAATAATAATAATAATAATAATAATAATAATAATAACAATAATAAGATTAAAATTGTATACTATAGTGAACATTAAACCTCTATTTTGATGGGTATGTTGCAGGAAAATAAAAAATTATTTGATGAATTAGACAATTATTTGATTAATGGGTCTATTGATGTTAATACGTATGTAAATAAATTGTCATGCAACATTCTTTATTTGTCTTCCAAAGTTTACGGCAAAGCTCATAAGTCGACGATACAAGAGCACACAAAAGGTTGTAGAAAATTGCCTTGGTTTAATGCTGACTGTAGGAAGAGTAAGACGATTTGTTTCAATGGAAGATTTTGCTAATCACTTTCGGACTTTGTCAAATCAACCGAATGCCAGTAGTTTTCGAGAGGACTTTGATGATAACTTTTTGAACCAGAATATAGATATTGAAAATCTAGATTGTAATTTTACGGTTGAAGGAAATTTGTAAAACTATTTCAAACATGTCAAGATACAAAAGCTGTGACACTACGGGAAATGTTGCTGATTTCTGCATTTAGGTTAAAGATTTTATATCGCCTTACTTAATGACCAGTTTTAACCATATTTTTGATTCCGGTATATGGACAATGGACAAAAGGGGCTATTGTTCCCATATACAAGAAAGGTGATAAGTCTAATCCTTCAAACTATAGAGGTATTACTCTGATTAATATATATATATTATGGCTAAAAACATTTCACTAGTTTTGAGAAATAGATGTTGTGAAGACGATCAGATGTTAGACGATGTTCAATATGGATTTAAAGATAATCGAAGCACAATTGATTGTATTTTTATACTTCATACCGTTTTTCAGAAAGTGCTTAATAGCAATTTAAATTATATTGTGCATTCATCGATTATGAAAACGCCTTCGATACGGTAATACATGATGCATTATGGATTTAACAGGCCCAGTCACAAATAAGTAGTAAAATGTTATCCATGCTTAAATCTTTGTACTCCAATGTTAAAGCTTGTATAAAAGATAATGTTCATTTGTCCTACTCTGAGTTTTTTTAAGTAACCCTCGGTGTTAAACAAGGAGAGCCTCTTTCTCCTCTATTGTTCATATTATTTATAAATGATATTAAAACTTATATTGATATGTCTACATTAACGGATAAGATATTGAACACTTGTCACTTCTAATTGCAGATAACATTACTTTATTCACAACAAATCCTAGTAGTCTACAGGCCCAACTTGATCGTATTAATAATTTTTCATGCAAACGGGGTCTGAAGATTAATGTAACCAAAACAAAAATATGTATTTTTGAAAAACGTAAAACACGCAGTAATTTTATCTGGACTATAAATAATGAAGTAGTAGAAGTTGTAGATCGTTTTTGCTACCTTGGAATTACATTTACCTATAATGGAAGTCTAGCTTATGCTGTAAAAACACTAAATGAACAAGCCGTCGAAGCATATCACTCGCTTATTTCATTGTTTTCTGGAGTATCTTTTGATATTAAAACTAAATTATTATTATTTGACTTAAATGTGATACCGATAATTTTGTACGGAAGTGAGATTTGGGGTATTTATGATTTTAAAAAAATAGACAAAATCCATATCAAGTTTTGCAAGTTAATTCTATGAGTTCGAAATAAAACGTCTTCGGCAGCAGTTCTTGGTGAATTAGGAAGATTTCCACTGTATGTAATTGCCAGAGAAAGGTCACTAAAATACTGGAATAAAATTATTAACAGCACTAACACATTAACAATGAAATTATTTGATGAGTTGGTAGCCAATAGATATTTTGATTCATGTAATACAAAATACAGCTTGGCTAAAGCTGTTATACACAATTGAGGCTTTGGGGTATGGTTATTTATGGAATACGTTTGATAAAACCTAGATTATTTTCCTCTATTAAGACAAAGGATCCATTATCAATATATCCAGTTTTGGTCCGATTCTGTAAACAGATTCCCACAATAAATTGGAATACTGTAGAACATTTAAATCCATTTTTAAATACGAAAAATATCTTGACATAATTGATAATAATAAACAGAGAATTGCATTGACACGATAAAGATTATCAGCCCATTCCTTAGAAATTGAAACCGGAAGATACCATAATATAAAAAGAAGTAATAGACTGTGTAGATTTTGTAGTTATAATGTTGTGGGAACAGAATGTCACTTCTTACTTTGTTGTCCTTTGTATTATCATTTAAGACGAAAATTCGGTATATATAGCGCATTGAGTAATATTCATAAGTTTGTTAAAATTATGTCATCTCTAAATACAAGAGTGCTACGGAAACTTGCTAAATTTGTCAACTTTGCTATGTTAAGACGTGCACAAGCAAGCAATTAGTTGCTTCTTAGTAACATTGGATATACTATCTACTATCAGTTTATACTTTGCTAACAACCATTTCAACTCAATACATTACTGTTAAGCACATTTCTGTTGTCAAAAATCTGTATGTAATTAAATGTATTTGTATGCTTTCAAAATGGTATAAATGTATCGGTTTTCCTATTTGGCCATCAGACGATTGCCTGTATGTATGTGGCCAAAGGCATTGTAAATGCCGATATGCCTTAAATAAAGCGTTAATGAAAGCCTACATGCAACCATTTTTTCTGTTGCCAATTACAGCATGATGAATACACACATGCACACTTTGTGATATTTTTGCACTTGTTAATTATAATCAATCAATTATTAAATAGTGTTTAACCTAGAAGGGCAGAGGGCATGGCGCTTGACTTGGAAAAAAGGGCATTTTGTGCGTGGTGACACTACTAAAAAAGGTTATAATGGTGTTTTTTCCCTGAAGACATTTCAAACCAATAATACATTTCAAATTACTTGGTGATTTAGTTTACCTGTTTGATGATGTTTTTTTCAGGGATACAAAATGGCCTAATTAACAAATTTTTATTTTCCAATATTATTGCTTCGTATTATTATGAAGTTATATTATTGCGAAGATCAGACAATTTATTTATTATTCATAAGAATATGCGCAAATCGGGCAATCAATCATGAAAACTTACTAACAACTGTCAAACTAAAACTATTTATGGGCAAGTCAAAATCATGCTTATTAATTGTAAACTACTTATACCCTGTTATTATTTTTCATCTTCTTTTATTGTAGGAAATATTTGTGTTTTTACTTTTATGGTTTATATGTTGTTGATGAAGACATTGCTGCTAATATTTAGATTAATGATGAAAAGCTTAAGTCAAGATAGAAATTTAGAAAACGAACACTGCAATTCGGATTGAATACAGTATCCGAATATGTTTCTCCCAAATAATAGATAGGTCGGTAATTGTTTTTTTTTCTCAGGGATTGTTATTTATGATTGGGCGAAATATTGTATACCCATGTATTTTTTTTCATAATTAGTGATTAAAGACCACATCGAGTCTATATTTATATGCTTTCTTCCCTTTGTTATCACATTGATCATAAATATTGACGAAACAAAAACATGTTATAAATTGCATCTGAAACAATAGGCTGTTAAAAGCAGGCGATTTACGCACATTTTTATAACAAAATCAGCATGTTTTTATTTTAGGCCTATAATTACACTAACTCGTATTTTTACTAAGCTGACTGCCCCTACTGCTGATCTTATCAGTTGGTCACTGATTAATATACCATATTATGCCATCACTAAGGGCTCTCATTAAGGACAATACAGTCGACAGATAAGAGGGCACGAGGCGCTAACTGCCTTTGAAAAGGGCAGGGTGGCGGATCAATAAAGGGACGTGCCGCGGCGATGCGCTGATTAGGTCTAGATAACACACTATGACATAACAAATATGAGTCCAATGACAAAATGTGATTATGACAGGTAAGTAGATTTCATGGTTCTTTACAAACAGGCAATTTCTACACAAAATGGGGGGCTGGGGCGATGGAGTGATACAGCAATACATTTAGCATCCATAGCAACACTGATGCCAGAAAAAAATGTGGGCATATATTTGCCACTCGTTTTTATTCGAACATTCAGCATTTAGATATCGTGTCAAGCGAACCAGTAACTGGTAAATGACTAGACACAATTTTAACGGAAGTTTACAATCACATATCCGCTTACATCCACCAAAAGTATTGTGTATAATTAGACAATCCAAAACAAATGCCCCAGGTGTCCTAAATATCTTCAAACATTCTAAATGACAATAAAATAATCACAACAAACTAATAAGTATATACAAGATTTTTCTTTACATTAAGTATGTTGTTCAGCGCTGATTGTCAATGTTCAAGTTTTGCTTATTATTTAAAATGCTAATATTTGGACACATGCAATGTTTTGTTACAGGACAAGATCTTAAAGTTGACATTAGGCTGTTTTTAACAAAAATGCTAGTTAGTTGTTACACAGTGTCATTAATTTTCAATGACTACTATTTAGTTGAAAAAATATCACCTCAAAAACATGTATCTATAAACATACATTCATTTCATTACTATAAACTCTTAGTTATATGTAGATTAAAAACAAAACCAATCCTTTTATTGAACATATAAAATTTTATGAGCAACCAATTTTCTAAATCTTAAAATTCGCTGCCTTTATTAAAATTAAAGACGACAGAAAAAGTAAATATTACCAACAATAAAGAGATAGTAGCAATTAGTGCTTACAATTTCATTAACAGAACATGACATGTAGAACTGAATTAAAATGGCGAAATAGTAACACAAAAATGCCAGATAAGAATACAGGTGGACCCACCGGTTTATGAATGAAGCTTATTAAGAGTGCTTGAAGCATCAATAGTGCTAACAGTGCTGATATATTGTCTGAAATCTAATTCTTTCAATGTCGCAAATAGCAGATAAACTACAGTTTGCATTTTGAATAATTGCTTACAACTTCACTTGAGTACTGGTAGCTACAACTGAAATTATATTATGGTTTGTTTTTGTATTATATGTCAAATATATTAAAGAATAAACATTAACATGGCTGGGTCAGCAACATATGCAATTTAAAATTGGCAAATACATAAAGTACTATTCATTATATTAAACCAATTGATGTTTGTGTTATGGTTGGAAAAGGAATGTGCAATTTGTAAAATGCATATCAGGAAATATGTAAGGATATTTTAGAAAATCAAATACAAACCATTGAAACACTAAAGCAAATACATGTACATGTATGGTTAAAATAATTGAAAAATGGTCAAGCACTCTTAATAAGCTTCATTCATAAACCGGTGGGTCCACCTGTATTCTTATCTGGCATTTTTGTGTTACTATTTCGCCATTTTAATTCAGTTCTACATGTCATGTTCTGTTAATGAAATTGTAAGCACTAATTGCTACTATCTCTTTATTGTTGGTAATATTTACTTTTTCTGTCGTCTTTAATTTTAATAAAGGCAGCGAATTTTAAGATTTAGAAAATTGGTTGCTCATAAAATTTTATATGTTCAATAAAAGGATTGGTTTTGTTTTTAAATGGTCAGAATAACTTAAAATCATAATGCAAGCATTATTTTAGTAAAATAATATGCAATAAATGTATCATTAAAACTCTGCATACCTTTCAAATGAAAAAAAAAACGACAACAACATGTTATCAAACCAAACCCAAGTTTTGTTTTAGAAGTTACTTCTGATTTAAGAATGGAAGCCTTTTTGTAAGATTATTCCGTTTTGGCATGATACTGTACTTGGTAATAAATGGCATTTTATATTAACAACAATATAATTCTTAAACGTATTTCCTTATATTTCACCTTATGTGATATTCACACTTTGTAATGGACAAGAAGTAAACAACATGCAACATGGACAGTTGCAAAATAAACTAGAGCTGTTTTGAAGTTATGGTAATGTTAATACGCATGAAAGCCTTAAAGTTAAAGAAAACTGTTTTTAGAAGATGTCGATATACTTTAAACACATATAGGGACAATGAGCATAATGAATGACAAAAGTAACTTAAAACAGAGGACAATTGCACTGTCTTGATACTTTGAATCATTACAATTACGTATATGCGATACCAAACACATCAAAACAATGTCTTAGTTATGAGACGGTAGTACTCCTCATTTTAAATCTTCTTTAACTATACAAACACAATCAGACAGGACAGCACAGATTGCAGAAGTATAACATACGTTATTTTGCAAGAGCACCTCTAATTGCAAGCTTGTCTTGAAATCAGCAACCTGTTTTCCAACACTTTCCTCCCTAATTTGCCTGCGCATTGTAATAGGAAAAGGAATGCAAAAAAATGTTAATTTCAGCAAACCCTCAAATGATGGTGTGTTTGTGTTGTTTTTATGTCAACGTCCCATAAAACATCAAGATCTTTAAATCTTCATGAATGTTTCTTGTCAAGATATATGTATTTCTTAACAACACAATTTGGTTTCCAGTGCTGCAGTATTGCGCAATCACGTTTTCCTCTCTGGGAACTTTGTCTGCTGAATGCATAGTTTTTCCTGGTGACCGGTAGCCCTCGGGGTCCTCACAGATGTGGACTACAATCCCGGGCTGGTCCTTGGACTGTGGATGGATCTCGTGGGCCTCTCCTGAAGTGAAAACAGCATGAAACTGTTGTATCTGCTTAACATTTATATGCCAGTTTGGAGTTTCACGCACGCATTGATAGTCCTACCATTCCACAGCAATTTTGTATAGCCTCATGACATACATTTTATCTATTCAACCAATTGGGGCATATAACATGTGGAAATACTGGTATATGAATGTAAATTATCTATTTACAAAATAGCAAAAACGAAAACATCAGAACACCAACGAGAAAAACTCCAATTACAGAATGTAACTGGAGCTTTTCTCGTTTGTGTTGTAATATCCAGAATGGACACTACCTAATATATTACAAATGTTAAAATAAATATGTTTGATGAAAATTCTTACAATTGACAATGTTCAAGATTCAATAATAAATTATAATTAAGGCCATTGTCTGTTACCCATACAAGCAAAATACGCATGGAATAGGACAATTCTGTAAAGATTCCGAGAATTTGCGATATTTGTCAACTTTGAAGACAACAGGGGCAACCTAATTACATTTTTCCACATCTTAAGTTGTTATTTCGTGCTTAATCTGTGAGACTCATTAGACGTTTTACGAGAATGTAATAACTGAAACTAATTTTCCAGTTTGATTTAATCATCATACAAGTTTGCAGATTGGGAAAAGATTGTGCTAGAAATAATTTGTTGTAAAATTAGCTCAGCTTTTTATCTCTTATATTTCGAGAAACCTTTGGGTTGTAAAAAAACGTGTTTGCAACAGTAGATAGAAGATAATAAGAAAGCAACCAAGAAGAAACAACAAACTCAAAGACATAAATAATATTGCACATAGTATAGGTCGATATCAGAATAATCTGCATTTTCAGATAGAAAAATTGTCATCTATTTTGACAATATCTCGGTAATATCTTGAGGTCAGAACTATACTTTACAGTAAAATGATCATTTTGCACAGTGCACCGTTACTGGGTAAACGTATTTCATGCAACAAATATTGTCTTTAATTGTATGGCTTCTGAGATAAACAAACTGTCCTTTTATACACAACTTCACTGAACAGCCAACATAACTGTTATAGAACTGTATATGTGTATGACATGGCAAAACTATAACAAGTATAAGGAACAAACAACAAGTTAAAATCATTACACTGATATATTTCCATATGAGGCATGTCGCGAGAAAACCAAGCGTGATGCATGTGCGTAAATTGTCGTCTAAGATTACGCTTTACGCACATTAAGCCCGGGTTTCCCCCGACACGCCTCATATTTACTTCGAATCGGACATCATAATGAATACCTAAATAAATATTGCCATTACCTATAAAGAAAATAACCAATTTGACAAATAGCGTCACAATCAGCATTATTTGTCAACTTCAGATGTCCAAAGAGTAACGTCAACAGTGTGGTTTGATATCACATGCTGTTTGAATTTAACACGTTTCACAAGAAAGAGTCATTTACGAAAATTGGGATAATGCCCAACAATCGACCACAGTTGCTGAAATACTAATGACAATTCCAAACAGAGTGGGGAAAAACATGCAAATGCAAATATTCTGAGGAAAGCACATGTTCTAACAATTTACAAAAA
Organism: Congeria kusceri; assembly: GCA_027627225.1. NCBI lineage: Eukaryota > Metazoa > Mollusca > Bivalvia > Myida > Dreissenidae > Congeria > Congeria kusceri. The sequence goes on from CM051024.1 coordinate 84,792,966, forward strand.
GTCCTCTTTAGATAGATGCCATAACATGTATAAGAATTAGTCCTCAACATGTCTTCCCGACACTTCTGTTTAAAAGCCTTGAGCAAACATAACAATATCTGATGCCACGGAAAAGATGATGTGAGTGTGACAAAATGCTATTACGTTAGAACACAGAAATAAAACTACAAGTAAATGACATTTGAAAACAAGTCCATACTCTTCAAGATCTCATTTTAAGCCAATACTAAGCCCAATTTTGCATGTAATGTATACATTAGCATACCAGATAAGGCAAAATCAAATATTGCTACAGGGGGCAAACACCGATGTGTACTCTTGGAGCCTATTTTTCTGTTAAAGGTGATCTATAGGATTCTAAATTCTGCTCCTGACTTCGTAGTAGTAATTATCGCATGTTCTACCACGCAATCTCTTTAACTATGAATGAAACTGACTTCCAATGAAATTATGACTAAATTGGATTTCCAGAAGGTTTATGGCCTTTATCCCACAGTAATTATCAGATAATATTACAATAATAATAATGGAATATATTCAACAAAGCCTATCCATAAATGATGTTGTTTCTTCTTCACATTCATATATTAAAATCATCCTTAGTATCATCATTAGCAGCAGCAGTACCAGAGCATCGTAATCATCATCATCATAATCATCATCATCATCACAATAACATAACAACATAGTTATCAAAAACAACAACCATGCATCACAATGCGAATGATTTTGATACTGGGAAGAGATTTTTCTCTTTACTACTGGTACATAATATAGGAATAACGAGAGACATCATCAGGAGAGAAACTCTTATTACCAAAGCTGATATTTTGTTCTTCTTAAAAATAAAGAATGCCCTTGACGCAGAAATAAGTCCTCCATAGCAGGGTGAAAAAAGTACAATAAACACTTACAAACATAAAATATTACCTTGAACTGTGCTATTATTATTTAAATTTCATTAGTATTTCCATAAATCCAATATATGCTGATATTTCTTAATTTCTCTCAATTGAGGTCCTGCATGTTCTTGTTCCATTAAACAGAGGAATATTGCTGATTCAGAAATGCTTTTGAACAATTACGTATACAACTATTAGCACAGAATAGAGGCTGACACTAAGAACCAGGGATGGCAGTTATAAAGCTAAGAAGCAACGATAATCAGAACATGCAAAATTCATAAACAATGAGGTATTATTTAACACATTTGGCACAACAAGCGCGGGCCAAAGACCTGGTAATATCTACCAGAGAAGTTTAAACTTTAATTGGTCCTAACGAATTAAATAAGTCACGTTATTTTGTATTTATTTTAATGCAAGTTTAAGATTACACATATTTGATATTGTTATTTGTTTAACATTATGAATAAAACCAAAATTCCATGTTGTTGGTGGTGGTGGTGGAGATGTTGTTTTGTCTTTTTCAAACTATAGTGAAGTTTTCAAACAGCATAATTAATGTTCAATAATCAAAAGTAATTCCTTTTGGAATTCAAAATGTTTCAGCTAATGAAGTTTATAAACAACTGTACTTTGAAGATCATGTTTTTATCAAATAAATCCCAATCAAACTGTATTTAACATGGCGATTGTACCAGAACATAGAAGAATAATTTTCAAAACACCCTCTCATGCTAAGAAAATGTCAATAGTACAAATACTTGGCATTATGAATAGTATGCAATTTAAATGTGTTTAAAATTATGAATAAGTTCATTATAAAAGGAAATCGCTCAAACAAATGTTCCAAACTCTGTCGTCAATTTCTTCTGAATGACGCAGCGTCAAATGACCTAATTCTACGCAAGTTTGTCTTATTCAGCCAGTTGCAGCTTCGGTGAAATCGTAAACTTGAATGTATAACAGATACGAACAGTAGGTGAAGAGACTAGACTAGCGCTATGCCTAGGTAAATAAATAAGTTGCAATGTTCTTAATGCTCGAGAGAAGTGTTTAGCTATAGGAGTTTCTTGTAGAAACACAACTGCTGCTCGTGTCTCAAATATACTTTTCATGTCGTTTAACAGACGAGTGTCGTATGTTGGCTGTTCAATATACACGCAATACTTCTAATTTTTACATTGTTTCAAGAAGAAAAATGATGCCTTATTTTCCGTTATATTTTGAAATACGAATTGCTGAATACTGCATCATGTGTTAAATCTATTTATTTTTTGTAAATCAAATAGTAAATCCATTTAAATTTGTACTAGTCTTTCAAATGGACAAATCACCGTCCATTGTGAACAGGTTCAATGGTCTATAAAAGGAAGTATATGATAAATGAATCGGTGAGCTTCCATTTTACATTTGCTTCATTGCCCATGTAAGAAAGTTTACTACATGTGGTTAAACAATCGTCCATTTTACACTTGCTGCATCGTTGGTGTAAGAAAATTTACTATATGTGGTTAAACAATTGTCCATTTTAGAATTACTGCTTCGTCGGTGGAAGCAAGTTTGCTACATGTGGTTAAACAATCGTCCATTTGCTGCATCGTCGGTGTAAGAAAGTTTATTACAGATGGTTCAACAATCGAGTATTTTACATTTGCTGCATCGTCGGTGTAAGAAAGGTTACTACATGTGGTTAAACAACCGTCTATTTTACATTTGCTGCATTGGCGGTGTAAGACAGTTTATTACAGATGGTTCAACAATCGGCTCTTCAGTTGCATTTGCTGCATCGTTGATGCACGAACGTTCGAACGTTGGCTACAAATGGTTAAACGCTCGCTCATTTTGCAGCTACAATTGGTTCAATGGTCATCCATTTTAAAATTGCTCCAATTTCAAAGTAACAAAGATACTACAAACAGTTCAACGATCATCAATTTTTACTTTAAAGTTACCTATAAACCTTATATTACTAATAACTATCCTCCATTTTACATGTGCTGCATTGTCGATGTAAAAAAGTGTGCTACGAAAGCTTTAACGATTTTTCATTTTGAATTTGCTCCACTTTCGATGTAAAAACGAAGTAGAATTATAGTTCAACGGTCGTCCACTTCACATTGGCTGCATTGTCGACGTAAGACAGGTTACTACTGTTGACGGTTCCGCAATCGTTCGTTTTGCATTCTCTCCAATTTCGATGTAAAAAACACACCAAAATTACGGTACAGCGACAAACCATTTTACATTTGCTGCATTTTCGATGGATGTAAGAAAGCGTACTACAAACGGGTCTCAGCAGAGAAATGGTTACTGCAATGGTCCTCAATTTTTCATTTTTATAAGAAGATGTGAATTAATTGTGTACAGGAGCACTGGTCAAGCTTTGTTTACCAACAATTTGTAAAACACCAATACCACCGCACCAGCAGGTTGACCAATACAAATTAACGACCTGAGTGTAATAATAATCTTGGTGAGCTTATATATTAATGACTAATTATGCGATCCGACAGCAATAGTTTCGAGCCGCAGTCCATAGAATATAATTCAATACGTCATATATGAACGTTAAAGACGTTTATTCGACTGAAAACTGTTTCGTATTTACGAAAGGCATTTTATGATGTTCGAATACGCTTGGTATGAATGGAATACAGTAATGTACATGCTGATTGAGTCCAGAAGCATCTCCAGCTATCGCAGACAGATAACTATACGATAACAAGGTACCAAACCGTTATTATTTAACCGATTTCAAACCGATTTTTGTATTTTCATCGGTAAGATGTCTATTATAAACGATTTCTGCCAATTTTTATTTTTATTAACATATTTCGGAACTGCTGCTTTAAGATGACATGCATATGAATAGCATTATTATGTTGTTGGATTAAGATACTTTTTGTAACCGAGACTCAATCAATAATTGTTAATAACTACTTCGTTATAATGAATTATGTATTATGTAATTAAAGGTAGTGTCGTATGAATTCTGACGTTTAGACATCTTTCTTTTATATATTTAACTTGAAAGCTATTATTTTATAATACCACACGATGTATGCACATGTACCGTTAATTCTCGACTACGTTGAAGACTGATGCTTATTGAAGCATTCTTCAAGTGCTCGAGTCCTTATATAACGCTACGTAGCGTCTTCTGTCGAGAAGTCACTTGAACGTCGCTTGTATAAAGACCGGACTCCTTATTCCCCGTCACTATGATAATTTCACCACTGTCTTTATTCTGTATGCCCTTTTATTTAATGCTAAGTAGTGAAATAATAGTAGACAAATATCAGTGAGATGTATCGTTATATCACTCACAGTGAGTGACTACTTTTGGGGTCCCGATTTAATACAGTAAATCATATGGACCGTCATCGATGCCGGGCTCAAAACTGTGAAATAAGGTCATTATTTTGACGTCATGACGTTATAGTTTCCGCGATATATTCCAACAAAATGTAAAACAAAGGTTAATAAAGCATCAAATAAAAAATAAATTTGTTTGTTTTCGGTGTGATAACGCTTGATATCATCACTGGAAAGGGAGACAATTTACATATTTTCACTCGCGCAAGCGCTCGTGAAAATATTAATTGTATCCCTTTCCGGTGATGATATCATGTGTTATCACACCGAAAACAAACAAATATCTTATATACATTCATATTACGTATCCAGTAATTCCAGATGGAATGCATATACTGTACACATGTTTGGGTTGGAACTAAGAATTAAATATGCCATTTTTTTGAATATGCAGGTGTTTCAATTTAAATACATGTACTTTCTTAAAATGATTTATGAAAACTCCGTGGCTAGTGGCAGTGCTAAGACATAGAGCATTCATTTCTCACTCTGAGAGCAACACAATTAACGTCATATTTTTCACAATATAATTGTATTTTCATGTAAATCACAGGACATTTCCTCCAATGATGATCGCATGTGTTCATGAAAGCATACATGCAACAATTTTTTTCTGTTGCCAATTATAGCATGATGAATACACACAAGCACAATGTGTGATCTTTTTGCACTAGTTTATAACAGTCTTTCAATGATTAAATAACAAATATGAGTCCGATGACAAAATGTGATCATGACAAGTAAGTAGATTTCATGGTAGTTTACAAACATGCAATTTCTACAGAAAATGTTGGGGGATGGAGTGATACAGCAATACACTTAGCATCCACAGCAACACGGATGCCAGAAAAGAACGTGGGCAACCATTTTCCACTGTCTTTTCTTCGAACATTCAGCCTTTTGATATTGCGCAGAGTCAAGTAAACAAGAACTCAAGTTTACAATTACATAATTTATAACATTCACAACTATATGATATATTGTATAATTAGACACACCAACACAAATGCCCCAGGTGTCCAAAATACCTACACATATTCTAATTGACAATAAAATAATCACAGCAAACAAAAAAGTTTAAACATGTATTCTCTTTACATTATTAAGTATGTTGTTTGTGAATGTTTAAGTTGCACATTATTTAAAATGCTAGTATTTGCACACGTGCAATGTTATGTTACAGGACAAGATCCTTGACTTTACCTTAGGCATTTTCTTAAATAAAATTGTGTCAGTTATTAACTAGCGTCACAAATGTTCAATGGTATTACGATTCATATAAAAAATAACCTCAAACATGCACCTATGAAAAGCCATTCATTTATTATAAACTCCTAGCACTATATCCTTTCATTGACAATATAAAACAACAGAGCAAACAATTTTCTCTTAAAATTCACTGCCTTCATTAAACAACAGTTAAGATGACAGTTAAAGGACATATGACAAACATGACATGAACTTGATTTAAATGGCAAAAAAGTTATAAATAATGACATGTAGAACTGAGTTAAAATGAAAAAAAAACAGTAACAAAATAGAGATGGTAGCAAGAAGTGCTTACAATTATACTAGCAGAACATGACATGTAGAACTGAATTAAAATGGGGGAAAAAGTAACACAAAAATGCATGTTAAGAATACATGTGGATCTGTCTGTTTATAAATGATGTTTATTACTGGAAGAATCAATGGCTCTTAAAATTAATAAAAGCTCAAATTATCGTCTGAAATCTAATTCATATGAATGTCACAAATAGCAGATAAACTACAGTTTGCACCTTAAATAATTGATAACAATTTCAATTTCACTTAGATGGTTAACGTGAGTACTGGTAGTTACAACTGGATTATATTACATTTTGTTTTTGTATTATATGTAAAATATCTTAAATAAAAAACATTAACATGGCTTCGTCAGTAACACATGCAATGTAACATTGGCAAATACTAGTCCATAAAGTATAGGTCATTATATAAAACCATTGATTGTTGTGTTATGGTTGGGAAAGAGAAGTGCAATTTGTAAGATGCATATCAGGAAATAATGAAGGATATTTTATAAAATAAAATACAAGCAATTGAACCTCTAAAGATAATACATGAACATGTATGGTTAAAATAATTGAAAAATGGTCATAATAACACAAAATCATGATGCAAGCATAATTTTAGTAAAATAGTATGCAATAAATGTATCAATAAAACTCTTTCAAATGAAAAAAACTATAACAACCATTAACATCATGTAATCAGACCAGACTCAACTTTTGTTTTAAAAAATACTTCTGAGTTAAGAATGGAAGCCTTTCTGTAAAATTATTCCTTATTGGCATGATACTGTACTTCGTAATGAATGACATGTTCATGTTAAAACAATATAATTCTTAAACCTATTTCCTTATATTTCACCTTATGTGATATTCATACTTGTAATGTACAAGAGGTAAGCAACATGTAACATGGACAGTTGCAAAATAAACTAGAGCTGTTTTGAAGTTATGGTAATGCTAATCAGCATGAACGTTTTAAATTGAAAGAAAAATGTTTTTTTTAAGAAGATTTAGATATATACTTTAAACAACACATATAGGATATTTTGAATCATAACAATTAAGTATATGCGATACCAAACACATCAAAACAATGTAATATATATGAGATGGTAGTACACCTCATTCTAAATTGTCTTTAAACTTTACAAACATAATCAGACTAGACAACACAGATTGCAGAAGAATAACATACCCTATTTACAAGAACAACTCTGATTGCAAGGTTGTCTTGAAATCAGCAACCTGTTTTCCATCACTTTCCTTTCTAATTTGCCTGTGCATTGAACAGAAAAAGGTATGCAATAAAGGTTAATTTCAGCAATCCCTGAAGTGTTGTGTGTGTTTGTGTTTCTATGTCAACGTCTCATAAAACATAAACATTTAAAAATCATTATGAATGTTTATTGTCAAGAGAGAAGTATTTTTTAACAAAGCTGTTCGGTCTCCAGTGCTGCAGTATTGCGCAATCACGTTTTCCTGTATGGACACTTTGTCTGCTGTGTGCATGGTTATCCAGGTGACGGTAGCCCTCGGGGTCCTCACATTTGTGGACTACAGTCCCGGGCTGGTCCTTGGACTGTGGATGGATCTCGTGGGCCTCTCCTGAAGTGAAAACAGCAGGGAGTGAACATGACGGATTATATTGATGGTTGAGCATAAAACTGTTGTATCTGCTTAACATTTCTAGGCCAGTTTGAAGTTTCACGCACGCTCTGATAGCCCTACCATTATACAGCAATTTTGTATAGCCTCATGACATACATGTTATCAATTCAACTAATTGGGGCATATAACATACACCCATAAGCACTTCTAACTAGACCTTCGCTTAATCAGCTATAAGTTTTGTATTTTACCCCGAATTTCTCCAAACTTTTTAAGAACACAAAATAATATATAGGACTTTGATGTATTTAATTTCGTTTTCATACAAAACTTCAGAAAAATAAAACATAATATCAAAACAAAAAATCGCAAAAATGCGGAAAACGAAATAAAATCAATTTCAGTGGTAGAAATTAAGAGAAAATAGTTTCGTTATTTTTATTTTTATTTTTTATTTAAAATGTTAAAAATAATGATTCCATAAATTTCAATCTAAATAAAGATTCAAATTTTCTTATAATAATTACTCCATACCTAAGTACGTGGAATGCGGCCTCCTAATACCAAAGGCGCGCAGGCGTCCTGTATACTGCAGCCCTATCCAGGTTTTGCCTCAAACATTTTAAACTCCTCCCTATTAACTATTGTTAACGGATCAATTTACATCACAAACAGATTAGAATTTTGCCACGTGGTTCTTTGTGTAAAATAGATAAAACGTTTTAATCACGTGATATCCAAGTACAATGATTTGATGAAATTGCAGATTAATTTTCATATGATTTACATTTTTGAAAATATCTATTCATTATTGTGGAATAGTGTTATGCATGAAATAATTGATGGTATATGTTTGTTTTTTTTGAGTGTTGTTGTTAAACACTTTGATTATAAACTGCATCAAATTTCTACATTCACCACTATTTTCTCGTGCAATTATTAGTTTTGACACCCAAGAGCACGGGGAAATACAAATGATCAAAGAACCGTTTAATTGTTATCATACCTGTATTGGAAATTGTGTATGATGGGGCTGTGCAAAATTGGAAACCGATTCGATTTGTCATTTTTGAGAAATCCGCAATCAAAAAAGGTCTAGTTGGAAGTACCTATGGGTGTATAGAAATACTGGTATATGAGTGTAAATTTTCTATTAAAAAATCAATAAAAAAAGAATCTGTTTTTGATAAGCACACATGCCCCCAGTTGGTGCTGGATAGCCCATTTTTTAGTCCAAATAAGGTCAAGGTCAAGGTGAGGTTTGGTGATATGGGTGGATTGGGGATAGTCATTAGCAACATCTGTGTAAGTATCCAAGTGTTGCAGCAAGCGGTGTTGGTGCTAGACGAAACGATAAAATCTAGTTAACAAAGAAACACCCCCTTCGAATTATTCTAAGTGCAAATAAAGTCAAGGTTAAGGTCAAATGAGGTTGGGTGATATGGGTGCATAGGGAATGGTCATAAGCAACAACTGTGTAAGTATCCTAGTGTTGTAGAAAGCGGTGTTGGTGCTATACGAAACGGTAAAATCTACTTAAACTTGCTACGGACGGAAGGAAGGAAGGACGGACGGACGGAAATACGGACGGACGGAAGGACGGACGGACGGACAGGACAATCACTATATGCTGCCCGCATCAAGATGCCGGGGGGCATAAAAACAAAAACAAGACACTGTGTTCGATAAACAAACACGCCTCCATTTAGTGTTGGACAGCCAATTTTCAATTATTCTAAGTCCAAATTAGGTCAACGTCAAGGTCAAAGTGAGGTTGGGTGATATGGGTGGATTGGGAACGGTCATAAGTAACAGTTGTGTAAATATCCAAATGTTGTAGTAAGCGGTGTTGATGCTAGACGAAACGGTAAAATCTACTTAACATTGTCACGGACAGACGGAAGGATGGACAGAAGGACGGACGACAGGACAATCACTATATGCTATGCCTCCCGCATAAAGATGCCGGGGGCACAAAAACAGAACATAAAAGAGAAAAACTCCAATTACATTCTGGACACGATTTAGAATATTACAAGTGTAAAAATATTTTGAAATTCCTGCAATTGACAATGTTCAAGAATCAATAATAGATTATAATTAAAGCTACTGTCTGTTGCCCATATGAGCAAATGTGTATTAGCAAAATACGCATGGAACAGGACAATTCTGGAAAGATTCCGAAAACCTGCGATATTTGTCAACTTCTGAAGACAACAGGAGAAATTTACTTACATTTTCCACATCTCAAGTTGTTATTTCGTGCTTAATCTGTTAGACTCATCAGATGTTTCACGAGAATGTAATAACTGAAACTAATTTTCCAGTTGGATTAAATCATCATACAAGTTTGCGAATTGGCAAAAGACTGTGCAAGAAATAACTTGTTGTAAAATTGGCGCAGCTTTTGATCTCTCCTATTTAGCACTAGGTTAAAAGTTCATGAAACCTGTGTGTTGTGAAAAATGTCTTTGCAACAGTAGATAGAAGCTGAAAAAGAAAGCAACCAAGAAGAAAGAAAGACTGCGTCTAACAACAAACTCCAAGACATAAATAATATGGAACATATCTTAGGTCGATATCAGAATAATATGCATATATCTTGGTAATATCTTGTAGTCAAAATTATACTGCAAGGTAAAATAATCATTTTACACCTTGCACCTTTACTGGCGTAAATGTATTTCATGCAATTAGCATTGTTTTAAATGTTTGTCTTCTAAGAAAAACAAACTGTCTTGCATACACAACTCCACCAAACAGAAAAAATTACTATAATAGAACTGTATATGTGTATGACATGGCAATACTAAAAGTATGAGGAACAAACAACGAGTCAAAAACATTACAAACTTGTAACAAGACGCTTTCCTTACGATATGTCAGTCTAGAAATACGAAACAGACAACAAATACAGCCATATATACTTTGATTCTGACATCACAGAAAATACCTAAATAAATCTTACTAATACCTCTTAAAACCACAATTTGCCAAAGAGCGTCACAATCGGCATTATTTGTCAACTTCAAACGAACAAATAGAAATGTCAACAGTGAGGCTTGACATCAAACACTGCTTGAATATAAAATGATCCCTAAACAAAAGTCAGCTACGCAAATTATGATAATGCCCAACAATCAACCACAGTTGTTGCAATACTTAAATGTCAATTCTAAACAGGGTGGGGAAAAACATGCAAATAGCAACATTCTCAGTGTAGCACATCAATGGCTCAGCGCAACTAAGGCTTTATAACTGGTATACAACATATACTTAACATAGTTTTGCACTGACCCATCGACATGTTCTATCTAACAATTTCAAAAAATTGTGCCATCTTTTGATAGATGTCATAACAATTTTAAGAATAAGTCCTCAACATGTCTTCCTGTCAGTTTAGTTTGTGTTAAAAAGCTTTTGATCTAACATAACAATATCAGCTGCCGTACAAAAGATGATTAAAATATATAACTTAAAAGTGACTGACAAAGTGTGATTTAAGATTAAACATTCCAAGGAGAAATATTGTATTTAATATAAAAATATTGCTTAGTTATTTGTGAATGTGCCAAATGATATTAAGTTATAACACAGAAATAAAACTACAAGTAAATGACCTTTTGAAAGCAAGTCCATACTCTTCAAGATCTCATTTTTCTGCTAAAGGTGATCTAATCTATAGGATTCTAAATTCTGCACCCTGACTTTTCGTAGTAGTAATTATCGCATGTTCTACCACGCAATCTCTTAAACTCTGAATGTAGCTGACATCCAATGGACCTGTGAAAGCTTTAATAGCATTGTTATAAAATTATGATTAAATTGTGATATTGGATTTCCGGTAGCTCTATGGCCTTTATCCTACAATAATTATCAGACAATATTACAATAATGGAATATAATCTACATGCCTTCCTATAAAAAAAAAAATTCACTTTCATATACAAAAAACCATCCTCTGTATCATCATTGGCAGCAGCAGTACCAGAGCAGCACAATACGATAACAAGAGGGTCATGATGGCCCAAAGCGCTCACCTGAGAACTGGTACAGATGAAGACCATACTGTTGTGACAGATTTGAAAATTAAGGTATCTGAACAGAACGCTTAAGGGTATAGGATCGATTTGATTTAAAACGTCGGTTAGTGCAATAGGCTAACTAAGGTAAGAGTTAGGTAGTGTTTGTGCGGTGTTTTGCTAATGGTTCACAAATCATTTTCTCGATATTCTTACCTGAACCTTTTTGCATCAAGTCAGTGACAATTCTGGAAAATGCAGAAACAGTAGATTTTGATGTCTTTTGGCAGACAGTTTTTTAGAACTAGTTGCAATTGGATAACTTCGATAGCTGTGCTATAAGGTCAAGTTTTGCTTTTTTCTTTGATAATTTTCTGTCCAATGATGATACATGATGTTAATGCAGGCTCTAAAACCATCAATGATGCATGTACAAATAACTGCATGCAAGGTTTGCAACTGTTGGAAATCAAATTTTATCAATTAATTTGTATGGTCATTCGCAAACTGTGTAAGTTTGGTCCATATTGAATTTAAAAAATCGTGTGTGCAAGCCAATCATTAACTACTTGCTGATGCCCCTTTCCAAACACAAGGGGCAATAACTCCGGTGTTTCTGGCCCGATCTTGCTTATATTCGACTTCCCCTGTAGTCTTACGTTCATTGACAAACTGTGCACGATTGGTGAAGATTGGATGAAAAATGAAGTCTCTATCCTGAATAATGTCCATTTATGTATATTTTTTTCACAAACAAAGGGCAATAAATCTAAATTTTTCTGGCCCTATTTTGCTTATATTCGACTTCACCTTAATCTTTAGGTCAAAGACAAACTGTGCAAGATTGGTGAAGATTGGGTGAGAAATGAAGTATCTATCCTGAATAATGTCCATTTTTGCATTTTTTTTAATACACAAAGGGCAATAACTCTGGTGTTGAAAAACAATCTGGTCCATTTTTGGCGTCTACTGAGATCTGATGGTCATACACAAACTGTGAAAGTTTGGTTAACATTGAATGGAAAATAAAGTCTATATGTTGGAAAAAGGCATATTTGCATATTTTGTGCATGAAAAAGGGGCAATAACTATAGTATTACTGGTGTGATCTGACCCAATAACAATCCTATCTGAGATGTTATGGTCATACACAAACATATCAAGTTTGGTTGCGATTGGATAAAAAGTGAAGTCTCCAGCGTTTTCGGCACACGGACGACGGACGACGGACAACTCAGGAGAGGTCCCCTATATCAATAGCTCACCGAGCACTTCGTGCTCAGGTGAGCTAAAAAGCAACATCATTATCATCTTGATCATCACCAGGATAACACCTTCATTATCCTCACAATCATTAACATCATCATCATCATCACAATAATAATAATTATAAAAACATCATCATCAACAATAACATACCAACATGATAACCAAAAACACAAACAAATCATCACCATGTGAATGATGTTGATATTGGGAAGAGATTTTTCTGTGTACTTGTACAGAAAGCTGATATTTTGTTCTTCTGAAAGGGACTGAACTCCAGATGGTCTAATCGTAAAAGCGAAAGAAAATTGTCAAATTACACGATTTTCTTACGTAATCGTATAAAACTCGTTAAAAAAAGACACGTGTGTTTTACGTATTTACCTGAAAAACAAGGATTTTACGTAGTTTTACTCCTTTTTATCGTCCTAAAATCTATAGCGTCTGCAGACGCTATAACCCATCGAATAATTTAAAAATAGGATAATCACGCGACAATTAAGTGTTTGTCGAGTCGCGCATGCGCACACTTGGATCAGATGCTTGTATTGGGGAAAGCCGCGGTATTTTAAAATCGGGAATACCGGGTGCAAGGAAGGTGCGAACTTATTCAACTCCTATTTTACATTGAAATATACAGTTTATGATAAGTATTTGATCATGTTCTATACAAATAGTGGTGCTTTTACCCATGTTTTTAACAATAGGTACAACTACAAAAAAACGCACATTTTATTTCCATGTGGAGTTCAGTATCTTTAAAAATTAAGTCCATGAATTCACTCAAATTATAATAGTGATTCCTCTAAAACTCGGACAGGAGAGACATGTGTATATTATGTAAATATTACACAAGAACTTTAATTGTCATTTTAATAAATATGGCTGAATAAAGATGTTATAATTATTAGAGCTTGCAATGCAAAATTGAACAAGCTAGCGAACCCCAATTTTAAGACAGTTGTCAGCTGGAAGGTGAAGAAACATTGGACCAGTGATAATTTTGCCTAATAAACTTATTGACAGGGTACTGCAAGTTATGCAATGAAAACCTGTTAAGAAAAACCCCAATTTAAAGAAAATGAGGCAATTCTGGCTTAATGAACTAATTTAATTTATAGAGTTTGCAGTACAAAAAAAAAATGTACACGAAAACCACCAGCATTTAGTGTTGAACTAAGCTATTATAGGAATAATAGCATGCCCTTGTCCAAAAAATAGTACTCCAGAGCAGGATGAAAAAGAGAGCAATAAACACTTACAAACATAAAATATTGCCTTGAACTGTGCTATTATTATGAAAATTTCATTAATATTTCCATACATCCAATATGTGCTGATATTACTTAATTTCTTTAATTTGAGGTCCCAATAGTTCTTGTTCCTTTAAACTAAGCAATATTGCTGATTCAAAAATGCTTTTGAACAATTAGATATAAAACCTTTAGCACATATTGTCTTACTCAGCCAGTTGCTGCTTCGGTGAAAGCGCAAACTTGAATGTATAACAGAAACGAACTGTAGATGAAGAGACTAGTCTAGCGCTAAGCCTAGGTAAGTAAATAAGTTGCAATGTTCTTAATGCTCGAGAGAAGGGTTTAGCTACAGGAGTTTCAGGTAGAAATACTACTACTGCTCGTGTCTTAAATATTCTTTCATGTCGTTTAACAGACCAGACGCGTGTCGTACTTTGGTCGTTCAATATCCACGCAATACTTCTAATTTTTACATTGTTTCAATGAAAAAAAATAATTTTGAAATATGGTGCTGAATACTGGATGTGTTAAACCTATTCATTTTTTGTAAATCAATAATAAATCCATTTAAATTTTTCCAAGTCTTTCAAATGGACAATTACCGTCCATTGTTGACAGGTTCAATGGGTCTATATAAGGAAGTATATCATAAATGAATCAGTGAGCTTTCATATTACAATTGCTGCATTGCCGATGCAAGAAAGTTTACTACATGTGGGTAAACATTCGTCCATTTTACATTTGCTGCATCGTCGGTGTAAGAAAGTTTACTATATGTGGTTAAACATTCGTCCATTTGACATTTGCTGCATCGTCGGTGCAAGCATGTTTACTTCATGTGGTTAAACAATAGTCCGTTTGCGGCATCGTCGGTGTAAGAAAGTTTATTACAGATGGTTCAACAATCGTTTATTTTTACATTTACTGCATCGTCTGTGTAAGCATTTGCTGCATCGTCGGTGTAAGACAGTTTACTACAGATGGTTCAACAATCGGCCCTTCAGTTGCATTTGCTGCATCGTTGATGCACGAACGTTTGCTACAAATGTTTACACGCTCGCTCATTTTGCAGCTACAATTGGTTCAAAAGTCATCCATTTTAAATTTGCTCCATTTTCAAAGTAACAAAGTTACTACAAACAGTTCAACGATCATCAATTTTATTGTTAAGTTAACTATATACCTTATATAACTAATAGATATCCTCCATTTTACACGTGCAGCATTGTCGATTTAAAGTGCATTACAAAAGCTTTAACGATTTTCCATTTTGCATTTGTTCCACTTTCGATTTAAAAACACAACTACAATTATAGTTCAGCGATCGTCCATTTTACATTTGCTGCATTGTCGATTGAAGAAAGGTTACTATTGTAAACGGTTCAACAATCGGTCATTTTGCATTCGCTACACATTCGATGTAAAAAAAACACACACTAAAATTATGGTTCAGCGATAGTTCATTTTAAATTTGCTGCATTTTCTATGTAAGAAAGCGAACTACGAACGGGTCTCAACAGTGAAATGGTTAAAGCAATGGCCCTCAAATTTTCATTTTTATTTGTAGATGTGAATTATTTTTGTACAGGTGCAATGGTCAAGCTTTATTTACCAACAACTTATATAACACCAATAGCACCACGCCAGCAGGTTGACCAATAAATTAATGTCCTTCCTGTGATAATAATCCTGGTAAATGCGTGGATAAAGAAAAGCGTATTACAAAATCATATGTTAATGACTAATTATGGGATCCGACAGCAGTTTTTTCAAGCCCAGCGGCGTAACTACGCATACTCCTATACGCACGTGCGTATAAATTGAGAAGCATATATTGCAACAGAATGTTATAAAATGTAAGCCTAGGAAAACATTTTTAAAAAGTGGCCAGAATGAGTTTAAGTTTATATATTACAGTCAGCGCTTACTGATTAACAACATTGTATCTGAAAGAAATTACTGTTATTAGATCTGAATTACAGTTTTATTAAGCTAAACCAATATATGTTTGGAATTGTTACTTAAATGACACCATAACGTTTAAACCTTTACTGTGCGTATACTCAATTTCGGCTCAGGTACGCCCCTGAAGCCGCAGTCCATAGAATATAATTCAATGCATCCTTAAATGGCATTACTTCTAATGAACGTTAAAGACGTTTATTAGACTGAAAACTGTTTCTTATTTACGAAAGGCATTTAATAATGTCAATGTCCGAATACGCTTGGTACGAACGGAATATACAGTAATGTACATGCTGATTTAGACCAGAAGCATCACCTACTATCGCATTCAGATAACTATACGATAAAAAGTTCCCAATACGTTATTATTTTACTGATTTCAATGCGGCTTTTTGTATTTTGATCGGTAAGATGTCTATAAGAAACGATTTCTGCAGTTTAATTTTTTTAAACATATTTCTGGATATCTTAAAAATGACATGCATATGAATAGCATAATTATGTTGTTAGATTAAGATACTTTCTGTAACCGAGACTCAATCAAAGATGTATATAACTACTTTCTTATGATGAAAAGTGTATTATGTAATTAAACGTAGTGTCGTATGAATTCTGATGTTTAGACATCGTTTTTTTTAAATATATTTTACTCGACAGCTATTATTATATAATACCACAAGATGTATGCACGTGTACCGTTAATTCTCGACTGTGTTAAAGACATAATTATGCTTACTGAAGCACTTGTAAGTGCTCAAATCCTTACATACCGCTACATAGTGTATTATGTTGAGAAGTCACTTGAACGTTGCTTGTTTAAGGACCTGACTTCTTATTTCCAGTCACCATGTTAATTTCACCACAGTCTTTATTTTATATGCCCTTATATTCATGTTATGTATCCCGTAATTCCAGATGAAATGTATACAGTGCATGTGTTTGGGTTGGAATACGAATTATGGATGAAGAGATAATGCAGGTGTGTCAATTTAAATACATGTACTTTCCTAGAATAATTTTAGAAAATGTGATGGCAGTTGTAGTGCTTAGACATAGTGAATTTATTTCTCCCTCTGAGAGCGTCACAATTAACATTATATTTTTCACAAAATCATTGTATTTTCATGAAAAACACAGGACATTTCTCCACTGATGATCAGACCGTCTCGTTAATGAAAGACTACATGCAACAAATTTTGTTCTGTTTCCAATGACACCATGATGAAAAAACATAAGGACAACTGGTGATCTTTTTGCACTAGTTTATTATAATCAATCAATGATTAAATACCAAATATGAGTCCGATGACAAAATGTGATCATGGCAGGTAAGTAGATTTCATGGTAGTTTACAAACATGCAATTTCTGCAGGAAATGGAGGGGATGGAGTGATACAGCAATACATTTAGCATCCACAGCAACCCTGATGCCATAAAAGAACGTGGGCAAACATTTTCCACTGTCTTTTATTCGAACATTCAGCACTTTGATATTGTGCAGCGTCAAGTAAACAAGTAATTTGTAAATGACTGACACAATTTTTAACTCAAGTTTACAATTACATATCCACTACCATACACAAATATATTATATATTGTATAATTAGACATTCCAAAACAAATGCCACAGGTGTCTTCAGTGCCTCTAAACATTCTAATTGACATTTAAATAATCACAACAAACATATAAGTTAACACAAAGATTATTTTCATTTTATTAAGTATGTTTTTAAGCACCGATTGTCAAAGTTTAAGTTGCTAATTATTTAAAATGCTAGTATTTGCACATATGCAATGTTATGTTAAAGGACAAGATCCGTAACTTTACCTTAGGCATTGTCTTCAATAAAATTATGTCAGTTATTACATAGCGTCACAAATGTATTCCGATTCATATGAAAAATAACCTAAAAAATGTACTTATCAAAAGCAATTCAGTCCTCTATTATAAACTCTTAGCACTATATCCTTTCATTGACCATATAAAATAACAGAGCAACCATTTTTTTCTTTATTGAATAACATTAAAGATTGCAGTAAAAGTAAATATGACAAACAGCAAATGTCATAGTCTATGTGAAACTAAAAGTGATATTATAGACGGTAATTAGCTAGCAAGAAGTGCTTACAATTAAACTACCAGAACATGACATGTAAAACTGAATTAAAATGGCGGAAAAGTTATCAATAAATATAGAAGCAAGAAGTGCTTACATTTACACTACCAAAACATGACATGTAGAACTGAATTTAAATGGCTAAAGAGCTATAAATAAATATAGAAACAAGAACTGCTTTCAATTACACTACCAGAACATGACACGTAGAAATGAATTAGAATGGCGAACAAGTTATAAATGTATATATAACCAAACAATATATATAGAAATGGACAGAGAGAGAATGCGTTATTTGTGAATGGTCAACAGTGTATTTGGAAACATTTAATTTAAATAGGAGCCATAACTCTGTCAACATTTAGTGGTTTGTAACCAAAGTTGAACTTGATCTGTATTTTATGATGTTACACCTATGAACCAAAAATAATTTAGATAGGTGAAGCATTTCATGAGTAATAGTCCATGTTTTTCGGGAATTTAAGTCAAAAAGGGGCCATAACTGTGTCAAAATTTAGTAGTCTCTAACCAAAGTCGAACTTGACCTGTATTTTATGATACTACACATTTGTTCCAATAATCATTTAAATATGTGGACTACAATCCCGGGCTGGTCCTTGGACTGTGGATGGATCTCGTAGGCCTCTCCTGAAGTGACAACATTTCTGCTAAACATTTCAAGTTTGAAACACGCTCTCATAGCTCTACCATTCTACAGCAAATTTGTATAGCTTCATGAAATACATTTTATAAATTCAACTAATTAGGGCATATAACATATAGAAATACTGGTATATTATCTATTAAAATATTATTTAAAAAAAGACACATGTCTGCAGTTAGTGTTGGACAGCCCATCTTAATTATTCTCCAAAATTAACTCCAAATTAGGTCAAAGTGAGGTTAGGTGATATGGGTGGATTGGGAAAAGTCATAAGTAATAACTGTGTAAATATCCAAGTGTTCCCAAATAAGGTCAAGGTCAACGTCAAAGTGAGGTTGGGTGATATGGGTGAATAGGGAATGGTCAGAAGCAACAACTGTGTAAGTATCCAAGTGTTGTAGTAAGCGGTGTTGGTGCTAGATGAAATGGTAAAATCTATTCAACCTTGTCACGGATGGACGGAAGGATGGACAGAAGGACGGACTGACAGGACAATCAATAATATATTATAATTAAGGCTACTGTCTGTTGCCTACATGAGCAAATGTGTATTAGCTAAATACGCACGGAACAGGACAATTCTGGAAAGTTCCTGAGAACTTGCGATATTTGTCAACTTGGGAAGCCAACCGGAGGAATTTAATTACATTTTCCACATCTTGAGTTGTTATTTCGTGCTTAATCTGTGAGACTCATTAGACGTTTCACGAGAATGTAATAACTGAAACTAATTTCCCAGATGATATAATCATCATAAAAGTTTGCGAATTGAGTAATGACTGTGCTAGAAATAATTTGTTGTAAAATTAGCGCAGCTTTTTATCTCTAATATTTAGCACTAAGTCAAAAGTTCATGCAACCTGTGAGTTGTGAAAAATGTCTTTGGAACAGTAGATAGAATACGAAAAGAAAGCAACCAAGAAGAAAGGCAGACTGCGTCTAACAACCAATTCAAAGACATAAATAATATGGCACATATCATAGGTCGATATCAGAATAATATGCATATACTCACAGAAATAAAAATTGCAATCTTTATTTGGCCAATATCTTGGTAATATTTTATAGTCAAAATTATACTGCAAGGTAAAATAATCATTTGCACCGTGCACTTTTGCTGGAGTAAATGTATTTTATGCAATTAGCATTGTTTTCAATGTACGGCTTCTGAGAAAAACAAACTCTCTTGCATACACAACTCCACTGAACTGCCAGCATTACTATTATAGAACTGTATATGTGTATGACCTGGCAATACTAAAACTAGTATGAGGAACAAACAACAAGTCAACAACATTACAAATTTGTAACAAGATATTATCCTTACGATATGTCAGTCTAGAAAACAGGCAACAAATCCGCTGATCCATTTCCATATATATATTGATTTTGACATCACACAAAATACCTAAATAAATCTTGCCAATACCTACAAAAGAGCGTCACAATCAGCATTATTTGTCAAATTCAGACGAGCAAAGAGAAATGT
This sequence comes from Congeria kusceri, assembly GCA_027627225.1. NCBI lineage: Eukaryota > Metazoa > Mollusca > Bivalvia > Myida > Dreissenidae > Congeria > Congeria kusceri. The sequence goes on from CM051024.1 coordinate 84,813,186, forward strand.
CAACAATGTGGCTTGACATCAAACACTGCTTAAATATAAAATGTTTCCCAAACAAGAGTCAGTTATGCAAATTGGGACAATGCCCAACAACCAACCACAGTTGTTGCATTACAAATATCAATTCTAAACACAGTGGTGAAAAACATGCCAATGTCAACATTCTCGGTGGAGCACATCCATAGCTTAGCGCAAAATTATGCAATATAACTAGTATTCAATATATACTTAGCATAGTTTTGCACTGACCCATCGACATGTTCTATCTAACAATTTCCAAAAATTGTGCCATTTTTTGATAGATGCCATAAAAAAATTAAGAATAAGTCCTCAACATGTCTTTCTGTCAGTTTAGTTTAGTTTAGCAAAAATCAAATAGTGCTACAAAGGGCAAACACAGATGTCGACTCTTTGAGCCCATTATTCTGTTAAAGGTGATCTATAGGATTCTAAATTCTGCTCCCTGACTTTTCGTAGTAGTAATTATCGCATGTTCTACCACGCAATCTCTTAAACTCTGAATGTAGCTGACATCCAATGGACCTAAAAAGCCATTAATAGCATTGTTATAAAATTATTATTAAATTGTGATATTGGATTTCCAGAAAATTTATGGCCTTTGATTCTACAATGATTATCAGATTATATTACAATAACGGAATACGCTCTACAAAGCTTTCTATAAATGTTTTTTATTTTTTGCTTGCATATGTACAGCACAATACTATCAAAAGCAACACCATTATCATCTTGATCATCACCAGAATATCACCTGCATTATCCTCACCATCATCATTGTCATCACCATCATCACAACCTTCTCCTTCTTCTTCATCTTCATCATCATCATCATCATCATCATCATCATCATCATCATTATCACAATAATAATAATAAGAAGAAGAAGAATTATAATAATTATAATAATAATAATAATAATAATAATAATAATAATGACATCAGCATCAACATCGACATAACATGATTACCAAAAACAACAACAAATCATCTCTAGGTCAATTATTTTAATACTGGGAAGAAATTTATATCGTTTCTTGTACCAAAGCTGATATGTTGTTCTTCTTAAAGAAAGTGAATTCAAGATGGTGTAATCGTAACAGCGAAAGAAAATTGTCAAAATTACACGATTTTCTTACGTTATCGTTTTAAACACATAAAAAATTAGACACGTGTGTTTTATTTACCATAAACACAAGGATTTTATGAAGTTTACCTCCTTTTTATCGTCCTAAAATATATAGCGTTTGCAGACGCTATAACCCATCAAGTAATTTAAAAATAGCGCCGTTTACAGAGTAATGCAGGTTTTGCAATGAAAACCTGTTAAGAAAAACCCCAATTTAAAGAACGTGTTTAACATTTTAAATGAGGCAATTCTGGCTTAATGAACTGACTTAATTTATAGAGTTTGCAGTAAAAATCTGCACAGGAAAAACTCCAGCATTAAGTGTTGAACTAAGCTATTATAGGAATAGCTCGTGACAAACACCATAGCATGCCCTTGTCCGAGAAATAGTACTCCATAGCAGGATGAAAAAGAGAGCAATAACACTTACAAACATAAAATATTGCCTTGAACTGTGCTATTATCATGAAAATTTCTTTAATATTTCCGTAAATCCAATATGTGCTGGGAATACTTAATTTCTTTCATTTGAGGTCCCAATAGTTCGTGTTCCTTTAAACTGAGGAATATTGATGATTCAGAAATGCTTTTGAACAATTACATATAAAACTATTAGCACATAATGGACGCCGACACCTAGTACCAGGGATGGGAATTATATTTGTTTATTTAACATATTTGGGACTACGGACGTGGTGCAAAGACCTGGGAATATCTTCCAGAGCAGTTTAAATTGTAATTTGTCCAAGCGAATTAAATAAATCACGTTATTTTGTATTTAATTAAAAGCAAGTTTACGACTGCACAGATTTGATATTGCTATTTTTTAATGTTATGAGTAAAACCTAAATCCCATGTTGTTGTTGCTGTTGATGATGATGATGTTGTTTTGTCTTTTCCAAACTATAGTGAAGTTTTCAAACAGCAAAATTAATGTTGAATAATCGTATGTAATTCCTTTTGGAAATCAAAATGTTTAAGCCTATGAAGTTTATTAACAACTGTACTTTGAAGATCCTGTTTTTATGAAATACATCCCAATCAAACTTCATTTACCATGGCAATTCTACTAAGAAGCAACGATAATGCACAAATCATAAGCAATTAATTTTTATTTAACACAATTCGGACGACAAACGTGGCGCAAAGACCTGGGAATATCTACGAAAGGAGTTTAATTTGTCCGAACGCATTAAATAATGCGTTATGATAAAAAAAAAAACTAAATGACGTTATTTTGTATTTACTTAAATGCAAGTTTAAGATGACACATATTTGATATCGTTATTTGTATAACATTATGAATAAAACCAAAACTCCATATTGTTGTTGTTGTTGGTGGTGGTGGTGGTGATGTTATTTTGTCTTTTTCAAACTAAACCGAAGTTTTCAAACAGAATAATTCACGTTGAATTATCATATGTAATTCAAAATGTTTAAGCTATGAAGTTTATAAACAACTCTACTTTCAAGATCCTGTTTTTATCAAATACGTCCTAATCAGACTGCATTTACCGTGGCAATTCTATGCATTTACCGTGGCAATTCTATGCATTTACCGTGGCAATTCTATGCATTTACCGTGGCAATTCTAACAGGAAATAGAAGAATAATTTTCAAAACACCCTCTTATGCTAAGACAATGTCAATAGTACAAATACTTTGCATTGTGAATAGTATGCAATTTAAATTTGTTTAAAATTAAGAATAAGTTGATTAAAAATGGAAATCGTTCGCACAAATGTTCCAAACTCTGTCGTAAATTTCTACTGAATTGCGCAGCGTCAAGTGACCTAATTCTATGTAAGTTTTTCAGCCAGTTGACAGCGCCAACTTGAATGTACAACAGATACAAACTGTAGATGAAGTGTATACTCTAGCGCTATGCCTAGGTAAGTAAATAAGTGGCAATGTTCTTAATGCTCGAGAGAAGGGTTTAGCTATAGGCGTTTCTTGTAGAAACACAGCTGATGCTCGTGTCTCAAGTATACTTTTCATGTCGTTTAACAGACGAGTGTTGTACGTTGGCTGTTCAATATATATACGCAATACTTCTAAATGTTACATTGTTTGAGGAAGAAAAATGATGTCCTATTTTCGGTTATATTTTGAAATATGGAGTGCTGAATACTGCATGTGTTAAACCTATTAATTTTTTGTAAATCAGTTATAAATCCATTTAAATTATTACAAGTCTTTCAAATGGACAAATCACCGTCAATCGTGGACAGGTTCATAAATAAATCAGTGAGCTTTCATTTTACATTTGCTGCATTGCCGATGTTAGAAAGTGTACTACATATGGTTGATTATTCGCCCATTTGACATTTGCTGCATCGTCGGTGTAAGCAAGTTTACTACATGTGGTTAAACAATCGTCCATTTGCTGCATCGTCGATGTAAGAAAGTGTATTACATATTGGTTCAACAATCGTCTATTTTACATTTGCTGCATCGTCGGTGTAATAAAGTTTACTACTTGTGGTTAAACAACCGTCTATTTTACATTTGCTGCATCGTCAGTGTAAGACAGTTTGCTACAGATGGTTCACTAATCGGCCATTCAGTTGCATTTGATGCATCGTTGAAGCACGAACGTTTGCTACAAATGGTTAAACGCTCGCTCCTTTTGCATCTACAATTGGTTCAATGGTCATCCATTTTAAAATTGCTCCAATTTCAAAGTAACACAGTTACTACAAACAGTTCAACGATCATCAATTTTTACTTTTAAGTTGCCTATAAACCTTATATTACTAATAACTATCCTCCATTTTACACGTGCTGCATTGTCGATGTAAAAAACGTGTACTACGAAAGCTTTAACGATTTTCCATTTTGCATGTGTTTTCAGTGTAAAAACAAAACTACAATTATGGTTCAGCGATCATCCACTTTACATTTGCAGTATTGTCGATGTAAGAAAGTGTACTACAAAAGCTTTAACGATTTTCCATTTGCTCCACTTTCGATGTAAAAACAAAACTACAATTTTAGTTTAGCGATCGTCCATTTTACATTTGCTGCATTGTCGATGGAAGAAAGGTTACTACTGTAAACGGTTCACAATCGTTCATTTTGCATTCGCTCCACTTTTGATGTAAAGACAAAACTACAATTATAGTTCAGCGATAGTCCATTTTACATTTGCTGCATTTTCGATGTAAGAAAGCGTACCACAAACGGGCCTCAACTGTGAAAAGGTTATTGCAATGGCCCTTAATTTTGCATTGTTGTTAGTAGATGTGAATTAATTTTGTAATGGTCAAGCTTTATTTACCAACAATTTGTAAAACACCAATACCACCACACCAGCAGATTGAACAATAAATTAACGACCTTTCTGTAATAATAATCCTGGCAAATGCGAGGGTATAGATAAGCGTATTACTAAAGTATGTATTTACTACTACACAATTATATATTAATGACTAATTATGCGATCCGACAGCTTTTTTTCCAGCCGCAGACCAACGAATATAATTCAATCCATCCTAAATTGGCCTTAGTTCTAATGAACGTTAAAGACGTTTATTCGACTAAAAACTGTTTCTGATTTACGAAAGGCATTTTATAATGTCTACGCTTGGTACGAACGGAATATACACTAACGTGCATGCTGATTTACTCCATAGGCATCACCAGCTATCGCATACAGATGTTCGATAAAAAGTTACCAAAACGTTATTATTTTACCGATTTCGATGCGGCTTTTTGTATTTTTATCATTAAGATGTCTATTAGAAACGATTTATGCAAACTTTTATTTGTATTAAAATATTTCTGGACTTCTGCTTTAAGATGACATTCATATGAAAAGCATAATTAGGCGTAAAATAATTGTTTCAGGTTGCATGCCCAAACAATGAGGGTAGATAGGTAGAATTTATTATCATTATCATTATTATTTTATTTGGTAAATGGTCAACTTGAGATTCTAAAATCTGAATGAATATTCCAAACATGTCTCTAATATCATAAAACATTGTCTTCAAGTGCATGCTATCAAAACAAAACACTAATTTATCCCAAAAATATTTATCATTTGAAAAAATAAAAATAAACAAAAAAATATCTGTCCCACTCAATATAATGTTCTAGGGTCGGGGCGTTTTTTTAGGATAGGTTGGGTAACCTGAAACTAACATATTTTTTTACGCCTTATGTTGTTGGATTAAGATAATTTTTGTAACCGAGACTCAATAAAAAAATGTTAAGTACTTTGTTGCAATGATTTGTGTATTAAACGTATTTAAACGTAGTGCCGTATGAATTCTGATGTTTAGACATCGTTATTTTATATATTTAACTCGACAGCTATCATTTTATAATACCACAAGATGTATGCACATTTACCGTAATCTCTCGACTGTGTTGAAGACTGATGCTTATTGACGAATTCTTCAAGTGCTCGAGTCCTTACATAATGTTGTTACATAGCGTCTTCTCTCGGGAAGTCACTTGAACGTCGCTAGTGTAAAGACCAGACTCCTCATCTCCCGTCACCCTGTTAATTTCACCAATGTCTTTATTTTATATGCTCTTATATTCATATTATGTATCATGTAATTCCAGATGAAATGTATAATGTACACGTGTTTGGGTTGGAACTAAAACTTAAATATGCCATTTTTTGATTATGCAGGTATGTCATTTTAAATACATGTACTTTCTTAAAATGGTTTAAGAAAACTCCATGGCTAGTGGTAGTGCTAAGACATAGAGCATTCATTTCTCACTCTGACAGCAACACAAATAACGTCATATTTTTCACAATATAATTGTATTTTCATGTAAATCACAGGACATTTCCTCCACTGATGATCGGACCGTCTTGTTAATGAAAGCCTACATGCAACCATTTTTGTATGTTTCCAATTACAGCATGATAATTACACACAAGCACAATTTGTGATCTTTTTGCACTAGTTTATTATAATCATTCAATGATTAAATAACAAATATGAGTCCGATGACAAAATAGGATCATGACAGGTAAGTAGATTTCATGGTAGTTTACAAACATGCAATTTCTACAGAAAATGGAGGGGTTGAAGTGATACAGCAATATATTTAGCATCCACAGCAACACTGATGCCAGAAAAGAACGTGGGCAACCATTTTCCACTGTCTTATATTTGAACATTCAGCCTTTTGATATTGTGCAGCGTCAAGTAAACAAGTAACTAGTAAACGGCTAGACACAATTTTCAACTCAAGTTTACAATTACATAATCACTTACATTCACAAATATATGATATATTGTATAATTAGACACTCCAAAACAAATGCCCCAGGTGTCCTAAATACCTACAAACATTCTAATTGACAATACAATAATCACAACAAACAAATAAGTTTACACAAGTATTCTCTTTACATTATTAAGTATGTTGTTAAGCACCGATTGTCAATGTTTAAGTTGCTAATTATTTCAAATGCTAGTATTTGCACATATGCAACGTTATGTTAAAGGACAAGATCCTTGACTTTACCTTAGACATTTTCATGAATAAAAAATTTGGTCAGTTATTACCAAGCGCCACAAATGTCCAATGGTATTACGATTCATATAAAAAATAACCTCAACAATGTACCGATGAAAAGCCATTCATTTATTATAAACTCTTAGCACTATATCCTTTCATTGACAATATAAAACAACAGAGCAAACAATTTTCTCTTAAAATTCACTGCTTTTATTAAACAACAGTTAAGATGACAGTGAAAGCAAATATGACAAACAGCACATGTCATGGTCTTTGTGAAACTAAGTGATATTGTAGATGGTAATTTGCTAGAAAGAAGTGCTCACAATTACACTACCAGAACATGACATGTAGAACTGAATTAAAATGGCGGAAAAGTTATCAATAAATATAGAAGCAAGAAGTGCTTACAATTACACTACCAGAACATGACATGTAGAACTGAATTTAAATGGCGAAAATGTTATAAATAAATATAGAAGCAAGAAGTGCTTACAATTACACTACAAGAACATGACATGTAAAACTGATTTTAAATGGCGAAAATGTTATAAATAAAAATGTAGAAGCAAGAAGTGCTTACAATTACACTACCAGAACATGACATGAACTGAATTTAAATGGCGAAAATGTTATAAATAAATATAGAAGCAAGAAGTGCTTACAATTACCCTACCAGAACATGACATGTGGAACTGAAGTAAAATGAGAAAAACAGTAATACATAGAGATGGCAGCAAGAAGTGCTTACAATTATACTAGTAGAACATGACATGTAAAATTGAATTAAAATGGGGAAAAAAGTAACACAAAAATGCTTGTTAAGAATACATGTGGGCCTGTCTGTTTATAAATGATGTTTATAACTGGAAGAATCAATGGCCCTTAAAATTAATAAAAGCTCAAATTATCGTCTGAAATCTAATTCTTAGAATACATTTGTATGTCACAAATAGCAGATAAACTACAGTTTGCATCTTAAAGAATTAAGTAGAATTTCACTTAGATGGTTAACAAAGTACTGGTAGTTACAACTGGATTATATTACAGTTTGTTTTTGTATTATATGTAAAATATATTAAAGAAAAAAATTAACGTGGCTGGGTCAGTAACACATGCAATGTAACATTGGCAAATACTAATCCATAAAGTATAGTTCATTATATTAAACTATTGATGTTTGTGTAATGGTTGGGAAAGCGAAGTACAATTTGTAAGATGCATATTGGGAAATATTGAAGGATATTTTAGAAAATTAAATACAAACAAATGAACCTCTAAAGATAATACATGAACATGTATGGTTAAAATAATTGAAAAATGGTCAGAATAACACAAAATCATGACGAAAGCAATTTAGTAAAATAGTATGCAATAAATGTATCATTAAAACTCTGCATACCTTTCAAATGAAAAAAAAACTACAAAACATGTAATCAGACCAGACCCAACTTTTGTTTTAGAAGTTACTTATGAGTTAAGAATGGAAGCCTTTCTGCAAGATTATTCCTTTTTGGCATGATAATGTACTTTGTAATGAATGACATGTTCACGTTAACAACAATAGAATTCTTAAACCTATTTCCTTATATTTCACCTTATGTGATATTCAGACTTTGTAATGTACAAGAGGTAAACAACATGTAACATGGACAGTTGCACAATAAACTAGAGCTGTTTTGAAGTTATGGTAATGCTAATCAGCATGAAAGTTTCAAAGTTACAGAAAAATGTTTTTTCAGAAGATTTAGATATATACTTAAAACAACACATATAGGGACAATAAGCATTATGAGTGACCAAAATAACTTAAAACAGGGAACAATTGCACTGTCTCAATATTTTGAATAATAAGAATTAAGTATATGCGATACCAAACACATCAAAACAATGCAATATATATGAGATGGTAATACTCCTCATTTTAAATTTTCTTTAAACTATACAAACATAATCAGACCGGACAACACAGATTGCAGAGGTATAACATACGGTATTTTACAAGAACAACTCTGATTGCAAGGTTGTCTTGAAATCAGCAACCTGTTTTCCATCACTTTCCAGCCTAATTCGTCTGTGCATTGTAACAGAAAAAGGAATGCAAAAAAAGTTTTTTTAATTTCAGCAAACCCTCAAATGTTGTGTGTTTTTGTTGTTTCTATGTCAACGTCCTATAAAACATCAAGATTTTTAAATCTTCATGAATGTTTCTTGTCAAGACAGATGTATTTCTTAACAACACAATTTGGTCTCAAGTGCTGCAGTATTGCGCAATCACGTTTTCCTCTCTGGACACTTTGTCTGCTGTATGCATGGTTTTCCTGGTGACCGGTAGCCCTCGGGGTCCTCACAGACGTGGACTACAATCCCGGGCTGGTCCTTGGACTGTGGATGGATCTCGTGGGCCTCTCCTGAAATGACAACATTTCTGCTAAACATTTCAAGTTTGACACATGCTCTCATAGCTCTACCATTCTACAGCAAATTTGTATAGCTTCATGAAATACATTTTATAAATTCAACTAATTAGGGCATATAACATATAGAAATACTGGTATATTATCTATTAAAAGATTAATATAAAAAAAGACACATGCCCGCAGTTAGTATTGGACAGCCGATCTGAATTATTCTAACTCCAAATTAGGTCAAAGTGAGGTTAGGTCATATGGGTGGATTGGGAACAGTCATAAGTAACAACTGTGTAAATATCCAAGTGTTCCCAAATAAGGTCAAGGTCAACGTCAAAGTGAGGTTGGGTGATATGGGTGGATTGCGGATGGTCATAAGCAACAACTGTGACAGGACACAAACGACAAAAACTCCAATTACATTCTGGACACCATCTTAAATATTACAAATGTTAAAATATTTTGAAATTCCTACAATTGTTCAAGAATCAATAATAGATTATAATTATGGCTACTGTCTGTTGCCCATATGAGCAAGTGCGTATTAGCTAAATACGCATGGAACGGGACAATTCTGGAAAGATTCTGAGAACTTGCGATATTTGTCAACTTTGGAAGACAACCGGAGGAATTTAATTACATTTTCCACATCTTGAGTTGTTATTTCGTGCTTAATATGTGAGACTCATTAGACGTTTCACGACAATGTAATAACTGAAACTAATTTTCCAGTCTGATTTAATCATCATAAAAGTTTACGAATTGGGTAATGACTGTGCTAGAAATAATTTGTTGCAAAATTAGCGCAGCTTTTTATCTCTAATATTTAGCACTAGGCCAAAAGTTCATGCAACCTGTGAGTTGTGAAAAATGTCTTTGCAACAGTAGATAGAATATGAAAAGAAAGCAACCAAGAAGAAAGGCAGACTGCGTCTAACAACCAATTCAAAGACATAAATAATATGGCACATATCATAGGTCGATAACAGAATAATCTGCATATACTGACAGAAAAAAGTTGTAATCTTTATTTGGCCAATATCTTGGTAATATGTTGCAGTCAAAAATATACTGCAAGGTAAAATAATCATTTTGCACCATGCACTTTTACTGGAGTAAATGTATTTCGTGCAATTAGCATTGTTTTCGATGTACGGCTTCTGAGAAAAACAAACTGTCTTGCATACACAACTCCACTGAACTGCCAACATTACTATTATAGAACTGTATATGTGTATGACCTGGCAATACTAAAACTAGTATGAGGAACAATCAAGTCAACAACATTACAAATTTGTAATAAGATATTATCCTTACGATATGTCTGTCTAGAAATACGAAACATAAAATGAAATATATAAATTAAAAGTCACTGACAAAGTTTGATTTAAGATAAAACATTCCACGGAGAAATATTTCATTTAATATAAAAACATTGATTTGTTATTTGTTAATGTTACAAAATGCTATTAAGTTATAACACAGAAATAAAACTACAAGTAAAAGACATTTGAAAATAAGACCATACTCTTCAAAATCTCATTTTAAGCCAATACTAAGCCCAGCTTTGCATGTAAAGTATCCATTAGCATACCAGATAAGGCAAAAATCAAATAGTGCTACAGAGGGCAAACACAGATGTCGACTCTTTGAGCCTATTATTCTGTTAAAGGTGATCTATAGGATTCTAAATTCTGCTCCCTGACTTTTAGTAGTAGTAATTATCACATGTTCTACCACGCAATCTCTTAAACTCTGAATGTAGCTGACATCCAATGGACCTGTAAAAGCCATTAATAGCATTGTTATAAAATTATGATTAAATTGTGATATTGGATTTCCAGAAGATTTATGGCCTTTATCCTACAATAATTATTAGATGATATTACAATAACGGAATGTATTCTACAAAGCCTTCCTATAAAGGATGTTTTTTTCCACTTTCATATATAAAAAACCATCCTTTGTTGTATCATTAGCAGCAGCAGTACCAGAGCAGCACAATACTATCAAAAGCAACACCATTATCATCTTGATCATCACCAGAATATCACCTTCATTTTCCTCATCATCCTCATTACCATCATCAACATCATCATCATCATCATCACAATAATAAAAATAATAACATCATCATCAACAACAGTATAACAGCATGATTACCAAACCCAACAACAAACCATCACCATGTGATACTGGAAAGAGAATTTACCTGAACACTGATATTTTTCTCTTCAAATGAAGTCCTTGAATCCACTCCAATTTAAAGTAAACAGTGACTCCGCTAATATGTAGGCCAAATCACCGGACTGAACTTTCATGACAGCCATGTATAACTATGTAATGCTACTATTAAACAAGAACAATGTCACTGAAATAAATATGACTGAATGAATTAGTTAAATTATTAGAGCTTGCAATCCAAAACAGAACAGGAAAACCCACGTTTTCGGAAAGTGGTCAGCTGAGAGTTGAAGATACATTGTAGCTGAGACAATGTTGCTGTAGAACTTATTGATAAGAGTACTGGTTATAATGCAATACAGGAAACCCCAGACTTAGAGAAAGTGTTTAACTGAGATGTGATCAACATTTTAACTGAAGTAATTCAGGCTAAATCAACTGATATGTGGTGCGTCATGAGAAAACCGGTCTTAATGCATGTGCGTAAAGTGTCTTCCCGGATCAGCCTGTGCAGTCCGCACAGGCTGATCCAGGACGGCACTTTCTGCCTAAAGTGGATTTATGGTTAGAAGAGACTTCCTTAAAACAGAAAATACCATAAAAGCGGAACGTGCCGTCCCCGATTAGCCTGTGCGGACTGCACAGGCTAATCCGGGACGACACTTTACGCACATGCATTAAGACCAGTTTTCTCACGACGCGCCACATATAATTTATTGCGTTTGCATTAAAAAAACTGTACAAGAAAACCAACAGCATTTAATACAGCGTTGAACTAAGATGTTATATGAATAGCTCGTGACAAACATCATAGCATGCCATTGTCCAAGAAATAGTACTCCATAGCAGAACAAATGACAGAGCAATAAACACTTACCAACCTAAAATGAGATATGTCATGGGAAAACCGGGCTTAATGCATAAAGTGTCATCCCGGATTAGCCTGTGCAGGCCATACAAGCTAATCTGGGACGAAGCTTTCCGCTTTTATGGTATTTTCTGTTTCAAGGAAGTCTCTTCTTAATATAAATCCACTGTAGGCAGAAAGTGTAGTCCCGGATAAGCCTGTGCGGACTGCACAGGCTGATCTGGTATGACACTTTACGCACATACATTAAGCCCAGTTTTCACACGACATGCCTCATATATTACCTTGAACTGTGTTATTATTATGGAAATGTCATTAATATTTCTGCAATATGTGCTGGTATTACTTTATTGCTTTCAGTTGTGGTCCCACTGGACCTTGTTCCATTAAACTGATAGCAATATTGCTGACACAGAAATGCTTTTGAACAATTAAGGATAATACTATTAGCAGACAGAATGGGAGTTAATAAAGCTAAGAAGCAACAACAATTAAAACATGCTATTCTCTTTCATAGTCCATCCAGTCTGAGATTTTATTTTATTTAAGGCACTACAACGTTAAGCGCAAAGACCTGCTAATAACTTCCAGTGAAGTTTAAATATGTAATTTGGCAATACATTAAATAATGCATTATAATACAAAAACATATTCATATTATTGTGTTAAATTACATGCAATTTTTAGATAGCACAGTTTTGATGTTGTTATATTTTTTAATGTTACAAATAAAACCAAAGCTTCTTGTTGTTGTTTTCTTTCTTAGATTATAGTGAAATTTTCAAAGCACAAAATTAATATTGAATAATCAGATGTAATTTTGCTATGAAATCCAAAATGTTTGAGCCAATGAAGTTTATAAACAAACTGTACTTTGAAGATCCTGTTTTCTATCAAATACTTCCCAATCAAACTGCATTCACCATGGCAATTTTACCAGAAAATAGAATAATTTTCAAAACAGATTGTCATGCTTGTAAAGAGTATTTACTGGGCATTATGAATAATACGCAATTTAAATTTTTAGTTAAGAATAAGTTCATTAAAGGAAATAATCGCAAAAATACTGAAATATACCTGTTGAACTAACTTATTTAGATTTTTAGGACATAACAACATGAGAAGTAATTCCTTGTAATCCTGAATTTTTCTATTTGTTATCTTTAACTTATCAACTCATACTTTTGATACATCAAAGTAACTTTCTTTCCTAATAATGTATTGAAACAATATTAGTGGTGCTGACATGTGGAGACATGTATAACAACTAAAAATGATAATGGTGGTCGAAGTTTGGAGCAACACAAAACATGCAAAAACAATTTTTTTTTTAATTCCTTATTCATTTATTGATGCTCTGGTAAAAAAATGCAAAAATAAAAATTTGCTTTGGACTAACTTCAAAACTGAGTACACAAAGTAATTTCAGGTGAATAATTAAGATCATGAAGATTTTTACTCGTCGTTTTCTTTAACAAGCAGATTTCAAGAGATCCTAATTTTCTTCTGCTGATACTCCGACACTACTTTGATTTTCGAAGCCATTCTAGGATCATCTTACTTGTTGGACACTTTATCAATCTCTTTTTCTGTTGCTTCATTATACTGTCTCAGACTTTCTGCTGGCAATTAGTTTTGTTGAGATTTATCAGCACATTTGATGAGTCACTGTGATACCTCCAGACCAGCATTTCTGATGTGATGACAGATTTTACACACAAAACATTGGGGGAACTTAAGATATTTTCTTTGACGGGCTCTTTAAAAGGACCCATTCCTAATCCCAGAAAGCTTTATTTTTCTCGACTTGCGATGTCAAAAAAAAATAAAGTAATTTCCCAATGACTTGGATTTGTATGGATTAAAACCCATTAAAATACAAAGATCAATTAATATGCAACTAGTTTAAATCATCACAGTCATACTACAATATTTCATTAACAAACAAGAGGACCATAATGGCCCAAAGTGCTCACCTGAGAACTGGTACAGATGAAGACCATACTGTTGTGACAGGTTTGAAAATTAAGGTATATGAACAATACGCAAAGGGGGATAGCATCAATTTGATTTAAAACATTGGTTAGTGCAATGGGCTAACTAAAGTATGAGTTGGGTAGTGGACGTGCGGTGTTTTTGTTAATGGTTCTCAAATCATTTTTCTGAATATTCTTACCTGACAATTTTTCATAAAGTCAGTGACAATTCTGGAAAATGCAGAAACAGTAGATTTTGATGTCTTTTTTGCACGCAGACAGTTTTAGAAACTAGTTGCAATGCGATAATTGCGATGGCTGTGCTATAAGATCAAATTTTGCTTTTCTTTGATAATTTTCTGTCCAATGATGATAAATGATGTTAATGCAGGCTCTCAAGACATCAATGTTGCATATACAAATAACTACATGCAAGGCTTGCAACTGTTGGAAATCAAATGTTATCAATCAACTTTTATGGTCAAACGCAAACTGTGTAAGTTTAGTCAACATTGAATAAAAAATGTGTGCAAGCCAATCATTGATAATTTGTTGATGTTTTTTTCCAAATACAAGGGGCAATAACTCCGGTGTTTCTGGCCTGATCATGCTTATATTTGACCTCACCAGTAGTCTTACGTTTATAGACAAACTGTTTACGATTGGTGAAGATTGGATGAAAAATGAAGTATCTATCCTTATAATTACCATATTTGTATATTTTTTTCACAAACAAATGGCAATAAATCTAGTGTTTCTGGCCTGATTTTGCTTATATTCGATTTTACTTTTAATCTTATGGTTATAGACAAACTGTGCAAGATTGGTGAAGATTGGATGAAAAATGAAGTCTCTATCCTGAATAATGTCCATTGTTGCAATTTTTTTCAAAAACAAAGGGCAATAACTCCGGTGTTTCTGGTCTGATGTTGCTTATATTCGATTTCAACTGTAATCTCATGGTAATAGCCAAACTGTGCAAGATTGGTGAAGATTGGATGAAGAATGAAGTCCCTATCCTGAATAATGTCCATTTTAGTATATTTTTTTTAAAAATAAAGGGCAATAACTCTGGTGTTTGAAATACAATAACTCTGGAAATCTGGCCCATTTGTGGCATCTGCTGAGAAATGGTGGTTATACACAAACTGTGAAAGTTTGGTTAAGATTGGATGGAAAATAAAGTCTGTATGTTGGAAAAGGCATTTTTGCACTTTTTTTTGCATGAAAAAGGAGCAATAACTCTAGTGTTACTGGTGTGATCTGACCAAATAACAATCCCTTCCAAGATTTTATGGTCATACACAAACTGTGCAAGTTTGGTTAAGATTGGATACAAAGTGAAGTCTCCAGCGTTAATACGAACCCAATTGTTGACGGCACACAGATGACAGACGACGAATGATGCAGGAGAGGTCCCCTATATTAATAGCTCACCAAGCACTTCGTTCTCATGTGAGCTTAAAATACAACCACGTTTTATTTAATTAATAATTTTTTATTTATCATTGTTTATCGGCCAATAAACAATGATTTGGAGTTCTGATGCATATGAATTAAACCATGAGAGCGTTAGCCGAGTAGACTAAAACCCACACATCAGAACAACAAAGAGTTGTTTATTGGCTGATAAACAACGGTAATGCAAAAATTATTTTGATTCTAACATGATGTGACAAATATTTTTGCACTTATAATGAAAACTACATTTTACTAAGTTCCGCCTAGCTTCCCACTCGAATGTTTGAACGCGCGTCTCCGCTGCTACCAGTGACATCATTCATTGATACAAATTCATTCTGACGTCACTTTCATTGATGAAATCTGAAATAATGACGTCAGTCTCGGAACTATTTTTTTCGCGTTGTTCATTGGATAGTTTAACAACGATAATCTTGTTCTTCGTCTATAGAAAAATCTTAGAGTATCATGTTAGAATAAAATATATGTATTTCCTTCCAAGTTTCACATTGCTCAATGACTACTCAAAACCTTTCAAATCTGACAGTCAACGGTAGTTCCTACCTTTTGGCTGGGGCCAGGGCATTCTGGGTAACTCGGGGACCTCAAAGTCCCCCTGCCCCGGTATGACACGTGTAGGGGACAGCACTTTCGGCTTGTCCTTGTAGTGACAGCTCCCTACCGATGTCATGGCAACCTCAATATTCACCATTCAGAAGCACTGGGCAGTCAGAATGTCACAAAAATCACCAACTTTCACTATGTTTTGCACAATGTTTAGTGCTTTCAATTAACACATGTTATTCACTAAATTTGTCCAAAAAAGTGTGTGTTTTTTAGTCCATTTACAAATTCATAAAATTCTCAAAATAAGTTTTTTTTCCTGAAAGTCATTTTTGTCTGCAGCCATTAAATAGCTACCAATTTCAGATAACTTAATTTCCTTCAGCAGTCGAAAATAGCCCCACAATTTCCAACGTCAATAAACGTGAAGATTTCTGCGATCTCTGATAGAGAGTAATTGAAAGAAAAGTATCAGACCGCCTGACATCAAATATATCTTTCCACCAAAATGCTATCTATTTCAGATCTCCTTGTAAATCTTTCTGAGAAAAAAAAACACCAACAGCAACTAACACACAACTGCCCTTATCATTACAAACTACAAGTCAAGTTGAATTTCTCTGAGTTTACAGACGATTCAGCGTGCAGACAAAATAGAAACTTCTCATTAAACTGTGATAAAACTGCATCCCAATCGGAAAACAAAGCAACATTGGTTCCTATCGGTCACTCAGCTGATTCCAAATAGCCCGCGAAAGGCTGTTTTTTATCGATAAGAATTCAATAATGCCTCACAGTGATCGAACAGCTACAAAATACTCAGAGAATCAGAGAGTAATCTGCTGCTGCCTCATCTGTGGAATTATGGGATTGCCATTGGCTTAGTAGCAAACATGGCAACCACTCAGTGGCATAGCAAACAAACTTTAACCAAAGGGACCAATTATTACATTAAACCGTCAACTTGCACAAATATGGTAACCACTGGTCAGCTTATTAAAAAGATAGGAACCACAGAGGTCAACATATATGACTGGAACCACTGGTCAAAATAAAAATAAGGAACTACTTGTAACATAAAATATATGATGGGACCTGCTTGACAATATATAGGATGGGATTCATTGGTCAACATGTATGCTGGAACCCTCTGGTCAATATGATGGGATTCATTGGTCAACATGTATGATGGAACCCTCTGGTCAATATGATGGGATCCATTGGTCAACATATATGATGGAACCCTCTGGTCAATAGGATGGGATTCATTGGTCAACATGTATGCTGGAACCCCTCTGGTCAATAGGATGGGATTCATTGGTCAACATGTATGCTGGAACCCTCTGGTCAATATGATGGGATTCATTGGTCAACATGTATGATGGAACCCTCTGGTCAATATGATGGGATCCATTGGTCAACATATATGATGGAACCCTCTGGTCAATATGATGGGATCCACTGGTCAACATATATGATGGAACCCTCTGGTCAATATGATGGGATCCACTGGTCAACATATATGATGGAACCCTCTGGTCAATATGATGGGATCCACTGGTCAACATATATGATGGAACCCTCTGGTCAATATGATGGGATCCACTGGTCAACATATATGATGGGATCTACTGGTCAACATATAAAACGATAGGATCAAATTACAATGTTCAACTTATAAGTATTTGGGATCCACTAGTTAACTTGCAAGTTTTTTGGATCCACTGATCAACTTGCAATTGGGTGGGATCTACTGGTCAACTTGTATATATATAGGATCCACTTGTCAAGTGGCATGATGGGATCCACTGGTCAACTTTAATGATGGGATCTGCTGGTCAACTTGTATGTAGATGGGATCCACTTGTCAACTTGTATGTGGATGGGATCCACTTGTCAACTTGTATGATGAGATCTGCTGGTCAACTTGTATGATGGGATAAGCTGGGCAACTTGTAGGATGGGATGCACTGGTGAGCTTGTATGTAGATGGGATCCACCGGTCAACTTGAATGATGGGATACACTGGTCAACTTGTATGATGGGATACATTGGTCAACTTGTATGATGGGATACACTGGTCAACTTGTATGATGGGATACACTGGTCAACTTGAATGATGGGATACACTGGTCAACTTGTAGGATGGGATGCACTGGTGAGCTTGTATGTAGATGGGATCCACTGGTCAACTTGAAATCCACTGGTCAACTTGAATGATGGGATACACTGGTCAACTTGTATGATGGGATACACTGGTCAACTTGTATGATGGGATACACTGGTCAACTTGTATGATGGGATACACTGGTCAACTTGTATGATGGGATACACTGGTCAACTTGTATGATGGGATACACTGGTCAACTTGTATGATGGGATACACTGGTCAACTTGTATGATGGGATACACTGGTCAACTTGTATGATGGTATACACTGGTCAACTTGTATGATGGGATACACTGGTCAACTTGTATGATGGGATACACTGGTCAACTTGTATGATGGGATACACTGGTCAACTTGTATGATGGGATACACTGATCAACTTGTATGATGGGATACACTGGTCAACTTGTATGATGGGATACACTGGTCAACTTGTATGATGGTATACACTGGTCAACTTGTATGATGGGATACACTGGTCAACTTGTATGTAGATGGGATACACTGGTCAACTTGCATGATGGGATACACTGGTCAACTTGTATGATGGGGTACACAGGTCAACTTGTATGATGGGATACACTGGTCAACTTGTATGATGGGATACACTGGTCAACTTGTATGATGGGATACACTGGACAACTTGTATGATGGGATACACTGGTCAACTTGTATGATGGGATACACTGGTCAACTTGTATGATGGGATACACTGGTCAACTTGTATGATGGGATACACTGGTCAACTTGTATGATGGGATACACTGGTCAACTTGTATGATGGGATACACTGGTCAACTTGTATGATGGGATACACTGGTCAACTTGTATGATGGGATACACTGGTCAACTTGCATGATGGGATCTGCTGGTCAGTTTGAATGTAGATGGGATCCACTGGTCAACTTGCATGATGGGATACACTGGTCAACTTGTATGATGGGATACACTGGTCAACTTGCATGATGGGATACACTGGTCAACTTGCATGATGGGATACACTGGTCAACTTGTATGATGGGATACACTGGTCAACTTGTATGATGGGATACACTGGTCAACTTGTATGATGGGATACACTGGTCAACTTGTATGATGGGATACACTGGTCAACTTGTATGATGGGATACACTGGTCAACTTGCATGATGGGATCTGCTGGTCAGTTTGAATGTAGATGGGATCCACTGGTCAACTTGCATGATGGGATACACTGGTCAACTTGTATGATGGGATACACTGGTGAACTTGCATGATGGGATACACTGGTCAACTTGTATGATGGGATACACTGGTCAACTTGTATGATGGGATACACTGGTCAACTTGTATGATGGGATACACTGGTCAACTTGTATGATGGGATCCACTGGTCAACTTGTATGATGGGATACACTGGTCAACTTGTATGATGGGATACACTGGTCAACTTGTATGATGGGATACACTGGTCAACTTGTATGATGGGATACACTGGTCAACTTGCATGATGGGATACACTGGTCAACTTGTATGATGGGATACACTGGTCAACTTGTATGATGGGATACACTGGTCAACTTGTATGATGGGATACACTGGTCAACTTGTATGATGGGATACACTGGTCAACTTATATGTAGATGGGATCCACTGGTCAACTTGTATGATGGGATCCGCTGGACAACTTGTATGATGGGATACACTGGTCAACTTGTATGATGGGATCTGCTGGTCAGTTTGAATGTAGATGGGATCCACTGGTCAACTTGTATGATGGGATACACTGGTCAACTTGTATGATGGGATACACTGGTCAACTTGTATGATGGGATACACTGGTCAACTTGCATGATGGGATACACTGGTCAACTTGCATGATGGGATACACTGGTCAACTTGTATGATGGGATACACTGGTCAACTTGTATGATGGGATACACTGGTCAACTTGTATGATGGGATACACTGGTCAACTTGTATGATGGGATACACTGGTCAACTTGTATGATGGGATACACTGGTCAACTTGCATGATGGGATCTGCTGGTCAGTTTGAATGTAGATGGGATCCACTGGTCAACTTGCATGATGGGATACACTGGTCAACTTGTATGATGGGATACACTGGTGAACTTGCATGATGGGATACACTGGTCAACTTGTATGATGGGATACACTGGTCAACTTGTATGATGGGATACACTGGTCAACTTGTATGATGGGATACACTGGTCAACTTGTATGATGGGATCCACTGGTCAACTTGTATGATGGGATACACTGGTCAACTTGTATGATGGGATACACTGGTCAACTTGTATGATGGGATACACTGGTCAACTTGTATGATGGGATACACTGGTCAACTTGTATGATGGGATACACTGGTCAACTTGCATGATGGGATACACTGGTCAACTTGTATGATGGGATACACTGGTCAACTTGTATGATGGGATACACTGGTCAACTTGTATGATGGGATACACTGGTCAACTTGTATGATGGGATACACTGGTCAACTTATATGTAGATGGGATCCACTGGTCAACTTGTATGATGGGATCCGCTGGACAACTTGTATGATGGGATACACTGGTCAACTTGTATGATGGGATCCACTGGTCAACTTGTATGATGGGATACACTGGTCAACTTGTATGATGGGATACACTGGTCAACTTGTATGATGGGATACACTGGTCAACTTGTATGATGGGATACACTGGTCAACTTGCATGATGGGATACACTGGTCAACTTGTATGATGGGATACACTGGTCAACTTGTATGATGGGATACACTGGTCAACTTGTATGATGGGATACACTGGTCAACTTGTATGATGGGATACACTGGTCAACTTATATGTAGATGGGATCCACTGGTCAACTTGTATGATGGGATCCGCTGGACAACTTGTATGATGGGATACACTGGTCAACTTGTATGATGGGATCTGCTGGTCAGTTTGAATGTAGATGGGATCCACTGGTCAACTTGTATGATGGGATACACTGGTCAACTTGTATGATGGGATACACTGGTCAACTTGTATGATGGGATACACTGGTCAACTTGTATGATGGGATACACTGGTCAACTTGTATGATGGGATACACTGGTCAACTTGCATGATGGGATACACTGGTCAACTTGTATGATGGGATACACTGGTCAACTTGTATGATGGGATCCGCTGGACAACTTGCATGTAGATGGGATCCACTGGTTAACTTGTATGATGGGATCCGCTGGTCAGTTTGAATGTAGATGGAATCCACTGGTCAACTTGTATGATGGGATCCGCTGGACAACTTGCATGTAGATGGGATCCACTGGTTAACTTGTATGATGGGATCCGCTGGACAACTTGTATGTGGATGGGATACACTGGTCAACATGTATGTGGATGGGATCCACTGGTCATTTGCGCAATGACAGGATCCACTGAGGAAATTACTGGTTACCATATATTTATTTCAAAAACTAACATACATTAAACACATCATAGCAGGAAAGGTTTCAAATAGACCAATCTGAGTTTTGTCACAAATAGTTCAAACTCCTCCAGAGCTATTGTTAATGGATTAATTTCCATTCATCAAAAATCACAAACATAATACCACATGCTCTTCAGAAAATCACAAATATTATGCACAT
This sequence comes from Congeria kusceri, assembly GCA_027627225.1. Classification (NCBI taxonomy): domain Eukaryota; kingdom Metazoa; phylum Mollusca; class Bivalvia; order Myida; family Dreissenidae; genus Congeria; species Congeria kusceri. The sequence continues at coordinate 84,835,098 of CM051024.1, forward strand.
GCTCTTTAGTATGAAATCGTTTAACATGTGATATCCAAGTGCAATGAATGGATAATATTGCTAATTTATTTAAATATGATTTACATTTGTGGAACCGTCTATTACGTATCCCAGGAGTTAAACCCATTCCCTACACAGAATTTGTTATGAAAGATCTATGGATTGGTTCTACCACGAAAACAGAGCACCTAACATTTACTTAACATAACACTAACTAAACAAAATAGAAGTGGTGCAAAAGTGCATCAAATACACTCCAAACTGTACTTTTCTATAATAGGATAAGCATCAATAATGAGTAAACAGAGATTTGGATAGAAATCTAAGCTTACTGGAATGGATGAAATCTAAGCTCATTGGAATAGATAATCAGGAAAATTTAGAATCTCTTGAGTAAGGTAAATATACAAATATAGTAGACTTCATTGGTGCAGGAGTGATTTTTCTCTACAAATCAATTACAATGGTATGGTAATGCTGTATTTCACCTTGCATTTGTGTCCAGATAAAAACTGAGAATTAAAGGTAAACAAACGTTGTTTTTTCAGAATTGACAAAACATAGTACTCCTTGCCATATCATACTGTAAAATTTAGTCTAAAATACTTTAGACCCATATTTTACACCAAATGAGGATTTGGGGGTTTTAAGGTCCAAAACTTTGTTTGTTTGTTTGTTTTTTTTTGCCGTTTCTTTCGCCGTTTTTAACAGTATTTCAGTCATATCACAGCAGTCAGTTTACCTACTCACACTTTTCCTGGGCAAGCTTAGCCGATGTAAGCATTTTACCAGTACTAGGTGCTAACACCTATGCCAGTAACTGACAACTGCCCTACTTAAATCAGAGATAGGAGGAGAATGGTCGTATAAATAATTTCATGACCAATCCCCACACCCAATCCCCACACAAGTTATGCGGCCGGGCTGGGGCTCGAACTCACAATCCCTGGATTGACAGTCCAGTGCTCTACCAACTGAGCTAGCCTGACCCATTTTGCATTTGTTATGAACTACCCTACTGCTTTTCTAAGCATCATGTGGACTTTCATTTACTTATCAGCAACATGCTTTAAAGAGGAAGGTTACACCAGCAATAAATGTGATAATCAATACAACATCCAGAAGAAAGACAAACTTTTGACGTAGATTTAAGTTCTCCAGGTATTTTGTAGCTTCTTATCAAAACATTGCGATAATTATAACCTTCACAAAATGTTTACCTTACTCTCAATTATTATCTGGACACAAAAGCAAGGTCAGTTGTAGTACCAGCTTCATTTGAGTTTGTGTGCTAAAAGTACCCTCAAGGTAAATACACAATTAGATGAATAAATGAGGCTTGTCGTGGGAAACCCGGGCTTAATGCATTTGCGTAAAGTGTTGTCCCGAATTAGCCTGTGCAGTCCACACGGGCTAATCCGAGATGACACTTTCTGCTGTTATGTTATTTTCTGTTTCGAGGTAGTCTCTTCTAAACATAAATCCATTGTAGGCGGAAAGTGTTACCCTGGATTAGCCTGTGCAGACTGCACAGGCTACTTCAGGATGACACTTAACACACATGCATTAAGCCCGGGTTTCCCACGACACGCCTCATATAAAGCAATAATTCTGGACCATCAGAATAATGCTTGGCACTCGATGGTTCCTTTATAGTATGGGTAAACTCCACAAATGAAGGCATTTCTGGCTGCCATTCGTGTACATTGTACTTCGCCAATCAGAATAAGATATTCCAGCCTTAAATAGACCTAGTTATTGGAAAATGAGAAACCGATTTATTAATTATGTCTTACTTTAGTACTTAAAGAACCTTAAAGAAACTGACTATTACAGTCAATTTTCAAATGTTTGAGTAGAAAAGAACTAAGTTTCCTTTTAGTAAGTCTGTAAGTTTGTTAAATTATGTAAAGCATAAAACTCTGCAATGTCAAGCGCAAATAACTCTGCAATGTCAAGCGCACATAACTCTACAATGCCATGAGCTAATAGCTCTCTAATGCCAAGAGCAAATAACTCTGCAATGCCATGAGCAAATAACTCTGCAATGCCATGAGCAAATAGCTCTGCAATGCCATGAGCAAATAACTCTGCAATGCCATGAGCAAATAACTCTGCAATGCCATGAGCAAATAGCTCTGCAATGCCATGAGCAAATAACTCTGTAATGCCATGAGCAAATAGCTCTGCAATGCCAACAGCAAATAACTCTGCAATGCCAAGAGCATATAACTCTGCAATGCCAAGAGCAAATAACTCTGCAATGCCATGAGCAAATAGCTCTGCAATGCCAAGAGTAAATAACTCTGCAATGCCAAGAGCAAATAATTCTGTAATGTCAAGAGGAAATAACTCTGCAATAACTTACTTGTCATGCACAGGGATCCTGTTTTCTTAGTTTGTGCCAGTCTTTTGGTTTTGAAAGACTGATGTAATTTTGTTTTGTTTTGCCATCTTGACTTTTGGGGTTTAAGAAAGACCAATTTAAATCAATTTTGCTTCCATAAACAATCAACACTCCTCTCTCTGAACCAATTTCACAGGACCTCCATCCATTTTGCAGCATCAATAAAGCAGCCTGGGAAGATGGCAAATGGCACAGAAAGGCTGTCAATGAATGTCTTGGCCATTGATTAATTCAATCAAAATCAATGTTTGGAGATAAGAAACAAGTTGCTGCTTTCAAGGATCACCTCTTATCCATGCAGCCTATTCTGCCTCTCTGGTGCTCGTCAATATAGGACAATACACAACATACAAAAAGAAGAGAAATTGTACCAAGGATCTGACGGTTTAAAAAATAGAACTAGGTCTTGTATTGATGTTACAAATAATATTGGAGCTCAAAGTTTGTGGAAAAACATGTAGCATCAATCAATCTATGTGCACAGTGACAATGAGTCAAAGGTAGATTTCAACCTCCGCGCAGAGATTTAACTGTGTCCCAGCATAGCTGGTTTAAATCCCTGCCCGCACGAAGTTCCACGTGACCATAGGCAAACACTTGGCGCGAAATAAACTCGTGGACAAGCCCATGATAAAAAACGTGGACAACGTAAAATCCTTGCGTTGTTATGTTTACTTATTTATTTATTGATTTTTTGTTTTTCATTTTAACTCTTAATACATATACCTGGACCAATAATACAACATGTCTGCATCAATGTTATAAAAAAATAATGAAAAAATGTTTTGGTACAAAATAAATCTTAAATCTCCTCATAATCTTCTGCCCTGAAAACTTCCAAATCTGTAAGTTTTTATCTCATGGTTGCAGTGGTAACTGAGAAGAGTACCAATGGGGAAGTAACCACTGCAAGGAGTTTGGGTAGATTTTTAACTGTATGATTGAATGACAGATGACTGTCTCTGTTATTATTATGACTACTCAGGTCAATCTCTGACAAGCACCTTTGACAGCATAAACTAGTCACGTTTTAACAGACCATCTCTGAAAAACAATGGAGGCGTGTCGTGGAAAAACCGGGCTTAATGCATGTGTGTAAAGTGTCGTCCTGGATTAGCCTGTGCGGCACTTTTATGGTAATTTATGTTTCAAGGAAGTCTCTTCTAAACATAAATCCACTGTAGGCGGAAAGTGTCGTCCAGGATTAACCTGTTCGGACTGCACAGGCTAATCTGGGACAACACTTTACGCACATGCATTAAGCCCGGTTTTCCCTTGACACACCTCAATGTAATTCTCAAAGGCCAAATGCTTTGTCAATAAAATCTTGTAGCTCTAATGTCTAATATTAGTTGTTTGAAAGTTACAATACATGATGGCCTATTAACTGCAAAATAAACTAATTATAATGTTAATTTCGAGTAAATGTTAATTCTAGTTTAAATTGGTTACAATAACTTGAAACTATTTATGATGACATGTATCAACAAAATGTACCATGATATGGTAACCCTATATATGATTTGAAGAGTGGCATATATTAATTTTGTGAAAATAGCTTCAAACTACAGCCCTACAAACTGATACAAGTAGCACATGTATCTTGTAAAACCAGTTAGCAACAGTTTCACTAAATAAAAATGTTTACCTTTGAATAGGAATTGTCAAATTTACATTTGCAATGCCGTCCCATGCAAATATTATATGCATAAAACCAATGGCAATATGCAAGTATTGATTTTATAAAATTGCTAACCTAACTCACAATTGGCCAAATTTACTTTGCAATACCTTCCCAGGCAAGTATATACAAATAACAATATGCAATTATTTATTTTATAATGTTGCAACTTGCTCCCAATGAACTGAAAGAAACTGGTACCAGGACTCATTTAAAATGTCAACACATCTTGTGGAAAGTGGGGCATCTATGTAAATAAACAATTTCCAAGAAACCAAAGACCAAAGACCTGATCCTCCATTAGCATATAAATGAAAGAGAAAAGCATCAAAGCATATTCATTTCAAACGGACCATGTCTAACAAGAACAAAGTCTGTTATCCAATCTTATTTAACATACAAATACCCGTGTCAAATGCAGTCACACTCAAGGAAAATTGATAGTAAAGCACTCAAGTGAACTGATTGACTCTGACATTATTTGTAACTGATAGATAATTAAAGTAATGCTCGTAATATTATGTGTATAAACACTCATGGTGTATACCGGTACAGACAGAATAAAATACAAACTTGTTTAACCTTTACTGAAAATTCCTATGAGACCTATCGGTGAACCTGACTTTGTGCATGGCTTACTGAATCTGCCTAACGATGGAAAGTGGGGCTAGGGCCCTGAAAGGATGGGGTATGTAAATACTGTTTCCATGTATACGGCCTAATCACACTGTCACGATATTGGCTATGATTGCTCATGACTGATCGTGGACGTGTTTCAACATTCACACAGATGGCATCACGTATGTGTTCACGGTTTGCCAGTGACATATTGCCTGTACAGGACAAAACGCACAACACAACACAAAACATAAAAGTGATTAAAACTGTGGTCACTGCCTTTGAACGGTCAATGCAAAGCATTGGTAGTATTGGTTCAGTGTTTTTTTTTTACCTTTGAGGGAAAGGTGGCGGGGCCCTTCAGATGGGGAATTTTACAGCAAAAGGGGATTTTTTTTAGAAAAGCATTATTTATATATATACATGTTTATATTCTACTTTGTTATAAAACATTAATTAATCAATTGTTTTGCTGTAACCAATGATAACTCAGATTTTGCTTTAACTTGGTTTGATGCAAAATTGCTGGAATATTTTACGAAAATTCCTCTGTCTTAGTCAATTTTTGTCAGATTTTGTTCATTTTTGTTTAAAAATAAAGCTTACATTCTGAGGGAAATTTTGAGGTAAAAATAAGGAAAAATATATACCTTTTAAGCTAGGGAATGGGTCCGAATATCACCCACAAATTGGCCATAAAAAAACACTGTGGTTTCATTATTAGTTTAAACCTATTTATTTAAGCTTGATTGTGTTGAAAGCCAGAGGGTTATTAAAACACTTTCTCGTCTTATGATTAATCGTTGAATAGTTTCTTATTTATGTCACAACTTTGAATAATATTAACCAGATCAATAAATATGTCAAAGCATGTTTTTACCACAGAAATGTAAGGTGCTTTCTTCCTGAAAATGTCATACTAACAATTATGTGTTAAGTGTATGATGGCAATTTTATCAGGTATAACTGCGTCATTACTATGAACAGCCGTATAATTGACACAGTAATTTTATTGGCTAGAAAAATAATGCTGATTAGCTGTTTAACTTTGCTTGCTGTATTTTAGCCAGTGACAACACTGTCCATTCTTTAAATGTATCATTCTGAAAGTTACATTATTTTAGATTTCTGAATTGATGCCCTTCCATATTCTGTTACCTATAAATCAGAACATAGAAAATAAATGAGGCGCGTCGTGGGAAAACCGAGCTTAATGCATGTGCGTAAAGCGTCGTCCTGGATTAGCCTGTGCAGTCCGCACAGGCTAATCCGGGATGGCACTTTCCACCTACAGTGGATTTTTGTTTAGAAGAGACTTCCTTGAAACAGAAAATACCATAAAAGCGGAAAGTGCCGTCCCGGATTAGCCTGTGCAGACTGCACAGGCTAATCTGAGACGACACTTTACGCACATGCATTAAGACCGGTTTTCCCACGACGCGTCTCAAAAGTTTGTTTGATCTCCAGATAATGATTCAAACCATTGCGTTGTTATTCATCATTTGCATTTAGTCATTGTACAATCATGTCAATGGTATAAGTCACTAGGTGAAATACTGTTGTCATTCTGGGCCCTCATTTCATCAAAGGACCAGAGTATGTTAATAAGGGGTTATCCGTTGATGATGTCTCTGGAGTTTCATTATACTAATGCTATTGGTAACTATGTGTTCATCAAGCAGACTGGTAAGTATATAAAACTTGTTGGACCAAAAGGTTGCCAATTTACCAATTACTATTAACATTCTGTATTCATAGAACATCAATAGTAAACATAAACACACATCAATAGTAGACAAAAACAGGTGTAACTGATGACATTATTAATTTGACATTATTAATTTGACATTATTAATTTCCAACAAATTAATCTTCTTAGGCCTAATAAGCCAAATACGGAGATTCATCGAAAACTAATCTCCAAGCCTGCGTCCCTTGTGTATGAATGTAATTGATTGGTTTATGGAAACAAATGCAGAAAATACCGATGAGTATGGAGATCTTAGACTGACAAACCGTCTCATTTGTTCATTTTCTATCAACGTCAGGATAATAATCTAGGGTGGGTTTTTTTGTACTCTTAAAAGAAGATCACTGAAACCATTTACTGCTGCAAAAATGCAGCTCATTAATGAGTTAACAAAAAGATCTTCAAAAAGTCCCTTCAGGTTATATGGAAGTCAAACAATTTTGTGAAATAAATAATAAAATCTATGTACATCTTCATGGAACGAGAGCTGTCAGAGGACAGCGCGCTCGACTATTCGAAGTATTTCAGTTGGTACATATTTTGGATCGTGAAAGGGGCATAAATTTGTTAAAATACAATATTTTTAAGTGAAGCCTTGTATAGTTTATAAATTTTTGGAACAAAAACTTTAACCACAAAGTCTGTGTAAAAATTGGGCTAACTCTGTCAAAATACAAAACTTTTGAATATCAACTTTAACCAGAAATTCTAAGTTAAAAGGGGGCATAACTCTGTCAAATACCAAACAGAGTTATGGGGAATGTTGCCCTTGATGCTGGAGTTGATGATCAAGGTTAGTTCCAAGTTTTAAGTGAATAGCTCATGTAGTTTTGAAGTAACAAAACTTTTGAACATAAACTTTAACCAGAAAATCTAAGTGAAAAAGGGGCATAACTCTGTCAAAATACAAAGCATAGTTATGGGTAATGTTGCCCCTGATACTAGAGTTGATGACAAAGGTTAGTGCCATGTTTCAAGTGAATAACTTATGTAGTTTTGAAGTTACCAAACTTTTGAATATACACTTTAAACAGAAAATCTAAGTGAAAAGGGGGCATAACTCTGTCAAAATACCAAACATAGTTATGGGTAATGTTGCCCCTGGTACCAGAGTTGATGATAAAGGTAAGTTCCAAGTTTCAAGTGAATAACTTATGTACTTTTGAAGTTACAAAACTTTTGAATATAAAGTTTAAACAGCAAATCTATGTGAAAAAGGGACATAACTATATCAAAATACAAAATAAGAGTTAAGGGGAATTTTCACCCTGATACTGGGGTTGATGACAAAGGTATATTCCAAGTTTCAAATGAATAGCTTTTGTAGTATTGAAGTTACAAAACTTTTGAATATTAACTGTAACCAGAAAATCTATGTGAAAAATGGGGCATAACTCTGTCAAATACAAATCAGAGTTATGGGGAATGTTGCCCTTGATACTGGAGTTGATGACAAAGGTTAGTTCCAAGTTTCAAGTGAATAACTTATGTAGTTATGAAGTTACAAAACTTTTGAATATAAACTTTAACCAGAAATTCTAAGTGAAAATGGGGCATATATCTGTCAAAATACAAAATACAAAACGGAGTTATGGGGAATGTTGCCCCTGACACTGGAGTTGATGACAACGCTTAGTTCCAAGTTTCAAGTGAATAACTTATGTAGTATTGAAGTTACAAAACTTTTGAATATTAACTTTAACCAGAAAATCTATGTGAAAAAGGGGCATAACTCTGTCAAAATACAAAACAGAGTTATACGGAATGTTGCCCATGATACTGGATGTGATGACACAGGATAGTTAGGCGTAAAAAAAAAATATGTTTGTTTCAGGTGACCCGACCTCCCCTAAAAAAATGCCCCAACCCTAGAACATTTTATTGGGTTTGTCAGATAGATTTTTGTTTTATTTACCTTTTTCAATAATTAAATGTGTTTTGGATAAATAAGTGTTTTGTTTTGATAGTATCCACTAATCAACAATGTTTACGGACATTCCTGATATGTTTTGAATATTTATTCAGTTTTAGAATCTTCAAGTTGACCATTTAGGCCACAACAAATTGATCAGATATTCGTCGGATTTGCCGCACCTTAAAATTGTAAATCGAAAAAAAAATATTTTTCTTTTTTTTCTGCACCCGCACCTACAATTTTGCCCCGCACCCGATTTTTTTTATGAAGTTTTCATCAACGAGTCTCATTTTACGTCAAACGCGGACTTCATGGTGTCCCAAAATCATAACAAGCAATTTGTACTGATATAGATGTGAATAAGGCACTTTGCGGAGACTGGTTTATGTGCAGACCACATAATTTATGACCCAAACCGTTACCCACCATTAGCCAGTCTGGCACAGCTGTCATGTGTATTTCGACTCAGCAATTTCTTATCTTTTTTTTTTTTTATCAAACTTGTGAAAACACAACCAGCTGTTTGTCAGCATTCATTGCCTAATTAAAGATGATTGCTAGCAAGCTCTTGTAATATCAGCAGAAACAACAGTTAATTAAAGGATTATCTTGTTGATAAAGGATGTGTGAAATTGGATTTCTGGAATATGTCAAAAGGATTGATTATCCGGTATGTTTACATTTCGGACAGTTTTGACCAGCCGTCCTTGATTTCTTACTTCTAATATCCACACAATTAAGTTGTTTTTGACATGTCCATTTTATAAATTCAACGTATCTGTTTGGTGTATATTTTGTTCAGCTTTTATATATTAAAGCGCATTTAACAGGGCAAGCCAAGTCATTATGTTACATGTTTTCATTAAATGACGTCACTATACAAAGTGCGCAAGATTACCGGACACCTGAATTTTTTTTAAATGAGGTGAGTCATGTTTGTTTTTATTTCGATTCGGATAGTTATTTGTTGAATATTTCCCATTTCTTTGTGCTTCTAGACACAGGACATGCTGATTTTCATGTTCAGTACAAATATTAATTACTTTACTTATTCGATCCGATGTTTATCAAGCAAATGGTCCTTAACTGCGCAAGATTACCGGACAGCATCGTAAACATTCTCTGACATGGAAACACGCAATGATGTTGCGAGTCGATACCAAAATTGGCTCAATAAAAATAAGAGCCAGTGTGAGGCCTGGTTAACGGTTTTTAAAAAAATGGTGGCGTCCAGTTGTTTCGTCGTGTCGTTTAAAGATACAGAACTTATACTAGTAATTCATAAATTGTGTTGTGTTTATTGTATGACATTTCATATTCATGTTATTAAACTGTTGGTAGTGAATGACTTGGTGTATTAAATATCTATTTTGATAACGACAATTACCTTGTCTACTTTCTAATAGTTTACTGTTAAGATATGGCTATTTAGTATTGTCTGCCGGGTGTTAATTTAATAGCAGAATCACTATTGAAGACTCGTTGCACAAAACCCGTTGCAGGACATGGTCGAAGAAGAAATGGAGAAATTAGTTGCTTAGTTTATTACATATATATTGATTTTGACAACAATTTATGGACCAGAGCAGATGCAGAGAAAATTATTGACAAGATATCAAGTTATGATGGCGTTTGGCAGAAATTTTCAATCACTATGGGCAAGATAGGATTTATTTTTTTTTGCGCTTTTCGCTCGCCTCCGATTTTATCGAAAATGGACAAAAAATGTTTTTATTTTTATTTCGCTCGCTCGCTCCAATTTTTTTTGGACAAAATCCGTAGAACAACTGATCAATTTGTTGTGGCCTTACCAAGTAAAAAAAATTTATTTTCTTTACGCCTTACAAGTTTCAAGTGAATAACTTATGTAGTTTTGAAGTTACAAAACTGTTGAATATAAACTTTAACCAGAAAATCTAAGTGAAAAAGGGGAATAACTCTGTCAAAATACAAAACAGAGTTATTGGGAATGTTGCCCCTGACACTGGAGTTGAGGACAAAGGTATATTCCAAGTTTCAAGTGAATAACTTATGTAGTTTTGAAGTTACAAGACTTTTGAATAAAAACTTTAACCAAATTTATACGTGGACGCGTACGCCGATGCCGGGGATAGTAGGAAAGCTCATCTATTCTTCGAATAGTCGAGCTAAAAATGTGCACTCGGTTTCACAATCTTCTAGCATCCAAAATGTCGACGAAAAATTGGCTTCCTATTCCACTATGCATGATCTTATATGATTAGAAATGAGCTATACTAAGTAATTTGCCTTAAATAAAAATAACTTATATAATACACAATGAGATATTTGATAAAAACAACTAAACAAAAAAGTTAAAAAAATTAAAACCCAAGTGGGCATCGAACTCACAACTAAGGAGTCATACGAAGAAATGACAGTAGACAGAGCTCTAACCAACTGCGCTATTCTGCTGGTATTAAATTTATCAATCATGTGTAAATTATGGTTCAACAGAAATTGAGAATACTCACAATTCTGATATCAAATTGTAAACAGGAAAAGGGCCAATAAACACGACCCTAGTTATAAATTGGTTTTTTATCTCAGAATGCGCACATTATTTTCCTACCATATATACCCTTTTTAACCTTTATTAAATGCCAGTATAAATATCTCTATTTTTTAAAGAAATTGCCTCCTTTTTGAGGCCCTTTTTCGATGACATAGCCCATTAAACACATTATAAAACAAGAGGGCCAAATGGCCCTGGGTCGGTCACCTGAGTTTCATTAGTCAAACAATTTTCCATGTGTTAGATTTGTATACGGATATGGATATACTGATTCCGACTGATGGAAATGCGGCCTTAATCATCATGGTTTGAAAACCTAAGTGACAACAGACATTCAAATTTTTGACAGTACATATTGAAATTGAGGCTTTTTCTTCAATTTGACCTAGTGACCTAGGTTTTGACCCAACATGACCCAGATTCGAACTCGGCCAAGATACCATTAGGACAAATGTTTCAGACCAAGTTTCATGACGATTGGGCAAATAATGTAACTTAGAGAGTGTTAACAATCTTTTTCTTCAATTTGACCTAGTGACCTAGTTTTTGACCCCACATGACCCAGATTCAAACTCGGCCAAGACACCATTAAGACAAATTTCTGACCAAGTTTCATGAAGATTGAGCAAAAAAAGTGACTTCTAGTGTTAACAAGCTTTTTCTTCAATTTGACCTAGTGACCTAGTTTTTGACCCCACATGACCCAGATTCGAACTCGGCCCAGATATCATTGGGACAAACGTTCTGACCAAGTTTCATGAAGATTGGGTAAATAATGTAACTTCGAGAGTGTTAATCGTTTTCTTCAATTTGACCTAGTGACCTAGTTTTTGACCGCACATGACCAGATTCAAACTCGGCAGAGACACCATTAAGACAAATGTTCTGACCAAGTTTCATGAAGATTGCGCAAAAATGTGACTTCTAGAGTGTTAACAAGCTTTTTCTTCAATTTGACCTAGTGACATAGTTTTTGACCCCACATGACCCAGATTTCCCAATATTTCCGGAAAAAGGCCGGTGACCCCTATTTTTTAACACTGATTTAGTTTCAGTATACAATGGACACATGAATAGGAATTTTTTAACAAATATGTCGTTTGGAACAAAAGATATTCGTCTGTTTGATTATTTAGTGATGTTTCAAAGGAATATTAAATGCATAATTAATCCCATAGTGTCCATTAAAAGTCATTTGTTTAAATGGTAACTATAGATAAAGCGCGTTTATCATTAAACTCCACTTGTATATTGCCAAACGAAACATTAAAAACAGATGCATTTAAAAATCTCCGTCCTTGTTTGAATATGAACGCTTTATATAATTGAACATTGCTAGTCACACAAACTGAAAAAAAGGCTTCGACAGGTACCGTATTTAAACCCAAATATTTTGGGAACAAGGCCAGTGACTCCTATTTTTTAAGACTGTTTTAGTTTTTGGGAACATTGACACATGTTTGTGCACATTTTTAAGAAAAACTGTCTGAAAAAAAAATGGAAAAAATTGTTGCTAACGTCTTTAATGGCAATTATTCTTTATTTGCATGCTTCTCAAAAAATAAAGTAACAATACCTATCCTTCATATAACAACATATCCTTCAATTTCAATGCATCTACTGATTTCTGTTTATTATTCAGTACAAAAGAATACACAAATTATCCTTCCTGAACTTTTGATTTCTATAGATTACTACTGTAAAAAAAAAACCATAAATTTTTGATTTCTATACATTACTACTGTCTACAGTACAATACTACAGTACAAAAATATCATTCCTGAATCCTCTTTTTATCTAGGAAAAAGAACTGGGTTTTAACAAGACAAGACAAGACAAGAATATTTATTTAGACGTGTATAATGTACATTGTCTTAACACCAAACATGCATATTTTAATACAATAAGGTCAAGTAACAACATGTAAAGACATTAAGCATGGAAACGGTTAATTTTATACACATATTCTATTATAGCTTTATACATTCTATAGCATGTAAAGACATTAAGCATGGAAACGGTTAATTTTATACACATTATTCTATTATAGCTTTATACATTCTATAGCATCTGGTATGATATAATCCTAATTATATTATAATAATCCTAATATAATCCTATATTATTTAAGATATGTGCACGGATGCCTAAAGCATCCTTGACATATTTAGAAAGTTTAATTAATTCCATTCTATTATTTGATTTTAGAAGTAAGTGGTATTTAAAAACCGATGGCCTATTATAGTAGTATTTATTAATGTACTTCTTTCTAATATTTCCAAAACAAGGACAAATAGAGATGAAATGGTATTCATCTTCGATGTCTGTTTGGTTGCAACATATGCAGTAACGTTCTTCCCGTGGAAGACTTTGGCCTCTGTACCTTCCTGTTTGTATTCTTAAAGGTAAAACTGATAACCTAAGTTTGCTAATAAAATATCTACATGTTTTAGGAAGTTTATCTAAATAATTCTCGTATCCAAACGATTGTTTAAATATACAATACATGTCAAGAACTGGACTATTCTGGGCGGATGTTTGCCACTCTTGCTTATAATTGTCAAGTAGCCTACATTTAAATTCGTTTATAAAACTTTGAGCATTTATTGCATTACCAGCAAAAAATATATGCGAAAGGCCATGCGAATCTAATATATGTTTAACACTAGAAATCCAATTATTTTTTCCATTGCTGCAATCGTGTAATGCTTGCGTATACACAGATTTTAAAATAATATTTTCACTAGACTTTACTTTTAACCACTATTTAATCATTTTCACATAACGATTTATGTACATTGGATATCTTCCCAGTTCCCCATAAATCGACGCATTACATGTATTTTGTTTGACATTTAATATTCTTTTACAAAATTTCAAATGAACCCTTTCTATTTCATTACATTTACTAAACCCCCAAACCTCACCTGCATAATTCAAAATAGAACCAACAAAGGCATCGAAAAGTTGGCAAAGAATTTTGGGTTTAATATCAAGTTCTTTGATTTTACAATTCAATAAATTCATGGCTTTAAGAACCTTACCAACTAGATATTCTTGGTTAAGATTGAAATTCCCATTATAATTGAAAACAGTCCCTAGGTAATTAAAACTATCAACAACTTCAATAGATTGTCCGTTAAAGGTCCAATTTTCATTTGCACGAGGTCTACCGCGTTTACGGAATATCATAATCTTTGTTTTATCAATGTTGACTTTCAATCCCCATGAATTACAATAGTTAAAGAGAAGATCTAAATGATTCTGGACCTCCTGAGGTGACTTACCTACAATAGCCATATCATCAGCAAATAGTAATAAAATAAGTGCAATATCATCAAAGTCCAATCCAGACAACGAGCTATCTTGCAAATACAATTCCAAATCTTCAATAAACAAGGAAAATAATAACGGAGACATTACCTCCCCCTGTCTTAAACCAACAGCATAATTAAAATACTCCGTGTATGTAGAACAGTGCTTAACACACGATTTAACATTCTCATACATGGCCTTAATAATTCTAAGTAATTTACCTTCAATTCCACATTTAAATATTTTCAACCACAAACCATTTCTATAAATAGTATCAAAGCATTTCATCATATCCACATATATAATATACAGTCTTTTATTCTCATTTAAGTATTGTTGAACTAATGACATAAGTATACAAATAGCGTCCACTGTAGAGCGACCTTTTCGGAATCCGAATTGCGCGTCCGAAATAATATTATTATCATTGCAAAATGTTTCGATACGTTTATTAACTACAGTAGTAAATAATTTACTCAAACAACTTAAAAGTGTTATCCCTCTATAATTATTTACATCAGATAGACTTCCTTTTTTGTGTAATGGAATAATAATGCCCTCTGTACATTGCTCGGGGTAATAGCCAGAGCTAAGAATACAATTAAACAAATCGGTGATGTGTAACCCAATAATATCGATGCATTCAATAATATATTCATTCAGAATACAATCGCTCCCATAAGCTTTATTTCGCTTCAACGATTTAAAAGCTATTTTTACCTCGTCGAGAGTGAAAGGCTGATCTAATTCTGGAAATCGGACATTTTCTGCATCAAAATTTTGCGAGCCACAGAATGTTTCCGCTTCGTCATTTTTACAATCAATAACTCCACTACTTATATTAGAGAAATAATCGCGAAAATCTGACAATGAAATAGTGTTATGTTTATTACTTTTGTGCGATTTGAAGTAATTCCAAAAATGTTTAGGCTTTTGTTTTCTCAAATTTTCTATCTCGTTCATTTTTTTACTCAAATGTTGTCTCTTTCTCCTATTTATAAACGATTTATATTCTTTTTTACATGTAAGTAATTGAACGCGATTGACATCAGTTTTATCACAATTAAACAAACGTAGCATGTGTAAATAACGAGACCGCATAGCAGCGCATTCGCTATCAAACCACTCTACAGTGTTCGCTGGACAGCAATCATCAAATTGCGGTGCATTTGATATACAGCGTGTGTTCGTGAACAAAGGGTCAGCAATTGAACGCAGAGTATTTGTAAAATCATGCAACGTGTTATTTACAGAATCTCTATTTGAACAATCAATATTGCTTAAAATGTTATTAAACTCCGGCAATTTCGAGATAATACCTGAGCGAAATTTATCACGTAATGAGTCCGACCATGGGAAATTACGCTCATGGCATAACAAATAATCGATCGTAGATAAGCCGTTATGTGAATAAAACGTGTGTTTATTAGTATCACCTAATCTACCGTTAGCAATGCGATAACCTGTGGACTTACATAGGTCTAATAATTTTACACCATGAGCATTATGGCTGTTGTCGACTGAGGCCCTGACAATAAAATCAAGTTTATGTCCTACTCTGCTATTAAAATCACCGAAAATTAGTACTTTGCCTAAATTGTCATAATGGGATATATCATGTTCAAGCATTTCGAAAAAATCTACATTAACAATGTTATAGCAAGGTGAATCTTCACACCAAATATAGGATCCACATAAGTAAATATCCTCTTTCATGCAAAAATAGTTATGATCAAGTTTGATCCAAATGATTGAGTCGTGATGATTTCTAATTATGCTTATACCATCCTTCAGACATTCTCTATAGTATAGTACTAATCCACCACTGCATCTACGAGACTTTTTATTTTGAAACTTTCTAAAAAAGTTGTGTGAAACATATCCGTTAATCGAAATATCACTAGACGATTTTGTCCAAGACTCGAATAAAAAACAAATGTCGTAACGAGTCAAACTTTCTAAGAACAATGGGTTTTCTTTCTTACTATTTACAAGTCCGTTGACATGTAGATCAATTTCAAAACAAAAATATACGAGTTGAGGATAAGTAAGAACTGCCAGTAATGGCAAGCTGCTGCTTTGTAAGTAAACAATAACAACAATGCTGCATCGCTGTATGCGAGTACCACAGTAAAGCAACTGGCCAGTAAATACCAAATACCCCAGAAGAGTTTGCTGCATCGCTGTATGCGAGTACCACAGTAAAGCAACTGGCCAGTAAATACCAAATACCCCAGAAGAGTTTGCTGCATCGCTGTATGCGAGTACCACAGTAAAGCAACTGGCCAGTAAATACCAAATACCCCAGAAGGGTTTGCTGCATCCATGCGAGTACCACAGTAAAGCAACTGGCCAGTAAATACCAAATACCCCAGAAGACTTTCCCTAAAGGTGAGAAGTTTCAATTAGTGTTGACAGTTCAACTTGTTATGACAGTATGGAGACTCAGGGGAAAGTTATTCCTATCTTGTAAGGAGCCGTGCAATATTAGGTATCGGGTTCAGAACAGGTTTCACAGTGCGACATAAATCAGCAGAAATGCCAATAATAAGCTCCCGTGTTTCCAAATCCTGCCTCAGAACATTAGCCCACTAATTGAGCTGACAAATTCACTGTTAATGCCTGGGAGGAGTGATAGATGGCCGTAACATTTGCACAGAAACGTGCACAGACAATAACACAACAGCATGTTGTTTTGTTTAAACATACAAATAAGAAAGTATAAAAGGTAGTGCAAAGTGGAAATAATGTTTACCATGTCATATTGAAATTAAAATGTTACAAAAGACGAATGACTATGATGGGCTACAGTTTTTTTGTTTTTTTTTAATTCAAACTGCCATCATTTGTTCGTTTATATTGATACAACCATGAAAACAAGCAAAAGCCATCAATATACATGTAGGACAGCAGTTGTGACTCAAATTACGAAACAAACAGCTACAAATACTGTCAACCTAATGAAAAAAATTCAACTGCACTATAGCCACCATAAACCTGGTGAAAACAATCCTAACAAGATTATGCGCCATCCCGTCCCACACGAACTTGCTGATGTATGTAACTCCCACACACACAGGCTAATCCCGGCTCTTTCCAAAACAAGAAGCTTTCATTTTCTCATCAAATGCCAGGACGTCCAATACTACGCAGAAAAACTTTTAACAAAACTTACGTAATCCAACAACCAATACTCCTCAGCACTCCTATTCGACCACTTACACCCCCCAATTTTCGCGTGATTTATTACAACTGAAGACAAACAAATAGTTCAAAACTTTCTATTCGTTTGTGCAGCGTATAAAATGAAGGGTATTAAAAGATAAAACTCCTCAATGCATTGGCATCTGCCGACCTTTTAATTCCATGTTACCACCTTCCTTCTGAGATTTGAAAAGACAGATATGGAAAGTTAATCATGATTTGTTTCAACGCTTTGCCAACAGTACAATTTGGATGACATAGTACAATACAAAGGTTGGACATAAACCTTTCTTAAAGACTCAAATTTTAGGAAAAATGAAGTCATAAATATCTAGGACCCAGTGATTAAACTGTCAGTGTTGCTGAAGTGTATATTAAAGATAAACGAAGTTGCCTTACAATGTTATGCAAATTATGCAATACAAAATATACATAATATGTACAGCAGAACTAAATGTTATCTCAAAATTGCCGGAAGTTCACAAATGACTTTGAGATATACGAAGTTCGACATAATTATCCGAATATAGACTTTTTAGAAATATTTAGTCAAGTTCAATAAATAGTTATATAAAACAGCAATCCTCGTACATTTAATAAACTGACAATCAGTAATCAATTATTCAATGAAAGGTACCACAGACTGGTTACTGCGTTAAGATGTTGCAATGCGTGACAAACTTTGGTAGTGGTTTGGTACGTCTTGCCACAGGCATCAACACTTTGAGATAGATATTATTTGTTACATGGCTTCCTACTAACCCCGTACTATGTGATACAGGATCAGTAAATTAATATTGGGCGAGAGCATAGCTCGCTGCTCGAGCCAAATATAAATTTACTACCCTGTATCACATGGTGCGAGGTCAGTAAGAAGCCATGAAACGAATTTATCTTACCAAGTACCATTATTTTTACCATCATTAACGAAGTAAACTTATAAACTAAACTTAGCTATACTGTATTTAATCAAGTCATCTTCTTGATTTTTGTGACATCATTTTCTGTTTATTTTGAAAGAATGATTTTACTGACTGGATATTGACTCTTACTGACATAGTATGGAATATTACACGGTCAGCACATGACCAGCCTAAACCAATGAAAAGCAAGTATTCTGTAAGAGGTAAGATATAAGTGTAACAGTACTACTTGTGATAGAAAACCACTTCGACACAACCAAAAATTTAAAACTTTGACATAACACTATTTATGTTACACAATTTATAAAGAAAAGAAAGTCACTTCAACATATCTGTAATTTTAACTTTCGAGGCAATTAAGTTCAAATGTATATCCATGTCATGGATTAAATTAAGAGGATGCAAACTAACTAGTTGCCAGCGAGTAAAACACACAAAAAGGTTTCCTGCTGGGAAAAAGATTTTAAATTCCATAAACAGTTTCAAATTTCTTTAAAATATTACTTAGAAGTGGTCATAGTGATGTTTTGTTGAAGGCATACAACAGCACAGTAAAGCAAATTAGAGTTCAGAAATATGTTATTGTTTGGGGCAAGAGGAAGTGCAAGCAGCTTGCCTGTGGTCAATTGGAAAATCAAAGCCCTGTTTTCCCATTTCATCCAGTCTTCTTTCAATGCCAAGATTGGTTAATCTTTTATTGCCTTACTTGTTCGTTTCAACAAATGATGTTCACCACTTAGTTACAGTTATTATTAGCAAAATCTGGCATTAATTCCACTTGCAAAAACATACTCTTGGGACAAGCTGCCCAATACAGACACAGGGAAAGATCCGCAGTGAACAAGCAGAGTACTGCACCCTGCTCCTTTCAGCTTCCCCTGCTGCCGCCTCTAACTCTTAACACAATACAGACACAGGGAAAGATCCGCAGTGAACAAGCAGAGTACTGCACCCTGCTCCTTTCAGCTTCCCCCTGCTGCCGCCTCTAACTCTAACACAATACAGACACAGGGAAAGATCCGCAGTGAACAAGCAGAGTACTGCACCCTGCTCCTTTCAGCTTCCCCCTGCTGCCCCCTCTAACTCTAACACAATACAGACACAGGGAAAGATCCGCAGTGAACAAGCAGAGTACTGCACCCTTCTCCTTTCAGATCCCCCCTGCTACCCCCTCTAACTCTAACACAATACAGACACAGGGAAAGATCCGCAGTGAACAAGCAGAGTACAGCACCCTGCTCCTTTCAGATTCCCCCTGCTGCCCCCTCTAACTCTTAACACAATACAGACACAGGGAAATATCCGGAGTGAACAAGCCGAGTACTGCACCCTGCTAGTTTCAGCTTCCCCCTGCTGCCCCCTCTAACTCTAACACAATACAGACACAGGGAAACATCCGGAGTGAACAAGCAGAGTACTGCACCCTGCTGCTTTCAGATTCCCCCTGCTGCCCCCTCTAAGCTGGCCAATCGAGGAATTTTGAATATATTTTGACACGTACGGTAATATATTTGTGCATTCATTGACAGACATAAATTGTTTAAAAACCTTAATTAGAAGCATTGAAATAATAAAAACTCCAGATTTATAAAATTACTTTTAAATTTTCGTTCCGGCTTCTCTCTCTGTCCCTTTTGAGAAATACCCTGTGCCTTTTCTTATTCTAGATCACAACAGACAATTGCTTTGGCCACCCCTGAACTCACTATACTACACTCGTAACCGACTCATTACAAACCTGGAGCTAGTTCTGCTATGGCCTGAATCAGATCGTAGTTGATGACTGGTCTCGCCTCGTGAGTCTGTTCCCAATCTACTGGGGGTGAGGCGGGTGGGGAAATCAAAAATTGCTTGTGGGGCGCGGGTAACTGTAGGTGAGGATCATCCGTGTCCTTCGGTATAGAGATAGGCTGAAAGTGGTGAGAAAGCACACGATGTACATGATATAGACAGAAAACAATTTAATTTATTTAAGAAATAACTTTCTATTTTTAGTTGTTTATCTGTAAATAAACAACGATTTTGAGTTCTGATGCATATGAATTAACTAAGAGGGCGTTAGCCCGAGTGATTTAATATGTGCGCATCAGAACAAAAAATCATTTATTTAGATAAACAATGATAAAGCAAAAATTATTTCAATTCTAACAACATTTTCTGCAATTACAATGCAAACTATATTTTACAGTTTCTTAACTACTTTTTCGAGTTGTTAATTGGCAATTTTACCACGGAAATATCATGCATGTCATGTTAGAATTGTAAGTAGAAAAAATATGTAGAGCTGACAGTGGTGAAACAGACTATGTTGTTTGATTATTATGGAATTTGTTCAAATAACAGACTCATGCAAAATCCAACAAGATTAGGCAGTAGAAAAATAATGTTTTTTTCGCACATTTAACTAGAGCCTCCGCTAATTTACTAGTGACAATTATCAGAAACTATTGATCCATAACAGACAAGACAGGCCACAGTGGGTGGTCAGAGGACCCTTGATATAGTAATAGGGGTACGGTCATGGGCCCCTTTCTACAAACAACCAATTATTAGATTAATGTCAGTTTGTCAATGACGTGTTAACATCTATCGAAATAGAGACTGAAACTTACATTTGTAATGACAATAACAAAAAGCAAATTAAACAATACCATTGGAACATTTATCTACCTTCAATAAGGTATCCAAATCCCTTTTTAGTATTCCGATACAGTACTTGATATGTATATGGATATCTGGATATTCAAATACTCGTTAGCATCCCTAGTAGTAATGGAAATAACAGTCGACTACAATAAAAAGCCATGTTCTTCATGAAACATTTTGTCTTAATCATGAACATTTTGCTTGAATCAAGAACATTTTGTTTTTAATTATGTTAAGTGATGTTTGCTCCCTGAACGTTTTTATAAAGTTATTTACATGTAAGATCATTAAGGCTCTGTTTACATTTTAAGCTTACCTGAAAAAAGAAACATTTTATCCTCTGACCACAAACAAAGGCCTCATGTAAATCTATTCTAGCGTTGGCAGAAAACAATGGTGACGAAAAGTTGACCCTTGCTCTTCTGAAGCTTTTTAAGTATTGGAAGGTAGCGTTCTCATCATACACTTTGAACGTCTGCTCAAACTCCTCCTGTAATAAGATGATTAATAAATCAGATATTTATTAAAAGCACTGATTAATGATTAACATCTGTTCAGCTTATGTACTGAGATGGGAAATACATCTAAACTCAACAAAAGTCATCACGCACCAAATGGAAATTGTTGCATACATGCCATACGTCCCGGTCTCACCGGGATTGTCCCGGTTTTGCGAGGTCTGTCCCGGTGAGATGCATTTTGTCCCGGTCAATCACAAAAATCGATGTTAGTGTACCATAAAACTTACATTGGGCCAACAATTAACTTCAGATCGTTAATCCCTTTATCGGTCCCTATGACAACAATACCCGCTAGCCGCGTGTCCAAGAGGAGCAGTAATGATACCCCATTAGCGATTTATTGATCGTTTGTCACACTTTCGCGGGATGGGGGTCATATATCCGCGGTCGCTAATTGCTGCTGATTGTTGCAGTGTTTCGGAATAAAAAACGAACTGTGTTTGTTGTTATTTTGATTTTAAATGGAATAGGTGTTATCACATAATTAGTTTGGTAACGTTTGAAGGTAAGTATGAAAATAAACTGAGAACTTTTCGAGAATTAAAGATGCAAAAACAAACATTACTTTCTTTAAATTCGTACTGTTCACATCGCAAAATTTGATGCAGTTAATGACGCAGTGTATAGTGGAATGTAGCCCAGGTATAAGTCTGGTGGAGTAGTCTCCCTTGTAAACGCATTTGTTTATTTGACAATCAGTGTTTATATATGCGTGTTTCGTATAATTTCTTTGATGTAATAATTAAAAATACATGTTATCATCTATATTATTGTATAAATATGATTAAAATATATGCGTGTGTATGTTTGTGTTATTCATTTTGGGTGTTTATTGTTTGAACTATAACTATATAGACCACGAAACGGAATAGGACCTAGGTTAGATACGATAAATTATTATTATTAGTCTTTTTTTTTTCGGACAAACTGACAATATTAATGTGTCCCGGTCAAATGTCAAATGTCCCGGCGATTTTTTGGCAATGTCCCATTTTGGCCAGAAAAAATTATGGCATGTATGTTGTTGTATTTTCGTTATTTAATACAATTTCAGCTGTGCCATGGTAAACACGAAACTCATATGAAAACATGCATGTATAACTCAAATAATTATAGCTGACATTTCAAGCTGAAATTCTTATTTATAAAACAAGATGGCCATGATGGCCCAAAGCGCTCACCTGAGAACTGGTACAGATGAAGACCATACTGTTGTGACAGGTTTTAAAATTAAGGTATCTGAACAATACGCAGAGGGGGATAGGATCTATATTGATTTAAAACATCGGTTAGTGCAATGGGCTAACTAAAGTACAAGTTGGGTAATGGATGTGCGTTTTTTTTTGCTAATGGTTCTCACATCATTTTTCTCCATATTCTTACCTGACCCTTTTTCATTAAGTCATTGACAATTCTGGAAAATGCAGAATCAGTAAATTTTGATGTCTTTTTTGCAAACAGTTTTGGAGACCTGGTTGCAATGCGATAAGTGTGTGCAAGCCAATCATTGATAACTTGTTGATGTTTTTTTCCAAACTGAAGGGGCAATAACTGGTGTTTCTGGCCCAATCATTTTTTATTCGACTTCGCCTGTAGTCATACGTTCATAGACATACTGTACACGATTGGTGAAGATTGGATGAAAAATGAAGTCTCTATCCTGAATAATGTCCATTTTTGCATATTTTTTTCACAAAGGGCAATAACTCTGGTGTTTCAAGTCTGATCTTGCTTATATTTAACTTCAACTGTAATCTCGTGGTAATAGACAAACTGTGCAAGATTGGTAAAGATTGGATGAAAAATGAAGTCTCTATCCTGAATAATGTCCATTTTTGCATATTTTTTTCACAAAGGGCAATAACTCTGGTGTTTCAAGTCTGATCTTGCTTATATTTAACTTCATCTGTAATCTCGTGGTAATAGACAAACTGTGCAAGATTGGTTTGAAACACGATCTGGGCCATTTTTGGCTTCTGCTGAGATCTGATGGTCATACACAAACTGTGAAAGTTTGGTTAAGATTGGACGGAAAATTAGGTCTATACATTGAAAAAGGGCATTTTTGCACTTTTTTTTGCATGAAAAAGGGGCAATAACTCTGGTGTTACTGGTGTGATCTGACCCAATAACAATCCCATCCGCAATTTTATGGTCATACACAAACATATCAAGTTAGGTCAAGATTGAATAAAAAATGTAGTCTTTATCGCTATAACGGCCCAAATTGCTGACGGCATACGGACGATGGACGACAGACGACGCCCGAGAGGTCCCCTATACCAATAGCTCACCGCGCACTTCGTGCTCAAGTCAACTAAAAATACAACAATGTTCATTTATTTCCATTTGGTGCGTAATTACTTGCGTTCAGCGTATATCACTAACATGGTCAAAGCACTGATTTAATCAGGGTGGCAACTGAACCTCCGAAGTAACAATCACTGACATTTCCCAGATTTTTCCCAGACAGACTTACTGGCATATTATTTTCCAAGACATTTATTGTTGGATAACTAGCACAAATAGGAGTATACTACATATAAATGTATGGCATCTGAGTTACTAGCAATGCTTAGTACATACAGTAACTGTTTGCTTAATAATTCATATGTGATATTTTTTAAATGCAAAGAAAAGAAACCACCCACAACCAACAAACTCCTGTGTACAGTAACAAACTGTGCAAAAGATTATACATATATCAGTTACAAAGTAAAGGCACTTTTTAATACATATACAATCATGTAGATCATCAGGGCACATGACTATGGCCATTTTCAATATCAACCTGTGTTGTAGCTAAAAAAACACTGAGCTATAGGAACAGATTATAATACAGGATTTGAGTTTTAGTGAATATTTAGGATTTAGAGTATGTTAATATTCAATGTTGTTTTTTGTGTTGTTGTGTGTTTTTTGTAGTCCTGGCACTGGGCTCATCGCTCACTTTCCAGTGTTTTTTTCACCTTTGGGGGAATGGTGACGGGGCCCTTCAGATGGGGAATTTTACGGCAAAAGGTTTTTTTTAGAAAAGCATTATTACATGTTTATAATCTACTTTGTGATAAAACATTTATGAGTTGTTTTGCTATAGATAACTTAGATTAACTTGGTTTGATGAAATATTGCTGTTTTATTTAATGAAAACTCTTTTATCTTAGCCACTTTTTGTCTGATTTTGGTATCTTTTTTTCAAAATAAAGCTTACATTCTAAGGGGAATATTAAGGTTAATATAGGGGAAAAATATATACTTTTTTAGAAGGGGAATAGGGACGAATTTCGGCCCCAAATTGGCCCTAAAAAAACACTGCTTTCAAAACTATCATCACTGCATTTTATCTTACCAGACTATACCTATATTTAGGAATGTTCATTGTTCAAGAATTTGCAAGGGCTTTATACAGAAAATGTTCCCAAAAATGATTTTCTATAATCATATGTTTTCGATTTGCAGCCTTGGGACAATGGCAGTGAGAGCTGAATGATGCATGTACGAGTAAGCCGACACTTACAAAACAGCTTCTGTTCACAATTTTATGTTTTAAGTTACATTGTATCTTAGGTAAACTTATGCTTTGCAGTGATTTTGATACATTTGTAATGGTTTTGTTCTTTAACTGAAATTTCACCACAATTTCTACTGTACAAAATATTGGCAAAGCCAAAAATGTCTCCAAGCATTTCTGCTACTGAAAAAGGATATACCTACATGTACCCATTAATACAGCTTTATACATAAGGGAGGTAACTCATACACTGACGCAACAAATAAATCTACAGTGAGTTATTTCCCCTAACATAATGTTTCTGACTATGAATGCTGGTAGTATCACTTTAAAGGCATTCATCTATAAAAATAACTTGAAAGGCATATTTATAAAAATGTACACTTAAAGATTCCTCTGATATTCAAATACATCACTTTAAAATCAAACTGAACATAACTCTACATTCTCAGTTAGCAACAACCTTAGCCATAGTTGTGAATAACCTCAGGTTAACTTGGTCAACTAAATGTGAATTTCATTAATGTTCACCTAATGACAGACATGGCGAAAGACCGTCACAATTTACAGGCCAGACTGTCCTACGGAGAGGAAAAATTTACAGGCCAGTTGTGAACTTCACAGGCCTCAACTTTTGGTATTTAACATTCACCACTTAAGAGTTTTTATTCTTAAATTTTAATGTGCCAATATTTAACTTTACTTTTATTTTTTCAATATAATGACATACACAAAATTGAACATTTTTCATCACTTTATAGAATATAGTACACCTCCAGTACAATGAGGAATCACAAGTTTGTGTCAAATCCTTTGGACGCCCTTCACACCATGAAGATTGAAATTTACGTTAGTATTTGGTGACTTTGGTGGGTGGGGAATGCGTTTTATCTGACGGAGCAGTTGTTTTTTTATTCGGCATTGCCCCCTTAACATATTTTAATTTGTCGAAGGCACTCATGGTTTGTACTTATAACACTTGAATATCACCGAAAATGTACGATAGATTTCGATAAATATTTTCGCAAAACACACACTGTTCGTATTAAAAACTCACTTGTTTACGTATGGCAACGAATCCGAATACACAGGAACAGGTAACTGCGAAATAATTTTGTTGTGAAAACTGCGAAGAGGTTACAAACTTTGGAAATGGAAACAAAAAAATTACCGGACAGTAAGTCCGACGATATTGGATTTCACCGTCGGCCTTTTAAAATTTTCGTCGGCAATGTCCGACGGGCCGACGGTCTTTCGCCATGTCTGTAATGATTGTAACAAAATGTCTATGTGTACAAATATTTTACAAAACTGTATACAAAATATAATGATAAATCTGTTTTTTTTTATGAATTTACTAAACTTCGGACAAAAATCATGTTTAGAAGGTTTTATTGAATCATTAGAAAAAAAAATAAAACTCTGTAATTTTAATACAATTATAATATACCAAATGTATGCCCATTAAAATTACAGATGTGTGTACAGGAAAACTTTGCATAATTTTGCCTGATTGTGTAACATATGCTTGTCATGAGATGTTTGGTAAAACAATGGTTTTTTGCCACTGCATTCAACATGATTATGTACTCCACTACAATCTCTCTTCGCCTACTAGTTCTGGCAGTACGCTGCATGTCAATGACCAAACTAATTTATTCATAGTAAGCATTAGTATTGCCAAGAACTGGAAATGCTATTAGTTATGACATCTAACAGTTCTGCAAACTAACACTGTATAATACATGAACCTCCTTCATTTGCACACACATAAGCAGACATAGAGAGTAAATTTCACAGAAACTTACTAACAGACATACAATAAAATTTAAGTTTTTACAGTCATAATAATTTATATGATTTTTGACTCATTCGCGACAAGTACCCTAAGACAAACAATTTAATCTCTAACAAATTGTAATCAATAGTAAATAGGATATGTACTGCACATGATATGATATCACACCTCTGTGTGTCAGGTTATACCAGTCTCAGTTAGCAACAGACAAATTATCACACGTAAAGCATATAGCATATATAGTATGCTCACATTTACAAACATTTTACAAGAAAATTACCAGTTATAAGTTATAAGGTGTTAGTTACTTTAGTACATTTTAAATGGTGCCTGATAGAACTTTAACTTAACAATCATGTTTCAGACTCTTCAAAAGGCTTTCTAATCTTAATTCCATTATTTTTATTTAAATGTACTTGTAACTTAATGTGCATTAAAACTCATAAAAGCCATTGAAAATAATGCATGCTTTTTGTCATACATGTTAAATACACATGTATTGGGGGCGGGGTATGGGGTGTATCCTTAAAGATATATTTTGCCTTGTCTGCTTTGAGCGATAAGACGTTACAGCGTATTTAGCCCTATATACATAGTAAATTCATTGCACGTCTTGTATATAAGACTTACTTCCCAGTCAGGCAACATAGCCCATATAAACAGTATCTCAATGTCTGTAAAGGGCTATATAGCTAACTTTGCAAGCAGCAAGAAAATTTTATAGACGTTTGTCACAGGGCAAGAAACTTGTGCGGCCAGTCTGGGACTCGAACCCGGGACCCCTCGCTATCAGGGCAAGTGCTCTCCCGACTGAGCTAACCGGGCCGCCACACAACTTCTCCCTTTAAGTGACCAAGTTCATGCCGTGGCATACACCCTCGTTCTT
The DNA here is from genome assembly GCA_027627225.1 of Congeria kusceri. Taxonomy (NCBI): domain Eukaryota; kingdom Metazoa; phylum Mollusca; class Bivalvia; order Myida; family Dreissenidae; genus Congeria; species Congeria kusceri. The sequence continues at coordinate 84,862,806 of CM051024.1, forward strand.
ATATGAATTCGTCCTCGAATTCTGGGATTATCCTCGAATTCTGGGATTCATGGTGTTATATAATTACCATGGGCACTCAAAGAGTTAACCCGGGTAACGTCACAGCCCCACATTGGGCGCCAAATGTCACAGGGCGAGAAATCTTTTGGCCAGTCCGGGACTCAAACCCGGGACCCCTCGCTATCAGGGTGAGTGTTCTCCCAACCGAGCTAATGGGGCTGCCACACAACCTCACTCCTTTAGTTTAAGCGACCAAGTTCATGCCATGGCACGTTACAAAGTTTGCACAAATAATTATTATATATGTTTTTTTTTTAGCAATATTATGCAACAAACCATAGACATAAATCTAAAGATGACATGTCCCACTATTCAAATTTCAATTGGTGACACTGCGAGTTGATCTCACCTTTGAATTATCGTTTTCAAAAACACCAAGATCCACGTTCGTCACAATGATAATTTTGGGAATATCAGAAATGTCTGCTTCCATAAGGAGTCTTTCTATTTCGTCTGCTCCTGGAGTTGGTTCCATTTCCACATCCATAGCGCCGCTGTCAGACTCCTGCTCCATATAAAACTCGTCTGCATCGTGATCATCGTTTTCCATATTTTCCGCCATGTTGTTTTCTCGAAACAGTTTTTCTCGCATTTTAAAGAAAAACAACTCTTAGTTTAATTGTCACAATGAATGCAACCGTAGAACAATCACCAGTAACACATTATTTGCTCAGCCGATATTCAATATAGTAGTAAATCTCACAGATTTCTCAATTTCGTGTGATTCTTTATCATTGTTTACGTTTGCCAACATACATTGGTGGTCTCCCTTGATACGGATCACTCATACATTACTATAATTATCCTTGCTATGACGTCAATCAACTCGCCGGGGGTATTTCCTTACGTCAAAATGAAATGAAAGTATTTAAGGGGTGTCCTAAAAGTTTGCAAATCACTAGTTTTTCATTTAAACTCAAAAATTAAGTCTTTGTATAGATCTGATATAGTTTAAAGAAAGCAAGAAGTTCGATAACTTTTTATGACTTATTTATATTATAAATTACTTAATAAATGAAAAACAAATAATATAAAATATTAAAGTGGATCGATGGCCCTGCTACATAAAAGCTATATTAATAGATATATGTTTTTAATGTGCATGGGCCATCCTTTAAAAAAAATCATAAAAGGAATGTATCCATGTACAAATATTCATGATATAGCAAAACAGTTACACTTAAAGGCCTAGTTTAATCCTTCTTTATTTGACCCCCCCCCCACCACCACCACCCCCACCACCATCACCAAATCTGGGGTATTATACCCCTGTGTATTGGCACCCTACTGTGTTCACAGTGTGGTGACCCATATCAGCAGAGATAATACATTGCTGCAGAGGTAGAGATATATTGAAACAGTGAACAAAGCCATTGCTCAGTCAGCTGAGAGAAAATATTGATGTTATAATAAGAGGATTTTATGGTGGACCAATATAACGAGTGGAATACCCCATGGAGTGGCCAGACATTCCTTAAACTAGGCCTTTAAGATTTGTTATTATATAACATGTATGTAAACGTCTCTGATAGCAAGCAGTTTATATATGAAATTTTAATGAATATATTTCTTATTTAATTAATAACACGGATCTAACATTTTAGAAGTAACTATTGAACACAGACTAATTTTCCAAACGTGTAATACATCATCAACAATTAACAAAAGTAGTGTTGAATGTGTTAATCAAATCTTTCTCTTTAGATTTTAAACATTGAAAGTTAGACATGTGAAATGTAAGTCATACATTTATATATTTGTGGCGTCATTTTTCGCTTTAAAATTCAATCTGGATTATTTCTCTAACGTACAAAATAAAAATATTGTAATGTATCAATAGATCTATATCTAAATTCATTGCTGTAATCACCGTGGTTATATGAATGCATAGATCTGATTTCAGATTTCACAGTTGGCACACTTTTTACATTGATAAAAGCAGTATCAACCAGAGATCTATTAACAAACAAGTGTATTGATAGATCTTTGTATCACCACAATCAGTAACAATTGATATGCTTAATACATGTGTAATAGTTATCTATAAAACTATTCATTGTGTTACTGACAGCAACGTGAATATTTAATAGTTCATTGTGCACTTTTAGGACAACCCTCCCGTTTCATGACAATGAGAGCTTGTATTTAAACTGGGCTATTGCAATATGTACATTCTGGCCTGCGGTGGTTTATAATCCGCCTCAAAAGACGTATCTGTCATAAATATATAACACATGTTACCTTAAATAAATATTATCGACCAAATATAGCCACTATATACGGTGTCCTGTTAAGCCATCGTAGTTTCGCGACTTCGACTTGTGCTCATGAAAGAGCGCCGAAGCGCCGACAAGATACGCCGATGAGCCGACATGATACGCCGAAGCGCCGATACGATGTGCCGAAGCGCCGACACGATACGCCGAAGCGATATAAACGTCGCAATCTCGTGTGTTTTTTATTCGTATGTGGCTATAAATTGGGCGAAGATAGGACGAGACGACGTTAATATCGCTTCGGCGCATCGTGTCGGCGCGTCGGCGCATCGTGTCGGCGCTTCGGCGCGTCGGCGCATCGTCTCGGCGAGTCGGCGTATCGTCTCGGCGTATCGTCTCGGCGCGTCGGCGCCCTTTCATTTCTGAGGTCGCCGACGCGCCGACACGATACACCGACGCGCCGAGACAATACGCCGACGCACCGACATGATGCGCCGAAGCGCCGAGACCTCGCAATCTCGCGTGTATTGTTTCATCTATGACTATACAATTATGCAGGACATTTTGAGTCAAAAGTAAATGTAAACACAACAGCTTTAAATTACGGTAACACAGAGACGAATGCACTACTTTGTTTTCTCGTTCCCACGAGATATTAACTCGAGGGAACGAGATACTAACCCGTGGGACTGAGATGCTAACTCATGGGAACGACTCATGTCGGGGGAACGACTTACTATTTCGTGGGAACGAGATACTAACTCGAGCGAACGACTTAGTACCATCTTACAACATAATCGTTTTTGTCGGCCATGGTTATTACAAAACATATATACAGAAACATTTGATGGGTTATCTAACTCGTGGGAACGAAATACTAACTCGTGGGAACGAGATACTAACTCGTTCCCTCGACTTTGTATCTCGTTCCCTTGACTTAGTATCTCGTTCCCTCGACATAGTATCTCGTTCTCATAAGTTAGCAAGAGTAGTGCAGGTCCCTCTGTGCCACCATAATAAATAGATGGACCTGCAGGTACAAAGTTGTACCTACAAGCTGATTTTGTACCTACAGGCATAAATTTATACCCGGACTAAAATTGTACCTGTAGGTATATTTTCTGACCCAAACCAAAATTAAGCAGACAGTCGTAATGCAACATTGTTTTTATTTTTAATGTACAATACTTCAATGTTAATATTAAATACGTATATCAATAAGTAAATTTAACAAGTAAACAATTGTGTTTTCATAACATTGTTTAATGCACCTGTATATATCTGTAGGAATAATAATGTGCCAACAGTTATATATTTGTACCTGTAGGTATAAATTACACCGACACGATGCGCCGAAGCGCCGACACGATACGCCGAAGCGCCGACACGATGCTCCGAAGCGATATAAACGTCGTCTCGTCGTATCTTCGCCCAATTTTATAGCCACATATGAAAAAAAAAACACGAAATAGCGACGTTTATATCGCTTCGGCGTATCGTGTCGGCGCTTCGGCGCATCGTCTCGGCGCTTCGGCGTATCATGTCGGCGCTTCGGCGTTTCGTCTCGGCGCGTCGGCGCCCTTTCATAAGCACAGGTCGAAGTTGCGAAACTACGATGGCAGTAACAGGACACCGTAACTATATCCTCCATTTTGTGACGCGCGCTAGATGTACAGCCACGTTGTCGTCTGTCAACTCATGAAACTTTGCTGACTTTAATTATAAATCATAGTTAGCTGCAAAGCTAGTTGACAATTAGCCATTGTCTTTAGTGTGCGTGTCAGATGAGACACTTATATAAGTTACACGTTAATAGACTATGTTGGCGCTTAGAAGTATAAATTAGTAGCCACAATTTCTTGTTCTACTAAAATACCTGTTTTTAAGAAGTATTTCGCCCCCCCCCCCCTCCGCCAGAATGTGTGAACATATGCTTAATTTTCAAATATTTTAAAAAAAATTAGTAGCTAATTAGAAATTTTACTAGCCAGTGGCTATTTTTGCCTACTGGAAGAGCTAACATAGATTAAAAGTAAACTGCACATATACTAACTAAAGGGAATGAAATAGGTCTAATGATTATTAATTTATAACAACATTAAGTACTGACGTAAATATGAGCTCGTTATTGTTTTTCATCAGCTTTTATATTTGTGTAGTGTGGATTCTGTCCTATACAAAAATAGCACAGGATCCACCGATTACGTTTTTTAGAATTTTTGGAATAATAACTACAAAAGACTTTAAACTTGTATTAGTTTTATTCTCGATTCTTTATGATATTCACTAGCTTATGTAGAAATTATTCTTACTTAATACAAAAAATACGATAAAAATATGTTTTGCCAATAGCTCTGCATTATATAATGTTCTCTGTATGTACAAAATTATGGTATGCCGAAGTTAGACCATTCCACGTATGCCAATAAGCCCTTTAACTGTTTACTCATACGTAATTTAGTCCTTGAATTGCTATGTATACAGATTCCACTAGGACTTTGGCCTTCTGCATAGTTTGATTATTAAACTTAACGTAAACTAGGAGGCTTAAATCGTACGATTATCTAATTTTCAATTGAATCCAATGCTTTGCATGGCATTCCCGAATAAATATATGACATCTAATTAACGAAACAAAATGTTGAATGGTACATCGTATTTTGGCGTAAATTTCGTCCATTTACTTCACAAAATTACATTTCACGAATGACTACATCTATAGGTCCATATTTCGCAAGACGTCACTGCAAAGCGCATTAATTTTAAACCAACATCCAACCGTAGGTTGTAAGTCGGTACCAAGATTCTTCCTATGCACGGAGTAAAGTACTTGTTATGTAACAAAAATAAACTTAACAAGTAGGGTCGTTTTTAACGTTTGTTTAGATTTTGTATACAATTATTTATATCAAAGTTGTATTATTCATTTATTATTTTGACATAATATATAAAACTTGCACAATAATCATACTTCAATTGCATTTGCTAATTAATAAACATATATTTCGTAAATGTATTATGATTTAAATGGAAATGTACCTTTCACAAGTGGATGACACGACCCACAGGATATGCAACCTGGGTTACACGTGCATCTCCGTTCGTCCACGACTGCAACGATATTCAAGACCATGACAGAATACTTTGCGTTCAAACAACATAAAACATGTCACAGTGGTGTTTTAAATCTAATTTGTTGAAAATATTTTGCCAATCACAGCGGACATAGATTTCATAGACGTAGCTGTCTAAGATCACTTTTGACCTAGATTTCTTGCGATAATTATGCAGCGGGAAAATTTAATGCCAATCGAATTGGGCAAATTTTCTAATTTTAGGGAATGCAAACTTCAAACAATGGTTTAACGTATACCAATAACTGTTGCATACTTTTGGGGATTAAACGTTTACATAATTGTTTACATAAGAGGTTAAATTAAAGTTATAAACATATCTTCAACATACACTCTAGAAATGAACATAATTATGAACAATTTTACGCATTGTATGTCATGATCAGAATGTTATATTCATTCACATAATGAAATAACTATATTGTTAAGCCTACATAATCGGAACGCTCTATAAATAGCAATTACAATGCTACAATTCACGGGGACGACAGTCGGTCACAACGTACAATGTTGCCTGTTGAGCTCGCAAGCACAAAATATAAAGTGGTAAATTTCTGGTATTTTTCTGATAAATAAGCAAAACAAATATTAGCAAATTTGATTGAGCTAATATTTCCTATTATTTTATCATTGTGTAAAAATATTATTGTACGCTGTAACCGACTGTCGTCCCCGTTAATTAATTCTAGCGAGTACATCTCCAGCAATAGAATCATTCTAAAAATAGCGCGCGGTAAAGCTGTGTTAATGCACATAGGCCTATCTATTTTTCCCCCAGGGGGGAGCGGCGGGCTGACCCAGGGGAATTTGACATATTTATTTTGGGGGGTCTAATTCCCCACTCTAGATCTAAGCATATCTAGTGGGAGATGCTATTTGTCTATCAAATGGCCCGGGGGCTTATATTACCAGGATCCAAAATCCGAACAAAGTATATTACCCCGGAACCCTTAATCATTTGGAATGTCAAATTCCCGCTTGTCGGGAATCGCTTTCAGTCTAAAGTCCGCCGCCCCCGCCCCCTGAGGGGAAACATTGATAGGTGCATAATACACACGCATTAATTAGCGTCTGTAGAATCCTAAACCCGAGAATTGCAATGAATGGGGAATTTATAAACTAACTGCTCATTCATTCCCGCTATTATTTTCTGACAATGTTAAACTGTTAAATTTGCCTGACAAATTCATGTATCAATTATGTTTACGTACATTACTAGTATTTAGCTTATTCATGTATTACTGGTGAAAACATGGGGCGGTATATGATCGGTTTATTCACGGTACAGATATTAATAATTATAGAGTTTATCTCAAATTAATTTTGGGGGCCGATTCGTTTTCTTATAGTGTCCGAAAAATCTAATGTCCGAGAAGTCTCCCAAGTAGGAACCGAAAAATCTGGAGTCCGAGAAGTCTCCTTAGTAGGGAACGAAAAATATGGGGTCCGTGAAGTCACAGCTTGGTCCTCTTGTATTATATTTAGGGCAAAAAAATGACATCTCAATATTAATTTCTACGCCGATTGTCTTTTTTAAAGACATTTCTTGTTCCAAATAGTAAAGTAATTATTATTAAAAAACTCTGTATATAAGAAAGTTTTGCCTACGAGCATTGTTCGAAGATATAAACTGAAGGACTTTAAAAACGAAATAGTGTGATTGTTTTCAAAACATTTCATTTCTATGTCAACTGTTATCCACTTTCAGTAAAAACCCATTCACCAATTTAAATGAATTTTTACTAAATGTATACATTTCGTAGTAAAATATTAACCTTTCGTTTAGCTTTCTTATTTTAAAACATGATACATGAATACACGAACGTTGCAATCAGTAGTGCGTGTAACTGTTGAGCATCTATACACGCAACACATCTCCATATTCTTGATAGAACATTATTTGCTATGTATACATGTGCTTTGCTGAGGAAATGTTGTTCCATTCGTGTAAAAATGCAATGGAGATCTCGTCGATGTTCATGAACCGTGGACGATGGGTGTTACTGGACAGTGTTCATGTTTGGCCATGGATGGGCAATAAAAACTGGTATGAAAACTAATCTTATAATCCGGAATGTCAACGTGACTGCCAAAGCGTACATTGCCAACGTTTTACTGCGCTAACACTACCGTTTTACGTCGTAATAATAGTTGTTGCTATTTTTGTGTTTTAGGACGACATTGTACATATATGTACGCCTCCGGTAAAGTTTCCTTTTAGTTAACGCAGTTCTATAACTTATAAGTGCTAGACCACAAACTGAGTACTGTAATAGACCTGCCGTCCACTACAGTCCCGATGCTTCGCGTAAGGGTTGCCGATAAAAATATATGCTCGTTTAGGGAACCATTCGGAATAAAATGGACGGAGCTTGGCCATCGTGCTTGTTCGGCATGTATGCGCGGACTGGCATACGACAGGTTGCGGTATAAACCCCGAAACCTAGCCGAAGTTCCGAATGCAACGCGGAAGATTGCCGACAGTTTCGGAATAAGCTTCCGAATGTTTTCCGATCGTGCGGAAAGGTTGCGGTAACATTGCAGAACATGCTGAATAGTTGCCGATTTTGTTGTCGACAGAATGCTAAAATGTTGCCGATTAGAAGTTCGGGGTATATGAACGACGCCGAACGACGCCGAACGACACCGAACTACAATCTGATTAGCAGTTGTTAGCCCGACAATGGATCTTTAGGTGCATTCACATTGCCCTTGATGTCATGCTTGTCGTGGCATTTCACCTGCCACAGAGAAGACGACATCGTCGATTGTGTATCAAACAGTATTTGAGGATCACGTCAACAATTTTGGATGACATATCCCAGCGTCCAACGCCTCACATTCAGAAAAAAAATAAGGTTCCGTAACGCCCTTCCTGCTGGCCTAAAGCTTGCGAATGCACTGAGTTACATGACATTTGTGACATTTGTGGACACGTACGCCTCCTTAGTTTACGACTTCTGTACTTGCGTGGTGCTGTGGAAAGTGTATGCCATTTTGTCCCAGAAGAATCTACTCCATAGCTTCAGGAGTATAATGATGAAGTTCTGGTCATTCCAAATACTCCAAAGACCTGACGTGAAATGGCCGTCGAATTTGAGAGAAGGTGGAACATGTCCCATACTGTTGGCTTTCACTTGGCATGGCCTACTTTAATAGCAAAAAGAGTGTGATGATTATGGGCATCCCTTAGAGATTTTTTCATAGTTATTTTTCTTCTTAGCTTGGGCTTTCAGATAAAGGTATTAGCCTTCAAGACCAAGGCTAAGGATCATACCTTCTGTAATGTTCAAAGGCTGACTGACTAGTAACCTCACGCCAAACTTCTTCTTGAGTAGCTTGTTCATGACTTTCACCATGTTAAGCGTTCAATTCACAAGAACAACGCCGATTTTGTCACTTCGAACACTATCGGCAAATTGACGGCATCACTTCTGCTGTCGCTCTTTTACAGTTCGGGAAACACGACTAATGTCGACGTCCCTTCCGCTGACAAATTGATTCTTCAGCGACGATTCTGTATCTTTTATTACATGATCGGCATGGCTTTCCGCGTGTAAACGCGAACAGAACTCTTCCACTCGTCGTCTTCGGAGAGCCTTCGGCATCGATTCAGCTTCCTTCGGGGACCGCTCAGCGTGGCTAAACCGATTTCGAAGCCTCGCGGAAGGCTTTCCGAAGATGCCGAGTCGATGGCGATGGTTCCCGAACATTTAGTATGGTTGCCGATGGTTTGCCGAAGACCCCGAAGCCGTCCCGAATAAAACATTCGGCGTACAAATTTTAAAACTTAAAATTTGGATGTCAAAGTTTTTTCAATCCCGATCAGGCCCCGAAGTGCCAAGAAGGTTCCAGAATTGTTAAGGAAGGACACGGAAGGGTTCCAGAACATCGCGAAGACATGCCGAAACACCCCGATTTTGCCAAATTCGCTTTCGGGAAACCTTCGGGGGCCTAGTGGACGGCAGGTTTAATTAAGTAGCATGCAATAGTGTCAGGTAATTGAATGATTAGAGTATCTTGACAATTTGTTTGATAGAACCGGGTGTTTTGTAACATTGGCAGTATAATACGGTCAATTAGCGTAATTGTATACCACAGCGTCGTGTAACAAAACCGGATGGCTGCATAGTTAACATTTTAATTTCAATGTCTCGAAGTTTATGAAGGGCTGACGCAACCAATATTTTTTGCAGGTCTGAAATTTCACACGTTTTTGACAAACCTACATTTTTGAGTGAACACCCAATCATTAAAGGGACTTGTTCACAGATTGTCAAAATGACATTTTCCCAACTTTTTGTCACAGATTCAAAAAATAAAAGAACACTGTACACCAGGGAGCGAAATGACACTAATGGCGTAGACTCATTATGAAAATACAGTTTCGTTTATGAATAGTGATCATTTGAAATTGATAAAATTATAAAGCGTTACAAACGCCAAACGATTGAATAATTTGGAATGTTTCTGTTGTTTCCGTTAAATTTTGTAACAACACGTGGATCACTTATATCAAGTATTAAACGCAGGCTTCTTATAACAGTCCGGATGGCCGAGTGGTTACGGCGATAACCTTTTAATCCAAAGGGCACTGGTTCGAGCCCCGATAGGGACAAACTTTTTTCTTTTAATTTCTCTTTTTTAATTCTATTCTTGTTATTATAATGGAGCTCTAGAGTTCCGATGTTTAAATCTAACAATTTAAGGCATTTAATGACACACTTCAAAAAATGTCCCAATCTGTGAACAAGTCCCTTTAAGACATTACAAAATAACAAAGAAACATTACAACTGTATGCTTATAATATTTGATGTATTTTTGATATATGTACGTATGTCGATTCTTTTGCTGCATGAACATTAAATTTACTGTTAATGTGTGCCAATAAATGCACAGTCAATCAGGATGCGAACTGTTGACAAATAAATTGGGATTAAATTTACAATATTTTCGGTTTAACTTACTTAACTTTAAACCTATACATGACTCATGATGTTATTAAAGAGTTATGGTATATTTCATGATACTTTAAATGCAATTAAAATATTAAAAATGTTAATAAGATATCAATATTTACGTGCTACTGCAATTAAAGGCGATTTCAAAGAAAACGTGAAATGCATGACACATCTTTAATGTACCAATGACATGATATGCCTATATATGGGTGCAAGTGTTCCAAAAATCGCATGCGTATACATTTTTCATTTTATTTTAAGCTATTATTTCTTTAGCCTCCATATATTATAAGGCTGGTACGAAAAGGTTATGGTACCAGCATTGTTCGAGCATATGAAAGCGGGTGTTAATATTAATCAGGACTTTGTATGGTCATAAGTACGGTGCCCCTAAATTGAAGTGAAATTATACACTTTTATTTCGATTCATATTTATTTTTTGTTTATTTTGTAATAACAAAATGTGTTTCGAAAACATGTCATATTATTTCGTAAAAACGAAATGTATTTCGTAAAAAAGTAATAACATCTCGTAAAAACGTAATATTATTTCGTAGAAACGTATAATTATTTGGTTAAAACCTAACATTATTCGTTAAACTTAAAACTGTTTCTTAATAACGAATTGTATTTCGTTAAAACACAATAAACGCATAGAGTTATTTATTTTAACTCAATATTATTTGGTAATTACGAATAAATATTACTTTTTTACAAAATATCTTTCCTAAATATAAAACATTATTACGTTTAAATGAAATAGTATTACCTTTCGACGAAATAGTATTACGTTTATACGCAATAACGTTTTTATGTAGTTACGAAATAGCATTACGTTTTTACGAAATATTATTACGTTTTTATAAAATATATTTCGTAATTACCAAATTAAAAAAAAAGCGTGTCCTGTCACATTAGGGGCACCCTACATAACAGCTGTAAAACTGTGCATTCATGTTTTGAGACTGTATACGGAACACAGGTGGTATTATGTAACACGTACTCCTAATATTGTCTGATAATTGAACTGTAAGAGGATCCTCACAATTCGTTTGACAAAACCAAGTGTTTGTAGAAGTGACAGTAAAATAAGCTCAATTAGCGTAATTGTATACCAACGTGTAGCGTGGCAGAACGTCCATTGCATAGCTAGCACATTAATTGTAATAGCTCACAGTTTATGATGGGCTGGGGGAATGCCTATTTATTTGCAGGTCTGAAATTTCACACGTTCTTAACAAATCTGCACTTTTGAGTGAAATATACAATAATTAAGACATTAAAAATATATATAAATAATGTACTAATAACAACGCACTGAATCTGCAAGAGAGATAGAACAGCCCGAAACCTACATCATATTTCAGTTAAACTACATACCTGAAACAATTTTGGGTAAATTGCTTTTGTAAGTTAATGCATAATAACTATTTAAATGTGCTTATTAGATAAATGTATTTGATACTTGTATTTATTAGGATTTCGCTGGTGCATGAACTGTAAATTGGTTGAGGATGAGTGCTGCTGACAAGTAAATTGAGATAAGATTTGCTGTAGTTTCAATTCAAAACAGGAAATTCGCATGACAAATGATGCGATGAAAGTTATGGTATAATTTGTATGATTAACATATTCAAAATGTCAAAACATCCCATTACTTTTTTTAGTAATTAAATGCGATTCCAATTAAACGCACCGATGACATGAAGCGTGTGCGCACATTTAACGACATGGCTGCGTGACAAAATGGAAAAAACACGTTATTTATTTACATTTAGCAATCAAGAACCAATAGCGCCATTCCGTCGATTGAATATAAGAATAAATACAAACTGATGAGTGCAATACCACACTTTCTATTAATTAATCAAGGCCGCTAAAATACTGACCATATAGCTTCATTCGGCTCGTTTATTTCGGTTTTATCTGTTAGTGCAGGGATGAAACTTTACAACATCATGCGCATATTATACATTGTCTTACGCGTATTCTTCGTTTCTTTCCACTGCATTCGACCGAAATCAAAGCACCTGAAATGCGATGTCATTAACGTAAACGGGAATTGAAATAGATGTATTCGATACAATGCTGATAAGCCCCAAATGTAAGTTTTAACAACATAATCTTGCTGACAGTGGATAAACAGTCATTGCCAGGACAAAGAAGGTTTTTAAATCAAATATGTATTACTAATGAACAACCTCACCCCTTTTTAAATGGCATCACATATACATGTATTAGACCATGCTTCTCATCCCTCATATCATCACCCCTTTCTGAATGGGATCACATATACATGTCTTAGACCATGCTTCTCATCCCGCATACTCTCATCCCTTTCTGAATGGGATCACATATGTACATGTAAGAGACCATGCTTCTCATCCCTCATATCCTCACCCCTTTCTGAATGGGATCACATATGTACATGTATGAGACCATGCTTCTCATCCCTCATATCCTCACCCCTTTCTGAATGGGATCACATATGTACATGTATGAGACCATGCTTCTCATCCCTCATATCCTCATCCCTTTCTGAATGGGATCACATATGTACATGTATGAAACCATGCTTCTCATCCCTCATATCCCCATTCCTTTCTAAATGGGATCACATATGTACATGTATGAAACTATACTTCTCATCCCTCATATCCTCATACCTTTCTGAATGGGATCACATATACATGTATGAAACTATGCTTCTAATCCCTCATACCCTCACCCCTTTCTGAATGGGATCACATATACATGTATGAAACTATGCTTCTCATCCCTCATCTCCTCATCCCTTTCTGAATGGGATCACATATACATGTATGAGACCATGCTTCCCATCACTTATATCCTCACTCCTTTCTAAATTGGATCATATGTACATGTATGAGACCATGCTTCTCATCCCTCATATCCTCATTCCTTTCTGAATGGGAATCACATATGTACATGAGACCATGCTTCTCATCCCTCATCTCCTCATCCCTTTCTGAATGGGATCACATATGTACATGTATGAGACCATGCTTCTCATCCATCATCTCCTCATCCCTTTCTGAATGGGATGAAACCATGCTTCTCATCCCTCATATCCTCATTCCTTTCTGAATGGGATCACATATACATGTATGAAACTATGCTTCTCATCCCTCATATCCTCATTCCTTTCTGAATGGGATCACATATGTACATGTATGAGACCATGCTTCCCATCACTTATATCCTCACTCCTTTCTAAATTGGATCATATGTACATGTATGAGACCATGCTTCTCATCCCTCATATCCTCATTCCTTTCTGAATGGGATCACATATGTACATGTATGAGACCATGCTTCTCATCCCTCATCTCCTCATCCCTTTCTGAATGGGATCACATATGTACATGTATGAAACCATGCTTCTCATCCCTCATATCCTCATTCCTTTCTGAATGGGATCACATATGTACACGTATGAAACTATGCTTCTCATCTCTCATATCCTCATACCTTTCTGAATGGGATCACATATACATGTATGAAACTATGCTTCTCATCCCTCATCTCCTAATCCCTTTCTGAATGGGATCACATATACATGTATGAGACCATGCTTCCCATCACTTATATCCTCACCCCTTTCTAAATTGGATCACATATGCACATGTATGAAACAACGCTTCTCATCCCTAATATCCTCATCCCTTTCTGAATGGGATCACATATACATGTATGAAACCATGCTTCTCATCCCTCATATCTTCATCACTTTCTGAATGGGATCACATATACATGTATGAAACTATGTTTCTCATCCCTCGTACCCTCATCCCTTTCTGAATGGGATCACATATACATGTATGAAACAATGCTTCTCATCCCTAATATCCTCATCCCTTTCTGAATGGGATCACATATACATGTATGAAACCATGCTTCTCATCCGTCATATCTTCATCCCTTTCTGAATGGGATCACATATACATGTATGAAACTATGCTTCTCATCCCTCATATCTTCATCCCTTTCTGAATGGGATCACATATACATGAATGAAACCATGCTTCTCATCCCTCATATCTTCATCCCTTTCGGAATGGGATCACATATACATGTATGAAACCATGCTTCTCATCCCTCATATCTTCATCCCTTTCTGAATGGGATCACATAAACATGCATGAGGCCATGCTTCAATAATCCAATGGTGTGCAATAAGTTTGGTCTGTATAATCCAAACATGTCATCACTTTAATGATTTGTTGAAATATAGGGCCGACACTTCTTTCAGGGATCCTATGAGAAAAGAAATAACAATTAATGAAAATGAAATCGAGTTTCTATATTTGATTTACATTATTGATATTTTATATTGAGTAGGAACCACTTGCTGAGAAAACATATTCATGTATTATAAGACTATGCTTCTCATATACATGTATTATAAGACTCTGTATGATTATTGCAGTATATTTGTGAAGCTCCTACACAACGCCTTTTATGCTAACAATCATAGTTGTCGTTATATTTGATAAAATCCGATTCTTTTTAACAAAAACTGTAAGGTCTGACGAAAGATTATAATTTTGATAAAGGCTTTTGAATATATCATTTAATCTCATATCAAATTACACGTAAATATTATTACCTAATAAATAAATTATTTAGTTTATTATTCTCACACACAAAAGTTTGTTTTCGTTATTTCCTGATGTCTCACTCCCCAACACGACTTCTTTCAGTTTCGCACTCCCATATTCAACAGTTTAATTTTTTGTCTGGGCTACTTATGAAAACATGCAGGCATGCGTGCATAATTTGAAATTAGATAATTATTGCAATTTGGTTATTTAATCCATTAAACATCTTAGCTTATAAGCGTGGTCATATTTACTTTTATCGTCGTTCTGACACAACGCTGAAAGCGTATTGTTTTATTCTGGTGTACAACAAATATACTGAGCGAAATTTGATTATAAATAACAAAAGAGGAATTATTTCACTAAAAAAATGATCTGTCTTATCGATGACTACAATCAAGACAACTGGCCATTAAATCACGCCGGCGGATTGAAGGCTTGACATGAACGAATTATCAACTCATTCACCTGGCGTATATTGGAATTAAATATTCACTTATTGCAAACTAAGGGACACTTTAATGACAAAGAGGTCAATTTTTGTGGCAATCAAAACAAATGGTACGACCAATAGAAACATGGACTATAATTATATACGAGAAATGTTTGTGCCAGATCATTACATGTGTATCGTAGACAAAGACATATAATTAATATATTAGTGAACTGAAGAAAAAAATAGGGGACAATTAACTAATATTGGATTGGCGAACGACGAATCGCGCTTTTGTATAACAATTATGTGCGATTAGACTCTTTTTAAAGTATCTACCCAGTCAAATAAAGGTTTTGAATAACAACAAGGACCCTAGTGGGTGTTATGGAACGAAGGAGTGCGTGAAATGAGGCTTGCTGTGAGGATAATGTGTTTCTCTTTGCAATTTTCAAACTAAGTCGATGACAAATTAAGCGACGCACGACATTAAAGGTATCGCGTTCCAGCAAGGGTAAATAACTTAATATATTGGTGTGTCAATGAAACGGTAAAGCAGGGCTTAATCGGATACCGTCGTGGTCAGACGTAAGTGGAGAGTTTATACAAATTATTAACAAAAAACATTTTGAAATATCATCGTCGTATTTAAATGACAATTTTGATTCTTTTTGTTAGAATTATACGAATATAAATTTTATGTTAAATTTTGTTTTTCTTTACATTTATTAAAGCATTCGATTTACTGTTTTGTTTTTCTCCCTAAATATCCTGGTATATATTGTTTTTTTTATGGATTTTATGAAAGTTTGGGTGTATACAAAAAATCGTGTCTCATTTTAATGTTTTACTTTACGATTTTTTTTTTTCAAATGCCACTTTTATCATTTCATATTTTACCCTGATTCTTGTGATGTTTTAAAGTTTGCATTTAAATGACGACACTTTCAAATTATTTTAAATAAAAACATGGAATGAATGTTGGGCAATAAACTATTTAATCTATCTTACTTTTTTGCACAAAACTTTAATAAGCAAGCGCTAAAATATTTATATTTAAAACATAAAAAAAATGTTCGGCAAATAAAGATTCTGTGACAAAACGTCTTCTACAGGCAATACAATTACTAGATCTACCATTTTAAGATACAATATCATTCAAAGTCATCATAAAATGAGTATTTATATAAATGTAATCACATATAGTACAAACTATTATGGTCATGGAGTATATTAAGTCTAAATTATACAACAATATAACTAAGATATATCAAAATAATGTGAAATAATTGGATAACATTCAATACAGTCAACAAATCTTATAAAGTAGTGTTGCTTTTTTAACGTTTATTAAATTTGTATATACGAGTATTTAAATTGCGAGTTGCTGTTCACTATACCAAAGTTATATTTGTTTATTAGTTTGACTTTATAATAATAATAATTTAAACTCGGTCTGCTAATTACTATACCATTTTTATTTCGATTTTAAAGCGTATTGTATCTTTAAAATATCTACATGTATTTGTTACTAGATATCGATCGCCTAGTTGATAAAACTAATTAACAAGTACCGAACTAAAATCTTGCAGATCTATATGTTTTTGTTCTTTGTTGCAGATTTGTCTACCTAAAAACAAATGTACACATTCTGAGGTACAACAAGGGAGAAACATTCCTCGGTTTCGAAAACGACAATACTTCTACGATTGTGACTGGAAAGTGAACACAATATTGACGAATAAAATTCAACGATAAAATTTTTGGTGAACAAATATTCTGGAAGTTCAAATTGTACATAAATAGAAAGTTTATCGTGAACTATTTAGACGTAAACACTGCTTATTTTGAAATATTTGAACAACAAAAAGGATACCACTAAAGCTAGGTAAAATTGTGATAACCCTGCTGTGTAAGCTTTGTGACTGGCAAAAAAAATTGTATTAAAGGAAAAGCAGTTTGAAGATACGTAGTCATGTTGACAGTGAGTGCACAGTGGGTCGTCAGGTTGTATTTCTTGCTGCTGGTGATTGCCGTCGTGTTGATGATCGTCACTGAAGGTAGGTGCAAACTTGGGTACTTTGCGTGAGCAAATGGTATGTCTCATGTTTCCTTTTAGTTCGCTTTAAAGATATGCAGTAGGTGCGAGTGGTTGTTTTTAATATGTTCTCATTTTATTTTTATAATTTGTGTGAGATTGTATTTCATTGTAGTATTATATCAATATTTTTAAAATGAAAACGTGCTTTTATTAATTATTATATTAATTAATTAATTAATTAATTAATTAATTAATTATTTAATTAATTTATTTATTTATTTATTTATTTATTTATTTATTTATTTATTTATTTATTTATTTATTTATTTATTTATTTATTTATTTATTTATTTATTTATTTATTTATTTATTTATTTATTTATTTATTTATTTATTTATTTATTTATTTATTTATTTATTTATTTATTATTTATTTATTTATAAAGAACACATACATTTACAATAGATAGCGGTAATGAAGTTATACAATATTATTAAAAAAATTACAATGATGGACTCAAATATTTTAAAAGTATGGTGTTTGTGCAACTAACATATATATTGAGAATCAAATTAAATGCATATATTTATGAAATGAAATACATGCATAATTACTGTACCAACTGCAAATACTTTTTATAAATAATTTTCGCTTTATCGTTGTTTATCAGTACATATCTTTAAATTAAAGGGATATGTTCACAAATTGACAAATTGACTATTTTAAAATTTTGTGTCATAGATCGCAAAAATAAAAATGCATTATAAATAAACAAGCGAAATAGCCCTACTGACAAAGAAATATATTGGAAATAGTGTCGTTTATGAAAATATCATCAAATGCAATGAGTAAAATTATATAAAGAGTTGATAACGCTTTTTATGGGTATTTTGGAAAATAAATGTATCACTTACATACATCTATATCAAGTGGTCAACATTCACTTCCATGACTGTCAGCCACAATGGCTGGTTAGCCTTCCATGACTGTCAGCCACAATGGCTGGTTATCCTCCCATGACTGTCAGCCACAATGGCTGGTTAGCGCAATAGATTTTTGATCCCGGCAATCGTAGATTTGAGTCCCACCGAAGGCAAATTTTTCAAATAATTTTTAGAGATCTGTACTATTAGTTTTGGTTAGTCCAACTGCTTTAGTGTTTGCAGTAGGCATTAAATGACATAAATACGAAAATCTGTGAACAATTTAAGTCCCTTTAAATCGGTACCTGCAGCTGCTCAACAAATACAACATGCAGTTTCACTAATTTTCTTGTTTACTAGTAAACTAGTACGTTACATTTAGCACTTGCTAATATGGCTCGATATGTGACAAAGTAATGATTGAGGATTTGTTTCTAGGAATGTCAATTGTGTGATCACTAAAGAAGCCTAAAATTCTCTCAAATGTCTGATAACAAAAAGCTACCATTGTACATGAATATAATTAATTAAATATAGTTCATGGGAATCTAATCATTTGTGATATTTAATAAGTTTAACTCTAAGTAAAATTTGTATCTTCAAGAAATATAACAGGGATGTATGTTTTGTATCAACAGCATGCTATTATAATCGAAAGAAATGTCTTAGGGAATTAATTGCAAGAAATGTCCATGTGCAACAATCTCGCTTCTTAGCGCGGCGCAAAAATCGATACGTCTCACGTAAAATTTACATTGATTTGATAGGGAGCTCTAAATATTATTTGCTGTAACTTCCGTATTTTTTTACTCTGAGAAAAGTACAAACGGATTGGAAAAGATAATTTTATGCTCTTTAATATGGTACCATTTATTTTATTTTATTTTTAAATTTAGGCGGGGGAATTTGCACTTTTGTAACAACACCTTATTTCCTATAGAAATCAATAGAACCTCGGTCGGAAATATGATGTATTTTAAACTCTATCGCATAAAACAAGGGCGTCGGCAATGGGGCGGCGGGGGCGGCGGGGGCGGCGGGGGCGGCGGGCGCCGCCCCAATATTTGGGCAAGTGATAAATGTATAAATTATGCCGCCCCTTCACTAAAATTGGAAAATCGCGCCTCTACTGTTGTTTCAAGTCGGTTGCCGTTGGCATGGTCAATTAAATGACCATCCATCATGCTGGCCCCAAATCCGTGGCAACCAACGGCACGTGTGACATAAATCGTGACATTGATTATTAACGATGTTTCTCGTAGATGCCACTTATTAAGGAAGACGGTAAGTGATATCAACAATATGCAGAAAACAGCACGTACGTGTGAAATCGTTGTGCGCGGGCTAGGTCGGGTATGTTTTACTGAAGTTCATGTGTAATTCTGTTGTTGTCATTAAATATAAATGTACCGAATCAGCCAGCTAAATTCGACTTCCATAAACGTTCGTTCGTAAAGAAGAATCCAGAACAACGTTCACTCAACCCTAGGTGACTTGCAACTTACAAACTTTAACATGTTCATATTTCATGGCTTGTTATTGTGATTATTTGGATATTTAATGATTTTTATAATTTCAGTTATGACATTGCACCATTAAAATAAATCAGATATTCTCAAAGAACACAGTTAGCGTTGTTAAACTACCCAATAAATAACGCAAACATGTAGTCCCGATTCTGAGCGCAGCATAGTAAAATAAAGTTCTCATTGCAATAACATGAATATTTGTCAGATCATGTTAAAATCGAAATAATTTTTGCATTATCGTTTTTATCGGCCAATAAACAACTCTTAGTGATACTGATGCGTGGCTATTAAATCACTCAGGCTAACGCCATCGTTGTTTTATTGCTTCGCACCAGAACTCCAAATCATTGTTTATTGGCCGATAAACAACGATAACTTGCAAATTATTTCTTAAATATGATTGCGTCCAAATTTATTCCTAATTACAGTTCCTGGAATAGTCTAAAATGCGATATTATACTCATCGAAATGCAGAGAAAATATATAAATCTGAAACCAACACCACCACCACCCCCCACAACCCCGGTCTCGCGGCCCCAATGTTGAAAAGTTGCCGACAACCCTGCATAAAATATAAACTTCCCCTCGTTTGTCGGAAAAGTACAGACGGATTTGGAAAATTCATTCTGTGCTTCTTCGAGTGGTGTTAATTTTGTACAAGTATTTAAAATTTTAGGCGAGGAATTTAGACTTAAATGAGGTACCTATAGTTTAAGATTCATGTCCGTGACTCAATACGGAAATAAACGAGCGTTGTCGAACGATACAGAGTTTGTTCGTGGAACACTACCGTTCTAGCAGTATATGTTCCACGCGGCGTTTATTGGGGGTAATAAACAGATTACAATCTTGGTATCCGTATCATAGACCTTATAATCTGCAGTTTAGCTTATTATAGAAAATGAAATCCATACGGAAATTAAGATGTATTTCTTTTATAACAATGCATTATAGTTATATTCATTTAGATATTTCAAAGTAAGCACTATGCGTGTTAATTGATAGCAGAAGACATACTTTCAATTATAGTGTAATTAAAAATAAGAAATAATGCCTAAATATTTTGATCCAAAAATAAGTTCTTTAAATGCAAAACGTCAGCATAATGCCCGAAATTTTTAATATGCGTAACATTAATTCCATACTTCAATTAGTACTTCAGACGCGACCAAATAAGGCGCGTTGTACATCGTAAACGCGTAAGTTACGCAATGCAATGCACAAAATACGCGAAAATAATGCACCTATCAGTGTTTTCCCCCAAAGTGACACACCGAATGATTCCGGGTCCCGGCGTAATAGACTTTGGTCGGATTTTAGATCCCGCTAATACAGGCCCCCGGGCCATTTAATAGACATATAACATCTCCCACTGAGGGGATTAAGACAAATATGCTTGACTCTAGGGTGGGGAATTAGACCCGACATTTTTTTTTGTCAAATTCCCCTGGGTCAGCCCGCAGCTCCCCCCCCCCTCGGGGGAAAATATTTATAGGTTAATAAATTCAAGGTTTACATTTACACACACAATTTCATTTTTTATGCGTAGGTATAGAAATGAAAAGCAGACCCATAAATGACATCCGACTGTTAAAGACGTGAATGTATAGAAATTACTTGCCTCGTTTCAAAACATTTTTATCTTCATGCATGAATTTCTACTACTTTCTCTGAATGTTATTCGTACACCACTGATTTCTTCTGCATTTTTCTCTAACCAGATTCCGACTGAAAGTACATTTGCCCCCAGTAAATTCTGGTTTGAGTGTGCATTTACCCTATACACAAACACTTATCTGTATCGCTGACGGCACTTTCCGCCTATGCGCCACGCGTGAAAATATAAATTTCTATGATCACTCGTGAATGAAAATCGATATATTCTACCGAAACCAACAAATATCCTCTATATATGCGTTCTTCATAACATTATACACATTTGTATGTTTGATATTAGTGATCGAGACCATGAACGACACCCAATAAGATATACAAATCCCGGTACATGTAAACTGTATTCAATATAAGGGCGCGTTATTGTCTGGTTTGACAAGCGCTATTCTGCACAAGGCTTATCGGGCTCTTTGGCGTTGATATATGGCCCAATGGTTTGACAGGTTAATTCGACTAATTGTCAAATGATTTGTATGTAATTGTTTCCAATCAGATCATTTTTTAGGTGCGTCATGCAATCAATTGAGGTGTTTCGGTGTTTTTATGGACAGTTTTGCGTACATTTGTGAAATAATTATACAGTCATCAACACCAGTGAAAGCATGACATTGTGTTCAATTATCGGTCCATCGACATACCACCTTGATTGTGGACGAGTAGAGTACATAAGAATATGTAGTCAGTTTCAACTGTGGACTTTATTGCGACTGCCTATAAAATAATAACTTCTGGACTATCAATAATATTTATATTGGCAGGTATAAATTAAACAATAATTTGCAATACATATAAAAACAACAAGTTTAATATTGTCGAATAAATAAACAAACAAACACGTTTGTTGATGTTTGTTTCATTTATAAATGTTGTGTAACCTAAATAAAACTGTCGAATAAACGTATATTGACTATATTGATGTATTGGAGTTTTTGTGCTAAAAAATAGCTAAGTATGAGTTTAACAACAATGGTTAATTTTTACCTTTTCTTTTATTTTAAATCGAAGTTTATGTTAATTAATTTAAACTGGTTGTTTTTAATTATGCAACTAGAGCTATGTCTGTTGTAAGATTGTACATGCATATGCGCACTTCAAGGTTAACACACTGTGCAACTACTGGAAGAACGCGTAATTAAATGTACGCATGTAATACGCTAATTTTTTTACGAGTAAACCTCGGGACCAGCTATATGAAACTCTCAAAAATAACAGCAACAATGATTGATTTGCGAGCATAGCTTAAGTTTTAAGTTTCAACAACACCTATACTTTATTAATCTCTAAAAAATGACAACAAAAATGATTACTCCGATTGATTTGCGGGCACAGCTAAATGATTGCATATAAGTAATATTGTGTATATTAATGCCGTGGTCATAGACGTTGTATGGGCTTCTTATTAATAAGGTCTCGTATTTGGCATTCATTAGGCAGTGATAAATTAAAATAATTATATTATAAATCATGTGCAGCTAGTGTTTCGTTTAATTTATTCAGTCGGATTGTTACCTGCTACATTTTATTTAAATTTCAGTCAATGCAGCCAAGTGTCATCGGAAAATTACGACGACAACAACAACAACCACAACAACGCCGGCGCCAACAACAAGAAGATTGCATCCATAGTTGCTAGACAACAAATAGTTAACCTACCATCGGTGGGCAATCATTAACTAAAATGCAACAATCTGTAGAATGCGTGACTAAATAATACCAACAATCTGTAGAATGCGTGACTAAATAATACCAACAATCTGTAGAATGCGTGACTAAATAATACCAACAATCTGTAGAATGCGTGAATAAATAATACCAACAATCTGTAGAATGCGTGAATAAATAATACCAACAATCTGATCTGTAGAATGCGTGACTAAATAATACCAAAAGTTGATCGCAATATTAAATCCAAATAGATGTATTACAATATCTTAATTTTGTTATGATGCAAGTAAAGGCAACCTTGGCCTTAAGGTTTGCAGACGACAATGTGGGACCTAGTATACGCAACCTTGGCCTTAAGGTTTGCAGACGACAATGTGGGACCTAGTATAGGCAACCTTGGCCTTAAGGTTTGCAGACGACAATGTGGGACCTAGTATAGGCAACCTTGGCCTTAAGGTTTGCAGACGACAATGTGGGACCTAGTATACGCAACCTTGGCCTTAAGGTTTGCAGACGACAATGTGGGACCTAGTATAGGCAACCTTGGCCTTAAGGTTTGCAGACGACAATGTGGGACCTAGTATAGGCAACCTTGGCCTTAAGGTTTGCAGACGACAATGTGGGACCTAGTATAGGCAACCTTGGCCTTAAGGTTTGCAGACGACAATGTGGGACCTAGTATACGCAACCTTGGCCTTAAGGTTTGCAGACGACAATGTGGGACCTAGTATACGCAACCTTGGCCTTAAGGTTTGCAGACGACAATGTGGGACCTAGTATACGCAACCTTGGCCTTAAGGTTTGCAGACGACAATGTGGGACCTAGTATACGCAACCTTGGCCTTAAGGTTTGCAGACGACAAATAACCTTGGCCTTAAGGTTTGCAGACGACAATGTGGGACCTAGTATACGCAACAATCGAACCTTTCCATCCCTTGGCCTTAATGTTTGCAGACGACAATGTGGGACCTAGTATACGCAACAATCTAACCTTTCCATCGACAACATGTTCCACACGTTTGTCAAAAGTGTACACTTGCAATGGTTTCTCTGTCAGTTTTATCAATTAAATTGTTGTTTGAGAATAAAAACGGGAAACAAGATCTTGCTTTTTTGGGACAATGGTGAAAAATACGAAAGAATTTCGTGTTTCGCGCAGCTAAAATTCTTATAAATAAAGAAAATACAATTTCCATTGGGTGTGTTATAACTGTTGTTGAGTGTACAATGATCTCAACGAACATAGTGTACGTTCTTGTGTCGTACACTGCGCCGTCTGGCCTAGATGTTTACTGTCGTGAAAATATCCTCTATGGGAAAATTGGTCCATAAACACGGCATATATGCAGGTATTAGCGTAAGGTAACACCAGAAAACCAAGTTTATATTTATTAGGCAAAATTATTAATGCGTCTTAACAATAACAATTTCCAGGATAACATATGTTGTTTTCAAATCTTTAAGTCACCAAGAAAAGATACGCATCAGATTTTCCATAATGCCAGTCCATTTGTATACTATTCACCCTTTGTAACAACTCGATCTCTCTAGTTATTCTTTTCCGTTTTTAGCGTCATCAAAATCTATATAGCGAAATACACGTCATTAATATTATTATTGTTATTACTACCCAAGGTCAAAAAATCCAAAGCATATTATTGTATATCCATTTGTCTTGTCAATCAAATATTGTTTTGTATATGGAATTATGTATAAAATATATGTTTTACATTGAATAAAAATAAAAAATACTACCCTGTCCCTTAAGTGACACCACTCAATTGCGTTTGTGTACTCTCTTGTATGTTATTACGTAAACACATTCCGTAATTACGAAATGTTATTTCTTACAAATGTAAAACTCTTTCGTAATTATGAAGTGTTCAGTAAAAACGCAGGGATAATTCATAATTACGAATGATATTAAGAATTATATTATTCTGCTCATTTCGCACTGTGAAATTTCATAGACACGCAAAATTTGGACGATAGCCTAATTATCGTTCATATTTCGAGTGTATACGTTTTTCAAAGTGCGAGGTCTGCGTAAAAAAATACAATGTCGCGTTGTCGCAGTTATTGTAGCGATTTAACTGATGGAATCAGAATAACGTTATTTCGGAATAGATGGTTATAACGTCAATCTCTTGAGGGGCATCGTACTCTTTTGAATAACATTGCCATAGTTTTATTATTAGCTGTAAATTGTGTTCAAGCTTGAATTAACACTGTTAATTATGCTTATCTTTGCATACATAAGTGTATACCTTTAAATGAAACAAAGGAAACGTAATATTTGTTGCAATTAGTTTCTGCATTAATAAAATATTGTTCATTTACTTTAATTTGATGGTACAGACGCAAAATATTTGAGAAAAGTATGAACTCTATAGAACTTATGCTAATTAACTCACAAATGTTCGATATGGTTTGGACTGTATATTATTGTATTCTGACGATTTTAAATACCTACTCGTGTATATCTTTCTAACTGAATAGTTGTTGAATAGCATACCTTATTACAAACTGTTAAAATATGTTCCAATAAATGCTGTCAGGTGTCCATCTGTTGTTATGTCATGCACGGCTATGAATGCAAGAGCCCTTGTGTACATCGGTAAGTGATGCCAACACACGACATGCAGCTAGCTGTCGGGGGATATAATTTTATCATGAACTTTTCAATTTATACTTGTTCGAAAATCTAGTGTGTTAACAGTGTCACTAAATGTTAAAGTAATCTCAATCTATAGATAACAAACACATATAATAATGCATTTTGAGCGCAAAAACCTTTAACATATCCATAAAATAAACGGTATCAGACCAGTTTAATTTTCTGTTTATTGGTTACATTTTGAACTCTAAAAACAAGAACATCCAGCAAACAAAATGTTCCTGTCATGTGTTACGTACCAAGTAAAACACATAAATCTACTAAGACATACAAGTCTGAATTTGGTCACTTTCACCTTTTGTTTGGTTTAAGGTCAAATCAAAGCGAAGCTGCATAGCATCACACAGTCAAGGTGAACAAAGTCTGCAATCAACTTAAACAAACTGCTGACTATACCACACTTCTTAATTGCTGGATGGAGTACTTGTACTAGTATTCATTAATGCACATGACTTTAGTTAACAACACATGATGTCATTATAATGGATCTTAAACAAACTATAAAGTAAAATATGTTTTCATGACAGAAATTCCAGAAAAATAACAAACTCCAAAACAAGTTTTGAAAATCTATTCAATCAAAATGTAAATACATAAATGAACAATATGAATGAAAATGTCATAGCACATTTCACATAATAGAACTGCAGACAATAATATTTTCAAAACCATGCAGACAATAACTGTATTAGTGTTACGTTAACAATAATACCTGATATTTGTATGTATGGAATTTTTTCTTTCAGTAAAAAAACTCTATAACGTTGGACTTACTACATGTGATATGGAACATAACATTAACACAAAGTTGGCATAGAATACCAGGTAGAATACAATCTTGTTCAAGCATTTATATCTCATAACTACCTTCATTAATCTTAAATATAACAAACGTCTCACATGTATGTCTTAATCGGAATTGCTACATAACACATGACAACATATTTTCAGTCATAAACAGACTATTTGTAAGTACAGATGGTCCATTCTGCAATCAATAACAATAGCACTCCAGTCTACAGTACACCCAAGGACATTCTCTGAACGGCACATACAGACATACAGATGTTGCTATATGACGTATACAGAGACTACGTGAGGATGTCATGTGCCTTCACCTCCAGTAACCGCTCCATCTGGCGGACATCCTCACACCACTGCTGGAGACGACACTGCATAGTGGAGATCTAAAACATACAAGGCACAGTGCAGGGGCCCATAGTTATAACGATTCTACAGTACAGCTCACTGGAAAAAACAACATTTAAGGCGCATCGTGGGAAAACCGCACAGGCTAATCCAGGACGGCACTTTCCGCTTTTAAGGTATTTTCTGCTCCAAGGAAGTCTCTTCTAAACATAAATCCACTGTAGGCGGAAAGTGCCGTCCTGGATTAGCCTGTGCGGACTGCACAGGCTAATCTGGGACGACAGTTTACGCACATGCATTAAGTCCGGTTTTTCCACTATGCGCCTCATTTTTTAAATCTACGATTCACGGAGTTTGGGCAATGGAGTCATAAGCGAGTCAATGAGGACTAGACATGTGTATTGTGTGAAATGTTGCAGAGTCATAAGCGAGTCATTGCGGACTAGACATGTGTATTGTGTAAAATGTTGCAGTCATAAGCGAGTCAATGAGGACTAGACATGTGTATTGTGTGAAATGTTGCAGAGTCATAAGCGAGTCATTGAGGACTAGACATGTGTATTGTGTGAAATGTTGCAGAGTCATAAGCGAGTCATTGCGGACTAGACGTGTATTGTGTGAAATGTTGCAGAGTCATAAGCGAGTCATTGAGGACTAGACATGTGTATTGTGTGAAATGTTGCAGAGTCATAAGCGAGTCAATGAGGACTAGACATGTGTATTGTGTGAAATGTTGCAGTCATAAGCGAGTCATTGAGGACTAGACATGTGTATTGTGTGAAATGTTGCAGAGTCATAAGCGAGTCAATGAGGACTAGACATGTGTATTGTGTGAAATGTTGCAGAGTCATAAGCGAGTCATTGAGGACTAGACATGTGTATTGTGTGAAATGTTGCAGTCATAAGCGAGTCATTGAGGACTAGACATGTGTATTGTGTGAAATGTTGCAGAGTCATAAGCGAGTCATTGAGGACTAGACATGTGTATTGTGTGAAATGTTGCAGAGTAATTACTCCGCGTCACTCAGCTATTGGTTGTACACACACTCCGAGTGACTCAGCGCAATTTCTTGGCGGGCATCAACGACCACTCCACGTCACTCTGAGTGTGTAGAAACACCAAGTAACAAGGCAAGAATTAAGCACTCGCAAACTCACAAAACGCAAATAAACTATTAGTTTCGGAAGTTAATTGTTCTATAGCTCGCAAAAAATAGCAGGTGAAGAATATTACTATGTTTGTAAAACAAGTTTCCTTACAATAAACAATCATCTGACTTTGCATATATATTTAACTGATATTTTAACTATTACTTAATGGAATCTGAAGAGGAAACTAATTTTTTGCAAGTTAAAATATTTGCTAGTTGCAAGAATAGTTGAATTCATGCCCTGACGTGATTACAGGAATGGAAAATTGTGACTCTGTGTTGCGAGTAAAATCTTTGTTTCACTTCAGCGGTACTGTTTATGTCATCCTGAACTGAAGTTGAAAATAAGTTAAAATATTAATTTGAGGCATGTTGTGGGAAAACCGGGCTTAATGCATGTGCATAAAGTGTCATCCCGGATTAGCCTGTGCAGTCCGCACAGGCTAATCCGGGACAGCACTTTCTGCTTTTATGGCATTTCTAAACGTATATCCACTGTAGGGGGAAAGTTTCATCCCGGATTAGCCTGTGCGGACTGCACAGGCTAATGCGGGACAACACTTTATGCACATGCATTAAGACCAAATTTCCCACGATATGCCTCATTTATATTTGAAACACCATGCTTTGAAACATGTGCATGATAAGTACTTAACGCTGATTGCAACTTCCATGTCGAAATATTTAAGCAAATCATTTGTCTGTCTGAAAATTCATTTTGGCTAATACGGCTACTGGCAGTGGAAGGAAGCACTGCTGTCCCCACAGGGCTCACTCTGCCATTCGCCAAATTAAACAATGGCTACAAAGTAGCACATCTGGCCAAAGAAAATTCTGTTTGGCTACAACTTTTTCTTCATCAAACCCCATAAATTAGCCAAAATGAGAGGAATTTTGACAGTGCAAGGTAAATCTGGCTAAAGGAAATTTTGAGCAAGTCAGAGCCCTGCCCGACCCTGACTAGCATTGTTACCTGGTTGACATCAAGCACACGTATTGTACCCAGGTGAGATACACCTAGTGGTCCACTGAGACAACTAAATAAAGATTATGAGAACTATTCCTGTCACACCCTGACATGTAGTGATACCAGGTTGACATCAAGCACACGTGGCTGTACCCAGGTGAGATGCACCTAATGGTCCACTGAGACAACTAAATAAAGATTATGAGAACTATTCTTGTCACACCTAGACATGTAGTGTTACCTGACTGACATCAAGCACACGTGGCTGTACCCAGGTGAGATGCACCTAATGGTCCACTGAGACAACTAAATAAAGATTATGAGAACTATTCTTGTCACACCTAGACATGTAGTGTTACCTGACTGACATCAAGCACACGTGGCTGTACCCAGGTGAGATGCACCTAATGGTCCACTGAGACAACTAAATAAAGATTATGAGAACTATTCTTGTCACACCTAGACATGTAGTGTTACCTGACTGACATCAAGCACACGTGGCTGTACCCAGGTGAGATGCACCTAATGGTCCACTGAGACAACTAAATAAAGATTATGAGAACTATTCTTGTCACACCTAGACATGTAGTGTTACCTGACTGACATCAAGCACACGTGGCTGTACCCAGGTGAGATGCACCTAATGGTCCACTGAGACAACTAAATAAAGATTATGAGAACTATTCTTGTCACACCTAGACATGTAGTGTTACCTGACTGACATCAAGCACACGTGGCTGTACCCAGGTGAGATGCACCTAATGGTCCACTGAGACAACTAAATAAAGATTATGAGAACTATTCTTGTCACACCCAGACATGTAGTGTTACCTGACTGACATCAAGCACACGTGGCTGTACCCAGGTGAGATGCACCTAATGGTCCACTGAGACAACTAAATAAAGATTATGAGAACTATTCTTGTCACACCTAGACATGTAGTGTTACCTGACTGACATCAAGCACACGTGGCTGTACCCAGGTGAGATGCACCTAATGGTCCACTGAGACAACTAAATAAAGATTATGAGAACTATTCTTGTCACACCTAGACATGTAGTGTTACCTGACTGACATCAAGCACACGTGGCTGTACCCAGGTGAGATGCACCTAATGGTCCACTGAGACAACTAAATAAAGATTATGAGAACTATTCTTGTCACACCTAGACATGTAGTGTTACCTGACTGACATCAAGCACACGTGGCTGTACCCAGGTGAGATGCACCTAATGGTCCACTGAGACAACTAAATAAAGATTATGAGAACTATTCTTGTCACACCTAGACATGTAGTGTTACCTGACTGACATCAAGCACACGTGGCTGTACCCAGGTGAGATGCACCTAATGGTCCACTGAGACAACTAAATAAAGATTATGAGAACTATTCTTGTCACACCCAGACATGTAGTGTTACCTGACTGACATCAAGCACACGTGGCTGTACCCAGGTGAGATGCACGCGCCGGTCCACCTCGTCTATTGTCCCCTTCACCAGGCCCAGGCTAAGAGCCTTCATAACTAGCATCTCAACCTGCAGACAGAGAAATTAAGAAATAATGAATATCTATGTATGAAGTTTAATTAAAATATCTCAATGCGTTCTCAAGTTATTGAGCGGAAACTGTTTTTCTATTTTTAGTAACAGCGACCTTGACCCCACCCACCCCATATACAATCCCTATCGAGGTCTCGCTATAAGGTATCTATGTTTGCATTTTCATAATGAAGTGATGTTATATTTAATGTTTGTAACATTCAATATGTTTCGTCATCACTATTAAAAAAAATATATACGAAAAAAATGGCAAAAAGCACCTCAATTTTTGGTGTTATTTATTTTCAAAGATCTGCCTTTCAGTTGTTGGCCACTCTTAAAAAATAAGCTAAATGTAATAAAAATCTTTTTAAACAATCACCAAACCTATGTTTTATAAAAGTAAATTAAATTTTCTCAACAGGATGCTCTTAAATTAATATCATACTGTTGCTAAAAGTGGGCGAGGTAAATTGTCCCCTTAATTTTAAAAACGCCATTGTTTTAGATCTTTGATTATTTGTTATAAAAATGTGTTTATTATAATTTTATTATAATTTGTTTTAAATCAAACTAACAAAATTAATGTTATATTTGATATTTGTAATATTCAATGTGTTTCTGTAGCAACTGCTGGTGTGTGTTTTTTACAAAAAAATAAGAACAAATGCCATAATTTGTTGTTTTAGGTCTTAATGGCTTTCACCTGTTGCAATTCTTAAAAAAAGATTATTAATGTAATAAATGTCCTTTAAAACAATTACCATATCTATAAATTACACAATTAAGCTAGATTTGTTTAACAGGATACACATTAATTACCATTATTTTTGTGAAAGTGGGTGGGGTAAATTTACCCCAGAATTTCAAAACTGACCTTGTTATTTATTCTTAGTTGAATTGTTACCAACAGTGTTAAAACAATTTAAAGATAAAATAAATAATAATAAATTGTTTTTTACTACAATAAATGAAGGTAATGTTATATTATATAATTTAAAATTTTAATGTTGTATAGTACTGTTGTTAAAAATGTGTGTAAATTGAGGAAAATAGCAGAAATTTTATTTATTAATATTTATTTTAAACAGAATTATGTAGCTTTGTATTGTTGCAAATTCTTATAAAAATGGTTAATGTTATAAAATATTTAACAATAAATACATCAATGTTTTAAAGATAACAATTAAACTACATTTGTTCGACAGGTTACTATACTGCAGATTTTTGTGGTTTGGCTAAATTGACCCATGAAATAGCGTGATTGTTTAACCAATCCACTTATTACTGTTTTATTCAGTAGAATATATTCAACTTACTTGTATTAGTTTACCATAATTCGAAGTCTCTTTTAATGAGAATATTCATTTGTGTAACTTGTATTAAACATTTATAGATATAATCAACATACATTTAAATGGTGTCTAAATTTCATTCAATATAAAACTTATTAAAGGGTGTTTTGCATCTTTGCACTGACATATCAATTTTAAATTACATTTGATATACTAAGAATTATATATCATCGGTATGTAAATATTGATCGTTAGTAGTGTGCTGTGACAATTAAATCACATTTGAAACACAATTCGGAAACAAATAATCAAAACATGTCTTATTCAACAATTGCTGCCTTTACAATATCATGTGAAAAACTGCTCTACGCTATTAAACATAAATTGAGTAATGTAAACTAGCAATCCATTATACTCCCATGAAATGGAATAGCGCACGAAGCAGACTTGTCTGTAGACTTTATTCTCCCTGAAGAACTCCTTACGGATCGGAAACTGGAATGTTAGAACACTCCTTGAGACTGGAAGAACCACAGAGGTAGCTAGATGGATAGGTATCGATGTGAGATTGAGGTGAGATTGACATCTGCAGGAAAGCTTACATTGTCTACTCGGCATACAGTATTGTATTCTGGTCTACCATAGGAAGAGGGGACACCATCATGGAGTGGCATTCATGCTTAGCAGAGAGGCAAACAAGTGTCTGATGGAATGGGAACCAATCGGTGAAAGGATTGTAACAACATACTACAGGTCTAAATTCCAGAAGGTTTTCCTGATGATATGTTATGCCACTACAAACCAAGCGGAACAAGAGATGAAATATGATTTTTATGGGCAACTCCAAGGAGTACTAGACTGAGCCCCGAAAAGAGATATCGCAATTGTCAGAGGAGACAAGAATGCCAATGTGAAAGAAAACTTGTAATGGGAATGGAAGGCTTGGGCGCAATGAATGAGAACAGTGAACTTTATGTGAACTTCTGTGCCAACAATGATCTTGTCATAGGAGGCACCACCTTCTCACATCCATAAAATGACCGGGAGATCACCTGATATGGTTGTTACAAACCAGATAAACCACATAGCAATATCAAAACGCTAGGGAAGAACACTAGCTGATGTCAGAGCCTATAGAGTGGTAGATGATGATTGCAACCATGAACGGGTGAAAGCAAAACTCAAGGTGAAGATCGCCAGAGTGAGGAAAACAAGTCTTAAAAGGCAGCCACGTTTCGACACCTCCAAGTTAATGGAAAGGGCGATATGTAAAGACCGCAATTACAGTACCTAATAATTCCCAAATCCTTGCCAATTTAGGAAAGACATGATAGAAGAGAATTGGGAAAGAACCAAGAAAACATTTAGGAGCACCTGCGAGGAAGTTCTTCGGTACTGGAAAAGGACACACAAGAGTTGGCTGTCAAAAGAAACCATATACATGGTAGAAAATAAGAGAGACATTCGACACATGCTGCTTCAAGCCAAAACCAGAGCAATAAAGCAGACCATGTAAGCAAAGTACAAAAAAAAATAAAGAAAAGTGCCAGGATTGATAAAAGCGAACAAGAGGACAGATTGCTATGCAAGCACAAGAAGCGGCAAATGAAGGCGACATGAGGACCATGTACGTTATCTCCAGAAAGCTGTCAGGAACAGCTAAAAGCTAAGAAAAACAAGTCAAATCCCTAAAAGGTGAGACATTCAGAATCTGAATGGCACACCAGTTGGACATCTTCCAGACACAGAAGCAAGAGCAGACCTTGCAATCAACACAGGACCCATCACTAGGGAAGAGCGATTTAAAGAAGTGCAAAAAACACTAAAGAACAGCAAAGCTCCTGGCCAAGATAGCATCCCACCAGAAGCCTTGAAAGCAGGTGCAGCAACTTTTGCAGATATCCTAATTGAGCTTATCAGTGACATATGAGCGCACGAAGAGGTACCATCTGAGTGGGGTAGGGGACTTTTCGTCAAGCTGCCCCAGAAGGGGGATCTTGGGGATTGCCAGAATTGGAGAGGCATCCAGCTGCTGTCACTGAAAAGCAAAGTGCTTACAAGGGTTATGCTAGAAAGGATAAAACAGCAGTAAACATGCATATGAGAGATGAACAGGCTGGTTTAAGCTCGACGGTCATGTATTGAATAGTTTGAGCAGTTTCTGGAATGGTGTCACCTCTATACATAAAATTCATAGAACGATTTTGATACGGTTGATCAAGCAATAATGTGGAAGATATTGAAGTTTTATGGCATTCAAGACAAAATTATCAACATACTTCTTAGCATCTACGAGAATACCACTTGTAACTTAGTACACAACTCTGAACTTTCGCCGTCCTTTGAAGTAACAACTGGCGTGAGACAAGGCTGTTTGATTTCACCTCTGACCTTCTCGCTTGTAATAAATTGGATACTGAGCACTGCAACGAGTCAGCCAAGATGCATACAGTGGACACCAAAAACAGCTAGAAGACCTGGACTTTCTGGTCCCACATGCACACAGACATGCAAGAGAAGACCAAGATTCTCGCCACAATAGCCAGAGATTCAGGGCTCCATATCTACACAAGGAAAACAAAGGGAGCACGTCTCAACACGACGCGCACAACACACATACATCTGGAGGACCAATCATTGGAGATTATTGATAAACCACCTTGACAGCATTGTGAACAAGACAGGGGGTGCTAATAAAGATGTAAAGGTATTAAAGTATTGGCAAAGCACAGTACGCCTTCAACTCTCTCAAGACCATTTGAAACCATTTGAATGTAAAGGCCGTACTGTTGTATGGATTGGATACGTTAAAGCACACAAAGACACTAGACCACAAGCTGCAGGTGTTCGTCAACCGATGTCTTTGAAAAATACTCAGATGGCCAGAAATAATTTCAAACGAGGAGCTCAAGAGAAGGACAAGGCAAAAGCCAATCACTACTACGATCAACGAGAGGAAATGGAGGTACATTGGCCACACAATTAGGGGAGATCAACCAAACATCACCAGATAATTGGAATCCACAAAGACGTAGGAGGAAGGGTCGCCCAATGACCACTTGGAGAAGGACTCTAGATGCCGAGCTGAAGTCGCTCAACTTATCATGGAGTGAATCAAAACACAGGGCACAAGACAAAACCAAATGTAATTTATAGAAGAGCTGTTTAATAAACATTACAAAAATGAATACACTGCATCCGTTATATCGCGATGTCCAATATATCGCGAATCGGCCGTGGATCACGAATTTTTTTCATGTACTTAAATATTTTCCTATTACCAAATGCTCATCAATAAATCCAGTTTGATCCGGATTTTCGTGCCTTCACGGCATCTCACACTCTTGTAGTGCGACAAACAATACGCCGACTCACTCAACATCAAAGTGTAACAGTTTGACGTCATCCGCTTACAGTGCGTGTGCCACCCATGACAACGTCCATTCACTGCTGTCGCTCTATTTAGCACCCGAATTACATGCAGTCCACGTGGAGGGTGTATACAGTAATTGTATGTCATAAATCAATACTGAGCTATCTGAATGACAATAATGTAATCGATACGGCTTATCTGTTTCTTTTTGGTTTCAGGAGAAATTATAACCACATATTGTTCGCGATATAAGCACCTAATTGTGTTGCTGCATGCTACGAAACTTTTATACAAAAGTAAAGGTCTCAATGTTCTCTGCGCTACAAAGTTTATATATGGCGATCAATACACCCATGCTTTCCATGCGGACGACGTGATGTTGTACATGATTTGTCAGCAATTTTTCTCGCGCTTTTTCTAACAGAACAAAGAGTTTACACGAAATACATGTGTGTTGTACTTGTTAATAGAATGTATGTTTACTTCACGTGAATAATGAAATTCGGAAAGGCATTTCGGACTTTATATTTTTATACGCGGTTTGAAATTTATTCAACGGAATTTAAGGAATAATATTATATTTTCATATATAAATGGAATATTTTACATATGGATTTAATACATAATGGATGTTAACTACATTGAAAAGGGTGAGTTATTTACTTAATAACATTCATGTTTGAGATCGGGGAAAAACAGGCTAGTGTATACATGTATATCTACTGAATGGCCTGGCAAGTTATATCGCAATCCGGATACATCGCGATCGCGATCCGTGGACCCCGCGAATCGCGATGTAACGGAGTTACAGTGTACTCTCAATAATAGACACTTTGAATTGTGGTAAAGTAATAAGTTGAATAGAGCTATATACTATTGAATAAAACAGTTATATATTAGATTGTTAAAAAAACATGTTATTTGTAATGTCATGGGTCAATTAATTTAGCCAACCCACATTATCTTGAGTATGGTAATTTAGCAACCTGGCAAACCTGTCGAACAAATGTTATTTAATTGGTATGTAAAAAACGTACATGCATTTACGGTCTAAAAAAATTACATTATAATTTATTATATATAATCTGTTTTAAATTTTGCAACATAAACAGAGTATGTGCTTTTTTCCTTAATTTTCATACATGTTTAACAACAGATGTTAAAGGGACTATGCCACCGAAAAAATGTCGTCCTTTTTCACTATTATTGATATAATATGATAGAAATGCGCTATACTAAGAAATATGTTATAAATACATAAATAATAACATAGTACACAATGAGTTATTTAATAAAAATAAAATAGCAAAACAAGTCTGACAAATTAAAATCCCAAGCGGGATTCGAACACACAACTTAGAAGCCATATGAAATCATGTCAGTAGACAGCGGTTTTACCAACTGCGCTATCATGCTTGGTAGGCAGTCATGTGTACACTATGGTTATACAAAATACTCACAATTCTGACGTCAAAATGTAAACAGAAAAAGGGCCAAATAAACACGACCCAAGTTGAGTTTTATCTCAGAATGCGCACATTCGTTCCCCATTATATATACCATGTTTAAACAGCTGTTATATGCAGGAAATAATATATTTTTAAACAATCTGATTTTTAAAAGAAATTGCCCCCTTGAGGCCCTGTTCGATGACATAGTCCCTTTAAAACACATTAAACGTTACAAATACAAAATATAACATTATGTTTATTAGTTTGATTAAAAACTAATTATGTTTAAATTGTTTTAAAAAAGTTGATAACAACTCAACTAAGAATGAAAATAAGGTCGTTTTTTTTTAAAATCCTGAGATAAATTTACCCCACCCACTTTTAGCAAAAGTATGGTAATTTATGAGTATCCTGTTGAACAAATCTAGCTTAATTGTATAAATTATAGGCTTGGTTATTGTTTAAAATGATATGTATTACATTAGTCATCTTTTTTATGAATTTGCAACAATTGAAAGCCACATTTAGACCTAAAACAACAAATTATGGCATTTGTTCTCATTTTCTTTGTAAAAAACACACACCAGCAGTAGCTAAAGAAACACATCGAATATTACAAATATCAAATATAACATTATTCTTGTTAGTTTGATTTAAAACAAATTATAATAAAATTATAATAAACACATTTTTATAACAAATCATCAAAGAATTAAAACAATGTCGTTTTTAAAATGAAGAGGACAATTTACCCCACCCACTTTTAGCAACAGTATGATATTAATTTAAGAGCATCCTGTTGAGAAAATTTAATTAACTTTTATAAAACATAGATTTGGTGATTGTTTAAAATGATTTTTATTACCTTTAGCTTATTTTTTAAGTGTTCAACAACTGAAAGGCAGATCTTTGAAAAAAACACCCAAATTGAGGTGCTTTTTTCCCATTTTTTCCTATATAATTTTTTCAACAGTGTTGACGAAACATTTTGAATGTTACAAACATAAAATATAACATCACTTCAGTTAGTATGGTTAAAAAGATATTCAAAAATTATGTAATAACAGCTAAATAATAGGGTTTTAGCGAATATGGGGTAGAATGAAATATTTTGGCGGCCATCTTGGTGGCCATCTTGGATTGCCAGCCATTGTAAAAGAGGATCTTTTTAAGAAATTGGTTTTTGAATTCATTATATATATTCCTTTCATTTAAAACCAATTTTAGCTTGGGGCGCGAATTTTAAATAAATGGCCCTTGGCTCTTGGACTATATAGCTTATATGTAAAATTTCTAAGTGTAAAAAGGCCCATAATTTTGACAAATTTCAAACTGGAGTTATCAAAATTGGCCCATGAGTTCATTTTAATATAGGGAATAAGTATTCTAAGTTTGAATGAAATCCCTTAAGCCATTCCTGAGAAACCAGCTTACCGAAAAACTTTAACCTGTCCATATAGCTTATTTGTAAAATTTCTAAGTGTAAAAAGGCCCATAATTTTGTCAAAATTCAAACTAGAGTTACCAAACTTGGCCTATAGGTTTATTTTAATGTGGGGAATAAATGTTTTAAGTTTGAATGAAATCGCTCAAGCCATTCCTGAGAAACTAGCTTACCGAAAAACTTTAACCTAGCTCGGATGCCGACGCCGATGCCAACGTTGGGGCGAGTAGAATAGCATGCCTTTTCTTCGAAAAGTCGAGCTAAAAACGATACTGAGTAAAATAAATAAAATTTGTTAAGACCATACATTTCTAAATTATGTGGCTTTTTATGCAAAGCTTATTTGCAAGATTTTTTTCTGGAATGGATTAAACAGCTGTTTCTAATTTATTCATTGCTATATCAAGCAATGTTACACATTGAAACATTGATCTGAAATTAAGATTTTCTTTCATAGCTTTACTGGGTTCTCTACCCGGGTGGCCACTCAAATCCTGAAGTATAATTCCCTGATATTTCCCGGACCAAATGTGATTTCCCTGACATATTGTTTTAGATTACCTGCACAATTAGTGCATGATGGTTACATTTATGTAAATAGTTGGACATTAAATAGTAATGTCCCTTTCAAACCATATTTACTCTAGATTAATGTTTATAATACACAATATAATATTGTATTGTTTCACTGTCTCCAGAATGTTTATTTCTAAGATTATATAGGTCACCTTCCCAATTTGAAATGTTTCTTTCTCTTTTGGTCAAATTCCCTGATTTTTCCGTGATATTTACCAAATTTTCACATTCCCTGACATTTCCCTGTAGGGACATTTTTTCTCACTATAACATTCAGTCTAAATGAAAACAATCACATATGCAGAATCAGAGTACAACCTTTAAGTGTTTTTTTGGAACACACAAGGTGCTCTATAAAAACACATTTTATACGTGAAATATTATGCAAAATAATTGGTAGGATTTATGGAAAAGACTAAGTTATTATAATGTCCTATGATCTTACCTCAATTTCTGGTAATCTTGTTTCTAGAGCAACTTCTTCAAATGTCAGATTTCTGTTTGTAGCAGGACGTTTAAATGTCATCTGTAAAAACACAAGACACTATTGTCTTGTATTTTGTTAATAACAACTTAAATAATGTACATTTCACAAGTAACTTGCCAACTACATGTTTACATGTACCGGCATCACACAATCACACACAGTTTATTTAATTTAAAAAACAACAACATTTGTATATTAATTGTACCGTAACTAACTTATTATCAGTATTTTCATCCAAAAAGGAGCCAGATGCAGCAGCCTGCTCCATATAGCTCTGAATCTCAGGCTCCTATACAATTATTTGAAATTACCATTGTTGTTTACATGTAAACTCAGGGCTCCCCTAGCTAAAAAATATTATTAAGCCAAATATACCATGCTACGTCAAAATACTTCTCATTTTGGCTATTTTATGGGGTTTGATGAAAAAAAAGTTGCAGCCAAACAGAATTTTCTTAAGCCAAATGTGTTAATTTGTAGCCATTGGCTATTTGAACAATAGCAGAGTAAGCCCTTTAGCCCTAAAACTGTTAACAACTAAGTAACATCTACTTGCCTCCATTAAGCACAGTAGTAGCCCTAAAACTGTTAACAACTAAGTAACATCTACTTGGCTCCATTAAGCACAGTAGTAGCCCTAAAACTGTTAACAACTAAGTAACATCTACTTGCCTCCATTAAGCACAGTAGTAGCCCTAAAACTGTTAACAACTAAGTAACATCTACTTGCCTCCATTAAGCACAGTAGTAGCCCTAAAACTGTTAACAACTAAGTGACATCTACTTGCCTCCATTAAGCACAGTAGTAGCCCTACAACTGTTAACAACTAAGTAACATCTACTTGCCTGCATTACGCACAGTAGTAGCCCTAAAACTGTTAACAACTAAGTAACATCTACTTGCTTCCATTACGCACAGTAGTAGCCCTAAAACTGTTAACAACTAAGTAACATCTACTTGCCTGCATTACGCACAGTAGTAGCCCTAAAACTGTTAACAACTAAGTAACATCTACTTGCTTCCATTACGCACAGTAGTAGCCCTAAAACTGTTAACAACTAAGTAACATCTACTTGCCTCCATTAAGCACAGTAGTAGCCCTAAAACTGTTAACAACTAAGTAACATCTACTTGCCTGCATTACGCACAGTAGTAGCCCTAAAACTGTTAACAACTAAGTAACATCTACTTGCTTCCATTACGCACAGTAGTAGCCCTAAAACTGTAAAACTAAGTAACATCTACTTGCCTCCATTAAGCACAGTAGTAGCCCTAAAACTGTTAACAACTAAGTAACATCTACTTGCCTGCATTACGCACAGTAGTAGCCCTAAAACTGTTAACAACTAAGTAACATCTACTTGCTTCCATTAAGCACAGTAGTAGCCCTAAAACTGTTAACAACTAAGTAACATCTACTTGCCTCCATTAAGCACAGTAGTAGCCCTAAAACTGTTAACAACTAAGTAACATCTACTTGCCTCCATTAAGCACAGTAGTAGCCCTAAAACTGTTAACAACTAAGTAACATCTACTTGCCTCCATTAAGCACAGTAGTAGCCCTAAAACTGTTAACAACTAAGTAACATCTACTTGCCTCCATTAAGCACAGTAGTAGCCCTAAAACTGTTAACAACTAAGTAACATCTACTTGCCTCCATTAAGCACAGTAGTAGCCCTAAAACTGTTAACAACTAAGTAACATCTACTTGCCTCCATTAAGCACAGTAGTAGCCCTAAAACTGTTAACTAAGTAACATCTACTTGCCTCCATTAAGCACAGTAGTAGCCCTAAAACTGTTAACAACTAAGTAACATCTACTTGCCTCCATTAAGCACAGTAGTAGCCCTAAAACTGTTAACAACTAAGTAACATCTACTTGCCTCCATTAAGCACAGTAGTGAGATTTTCTGTCGCATCACAAGTTCACAGGCAGCAAGATCTGGCTGTAAACAATCAAAGCAAAGACACCATGAACAACTGGAATTTGTTACAATTATGTATTTATATCAAAGCAAAGACACCATGAACAACTGGAATTTGTTACAATTATGTATTTAAATCAAAGCAACGACACCATGAACAACTGGAATTTGTTACAATTATGTATTTAAATACTGGTACTCAAGTTATAAAACAGCATACAATCCTAATTTAAATTTGCAATCAACTATCATCTTTGCAATAAATATTTAACTAAAGAAATTGTTTAAAATCATTGCTGGTCATGGTAGTCATGACAACAAAGAATAGTTTGCTGCAGCTAGAAATAACATCCATGTATGCAATGTGGCTTAAAATGATACAATGGTCATGTAATATACTAAAACATATGTGAGTGACCAGTGGAAAACCTATGTTAATAAGGCTGGCTAAAGGCACATAAACTTGCACATGTTCATACCCGGGACACGTTGTTAAATTCACATAAAATGTTAAACTACTAAAGGTTTAGATTAAAGATAATTA
This sequence comes from Congeria kusceri, assembly GCA_027627225.1. NCBI lineage: Eukaryota > Metazoa > Mollusca > Bivalvia > Myida > Dreissenidae > Congeria > Congeria kusceri. The sequence goes on from CM051024.1 coordinate 84,904,649, forward strand.
ACCTCCAATACATTAAAGATACGCCCAATGTTTGCTGACTGTTTTGGAATAAGATGGGTCAAATATTCGATTTCGTGGTTTCGTCTACCCAAGAAATCCACAAAAATCAGTGTCCCACGAATAATAATGAATTCACACAAATTAATGTTTACCTGTTGGCCCCAGGATTTCTTGAGCTCGTCAAACTTGCTGATGTTGCCCCTGTTGAATGCGTACAGTAGCTGTACCACCCAGTCTCTCTCTGTGTTACGAAGGGACTCGAGTATTGGATGTGCCAACTGGAAATCAGGAACTAGAATTAGCCGTGTTTTTGGTTGCAATATTCCTGCAGAATACTGACAGTTTTAACCCAGTCTGTGACAATATTCACAAGAAAAGACATCACGCTAGTTTCAAGTCCAGAAGTTCACGTCACAATGTTGATACTACAAGCATTACCTGTATGCTACAGTTACATGTAACTGCCAACACGTTTTTATGGCTTGAAATGTTGGTTGAAACTTAACATGTCCATTACATTAAATTCTAACATAGGAAATGTATTATTATAAATCGGCTCAACCGCCCCCACCCCCCATCCGAGATCGAATTCGGCTGCACAGTCCGACACCAGCTCCCAGAAATCGGCTTCAACGATCGACCCCACTTCCCCAAAATTGGCTGCATCGCTCGAATCCAACTCCCAAAAGTCAGTCGCAACACGCGACCCCACCTTATGAAATCGGTTACGACTTTCGAAATCCCGGCGGCGATAAAATCGGCAGTATCGCTTTAACTACCGCCCTTTATCGCTTCAACGACCTAGCCTATTGCCCGACCAGCACCTCTCTTTGCATAATCTTTAATTTGGGTATTCTTAATTTTATAAAACTGAAACTATTATAAATATTTCTCCTACTAAAATCGCTACTTTTTCAATTGAATAAAAACGTGTTGACTGCTTTGGAGGCAGTGTACATCATAATACTAGGCTGCATTTTGTTATGGAATTAATTTTCAATCATACATCGTATTCAGCCTAGCTTTTTTCGCCCTGAAATTCTTCATGACAGCTCGTTTTTTTTCCAATACTGTTTTTTATTTCATTAATTGTTTTCAGATGCAAAAGAAATCAATAATTAATATCAGTTATACTACATGAGGACATTAAAAGCCGAAAAAAATTAAGCGCGCAAAATTGCCATGCACAAGGTCACGGATGCCTAATGAAAAACGTGCGTGTACTGGTCACGTGCTTAACTGCAGTGTTCATGAGAACAAAATTACGTTTGACGACGTTAAATTGTGTTTTAAAATGAGGCTTTATATTACATTATTCGTTTCCATCATTTTGATTATCAACTCGTGAAATGGATAAGGAAATTACCGGGATAAAATAAATCTATAAAATATAATAGCAAAATGTTTTAAAACGCCTGTTCACTTTTCACGTCAACGCTAGTTTTAGTTGTCAAACAAGTTTTTCGTTGTTAGTAAGGTATAAACGTCGCCCTAAAAATCTCCGTATTCGATTGGCAAATCAGATCGTTGTGGGCACAACTACACAGTTCAGTCACTTGTCAATAACACTGTTTGAAGTTAGACCTTATTGATCAATACGGCTTTCGATTATGACCCTGTGATTAAAGATGGTGTAATAGATAAAGGGATTATGGGTTGTTGCTTTAAAAATTAAAGCATGTCGGCGTTATTTAAGCATGTCGACAAATGACTAACTGCTGTGAAGGCATGTCGAGCCCGACATGTGAAACAGGCCTGCGGGAAACCCTGTTGCAGTAATTGCCTAGGTACTCACCAATTCTCCAAAGTTATACACGCCATCTCCAAGTACTGCAGCCAGTCCGAGGTTGAATGCTCTCTCCGCATGCTCATTGGCTGTAATACAGCACAATTTTCACTAAAACTATGCAGAAACACATTATTTTCGTGGCACTACAAGCCAATTGTGTGCAAGTTCATTTTGTGTTGGTTTTTAAGGGGGGGGGGGGGGGGGGTTGTTTTTCTGTTTAAACTAAAGTACCATTCCAATTCCTAACTATACACTAGCACTCCGCGAGTCGGATGTGTCGCCTGACGGGGCATAACTCAAGTACGATAAGAGCAATTATGCCAAAACTTTACCTTCCTTTTATGCCTACTAACATTTCCCTAAAGTTTCATAATGATTGCACAAAAACTTCATAAATTATTGTCTGCACAAAACTTATTTGAACTTTTATTTAAAGGTGCAAAACTCAAGTACGATAACAGCAATTATGCAGAAATATTAACTTAACCTTCCTTTTATGCCTATTAACACTTCCATAAAGTTTCATAATGATTGCAAAAAAACTCCTCAAGTTATTGTCTGCACAAGCCTTATTTGAACTTTTTTTTTTTAAAGGGGCATAACTCAAGTACAATAAGAGCAATTATGCTGAAAATCGAACTTAACCTTCCTTTTATGCCTACTAACACTTCCATACAGTTTCATAATGAATGCACAAAAACTTTTCAAGTTATTGTCTGCACAAACCTTATCTTAATATTTGTTTAAAAAAAGGGGCATAACTCAAGTACGATAAAAGCAATTATGTCGAAAATCAAACTCAACCTTCCTTTGATGCCTACTAACACTACCATAAAGTTTCATAATGCTTGCACATAAAATGCTCAAGTTATTGTCTGCACTAACGAAAGGGGCCACCGCCGCCAACAATGTCGCCGCCACTGCCACCGACAGAAGTAACCCCTATATGTTGCCTTTTCAGGCGACACAACAATGATTCCATTATGTAAAGGATAAAATATATGGAAGCACAAATTACTTTCACAGCATTAACCAAGTAACTTTTGTTGCGCGGGGCTTGCTATCTCGTTAGGAAAGAACCTGCCAGAGGTACCAGTTTGCACAATAGACAATGTAAATTATATTCAAATCAATCTAGCGTTTTATCAAATCAATGTACTCCAACATCATGTGTTTAAAAGTTAACCTACTATGTATTTGGAAACAAAAGAGCACACTGTGAAGCTTGTGAAGTGTTCGTGATTAATGATCAAAGGAAACTAGAATTGTCACATGAGTGACGGATGTACCCCCACAATATGGCCTTGTCACAAAACTATGGAATTTTAAGTCGAAAAGGGGCCATAACTCTGTCAAAATTTAGTGGTTTGTAACCAATATCAAATTTGACCTGTATTCTATGATGTTACACATGTGTACCAAAAATTATTTGAATATGTCAAGCCTTTCTTGAGTTATCATCCGGAAACCAAAAACCAACAGACCGACGGACCGACAAGCTCACTCCTATATACCCCCTCTAAACTTTGTTTTTGGGGGTATGATTGAGGGGCGTCGTGGGAAAACCTGACTTAATGCATGTGCGTAATGTGTCGTCCCGGATTAGCCTGTGCAGTCCGCAGACTGCACAGGCTAATCCGGGACGACACTTTACGCACATGCATTAAGACCGGTTTCCTCACGACGCGCCACAATTAATCACTTAACAATATCTGGGCAGGAGTTTACATTATTATACCTCACCCTTCTGTTTTCCTTCTTTGTTCATAAACAAACGGAGCAGTCAATAATTGGAAATATCATAGTTCAATATCATCCGCTATGAAGTCGTGTTGATAGGCAGTTTGATCGGGGTTAATAGGCGCTTATAAAACATTTATTAAAATCGCTCCGTATTACAAAAGCGCATTGTTTATGCAGACGACATCAATTAAATTGAATAAAGTGTATTTCTTCCACAAAATCTTTGTTTTGGTATAATAAAATAAATATTGCATTCTTTGAGGGCGATAATGCATTTTGTCAACCCTAGAAAAATACTGTTGCCCGCGGCTTCGCCTTGGGCAACAGTATTTCCTCAGATTGACAAAATGCACTATCGCCCTCAAAGAATGCAATATTTATATAATGTTAAACACTGGAAAGGTCTATCTTCTCTCCCAGTTACATAAAATATAGAGAAATCACCGATAAAAATGCCAGACATTAGGTAAAATCAAGCTTACCAGGTACGGACTCTAACGGGGTGCAGCCCAGGAAGCGCAGTGCCTCTTTGTAGTACTCCGCGTGGTTGCCCATTAGTTTGTGGTAGTTACTGGACAGCTCGTAGAAGCGGCTGTGCACGCACGATATCCCGTCCAATGTGTCCAGTAACGCCTGGCTTTCCTCCACAACCACCTGAAGTCAGAGGTCAAAATCAGCACAAGCATGTATGTGGTGCACTGGGATAGGGAAACATCTAGGATTGAAACTGTGGCGCGTCATGAGCAAACCGGTCTTAATGCATGTGCGTAAAGTGTCGTCCTGGATGGCACTTTCCGCTTTTATGGTATTTTCTGTTTAAAGGAAGTCTCTTCTAACCATAAATCCACTTTAGGCAAAAAGTGTCGTCCTGGATCAGCCTGTGCGGACTGCTTTACGCACATACATTAAGACCGGTTTTCTTACGATGCGCCACGATTGTACTGAGTGTTGCTAAAAAGGAGCAGGGGGACAAGTCAGACCAACAGTTTGACAGTATACTAGTATATAAAATCCTGGGGTTTTATCAAGTTAATGCTTCGCATTAAGGTTTTTGGACAAGGCCTCTTCATTTGTCATTGAATGTTTGCAAAATATAGTACATTTCAAAAGATATTCAACATTCCTAGAGCTTCTGATCATCCCAGAGGGGCAGCAGTGGGGACCCAAAAAGGAGCACCTTGCTATTTAACTCTGGTACTTGAATCACTGGCAAATGTTGAGCTGGGCTTGCTCTGATTGTCAGTTATGTATAAGCAAGCTAGTCACATTTGCTTGAGTTCAAGTAGTAATGTAAGAATTCTGACTTGCTTGAATAAACTGTTAAATTGAATCACTTAAGAGTCATAGGAAAAGAGGTTCTGTTAATCAAGACAGACAGACATCATTACTGATACTAATGTATTGTACTGTATTAAAAACTTCTCTGACAAAAATTTCATCATAATTAACAATTTAAAACCAGTCAATATTACAATCTGTTCATTTTGTTTTATGTGCTATTATATAAGAGACCGAAATTATTTGATTTTACAAAAAAAAAAAAAAATATTAAAAACACCTAAATAGCTTGATTTAGACTAAAATAACTAAAGTAAAGAATGTTTGCATTTGATTAAGCAGAAATATAATGGCCAAAGTGCTTCCATGAACGATGCCTGCCCATTTATTGATTTTTTAAATTTGAAATTTGTTTGGAAGATAATGAAATTATGAGGAAACAGACTCAATCAAAACCTGTATGTGAAATAGCAAACCTTTGTTCCATCCAGGTCTTTGCATCGCAGTTTAATGGTTCCAATACCGATCATACAGAGCAGTTTGGCCTCAAGAGTCGCTTTCACCTTCTCTTTGATCTTTTCCAGGAAATCTACTGCCTGTTTTGGATCTATCAAGGAACCAACAGATTACATGCAAATACCATTATTGATTGGTACTAATTTTCCAAAAGGAAACAGGTCCAGAATTGCCTGGTACAAGTCTATGACTTAAACAAGGGTTGTGGAAATACCAAAATTATTCACTTGTCCATAAACAAGTTCACTGCAAAAGCCTACTTGTCTGCAAGAAAGTCACTTGTCCAAAGAAAAAATATAGGTTTTTTTCGCCCAATCCTAACATAATTAGTCATTAAGTTATTATAAATCACAATTCTATATTGTTGTAAAATAAATTATAATTACATAACAAAATAATGATTAACTTACAACGTTTACCAGTACCCCATTTGCATACATCAATTACATTTACTTGTCAATGGACAACTTAGGAAAAAGATAATAACCTATGCAGGACAATTTATGCACAGAAATTCCACACTACTGACAAACTTTTTGTGTACAAATCTTTCTAGCTAAAGTAACTTTATCTGAGTTGATTATTTATTTTAATACGGTCATGCAAACTACGCAAAAATATATATCTACCGACACTATTTAAACAAACAGGTAACTCACAGGGTTCATACAATCTGTTGAAATCAAAATTCCACGATTTTTCCAAAAATTGTTCCATGACATAGTTCAGTTTTCCATTATACAATCTGAACATACTAAATTCAAAATAGAAAACTGATATCCACATTATATCTGATCTACATAATACAATTATTTACAGTCAAAACACGATAATACGAATTCGCGATACTATGAACGATGCGTTACTACGAACAATGTTTCCATTCCTATCATAATGTTTGAATTGAAACATGATACTACAAACTATATATTCACAGAGACTTTTCACATCCCCTCAACAAAGATTTCACACTTCCACGGTTTTGTTTGCACATTTAAAACCACCAATTTTAGTATACTGTTTAACTTTCCATGACCATTTTTTTAAATTCCATGATTTTTCCATGCTGAGATCCAAATTATCAAGATTCGATGGTTTTTCCAGACAAAGCCTTTTCCCCATGACTTTTCCAGATCTGAACGAATCCTGAACCTAAACATATTTGCCAGTTTCTTAAGATAAAAAGATTTCTATTATTGTAAAATATTCTTTCGAAACCAAAAATAAGGCAATTCTAAAAGCAGTTACCTTGTATTTGCCGAACAACAAACACTATTATTTCTGCCAGGGCAAGATGATTGATTCTGAAAATAGAAGAACAAAGATTGAAACACTTCTAAAAATATGGGCGGCTGTATGTTTTTAATGGTTTCACAATCAACAAGAACAACATAGTTAAATTGTACACCAGTACCACTGTTACCCTATACTTTAGAATAATTTATGAACACAATGTGCTTTAAAAGGCACTTTTAAAGGCAAAGTGAAAAAAACAACACATTCTTTCAAATGTTTTGATGGCATTGTCTTAAATAATCAGTTAAAATAAATTAAAGATAGATCTTCCTTCCTAATGACAATATACTGACTACATGTTTTACCTTAAACAGTATTTATGAATATGATTATTTATGAATGCACAAGCAATTGAATATGGCTGAATGTGACAACAAAACTTTTCTGTACTGACCTGTGTTCAAAGTCAGATATGAAATTCTCGTACATCTAAAAGAATAAGTAAAATGCATAACAGCAAAACAAAACACATAGAAATTGGTAATATTTTCTGGTAAGCATAATAAACATTGCTACTCACATATTTAAATGTTTTTATATTCAAAGTCAAATAAATTTTATCATGCCAAAAATAAATATGAGGCAAATCTGTGATCGTGATCAATTACCTAGAATTATATTATTTTGCATGAAATTCCAGCTTTCAGTTTCAGTTAACCAACTGCCTGATATACATATCTGAAACAGTCCAAATTCACATGACATAAAATACTGTAGGTTCAACACTTGATGTCCTACCCTTATCAAACCTTCTCCCTTGCTGAATATGGGATTCTTCACGAAGGCCTGCACCCGGAGAGTTAGCTGGTGCCATAATCTGAAATCAAAATACATTAAACATGACAATTTTCTAACAAACAAATTTTTAGTTTAATGATCATGAAATTCCCAATTTATCCAATCATAATTATTGTAGCGGACCTTTTATCTGTCACTATGTTTACGCCGTGAAAAAACATGGCGAGTGTTGAGCGGGAAACTGGTGAATCTGCTTAAGATTTCTATATCAGACACAATAGTTTCACGGTCAGTCAAGCTGAATGTTTATATTTATGGTTATTCATGCTAGTTAAACACTGTAAATATGGTGACATAAATGTACAAGTACATTAGTATAATATATTAAATCAGTTATGAATTAAAAAGAAGGTCCCATTTGGCAAATGTGAAGCAGTTTACTAAACGAACATGTATTGGTAACTTTATTGTTACAAACATTCGGATATTCAAGAAACTTGCATTTTTCTAACAGTAAAATGGCCATCAAGCAATAAGATTTATATATAAGAATGTAACACTGAGTACAAACTTCTCGAACACTTAATAAGACAGAGTGTCCAACACAAAAACCACTGGAGTCTGTAACAATGTTTATTTACAGTATGTTTCATACATATATACATAATAATTAACTTTATTAAGCAAAAGATTAATAATGCCCATTTCACAGTAGCCTCAAAATGCCAATTTCCTGAAGCAAAGTAGATTCACATAAACTTATGTTTTTTGGAGATTCAAACTTCCAAATATCAGTAGAACCATGCATATAATGATGTTATTATTCTACATTGTAAGAGAAAACAGAACATAAATCATGCAATTATCAGCGTTACTTCTAAATCATATGTTATGAAATAAACTACATCATGTATACACATTGCTAGAATGAAAGTACCAAAACCAATATTGGTTTAATAGCAGACACAGCTTTCTATTGCGCATATGATAAAATATTTCATCTAAAAATGTGATTCTACCGATATAGACTATCCATATTTTTACTGACTAGTAACCAATAAAAAAGCAGTAGCCAAGTTTCACATTACTCAGAGTAAAATGGAGGACTTAACACAGAATTTAACAGCGCATTTGTTTAAAGACAAGGATTAACTGTTAAGTAAGTTTTATTCTGATTTGTTGGAATGCAACAGTTACTGGTCAATTAATGTTTATTTTTCATGTTGAAGCATTGTTAAGTAAAAAATCAGTGGTAAAAGATGAATTTGCAGCTTGTTAAAGTAAACCTGGGAGGAAAAGTGTGCCCGGTGCGGGGCTCAAACCTACGACCCCCGGAACACTAGCACAGCGCTCTACCATCTGAGCTAACCGGGCAGCTGGTTTTTACACACGCACTGCTACTCCCATTAGCCTTTTTAGACTGACTCCAGGTACTCCTGACACCATTAAAGTTAACCTAGGGGAACAATGCCCCTGGAGCAAGGCTAGAACCCACGACTGCTGGACCACTAACACTAACACGGCGCTCCACCATCTAAGTTAACTGGGCAGCTGGTTCTTAACCACGCACACTACACTCTTCCTCCAATTAACCTTTTTTTTTTTTAAGGCCCACTCCAGGTACTCCTGCAGTGTACTCCTGAAACCACTAAGGTAAACCTACTACCTAGGAGAAAAAGTGCGCCCCAGTGCATGGGTCGAATCCATGACCGCCAGAACACTAGCACGGCACTCTACGATCTGAGCTAAACCAGGGCAGTGTTCTGGCGAGGTATCACAAAAGGTGAGGCATTTGTCTCACAGTTCATGAAAAATTGGGGACATTTCCGATTTTTTGGAGACACAAACAAAATACACCTACAATTTCCTACAAATGATAAAATCAATAACAATATTTATTTACCTGACTAATTGTGTCTTGTATAAGTGTCAGTTGTTGGTATGAGTTTAACCAACAGCACATTAGAAACACAGTTAATGTTGTTTTTTTTATATTATAAACTGTTTAACACAAATAACTGATATGACTAATAAAATTAAAGTTAGTGACTTTCAATGGAAAACGTAATTCTTTTTGTGCTTAATAAAAAATGAACGCGTCATAAAATTTCCTTCAACATTATAGGCAAGCAAACTGTGCTTTTTAAACCAAGAATTTTGGAATTTTTTTCATTCAGGTTTTTATGTCAAATTCGTGACACTGTCACTCTGAGTTTCTGTCCAAGAAACTTCTAGACTGTCACCGGCTTTATTAACAGGGTTGCAGGCAGCTTGCGAAGCAACGGTCAGACTTGCATCGTTACCAACAAACTCTTATGTTTTGATGTTTTGCGAGGAGAAATTACTCAATATAACGTTAGAGGCGTTTTTTCTTAGGTGACGCAGCAGAAGACTACATCTTGGAAAACAAAGCGAATACTCTTCAATATGGAGATAAAGCTCGAATGCTAAGATTGCAGCGCCATATTTAATGAAACCAATCAGAAAGCAGACCTAAATCGGATGTTTGAATCGTACTCGGTACACTTCGAGAGATTTGATATTCATCATTTTTTACAAATCTGTCCCATCAAATTTTGTATGCGACAAAAATCGCTACTAGACCAATTTTTTTGCAACATTTGTGAAAAAAAGCGATAAATCGCAATTTCGCGGCCTCGCCAGAACACTGCAGGGGCAGGTTCTTATCCACGCACACTACATTGTAAAGCTTCAGACATTAATACTTGGTGGAATGGTGCTATTGCAGTATTGCATATTGACGTTACAGTTAAACCGATGTGTCTATACTGACAAAAAATATAATATATAATTTGGGAAATCATTAAAATTATTATTATTATTAAGAATGTGAAAAGATTAAAAACAATACCGGACATCATATAATTTTTTTTGTGGTTGTGTATTTACAACTATAGCAAGACATTTCGAGCTGACTATGAAATGGGCGTTGTTTAACTTTTCCTTTTTATAGTGTTTATGGGAGTATGAATAGTAAATAAACATACATAGGCACCTGTGAAACTGACATTAACATCGAAAATGCTGAGTCACATAAACCTTTACTTTTACATGTAAAAAAACATCATACGTCAAATTATACTTTTTATTGTAAAGTTCCTCAAATTTCCCCCATTCCGCTGCTATTTCGCCAGAAGATTTCTTCTGTTGTTCGGCTAAATAAGCTCCAACGTCTTTCGGCATTTTTGCTTGTTAACCGGCGGAAGTCGACACAAATTCTCTTTTGCAGAGAATATTCAAGGGTGGAAATTTGGTATGGTTACGTTCAGTTATTATATTCGGGTTACAAAACACTATAATAATTTCGCCGACCAGTAAAAGAGGGTATACAAAAGTTGTAATAGTGAATGTAACAACGACAAAGGTAATTATTAAAATTCTCATTTTAATCACATAGCAAAAACTATGTGACTGATCTCTAAGTGATTAAATACAACTTTGGAGATCTACATGCACCGGCAATCATGTAATCGCAATGAGTGTCTAGTCGGTCAAGGTTAAGAGTATGTCGATGTATAAAAAGTTTGCGTTATACTAAATAAACTGTAATTAGACATGGTTCGGCATTTAAGAACTAAATTCCAGTACAGAAGATTTTGGTTCAAAACTTTACTCCAATGTAGACAGAATTGTCATCCAGTATAGAGGGTTCTGGGTTAAGAACGTTCGTTCAGTGTAGAGAGGATTCTGGTTAAGAACTTTCCCCATTGTAGAAAATATTCTGGTTACTCTCATCCAGTGTCATTCTTGGTTAAGAACATTAATTCAGTGTAGAAGATTCTGGTTGAGAACTGCAATTCAGTGTAGAGGATTCTGGTTGAGAACTGCAATTCAGTGTAGAGGATTCTGGTTGAGAACTGCAATTCATTGTAGAGGATTCTGGTTGAGAACTGCAATTCAGTGTTGAGCGTTATGGTTAAGAATGTTATTCAGTGTAGAGAATTCTGGTTAACAACATTCATCTAATGTAGAAAGGATTCTGGTTAAGACATTTTATCTAGATGATTCTGGTTAATAATTTTCTTCCAATTTAGAGAGATTCTGGTTAAGACACTTCATTTAGTGTAGAGGATTCTGGTTAAGAACTTTAATTCAGTGTAGAGAGGATTCTGGTTAAGAACCTCCATTTAGTGTCAGGAAAATTATGGTTTAGAACTTTCATCCAGTGTAGAGAGGATTATGGTTAAGAACTTTCATCCACTGTAGAGGATTCTTGGTTAAGATCTTTCATCCAGTGTACAGGATTCTGGTTAAGAACTTTCGTCTGTTGCAGAAAGGATTATTGGTTGAGACCTTTTATCAAATGTAGAGTATTAGAGTATTCTGGTAAAGAACTTTCATCCAGTGTAAAGAGGATTTGGTTAATAACTTTCATTCAGTGTAGAGTATTCTGGTTTAGGACTTTCATCCAGTGTAGATGATTCTGATGAAGAACTTTAATCCAGTGTAGAGGATTTGGGTTAAAACATTAATCCAGTGTAGAGGATTCTGGTTAAATGCTTTAATCCAGTGTAAAGGAATCTGGTTCAGAGTGTTCATCTAGTGTAGAATAATTTTACTGATACATGTACATAGTGTTTCAGCACAAATTCCTGTGTTTAAATAAGGTTGTGGACTCAGACATAATTTATTGTAATACAGCAAAACTTCTTTAATTAAAGCTTCAGTAACTCCATTGCCTACAACAACGTCTATGTTATCACAAGCAACGTCTATGTTATCACAAGCAAAGTCCAATAACAAAGCACAATTGTAAATTTCGCAGTGTAAGAGTACCCCTTTCAGCTCTAGAATAGACCACTGAATAACTCGAGCATAGATGTTGATTCCTAATCTCTCATACAGTTGATTTTTTTCTTGAATAATTGAGAAAGTGGTCCATGCCCCATACGGGGAAATTGTCTTACAGCTGCAAACCTCATTTGATAACCACATTTAGTAGTCCTTGTGTTTATAACCATCATCAATTATGCTCATTTACTATGGCTAGAAAACAATAAGTCCTCGTAGGGGTTTGATTTTTATGCTGTATAATGTGGGGTTCCAGGATGATAGTGACAAATTTGATTTTTATGCTGTATAATGTGGGCTTCCAGGATGATAGTGACAAATTTGATTTTTATGCTGTATAATGTGGGCTTCCAGGATGATAGTGACAAATGTGATTTGTATGCTGTATAATGTGGGCTTCCAGGATGATAGTGACAGATTTGATTTTTATGCTGTATAATGTGGGCTTCCAGGATGATAGTGACAAATTTGATTTTTATGCTGTATAATGTGGGCTTCCAGGATGATAGTGACATATTTGATTTTCATGCTGTATAATGTGGGCTTCCAGGATGATAGTGACAAATTTGATTTGTATACTGTATATTGTGGGTTTCCAGGATGATAGTGACAAATTTGATTTGTATGCTGTATAATGTGGGCTTCCAGGATGATAGTGACAGATTTGATTTGTATGCTGTATAATGTGGGCTTCCAGGATGATAGTGACAAATTTGATTTGTATGCTGTATAATGTGGGCTTCCAGGATGATAGTGACAGATATGATTTTCATGCTGTATAATGTGGGCTTCCAGGATGATAGTGACAGATTTGATTTTCATGCTGTATAATGTGGGCTTCCAGGACGTTAGTGACAAATTTGATTTGTATGCTGTATAATGTGGGCTTCCAGGATGATAGTGACAAATTTGATTTGTATGCTGTATAATGTGGGCTTCCAGGATGATAGTGACAAATTTGATTTTTATCTGTACATGATTGTTATTACAAATGAAAGTAATATTTCAACAACATTGTTACTGGTGACATTTCTGACATTTTATTATTTACTTGAGGTTGAAACTTATCAGTGAATATTTCTCACTAAATGGAACACTTTTATAACTTAAGCATGTTTGTAATATGGGCATGACATTGACAAAAATAATTGTTATATAAAAAATATGCAGTAATGACAATGTTTTCCTGTTTTTGAAGTGAAATAAAAGAACAAACACATGTTTTAGAACAGGTTTAGAACATTTTATTCTCTTCACCACACAATATGACGAGAGTATGTTTGAATGCAGCGAGAATTATACATCATAATTATGTGCGTAATTATACTTTCATACTATGAGAACTACCAGACGATATTTACACTTCCAACAGTACGGTAAACAAATAAATTAACTACACATCTGTAATGATATTTTGTACATCTTATTGGATTAATGTCTTCAATCATAAATACACATGTCTGATTTACATAAATGTACATGTACATAAACTATGGTATGAAGAAGCAACAAAAACTCACCAACAATTGTTGACATGGAAACGCATTAAACTGAAGCATGATGATACTAACTAACTGCATGTTATTGGAAAAACAGTTTAAATCCAAAACTACAACAAAGACTGTACAATGTAGTCTTTTTCATATTATATTTCTGTGCAAGAATTGATTGGAAACTGGGCATGCTAACAGAACATGCACAGACGAAGCCTTTGTTTGGGTAGAACTGTGCTAAGGCCAAAATTTTCTTTTCTTCTGTGTTTTGTGAAACCAGACACTACCTAGCGAATGCCCCCTGACTCTTAAGTTTTTAGCGACTATTTTTCTCTGTGAAATCCATATTCGTCAGAATTTAGATAATTTTCAGTGTTTTTGACTGAAATGTGTCTTACCAAAACTCAATCCATACCTAACTTTTTGGGACTGTTGCCTGAAACACACAATTTATTTTTTTTGGCCTAACACTTCATAACAAATATAAAACTCAACACAATTGGTGCTGTCACTAAACAGTAAGACCAAGGAACTGTTATCTCTAAATATAGGCCTTTCCCAAAACTAGGTGATCTCCCTTGGAAATTACCTCCCGTTATTGCGAATTCACATCCGCCATATTTGAAACCCGACTTCCGCAACGTTTTCCCTAGCTTGCCATATATAGTATTATAGATCTAAGACCAAGCGGCTTTCAAAACTTGTAATGGAAATTTTGAAAACCATATGTTTTTGATTAAATATAAAAAAACTCATAGAGGATATATCTTACAAAAATAAATTATTAGAACTAAATGTAGTATCATTTTAAACTTATTACTAAGGCCACATGTCCGTATGACAGGTATCGGGAAAAAAAGAAGTAGTCTCTTTGTCTCGTCTTAAACGGTTGTTTTCCATACATAAATACCACCACATGTTCTCTCAATGGATACTTAGTTATCTGACTGACGAGGGGGTCATAAAAATACCAAAGCCACAAACCGCTGGGATTGTATCAAATTGCCCTTAGAACAATACCGCTTATCCGTGCAATTGCGTAATGCATTTATGATAAAGATCTACATGCAGAGATAACTAAAATGACACACTTCGTCTCCATTGTTTGCGTCTCAAATTAAAGTTTATCTCACATTTTAAAATGTTGTTGTCTCCGTTGTTGTTCTTTGCCTATCACCCTATGAAATTTCGCCACCTTATTGAACAGAACAGAACATAATTAAAAGCATTAAAAACTTTTTCGAATCAATAAATTGGTTTTAATTGAAGAGTGAAATAATATAGCACAGCATTTAATTTTCAATTCTTAAGAATTGAAAGGTGGTGAACATTTAAGAGCTCATCGTATGGGAATTACCGTAGCTGCTGCGAGAATAAAATCTTGTTTGTTTACCACTGTTCCGACAGAAATGAAGATCTCAGGTAGAGTTATATACATGAAGGAAAACTAAATACTTGATCAAACAGACTCAATAAGTATAAAATATTGATTCAAACGTATATTAGACTCTTCTGTTGACTTAGTTAATTACTTACTCTGAATTGTGTAAACTTGTTTCAAAATGTATATATATCTATGTCTGTTTTATTATAGATACTCACCCTATTATGTACATAATTATCACGACATATCTATTTCCTGGTGACATATAGACCCATTGGGTCCAGTGTTATTTGTTTCGTTGATTATATGAAGTTATCATGAACATTGTTTAAACACATGACACAATAATAAACAAATTACTTACTTAATATCTTTAATACAACATCAGTTATAACATTTAATGAGGAGTGACATCATCGTTAGTTATTGTAATATAGTGTTAACAGTAATTAAAAAGATAGTTGTTTTGTTGCATTATATTTCAAGATTAAAGCGGAGCCTGTTCAAGCACCATATAATATTTAGCACACAACAAGAATATCTGCAACGAAAAAAGCTTTAAAGTTAAACACAAATGTGTATGGAATTCAAATAAGAAGTTGCTGCCAAAAACATCGGAATTACGCTCAAACTTTCTGTGATGATACCTTATTTTCGTAATTTTAGTCGCCAGAAGAATGTTAGCTTAGAGTTACTTAGCAAAATCATTTTACTAAAAACAGTTTTTATTTTTTATTTTATTTAATAAAGCAAATTTAATACATGATGAAGGCATAGGTTGTTTAGATACTGAAATCGCTATTTTTGTGTTTTGTTGCATAATAACCATTAAACGTACTGTGTACAGTTTGTTTGTCAATCTGCAAAGAGTAGACAATATTGTTAAAAATCAAAATAATTATTTAATTAAATTGATAAATAAAGTACATGATGTATATTATATACGAATGTTGATATTTGTAAATTAATTTTTACGACATTGACACAATTTCAAGATTGAAAATCAAATATATGTTTTTCGGTAAATATCAATACGCTTATCCCGCCTTATAATCAATAAACGTCGCCGGAAGTGAACAGGGGACATCACTCGTGATTACGCAAGGGAAATGACCTAGTTTTGGGAAAGGCCTCTAGCAAAGGGGAAAACTAAAAACTGAAAAGGCTGAGAAAATCAATACGTCTCTATTTATGGCTGTACATAGGATTCATGCAATGAATCTATGGTGATGACGAAAGTGAGATCTTAACTTGAGAAAACCTTGGATCAAAGATGAGAAAGTGACAATTTTGTTTGGTTGAATACACATAATAAATACATAAACATCGTACCGGTATCACAGTTGTAATGGTGTTTTGAAACACTGTCTTTAAGCTTCTCGTGTGTTTGTGTTTTCTGTCTCTTTATACCAGTAGTGTATACTGCAAACTAATGAGCTTTGCATCTGAAATTCTTCAAACGGGAAAGTTTGCAATTCCAACACAACTGACTAATGTTTTCTCAAATTAAGATATCTATTTCCTTACAGTAACATGGTAAAATGGTAACCTATATGTCATTATGTCAGGTAATCAACTACTAGTATGACATTCAACACTGGTAGTACAGATTGCAATAACCCAAAAGGATTAATTTATTTATAGGATCTGATATACGTAAAATGCTTTTAAGCTAAAAAAGGCCAAACTACAACCAACTATGTATTAAACTAAAAACCTGATACCAGAAGAGCAGCTAATAACATTAAGTTCCTTTTTTCATGTTACAATGTAAGGAAACTAGAGGGGGAGGTTTTATGCAATAAGGATGTTTTACATTCACAAATTATTAGTTCAAAATAATCTATCACTATTCATAGCTATTGCAACAAAACCATCAATGCCTAAAATCTTAAAGGGACTGTGTCGATGAAAAGGGCTTCAAGGGGGTAATTACTGTAAGAAAATCTGGAATTAATATATTAATGATGCCATATAATACCGATTTAAATAAGGTATTACAATGGGAAAAGAGTTTTTGCATTCTGAAACAAAAATCAATTATAATATGGGTCGTGTTTGTTTGGCCCTTTTCATGTTTACATTTTGATATCAGAATTGTGGGTATATTTTGTATCGTTTACACACGCTTCCTTACAAAGCAGAATAGCGCAGTTGGTAAAAGTGCTGTCTACTGTTATTTCTTCGTATGGCTCCAAAGTCGTGAGTTCGATACCCGCTTGTGGTTTTAATGTTTTCATACATTTTTGATTATTTGTTTTTATCAAATATCTCATAATGTATTATACTGTTTATTTTTAATTGAAAGAACATGTCTTGGTGTAACCTATTTCTATAATCTAATATCATTTATAGTGCAATAGGAAACCAATATTTCGTTGACACAGCCCCTTTAAGCAAACGAAAATAACCACCACCATAAACTTGAAGCTAACTCCCTGACGCAGTGTAAGCTACAATATTGCATAAATACTGAGCACCAAAATAAACACACTGTTCTACTGTTTACATTTAATTTAAAGTTTTGGTTCAAAAAAAAATTAAACTGATGAGTAAAATAGGCTGTTGACAGTATGATGTATGGATTTTTTCCTAACCAATTACTTACAGTGCTGGTTCTACCTGTATATCAAATACATTGCTGTTCAACATATGAAAGCAAGTGACATGGAAATGTTTATTATGCAAGAAATTAAGAAATTTTGAAAATATCTTTTTCAAGTACACAAATTGTATGCATTGCTTATCTGCTGTATATCTAGATAATAAAATAATGTGTAACATTTAAAAATGTGTTTCAAACATATTGAAATTTCTACAATCAAAATATTTGCTTATTAAAGTACATTTGTATAATTGTACACTTTCAATTTAAATTATATCTTGTTGTCTCAATAAAATTCTTAATTTAACACACTTAGAAAAATAAAACTTTAACACTGATAAAATGTATTGACACTGCTTCAATAATATTCGTTTTACTTTAAAAACAGGCAAGAAACTGACATGAAATTAGACTCAACAATAAAAATAAAGACAAACATCGTTCTACGCCTAGGCCAAGGCATTTGCCAAAACAAACATTCAAAGTGCAAACTTTATACGAAGTAAAATATACCGTAAGCAAAACATGCACAAAGTTAGATTTAGAAGCATCTTGCATGTGGAAAAGATATAATAATATAAACAATAGGTGGTAACACTGTTGTTATGTACTTAAATGTTATACTGTCAGTATAACCAGGTTTGCAAAATACAAAGATAATTAACTTAAGTTATAATTTAATAACTGATCAAAATATGTATATTAATATTATAAAACATGCTGTTTAAAAAATAAAATATTGAAAATCTGTTTACTTGAACATGCCCACAAAAGTAATATACTTGTTCCATGTCTGGCAACACACTGGACTATAAATGCATTTTTTAAATTTTTTCAAAAATGTAGTTCATGTAATAGACACGGTCATTATAGCTGTCTCATGCTGAACGGAATAGGTTTTTGCATGATGTTCCATTTAAAATGCATGACTTGGCAATATAATTATGTAGCAAATTTGTTGAAACATATGCTAAAAGAGAAAGAGGCTAAAACAAAATATTTATAAGTATTTGTATTACAACCAACACATAAAATTATAGAAACTAAAAACAAATACATAACATCAGCTTAAACTCATGTAACAGTATTCATTAAACATAGAAGAAACATATGGATTTCTAGTTGAAGTTTTAAACAACACACACATGTAGCACTTTTTAATGGCAACATTTTATAATATAAACATTTAAAAAAAATAAAAAAATGAAGCAATAAAAATGGAACACAAACTGTTGATATTCATTTTAACAAACATAAATGAATGTTCCTGACTTTGAATTTGTGTTCCCAAAGCATAACGCAGTACCAATAAAAGGGGACCCAAAAGAATGTTCCACAACATGCAGCATGCAAAATAAATATTCACTCATGAAAACAGTCGATGCTATTGACTCTTGAAATGCTTGGTCCTAAACATCTATGCAATGTGAAATAAAAACTCCTTTCATAGTAATCAACACATATACATACATGAGGAACAATTTCTGTGAACAATTATGAATTGGATAAAACAAGACCTTCATAACGAGTCTGGCTATTTGAATTAAGTGAATTTTGAACATATGGCGGTTTAAGGGAATGAGCAATAATGACATGCATCCAGGATATCTAATTGATACAAGTTATGTAATTTTCATACATGTCTACTTGTTTTAAGTATACCTGTAAACATTACAATGATTTCAGTTGAACAAATCAATCATAAAAACAACAGACACTGTTAAATGTCCCATTGTATTAAAACACAATCTAAACCAGATAAAAATCTGTCCGACTCAGAAATGCGCATTAAATAGACAGTCAACCTTGGCACGACTGGTTTTCGAATACCTAACTACGCTACCCTGCCATCCCCTGGTCCGGAGAAATGGCAGCAATTACATTGCATTCACCCTGTATTGCACGACAGTAATCAGTTGCAAGTATGGCATGTTTCTGAATCTCTCTCGAGATATTGTCACATCAAGTCACATATCACACATAACACTGCACTAGAATTATCACAAATTCACTGTAATATAGCTTCATAAAAAAAACCACTGCCTTGTGGTTTTATCTACAAGTGCACCTAGTGCACCTTCAACTATCAATAGCTTCTTTGACATAACATAGAAATTACTGGCAAATATACACATTTATACAAACATACTTCAACTGCCCAGTTCTGTGTCATGTCAGCACACTGTTGCAGTCTTCTTAGTTATTTTACTAGTCATTCATAAAATAATTTCAACACCAGCCAATCAGATCACACTATGTATCTGCTTTAATAATTGCTTAGCAACAATTCTCTGCAAACTCTTGCCATAGCAACACCAATGTAAGGTATCACCATAGCAACACAGTTACTCAATCCATTGCCATGGGAATACCTATGTCACATATCAACACAGTTATACAAACTATTGCCATAGCATCACCAATGTCCAATATCACCATAGCAACACAGTTACACATCACTAATCATGGAATCTCCTTCAGAATCGTTCACAGTGACCTCCTCCTTGCTCTTAACCGCGACCTTGGGACTGTTGTTTTCCGAGGAAGGCAAGCCGATGCTGTCATAACCGACGTCCTCCTGTCGAATCCGTAGGAGGATCTGCTCGTCCTTGACAACGCCCCATGGAAACGTCTCCAGCACCCAGTCTGTAGGGTCCTCCCACTGGGCTCTCCTTCCATATACCTACAAACGTGATGAAAGTGACTGGTTATTATATGACAATTCTCATAATTTGAAATACATCAATGTAGCTAGTTATTTGTACATTTCTATGGGTGACAAATTGACAATTAAACTGATGGTTGTTGTTTACCCGTATTTTCTCCGAAATTTTATAACTGAAAATATATCAATAAAGCTAGCTATACATTTGTATCTGTGGCAATTAATCTGACAATTGTTGGATATATACAAAAGCTACTTGTGACTATGTCAGTAAGACATAAATTTCTCCCGAGTAAAGCTCTCTTGAAATTTCCCAATCTGATTAATGGCAAATAACAGATCCAAAATGTCAAAACCAAGTTCTGTATTTCATTTAATACTAAATTCGAGTTGAATGAAAAGACCTTGGAGTCAGCCCTGAATCTGAATGATCCTAATAAAACAATTTCTGAATGTAAGAAAAAGGAAAAAATTTAACTTAAGATGCTTTGTGAAAATGGCTCCTGTCATTACCTGAAGTCCCTCGCGCACTGCTTCAAGCATGTACGGCACTATGGAGTAGTTCCAGAGGTCGGTGAACCAGATCTTACAGCCTCCGATCTCCATTGGGGCAGACAGGAACAGTCGGGGGCCTGGAACGTGCAAGGAAACATGTGTACATGGTCAGGCATTTTACCTATTTAACAGGGTTATCACTTGCTGAAATGTCATGCGTTTTCTTCATAAATAAATTAAGAACTCAAAATGTATTAATATGATGAATTGAAAAATGTATCAGCATGGACCAATTTCTACCACTGAAGATACACTAGTATTTTTTTTTTTTTTACTGAAGAGTTTTGATATTTAATATCATAAGAATAAATTAATTATTAGTTTTGTGGATACTTCAATAACAGGAAAACCATAAGCGCTGTTGAATAAACTGCAATAATTTCAATAAATACACCATAGTCAACCTTACCAATTGTAACATCCGAAGAACTGTGCGTTTCCAGGAACTTGTTCAAGTGCAGCCAGACTTTGGGGACCCAGTCTATGATCTTGTTGAGGTCATTATTTCGCAGACTGGTCATCACTTCTGCCTCTACCAGTCTGCGACGCAGATATCGCCCTAGGAAACCCTTCACTGGCTCCATGTGGTTGGCACATAACACCCACCTGTAAGGGTGCTGGTATATTAATACACGCGGAATAATATAACAAGTACATTGTAAGCAGCGAGTTTTTCAAATTATTTGACGTAGTGACCTAGCATTTTTCAAACCCTTTTTTATTTTCACAGAGAAATCATTGACAAAGTTTGAGGTTTATCTGCAAGTAAAAGTGCAAATCTGCTTACTTTTCATACAACTCTATGTTATTGTAACTCGGTTATTTCTCCAACACCATAATTCAAAGCTACATGTACATACCTGAAGTTATGGTGCAGCTGCAGATTGGTGGTTGAGCAAGTGGCCTGGTTCATTGTGCCTATGATGTACGGACTGGAACACAACACAATATAAGAATCAGTTTATTGGGGTATCAATACAATGGCAGTTCTTGGAGTTGTGAAGCAACATAAAAAATCCAGTTACATGAGCTTCACAAGAAAAGTTATGAAAACCCCCAAATTAATTCATATGGAAAATGAAAACAAAATACATATCTGTAATTCTAGCTTATTATTACAAACAATTACAAAGACATTTTCCAATATTAGGCACCTTTTTATATATTTTATACATTTACTTTACAGTATATTTACTCACCATTTCTGGTACTTGACGCTGAGGAAGCCGTTGAACACCTCTCCCAGCGAGCCGACATGATGCAGGTTGTCAAGGATGATCACGCTTGGTAGCTCCCCCATGCTCGTGTTCTCACACTGCTCTGCGATGTTTGCGAGGTACTGACGCAGCTCCTTGGCCGTCTTGTGATCCACGTTGAACGTCGCCACCGAGCCAGCAGTTAACTCCCTTCCTGATCTGTAATTTGCAGAGAAATGTCTAATTATTATTGTAGTATTTCTGATTTATTGTTGTATTTATATGAGAAAAATCTAGTTATAGTTGTATATTTGTATTTTAGTTTTTATTAATTTGAATATTTTTAATTACTGTGCAGTTCAAGATAATCTGTGATAACACACATTGGTAAAATAAATAATAGCTTTAGCAATTTATGAATTGTATAATGGACTGATGAAAATGGTATCATACTTAAAACGACTCAAGAGACAAGACTAGTGTTTCAATGGCTAACATTTAAATATATGACTAGCCAGAAAAAGTTAAATATTCCTGGCAAATAACAAACTATAAATTCTCCGTATTCTGATTAAATATTTATGGCTAATATCCAAATGCATCAACAAGTGTTACCCACCTAAGAACCAGATGTTCCGCCAGTTTTTGAGCAAGGTACGTTTTTCCCGTACCACTAGGGCCACAGAGGATGATCCTGCGATGTTCCATCAGCAACGAGATGTATCGCTGCACGATTGACTTCGGTATCAGCGTCTCAAAGGCTAGGGAGTCCACACTGTTTTGTTTGGTGCCTAAACAATCATAAATCATCATGAATATTTAATGACATACTAAATTATTTCAATAAATTATTAGAATGCTACAGAATGTGTTAAGGACTGTTCCTGGAAAAAGGTGATGATGGGGTGGAACGCCGATGTATTAAAATTCAGTGGGTGGGGGGTGATAGAGGAGATAAATAGAGAATAACAGGTTACTGCCTGGTCTTGTGTAATATATCAGGTGAGGCTTAGAATAATATAACGGCAAGGCTTGCTGAGCCATTATTTTATTCGTGCCGAACCTGATATATTACACAAGACCAGGCAGCAACCTGTTTTTCTATTTATCATACCATGTTTTTCGTAAAATATCACCAAACGAGCTGATTTTTATATTTTTAAAAACTAAGGGCGGCGCTGATTTTGCTGAGCCGACTTTTTACGTTCACGTTTGTAGTTATGGATTTCTAAAAGTTGACTGGATAATACCTTATTATTAACATTTCGTAATGATAAATGAACTGTTTTCACTACGAATACATATATTACACGCATGCTCAATAATAAAATACTGGAAATGCGAACTGAAATGGATTGCAACGATCTATTTCATCAGAGAACACACAACGCCGAATTGTTTTGAGATGCCATTTTGGAGTTGTGTATTGAAATTGACATTTTCAAGATAGTGTCAATATTTACAGTATTTCACTCTAGTGTGTTCAATTTTTGGTAATAATGTTTTGGTTCAACATAAACTGATGATTTGTACTGACATTTAGTGCATTTATTATGAATGTATTGAAAAAACTTGTATGGATTATTTATTGTGTTCCATAGATGACGTCACATCACTACCGAAATGCGGGTTTATATGAATATTAATGACCATAAAAAATAATAAACTATATACGGTCTTGGTATCAAATTGTTTGATTTGTTGAATCTAATTCATTTTTACTGAAACTGCTGACTTTATAGTTGATTCCGAATAATATGACGTACCTCCAAACGTTGACTGATATAAACGCAAGTGACCTGATATAAAAAAATATATCCGGCACCTTTGTATCCATGCCGATATCAGCATAGTGTTATGATAAAACGGATTATCAATGACTTGAAAAAAAATAAAGTTGTGTTGGTGGTACCCCATTTTTGGACTGGCGTACCACCACCCCCATCACCTTTTTTCCTGGAACAGCCCTAAAGGTCAAGCATATTTTCTAGCCTATTCTCAATCTAAACTTTTATGAAATTTGATTTGTGTAATTAGGACAATATAAATAATAAATAGAACAAATTTTAATGGAAATTATAGCAAAATATTTTTGAATTACTAAGTATGTTAAAAAAATATAACATTTACTGTAAATTTTGTACAATAATATAGAAATAACTGAAAGTTGCTAAAACACAGACATGGAAGGCTACCTTTCAGGCATATTCCAATTTGCATAGTATCGCCCACAAGGTATCCAATGGGAAGTAACTCGGGGACATCTGCGTCTTTACTGCGTACGATGTCGCCAATATGGTACGAGTACACACTTTCTGAGCTTAGACCTAGGTTTGTCACAGGGTCAATGCGTAACACATATTCCTGCAAAGTAAATATGCAAAAATCACCATTAATTTCCAAATTGGACGATATTAAATGCATAATAACAATATAGTTATCATTATAATCTGCACTGTATTAAATACTCCTTACAAAAATCTGAGAGTATCATCATCAGACACTTTGGAACACTTTTCAACAATTTTATTGTCAATGTGCTTAAAAAATCGTTCTTGCTCCAGGACGCACAAAACTCTTCTCATTTCCAGTAATCTAGAGCTCTGATAATGATATTTGTTGTGACTTAACCATGTTCTCCAAGAAGCTCAAGAATTGCACCAATTGTATGTAATCTAGGGCCCGTATTCACAAAGCTCCTTAGGGACAACTTCAATTGATCCTTAAATTCATAAAGTTCCATAAGCCTCTGGCTGTTTCATGTATAAGATCTTCTTACTTGTGAAATGTATCAACTAGTTAGTATTGCTTTGATGTTTAGTATTTACCCTTTTGCGAACATAAATCATTGGATTTCTCGTAGAAAATTGGATCTGAAAATTTGACTTAAATACAACTTAAGTTCTTATTTTCCTTAAGAGCTTTGTGAATACCAGCCCAGATCTTTGTAGACGAACAAACCTTGAATATTTTTCGGATGATGTTGTCAAGTATGTCCCACTTGGTTTTCCCACTTACAGCCAGGGATCCTATCGGCACTTCAGCTGCCTTCTGGAAACAAATGTACTTACATGCCATGATAGTTGTTAAGACACAAAAATTTCGGAAATAAAATTTGCAGATATCTCTTAAAGTTGCATGATAAAAACAGCGAACTATTCAAATTACTTCCCTTTTTAGCTAATGTTCACTGTAATGTTGTTTTTTTCCCCCAAAAAACATAGAAATATTATTAACCTAAATTAAATATTACTACATTTTAATGGATTACATCACTATTGACGAGCTATACAGTTGAACACCGCTATTTCGAAGTAGTTGGGACTGACGAAATTAGGAAAGTTCGAAATAGCATCAAGCATAACTTGGTAAGCCCGAGAACAATGTAAGGTGCGAAAACACTACCAAGCGACGACTGCCAAGTCATCACACCTTTGACAGACTGCTTGGGCTTAGGTGCGACTTCGAAATAAGCACGAATTAAGTGTGAAAACGTAGTTGGAACCAGAATTTTAGTTTGAAATAGCGATGAATTTGAAAAATGGACAAATTCTAATTAATGATTGGTATTTTAAAATTGGGACCGAAAATATAGTTCGAAATAGCGATTAATTCGAATTAACGGTGTTCGAAATAGCCGTGTTCAACTGTAATACAGAAAGAGTAGGACAACAACTTCAATTACCGATACATCACCCTACCCACCCAAACATCATAAACCGCAACCAAACAGCACACATTATTGTGCGTGCCAGACTTACATCGACTCGGGCTCTGTTGGGGTCTGGGTTGGAGCCCAGGTAGACCATGATGGGCACCCGACGACCTTCACCCCGGTCTGGGGACTCCTGGATTAGCAGATCAGCTGAAATAGCGGGAAACATGTGTCATATACTAGGAAATATATGTGACATAAATGTAATATAACAGGAAGTATATGTATTTTATGACCTGATAAATTGTATGCAAAATAAAACAACTAATGAAACATGGGCAACAACTAATGAAACATGGGGGAAATATGAGACTGATTGCGATAAATTGAAATTAATGACTTTTTTCGAGTACCAAATCCTTTTTTGTGTGAGAAAGTGAACTAGTTCAATGTAAAAATAACTTACCAAATCTTGAGTTTTCCATGAGAGAAATTAAAGTAGTGTGAACAATGGCTTACCGAGGCTTGTGTTGTCCGTCAGACTGATGGTTCGCTCCAGCGACTCGCTGCTCATGCGACTGTGCTGCGGCAGAGATGTCTGCGACGAGTTCAGGGAGTGCGACGACTGGATCATCCGCGTCAGACGATCGTTATCAGACTTTAAGGCACACATGTCGTTCTGGATATCATGAGAACAATTTATTAACATTTCTTTATAGCTGAGGCTAAAAAAGTTCCGGTTTAGCCAAATTACATAATACAACTCTTAACATGTTAAACAATAATTGATCATATGAATATACGATTATGACATGTCTTATTGAATAAACATTAAACACAATGCAAGCTTTATTTTGTTGTATGGTGTTGTAGAAAACAATATTTTTAAGCCAATAATTACACAAATTAATACATATAATCCCATTACTTAATTCTAGGTTGGCTCTAAGAAATCTAATCTAGAAGCCGAAATATTTGATTTTGAAAAGATAACCTGTGATTTAGAAAAAATTCCCAGAAAGTGAGAAAAATGCTTCATTTTCAAAAAATTTCAGAAATTTTAGTAGCCAATGGCTATTTTGGCTACTGGTTGTGCTAACATAGCAAATGAATATTTTGTGTATTACTATCCGTACTCAATCAGCCAGTCGTACCTTCATTTTGTTCATGGCCTCTCTGAGTTGCTCCAGTTGATGTGCAGACGACAATGCCTCCAGACGGATATCCGTCAGCTTCATGTCTTTGTCTCGTAGCTGCTTCCGTAACTCCATAATCGTCACAGAGTCTTCACCCTCCGACAATCTTAAATACAGAACATCCTCGTGCAATCTGTTACATGTTGTAATTGAAAATCTACAAAAACTCCAGTGTGTATATACCTCTTAAATTTTGTACTTTAAACATGTTCATAAAAATAGAATTAAGATAGAAAGTACAATGCAGAAAATTAAATTGATCACAAATACGCATGAAGTATTTGTAGATATAAAATGAAATTTGCAAATGAAAATATTGTTATTTAATGTAAATTAACTTTTATCATGTTGTGAATTCATGAAAATTATCACTAAGACACCAATTGAAAATTTTTACAAATATGTCAAATGCTATTAGCCCAAAAAATGAACAGAAATTCTGGAAAACATTTTAACATCTAAACTAGCAGAAACCACTAGAGAATCAATAACAAAAACTCTTGCAAATCTCCACTTACGCTCCGGAAGAGTGGCTCCCCTTGATGAGAGGATGTTGCCCGTTCTGCATGTGTATTTGCAGCAGCGGGGAGTTGGGAACCGATAACGTTGATCGAAGACTGTTCGTGTCTTGTTCGTTATCAGACAGGGATCCGCAAGGTCGGGATTTCTTCTTGTTATTGAACGCCTTGCTGAACGAGCTTCGTAACTGAAGGAAGAATGGTATTCTGTGTAAACAAGAAATCACGACTGACATTGTTTTAAATAAATAAGAACACTACAGCTGAACTTTGTTATTATGAACACCCTGTGACATATTTCCATATATGACTAAGTGAAAAATTATCTCTAACTGTCTTAACTGTTTACATAAAATCTTTATGGTAAACACAAGCTTTTAACCCCAATACTGGGTTATACTGAAGTGATCTGGTATCCCAGCTAGTATTTTCACACTTTTTTCTGTCTGTTGATCTTGAAGTGTCTACCCCTGCTACCAAAATTTTTCACAAACTTTAGGAACATCTTAACAAATGTTTACTCACTTTGCATTAATTAAACGCATTCTGAACTGAGCATCGGTTACAGTTCAGTGTATTCATACAGGATCAATAGATATTTAAATTTATTTATCATTTGCACTGAAGATATTTGCAAAGTCTGAATTTGGATACATCAAACTTCGGACAGTCATTTCAGTTTTCTGTCAATTTCAAGATAACAAAGTTCAGCTGTATATAAACACAATAATCCAAGAAAGACGAGGGAAACCTTTAAAAGAAATACAGGCATTGATCTGCATAAAACCACCGTGCCACCAACTAACATAGAACCATAATGATTAAAGAAGCCATTCAACACTAAACATCACTGAATTTTATACCACTTTGACGTAAATAGCATTCATATCTTCTTCACGATTCTCAGAGCTGCACAAGTTCCACTTTATCTGCAGATAATAACATTTTATTTTGCAGAGATCCTATTTCTAGCATGCAAAAAACATGGAATCTAGGCAGATACCACTGTACTGAAATCACTTTCATTGCAACGCTTTAGTTCTGCAGTGAATAATTCATCCAATTAATAAACCTGGGCTTATCGGAGCTTTTCAACATTTTATATGTAATTACTTCAGTTTAACACTGCTTTATCTCTATTCAAATATGAGAGGAGATAGAACTTTTTGTCTTCTTTCCCAGAATGTTTTGAGTGTCAAAATTACATTTCAATATTACTCTATCAAGATCGTGACAATAAAGCCAGATACCATCTTATTGCTGCAATCAACCAAGGGTTTTCTGAATTCCAAGACAGTCCGGGAGTATGCCTTTAATTACAATTTTGAAATGATTAAATCAACAATCAATAAATTCACTGAGCTATGGGGTGGTTTAACCAGGGGAAGATAGCATTTAGTCCTGTATAACATTAAGTTTTGTCTTCTAGGAATTTATACTACATCTGCACTTGTTATATACAAAACATGAACGCTTTTAACATTGTGGTTTAGAGTGTATCTTTAAACATCATCACACGCTTGAGACCCAAACAAGACTTCTTGATCATCATCATCATCACCCATCATCATCATCACACGCTTGAGACCCAAACAAGACTTCTTGATCATGATCATCATCACCCATCATCATCATCACACGCTTGAGACCCAAACAAGACTTCTTGATCATGATCATCATCACCCATCATCATCATCACACGCCTGAGACCCAAACAAGACTTCTTGATCATGATCATCATCACCCATCATCATCATAACACGCCTGAGACCCAAACAAGACTTCTTGATCATGATCATCATCACCCATCATCATCATCACACGCTTGAGACCCAAACAAGACTTCTTGATCATGATCATCATCAGGACAATAAATCTCAACTTACTGATGCCACAATAAAGCACTACCATTGTCGTGATCATCATCATCATCATCATCATCACCCATCATCCACATCACCACCATAATCATCAATATCATCATCAGCAGCAGCATCATCATCATTAATATCATCATTATCATCAACAGCATCATCATCATCAACAGCATCATCATCATGATCATTATCATCACACCCATCATCAATATCACCACCATAATCATATATCACCGTCACAATCATCATCATCATCATCAACAACAACAAAATAATCATCATCATTACCATCAAACTTGCAAACAGTTTTTCACACATAACATAAGAATTAAGGCTTTTAGAGACAAGTAAGAAAGATGTACAAGATGCCATACCCAGCCCTTCTTTTTCTTCTTCTTTGCCACGTCTATGTCGGTCACCGCAGACTGCTGGCTGGTGAAGCTACAAGCACTGGACATGCTGTTGATACTGGACATGGAGTCGGACGATATCTGTCGCTGAATTCGACTACCTTCTGAAAGATACATTCTTTGAGTATTATAACCTGAGACTGCTGATTAATCACAAATTATAAACTGAGTTTGCTGATTAATCACAAATTATAAACTGAGTTTGCTGATTAATCACAAATTATAAACTGAGATTGCTGATTACACAACATGAACCACAATATATTTATTGTAATCTGTTTAATCAAAGCTATAAAACAAGCAAATGTAGTTATGCTGTTAATTTATGCTAAGATAATCTACCAGTATATATTGACTCCTTCAATATAAAATGCATTGGTAACAATACTGAATATAATTAATCTGACAAGTAGAACAGAACTTTGTAAAATGAACTATCACTAACATTGCTGACATAAAACTGTTAACAATTAATCGAAAAATGTTTAGAACTCTTTTTCTACAGATTTATTTCTACAAATTCCACAGCTTCAACTGTAGCATACAATATCACCAAAATCCTACCATTTTCACTGAAATTCTCAATAAATCTTTAGTAGAGTACAGTAATCTTGAGTTTTTAATAAACAAAGAATCCAAACAAATTAATGAGACAATAAGACTATTTTATGTTTAACCAATAAAAAAGACCATACCACATATCGTGAAACAAGTGGCGGCATTCACTGCCTGGCAACAATAGATCATAAATATTATCTGATATTTTAACTATCACAAAAATGAATAATAAAATATGCCAAATTTTTAGACACTGAATTATCCCTCAGAGATTATAACTCAATAAACCAACTTTCAGATATTGTTTTCATATTCTAAAATAGCAATATGTTTTCAGAATTTTTCCAAAATGTTTACAGAATGTATTTTTTTTTTTTTTTGGCTTACATGTAGGTACTTAAGAATGGGAAAATCAATGCATTTTGTTTGGAAAACAAATCTACTAAGAAATCTTTCATAAGACTGTTTCAGTAAGATCGTGTGAAAATGCTTTAGCAGACAGGGGCGTAACTTCCTTTAGGCACTATAGGCACCTGCCTATACATTTATTTCCAGAGATGAAAAATTTAAATATGCCAAAATTGCAGTTAAAACAATAAGGGGGGTGGGGGATGAGGGGATCTTTCTTTGCTGCGTTGAAACTTCATTATTTAATGAGTTGATTACGTCAATATGAAACACGCTTATTTTACAATTATTTTGTAGAATCGGGGTTAAGCTACAGTTAGTTGTTTGTAGCCACATACGAGTATAAACAGTCCTGGCCCAAATTATCGCTTACAGCGTCATATTGTAGATTCCAACTATTGTGCCTATACATTTTTTGAACCCAAGCTACGCCCCTGGCTGACATTGTTATTAAAGTCAAGCTATCACTTCACTCTGCAGAAAACGAGTTGATAATTATGAAGCAAGAACAAACAATCCTTTAAAGAGTATGCTGACTGCTCACTGCAAAATGCTAAGTCAAAAATGGAAATCAGCAACAAAAGATGGAATGCAGTTTAGAATGCAGATCTTGAATTGTATAATAATAAAGTATTGCAGCTGAATGTGACAAAAACTAAGGAATGTAAAGATGAAGATGAAGAAATGTAAATAAATGATTATAAATTATTATAAATGTAATAAAATATATACTAGGTATGGTGAATTTTAATTTGAAACATTAATAAACTTGATATATATGTCAAATTTGAACATTGTGCATAAATTAGTATGTGATAACTTACTAAAAGAGACTATGAAATTACTAAATAATTTTAGTTTACTGAAAACTGAGTCAAATACAAAATATTAATGAAGATAAAGTGTTTGAAAATGAGACCAAAAATTTACAAAGAGTAACATTCACTGATAAAACAAATGAACATTAAGTAGCTTAATGTGCTGATAATGATCGTACAATGTGCTGATAATGATCGTACAATGTGCTGATAATGATCGTACAAATGTGCTGATAATGATCGTACAAATGTGCTGATAATGATCTTATAATGTGCTGATAATGATCGTACAATGTGCTGATAATGATCGTACAATGTGCTGATAATGATCGTACAATGTGCTGATAATGATCGTACAAATGTGCTGATAATGATCTTATAATGTGCTGATAATGATCGTACAATGTGCTGATAATGATCGTACAATGTGCTGATTATGATCGTACAATGTGCTGATAATGATCGTACAAATGTGCTGATAATGATCGTACAATGTGCTGATAATGATCGTACCATGTGCTGATAATGATCGTACCATGTGCTGATAATGATCGTACCATGTGCTGATAATGATCGTACAGATGAGAAAAAGAATGAAGATGACGTACATCAGGAGCATACCTGCCTATACATTTTTTTCCGAGATCAAAAATATATAAACGCTAAAAATGCAATAAAACCAAGAGGGGGGGGGGGAATTTTTGTTGGTTGTGTTCTTAAAAACATTATAAATTTAATGAACAGAAATGCACGCTTGTTATTAAAAAGTTAGTTGTGCCTATAGTGCCATACATTTTTTTCTACCCCAGCTACGCCCCTGTCAATGAGAATGAGAGATGAGAAGAGTAGCATGTAGAGCAGTTTACCAGCAGGCATAGGCAGGGTATGGAAGGCTCTACCACCTTGAATGTGGTGCGCGCTCAGGTCCTTTCCCAGAATGCCTGGCGTTGTGTGCCGCCGGCCCGACGAGCTGTCACGTCCGCCATTGCTCAACGGGTCTTGTATGCTGAGTCCGCTCTGACGTTTCAGGGCTTCGATGGTGGCTCGCAGCTCGTTCAGTTCGGAATCCTGAAATTATATTTGAAATTTAATACAATTTCCCTCCAAAATGATATTAAAATTATGAAGTTAACTAGTAATAATTAGCGCAAATCGTTTCTTGGCTTCATTTGTGGCTCATAGTTCGGTAAGTTCAGAATCATGTAATTCTATATATGTAACACAGACATTGAATAAAAATGTTCATTAATGCGCAACCCTTTCAAGTGTGCATTTATAATTTCAGAATCCCGTTTCAATAAACAAATAACGTATAATATTCAATTTGCACATATGACCTTCACCGTACAGGTAAAACATAAGATTACTATAATATGTTATGTACAATGCATTACTCATCCTCAAATTTTTCCTA
Source organism: Congeria kusceri (assembly GCA_027627225.1). Lineage (NCBI taxonomy): Eukaryota > Metazoa > Mollusca > Bivalvia > Myida > Dreissenidae > Congeria > Congeria kusceri. The sequence goes on from CM051024.1 coordinate 84,937,573, forward strand.
GATAATTCAGTAATAATCCTATAATATGTTATGTACAATGCATTCTTTGTAAGAATGTTTTGCCTCAGTGCATTTATTGTTGTAGGTTGCTATACTGGTCCTCAATTTTTTCCTAGATAATTCAGTAATAATCTGCTATTTTTACCCTGTGTTTCAAGTTGTGTGTTTCTGCATTTACCAGACAAGATGGGGGCAATTATGTAACTGGAGATTTTATCACATAATCTTAACATGACTCTGTTTTCATTGAAATTTCTCTTGGAATGGACATGATTTATTACCGGAACGATTGCTTCTTTTGATAACAGTTTGTTTTTTTGGAAATAATTAGAATCAATATTCTGCTGAGATGTTTTCAAAAATTCAGCTGGTTGGGTTTTTAAATTCAGGACAAAGTCTAGCAATAAAATGTGGCAACTACAACGAATGTTAGTCGGCCATTCTTTAGTTCTACAATTCACCGTTGTTTTATTGTTTAAGCATAGAAATATTGCATGATGATGACAAGAATTTAAACAGTAACTCGCTTCTAAAGCAATTAATTGTTCAAAGGTTTGAGCATTTTTTGCTACAGTTTGATTTGGACATACAAACTAATATCATGAATATAATGATTGATACCTTTTGTAAAGTTTGAAGAATTACTTTTGCCCAGCATTAACAACATCATTTAAAGCAGCAGTCCAGAAATATGTAAATAAAATTAAACATTGCAGGAATCGTTTCTAATGGACAGCTTACCGATCAAAACACCAAAAACCGCATTGAAATCGGTAAAATAATAACGTTTTGGTAATGTTTATCGTATAGTTTACTGTATGCGATAGCTGGTGATGCCTATGGAGTAAATCAGCATGTACATTAGTGTATATTCCGTTCATACCAAGCATTTTCAAACATAAACTTTATAAAATGTCTTTCGTAAAAAAGAAAGTTTTCAGTCGCATAAACATCATAAACGTTCATTAGAACTCATGCCAATTTATGATGTATTGAATTATATTCTATGGACTGTGGCTTTAAGATGCAATTAACAATACAGTCATGTGGATGTGTTATTGGATTATCTCCCTTTCTGATTTAGTAATTAATTGTACACTGCAAATACTTATTGATTTCTTAAACTCTTCAAACCATCTCGACTGTAAAACCTGAAAACTATTCACAAATACCGACATTTGAACATTTACTGGCACCATCTTAATACTCTCCTCTCCCATTTGGAACAATTTGACATCAATATTGCTTGTTGCACATTTTCCACTACTACTATCAAATTTTTTCTCAAACAACCGAAGACAAAACTGCCCTGCCATGATGAAATATGCTTATTAAACATGACTCAGCATATCGTGAATATAAATTTTACAACTTTTTACCAAAAAAATAAGAAACACGTTTTCCTGTCTGTCATATTTCAGTTCAGTCCAAGACATGATATTTGCCAATAAAACAGTCATAAAAGTTTGTAGAAACATTGAGTTTTGGCAGTTATCTCCCATAAAAAATAAATTACATTTACAAAATTTGTATATTATGTTTTCCATCAATAAAACTTATGATTATTTAGACAGAAGCTTTCACCAAAGCCTATTTTATATGCATACAAATTTTCTTTTGATTGGAACATGGCTCCCACCAACATACATGTAACTTTGAGTGTGAATGAAACCAGGCCGCCATTACTGCAATATTGGTCACGCAAAGCGAACATATTTCGCGTTTCGCGAAGTGTGGCCGATCGAGTCAGAGGCAAGTAGATGCAGAGTAGACCTAGTGTGGGCGATCGAGTCAGAGGCAAATAGATGTAGAGTAGACCTAGTGTGGGCGATCGAGTCAGAGCCAAGTAGATGCAGAGTAGACCTAGTGTGGGCGATCGAGTCAGAGCCAAGTAGAAGCAGAGTAGACCTAGTGTGGGTGATCGAGTTAGAGGCAAGTAGATGCAGAGTAGACCTAGTGAGGTCGTTAGAAGAAAGAGTCAAGTAGATGCAGAGTAGACCTAGTGTGGGTGATCGAGTCAGAGGCAAGTAGATGCAGAGTAGACCTAGTGTGGGCGATCGAGTCAGAGGCAAGTAGATGCAGAGTAGACCTAGTGTGGGCGATCGAGTCAGAGGCAAGTAGATGCAGAGTAGACCTAGTGTGGGCGATCGAGTCAGAAGCAAGTAGATGCAGAGTAGACCTAGTGTGGGCGATCGAGTCAGAGGCAAGTAGATGCAGAGTAGACCTGCGAATTGCACGAAATATTGCAGAGTAATTAGTTGTACACCCACCCAGAGTGCCTGCGTGATTTTATGCTGGGCAACAGTTACCAATCCGCGAAGATACGCCAAATAAATAACTAATTGATAATTCTTGACTCTGCAGCGCCACGTGAAATATTTGTTTGTGTATCTGTATGTGTCCATGATGTGAAACGCTTAAAGCCTACTCAGATGTATGTTCCTAGCACCTAACCTACCTCAAGAATGACTTTCGTCCATTAAAAGAGTCCAGTCTCATGATACATGTACTTGTGTCCAACAAACTGTACGGCATGACTACATACATTCTCAAACTCAACCCTTTCCCACATAAGTGAGCCTTTCCACACATTCGTATCCCCATCCCATGAGTATCGCTTTTCCCGCAGAAAGAAAATATTAACTATTGGCCAATGAAAATCAAAGCTTCTAATAGCTACAAACGTTTTCAATGAAAAATAGTTAAACTAGGTTTGAGATTGCGAACTTCCATAGTAAGGGTTGCGATCAGACTTTATAAATACTCCTCTGCAACATCCCAAGCTCAATTGTTCCTTTCATCCCTCGAAGTGTCCTTGCTAGCTCACAGACAACCACAATCAATTCAACTGAACCTGGTTCAAATGCTAATAGCATGGGCCAATTGGAATCTTAAGTGTCTAATAAATATATCTAGGAATTCTGTGAATATCAATGTGAATAACGTTATACATACACGGAAGCAGCGGTCACCAAATTCTCATTGAATTATGCATGGAAATCAAGATCACCATGGTACATGTTTGTGGTATTATTCAAATTTGTTCATACAAATTCATGTCCAAATAACATTAGAAATTCAGTACAAAATCAATTACAACGAGAGTGACATGCTTTATTGTTGCCCCAACAGTTAATTGGTTCTTTCTGCACAAAAGGTTGCTTATTGAAAACAGTGCATGAGTCATAAATGCCTAAATTCTACAGGGAATGCAACCTTATAAAACAGTCAATTCAATTTATAAATGACTGTACACGCAAAATATAAATTTAGGAAGAATAAGTACAACTTAGATACATTGATCAACAAAATCTATCTTTTTGCAAAAACTATGCGATTACAGTGAATAAACAAATGGGGATATTACTAAGTGCACTTGTGTCATCGAACCACATTACATATTGGAATCATATAATACACATTATTATTTCCAAAACACTCTTGTAACCTCAAGTGGAGTACAAAGTATTCCCAGCAATTTGTCTGGGAAAATGGCAAAGTGCATTATCTTTGTAGTAAAAACAACTATAAATAACAGCTCCTGCTTTTAGATAAGGATAAGACAAATTTCCAAAGGAAATCATTTTGTATCATCCATCTATCACACTGAGCACTGACGCTGGTAGCAGGTACAGCTTTCCATTATTGCCTTAATCTGTTATTTAATGAACGATACAGATAAACATTACACATGTACTCTCGAACTGCCATAACATACTTCGCCTGTCTTGAGTACGAAAAGAGCAATTATACTGAAAACCAATCTTACCTACCAACACTTCCCTTAAGTTTCATAATGACTGCATAAAAACGTCTTAAGCTATTGGGGACACTGCCAGCCCCAACGCCAAAGTAACCCGTACATGTTGCCTTCTCAGGCGACACAATAACACATGAACACATGAAGATTGCTAACAAAACCTTAACTATACTTCCAAACGTACAAAATAAATACAGGTATATTAAGACTCATTTGACACGTGCATATTAATGAACAATGACGAATATTGCAATCTTACCATTTATGAACACTTCGGTAAGATGTCCGTTATAATTTTATGAGCTATACCAACTATATTAATTTAGTAAATTAGAAGGTAATGTTCAAAGATTAGTAATTCCCTTAAGATGCTGATGAAACGAGCAAACCCAAGGTCGCAGTTGTGCAATGGATATGGTATCCGTCTTGCGAGTGGGAGGTCGTAAGTTGAATCCCTACTTGTGAAGTGTTCGAATGATTTTTCTTACAAGACACCAAGTAATAGTTCTTCCCAGGAAACGGACTGGAAAACATCTCAATAAGCCTCTGGCTTTCGAAACAATCAGGCTTAAATAAATGAGGCGCGTCGTGGGAAAACCGGACTTAATGCATGTGCGTAAAGTGTCGTCCCGTATTAGCCTGTGCAGTCCGCACAGGCTAATCCAGGACGGCACTTTCCACTTTTAAGGTATTTTCTGTTTCAAGGAAGTCTCTTCTAAGCATAAATCCACTGTATGTGGAATTTGCCGTCCTGGATTAGCCTTTGCAGACTGCACAGGCTAATCCGGGATGACACTTTACGCACATGCATTAAGTCCGGTTTTCCCACAATGCGCCTCAAATATTTTTAAACAAAGCAAACCCAACATTTCTGCAAAACATGAGTGTGATCCTTCGACATATGTGAAACATGTTTATGTTTTATGTATCAGTGGAAACACAATGAAATTATATCAAACCACTTCAACTTACCGAGTAACTAATATCTTAATCCTTGTTTCGACAAAACACACAAAGACACCCAAAAGTACTTCAGAACATAACTTTCAGCACATGAGGAGCTATTATTAAATGCACTTGTTATGTCTCATTTAACAGAGAAAATACCACATTACAGCATCATTAGCTCGTTCCTTAACATTACTATTGCTAGAATAACATCCATTTGATAATTCACTTGATCCTCCAATTAAATCTTCAAAACGCACAACAGATTCGAGAACATCATAAACTGCATCTGCACAATTTAAATTTACTCGTAAAGCTTATTTGAAGCAATGTTCCTGCCAATTAAAACTGACACATAAAATGACTTTTTCTGGATTTTTATGGCAACGAATTGAAACAAGACACAAGATACACAAAATAATTAAGTAAACTATGATTGCATATAAAATATACGAAAATATCAAGCAACGTCTTCTCTGGCGTCCCCATTAACGTATAACCGCAGGGAAGAATAACTATGATAAATATTTATGCAGAATTAAGTACTTTTCCAGAAGATTTTGGTAAGGCGTAGGATTCTGTGAGCACACTAGGCAACTTTAGAGTCATCTGGGGTACGGTAGGGCGTAGGTTTTTCAGGACTAACCACTTTACCAGGGACAATTGATACTAGCGAAAGGCATTATGAGGCAAACAGAACAGATAGTGCAAATTAATTTGGCCATGTTTTGAGTGATAAGATAAATTCCAAGAGTCTGTGTTTTAGAAATTGATGTTTAAGGTTGAAAAAGCATAAACAACTTCATTTTGTACAACAACAACAACAGCACAACACCTTCCAAAAACCTTTCAAACACACTAAGTACTGGTTCTTAACATGGAGTTAAAGGATTTTGACACAATTTAAGGTAACCCTTTGGTAACACATCTCTGGTTGTTTGGAAAAAATATGTATCTCAATATATCTCTGTATTTCCTGTCGGGATGCTTACTGATGTGTCACATGCAGTTCAGATTTCTGAATTTTGCTTATTTATTGATCACAGACATGAGTGAGAAAATAAGGATGGAAACCAAAAAGAAGAACAATTTTCTGTTAATTTATCATGTCTTCAAACTGAGACCTGTAGGCCTGCATGTTTCATGGGGGTACCGGGTAATCTTCAGTATTTTATTCTCAAGACAGGTGACTTCAACAAATCATTGATCAACAGGGAGGAATCAGCAGCTATCAGCCTGCCTGTCAGACAAAAATGCAGAAGCAACTGCAGTTCCATGACAGCTACAAATGGTTCACAATATCCTGCACCCAACACCACACCCAACACTTGAAACTAGGTAATATCATGTTTGGTTACTGTGAATGCAGTTTATGACATAGTGTTGACTATTGCATTTACCGTGTTACCATCAATGTTCAATTGATACAATTATTGCAAAAATCAATCAGTTATAATACTCCTTCAATAAGCTTGTGGTAGATGTATTTACATACAGATGCCACGCTCATGACAATGGCAATGTACAAGAATTATCAAGCCTCGTTAGCATTAGCCAAAGACTACTAAAATTCTGGAAATTATTTGAAAATGAGGTGTTTTTTCACATCTGCAGAAAATATTTCAAAATGACAGGTATTTTTGCAAAATCAAAGCAACTGGCTATTTAAATCTTCATTTCTTACTGCCACCCTTGATTATGTGGTAACCAGTCAGCTTTTAAGTAAAAACCTAGTCTAAACCTGCAATGGTATGCATAATGACATGTCCGTTGCACCTGTTACCACACAATGGTGGGCCAAACATTTTATTTCTCATTGAAACATAGATTAAATTCTAATTCGGTTCTTGTTTTTGCATTCGCTCAGCTGTCAGACTTTTTAATAGAATTTTACACTTTTTATCTGGCTCTAAACCCTTTGAAATGGCACAAGGAAATTTTGTTGTTGCAGCTGGCAGATTTATGCAATGTCAAGAAGTTATCTGAGCATTGCAATGTTTCCATCAAAATATTCTTGGTGGAATTGTAAGACAGATAAGAATGACATACTGCACTGGTATATGCCAAATGTTCTATTGTGACCATGAAACAATCGTCCAAATGAAGAGAAAAACTATTCCACAGCACATGTTTCAATCATTAAATCCGAACGCTTCAAATCTTGGAACATTTGCTGATTATGCTACATAATAAATGCGACATATAACAATCAGGATTTTTTTAAATAAAAGAGATCTTTCATATCAGATATTTCGATACCAGAGTAGGTTACCCAAAATTCTCATAGCAATTGAAACTGTGAAAACTGTTTAAGTTTGAAAACAAACACTGTTATATAGTTTAATAAGTTTACATGTTTGCTCCTTATATAATGTTCACGTATATCAAGTTTATAAATAACGTACGGTCCATATATTTAGGCAAAGACTGATACTAATAACAGGAATAAACCATAAGAATAAAATATAACTAAGACTGCTGTACATGCCCATTGCACGAGTCACATAAAGTAAACATTAACATTTCAATCTTTAACTAAACTTCATCTGAAGCAGAGACAATCAATCATTACCTACATGTATTGACTAACTGATGTTTAATAAATCGTGTTGGTCAAGTCATCATAAAAAAACTGCACGAGAAAGAAATATCAAATTGTTTCAATTGTACCAAGAACATAATTTTAGATGCGCAATATATTACTCATATCAACATAAATTAACAAATGAACCCATAAAATATCAGAACCGATGTTTGGCAACTCCTCAAAACAAATATAAAACATGGAGTAATTACATAAACTACTCATGTTGAACCTGCTCTTCTACCAATTGCCCAGATACCAGTTATAAACATGCATTATTAAGTGCTTGTATTTTAAGAACAGAGAACTATGCCAACGTTAAATAACAATTGCTAGTCCCTTATCTAAAATACTGAATTCCATGAATTTTTGTAGGTATGTTTTTTTTTGTTTACAGGTTTTCATTATAGTTCACTTGCTTTTTTTTCTTGAAATTTTCAATACTGTTATTATTCTAGATCACAAACAAGAAAAGGTCACTAAGTTGTACAATACCATTTACCATGTTTATTGCTTTATTGATAGAATCATTATGACTAACCAGAAGAGACAAAACTGGAGAGGTTACGCACTACTAACATACTTCCTGACAGGGTTATCAAGAGTAACAGAATGTATTTCACCTCAAAACAATACACTGGTATGCCACAATTGACTCATGATTGGAAAGCGCAGAATAAGTACCATATACCTTTAAAGGGACTTTTTGGCATGGAAACATTAAAAATACAAACTGCATTCAGAATCATGTGACAGTGCAAAGAACTGAAAATGAGTTAACACTTAAGGTAAACCAAAGTTAACCACAAGGTTACTAAGGACATTTAAAGTATATTTTAAATGACCAATAAATAGAAGATACATTCAATACCACTCAGTTTATAGTAAATTACAAACTGGCATGTTAGATGAACATTTGCAAGTAAACTCGTATATGCACCAATTATGATTTTATACATTTCTGAACTGGATTAATTATTAATGATATATCTCACAATATAAGTAATTTCACAACACCAACATCATTTTGCTGTTGTTTCCCTTGTTAGCGTACACATCTAAACATGTTCAATTTGACAATTTACAAATGGGTCGCCTTAATTGACAGTCAAACAGTGCATTCTACCTTCTGCTCAGAGGTGCTGGTTAGATGTTGCAACCTGTGCGTCATGTTGGACAAGCTTTGCTCAAAGGCTGCCACCACATGTGCCTGAAAAGACACAAAAGAAACAGGGGGTAAATTATTGAGCGAATGTGCTCACAAAAAATGCACACTGCCATCTGATGTTGAAAATATATTACCAGTTTAAACCTGACATAATGTCACACATTTTCAACAACATGGACATTTTAGTTGACAAACAAAATATATGAACATGATGTAATATGTTTTTTCAGCTTTAAAGTTAGAACTAGGACATCAAGAAGACATAAGACATCTGCAATTCAGATCTGAGCTCATGTACATGTGAACTTACAATACACGTCTCAGCTACGCAATGCAAGGGTTGAGCATAAAACTGTTGTATCTACTTAACATTTCTGTAGCAGATACAATAGTTTCACACTCAACCCTCGGCATGCACATGAAACAAACATGCAGAACAAAGAACAATGCAGATTTACATGACATGGGCATGAGCGCAAAACAATAGACAATGTAGACATGAAAAACGGTGTTATGATAAAAGCATAGCAATGTGATTGATTCATCATCCTGCACAGAAATAAAACCAAAGGAAATTGCATGTGCTACAAAGGTGGCTGGAATGTCAAGAAATACTTCAGAAATCTGTGACAATGATTTACAATGGTAAAATTCTGTGGGTGACAAGCCACTGCCAATAATATGCAGATGGTTTTTCAGCCGAAGGTGGTGTATGTTGAGAATTTCAAAAAATTGTCAATGCATATAACTTTTGCAAGTGTAAAACACGCAGCAGCAAAAGTTGACCAAAGTTTTGAATTTTCAACACTGCAAAATCCATCATACTTAAGAATCTATCAGATGCCAATTACCAGACAACAGCAGACAGAGTTATGGTTCTTGATTGACATGAATCATGATTATGCATGATAGGAAAAATAGATCTCTATCTCTTTCCAGATTATCTAAAGTTCTGAAATAGTGGAATGTAGCCTGGGAATTACCCATAAGGCCATTTGTCATCTTTAACTGACATCTTGCCCAGTGGGAATCAGACCTCTGGCTCATGGTTTGTCTTGAAATATATTTTGTGGAATCAACAAAGGTGACTAGTATCAAGGGTTCAACCTATTGGCCTGAAAGATGCCAACATTCAGTGAAGTATTTATATTCATAGTTCACTGCATAATGTCTCTTGACTTGATACTGTATTATTGTCCTCACTGCAACACTAGTAATACATGTAAAAGCTGACCTGATTTAGCGCCATTGAAAAGTCAAAAACAAGCACTTAAATCCACAATAATGTGTGTGGATTGACCCTTGTACATATTTAAAATATGGAATTTACACAAATTAACATACTGTTCTAAAAAGCAAAGGAAACTCTTACACAATTAGTAACAATAAATAATAGCAAATGTGAACAATGTTTGCAAAATAATAAAGCTGTCGTGCGTCTGAAGCTGACAATTTAAACAGAAATGACTGCCAAAAAATCTGCCTTCATTTCCTCCATTTTGAACCGTAACAGTAAGTAAGCCATAAGATATTCCTGAAGCCTGCTGGGGACACCATATCTCTGTTTCCAGCATTAAAACAGGTGGTTTTATATCCCCTGATACAAATCAGCAATAACTTTTAAGAAGATTCTTTCTAATAATCTAATATTGTGTACAGATGAATGTTCCTTAACACATCATGCAAACTGTACTTGAAATTGATAACAAAACTGTGCATGGAAATTAGGAAGAACTATGCTGCATTTTTAGCACTAGATCTTTCAATTGGCCCATTCACAAATTCTACGTTTCACATTTCCATCGATGAAATGCTTAAGGAATACAATGAACATTTTAGAAAAAATGTCCCTTTTAAAATTAAACTTTGAATGCTAAGTGTCCATTTGTTAAAATATTTTTTTATTAAAAAGTGGTTGAAGAAAATAATATTTTCTGCAGTTTTCAATCGCAAACCCCCTTTTTACATTCATGATTTTACAAAAAAAAGGTGTTCTTGAACAATTCTCAAACAAAACAACCCTTACATCAAATGGGCATTCCACATCGGAGCCAATCGTGTCATCATCTGTGTCATAAGATTTTGACGACAACAGCCAGCTCGCCAACAGCTTTGGCATTTCATTAGCCTGTTCTGACGACATTGTACTAACAAAGGTTAACAGAATGACTTTGCCCGTAACTTTGTTTACATTTTTATACACTTTAAATGAATCTTTTTTTTTAGAACAAGCAATATTCTAAAATATGCAGCCTCTTTGAAACTGCAGACTGTTAAAAGAACAATCTTGCTGCTTAATGGTTACTTGTTTAACATTCTTATGCGCTTTAAATAAATCTGTTTTCAGAACAAGCAAGTTTTAAGCATTCTCTTTGTCTGCGCAGCAAACACAGAGCCAGTACATCATAGAGAGAAAGGAATTTTATTAAGCACAGAACAGAATGATGACTGTCTTATATCCAACAAACACAATTCCAGGCATAACCAATAACAGTTTAAGGGTCCACAATTCCTCAGGATTCCTCAGCTTCTTTGAACCTTCAACAAAGACAACTCTGTGCATTCAAGGGAGATAAATCCCTTACAGCTTGTTTGTTTTACACATTTTGAATGGACCTAGTTTTGAAGCGTAATCATCTATTGTTAAACTATGCAATTTAGTACACAAAATCTTTTCATACAATTGCACGTAAGTTTCAAATAATTTCTCTTCCATAATTGTCAATCACATTACAGTTAGTACTTCAATAATCCACATTGCATAATAATGCCAAAACAGTTCAAAATGCCTAGAAAAAAAAACACAGAAACCAATCATTAAACAGCAAATTTCTGTTCACAGTTTCCTCCCAGACATGCCAACAAGGGAGATAGTGGAATCTTCAAAACAGCATCAATTCTTTCAAGATTCCTGACACAGTCAAACCCACATGTACTATGGTGGTTGCAGACTCATTACCTAGCACTGATACAACATTCCTCTTGATCATGAAAGGAAAACATACCAAATTAACCTCCTATTAAGCCAAGTATATCTATCTTCTCTGTTGATAGAACTTCAACACTTTCCACCACATCTTACACAATCAAATTACTCACTGATGTCCAGGGGTCGTATTCCAGAAACAAGTGAAATCTTATCCTTAGCCTTAAAATCGTCATTTTTCTTAAGCATTTAATTCCATGTTTGCAAGAAATTCTGCCAAATGTTCACTAAATATCAACTAATTATTAACTACTATTTACTTAACTGTAATTTGATTCATTAATTTATATGTAGTTTTACAAATATTACCTTACAAAAAATGGAACTTAAGTGTAACCATTTTAAGATAAACTTAACATGTTTCTCAATCTGGAATATGGCCCCTGGTACCAGAAAAAGAAAACCACAAGATGTATTTAAAAAATTTCAAACATCACAGTTATCATTTTCTTAAACACTATGTACATTCTGTTCAATTAATAAAGTCCTACTACGCATCCACTATTGACAGGTATTGGCAATGAATTTTTTTTTAAATTTATCTAAAAAAATTTGTATCAGCTTAATTAATAATATTTCAATGCACACATTTCTTTCTCACAATAAAATGTTAATGATAGATATGCATACATCGCCAAACAACCCTTTTATTGTTTGAACAATTTATTTTGCAAATTAGCCTTCCACAATTAATACTTTATGTTTTTAACATTTTCTCATTAATCACTTTAAGCTTGTATCTTTGCACACTTTATCTATGAACACATTTATTGTCAAAAAGTTGCCAAACTTATTGAACAATAAACACACAAAAACGCTTCCATCTAATCAAATAATCATTTATCATGAAATGTAATCTCTTAGACAAAATTAATAAATGTTTTCCCAGATTCTGCAAAAACAAAACATCCCATATTCACAGTCGGATATTCACTTTGGAAAGCTTTCATCAATGAGTCACAGGAACTATTACATCCCGATCCATAACTTATTCTCCATAATTTCCAACTATTAGAGGGAATATATGCATGAGATGGCCTGCCAAATTTCTGAAGCTGAACAATCAATAGCAAGCACAAAACAAAAGCTTGCCCATTCATCTATACCAACATGCATTACATGAGCCATTAATCAATTACTTTATGGTTAACCTAATCAACATCATCAATATTTTTCTGTCCCCTAAGGGCCTACAAAACTATCTAGTGACCAAGGGTCATTCAGTTTCAGACGGGTTCAATATGGACTGACCATTGGGAATTACGAGCATCCATTATTAACAGGTGATTACTAGAGTAACATAATGTATTGTTAGCTGCAAACACATAGCATATGTTCAATCAATTTTGTAAAATGGACTCAATGCACCCCACTGACTGCATGGTACACTTGAAAAAAAAGTTATAAAAAAGACATGTAACTTTGTTTCTTATTGCAAATTACATTTTGATTAATATCATTTGATATCATGAAAATAGTAAACTTGATTACATATTAATTTTCTTCTTATTTAACATTACTTATTGAACTTATAACAGGTAAATAAACTACAAATAATCTCAGATAAATGACATGATATGAAACACTCATGCTATACATATATATAGAAAATGCACTCAAAAGATGCACAGATTACAAAGTTATATGATGTTAATGCTTTAAGAAAAGCAAGGTCTTTACAAAGACATCATAGAAGCGCAGTGCATTTCTAAGGGGAAATGATCACAGAAGAAAATGCCAGTATGCATTGATTATGCAATAATGTGGGAGAGAAAAAATGCAGTCGGAAAAAAGAGAGAAAAAGATGTAATCTGACTCTGTAATGGCAGTGTAGCAATGTATCCAATTTCAGAAAATTGCATATCGCAACACAACAAATTTACTTACAATTTAGCAAACAAAAACTTCTAATGCCATTTAGGAACATATCATATACTCTTTTAAAAAGAGAGATCATTTGTTAATGACTTGCAGGACCTTCCAGTTGGATCAACACTCTTCTATCAGGTATGTACAAGTGTGATAACCTAGAAGAATAAAATATCAGCCTAACAACATGTATATCCCATATCTTTACTTCACTTAATGATCAATTGGATGATGATGATAGGGAAATATCTAGACCGAAATAGCAGGGTGCTGCACCTTGCTCCTTTTTGGTTTTCCCCTGCTGCCCCTCTGGGTTGGTCAACACAGAAATGTTGAATATCTTTTGAAATTCAATGTATTTTTGCAAATATTCATTGACAAATGAATAGACTATGCTTAGAAGCTTAATTAGAAGCATTATACTCATAAAAACCCTGGATTTAGCAAATCATCTTGCACCTTTTTTGATCCTAGATCTTTCCCTATGAATGATGATGATGAGGATGATGGAGGTGGTGAGGCCAATCACGATGGGGATGGCTATAACGTTCATTACTATGATGATGATACTGAAAATGACTATTATGACACAGATTGTGATGATGATAATGATTTTAGTGATGATGGTAATGGTGATAGTTAACATAATGTCAATAATCATATTCTAATGATAAACATTTTATAAAACCATCATCACTTGTCCTATAATTTAGTGTATCATCAGCCAAGGACAACAATTTTATTACCTTATTTACTCTTAAAACTACGGAAACACATTTAGGAAAAATTCCCATTATAAAAAATACGACTGTAGTGGCCTTCAAACATACTCATAAAAGAACAATTAATTTAAGGCATGTTGTGTGAAAACCAGGCTTAAGGCAAGTGCGTAAAGTGTAACCCCGGATCAGCATGTGCAAGATGATCCAGGATGGCACTTTCCGCCTATAGTGGATTTATATTTAGAAGAGACTTCTTTGAAACAGAAAATACAAAAATAGCAGAAAGTGCCATCCCGAATCAGCCTGTGCAGGACGACACTTTCCGCACTTGCAGTAAGCCCAGACTTCCCACGACACGCCTCATTTGTTTTCCGACTTGAATCAAGCACTTCTCGGAAGAGAGCAGCATGACTCATCCTGATGGACAGGAGTTCACAAGCAAGGTTCACAAACAAATCATGTGTCCAGACTAAATACTGAGGAGGACATGAAGAAATCTATGCAGGAACTGGAAACTCGAGATCGGCAGTCAGATATCAGACACAGCAAAAAATGACCATCATCACACATTTGACCTTGTCGGGACATTAATAGTTTTCTTCTGTATTCAATATTCTACTACTATAACATGTTGGTGTGCTTTTAAGCATTCAAATATTGCTAATAAATAAATATACATTTATGTTCTTGTATAGTATTCAATATTTCATTTTAAAAATCACACACTTTAAATTACTTTCCATATTTTATAAGATATTATAGTATATTATAACCACACAATCCATATGCAAACTGCAAAAATCAAATATTAATATAATATTACAAACAATGCAACATTAATTCTACGCTAAACTAGCACTTTCTATGATATGTCTGTCTTCGTGTTAGTGTAGTAATGTACAGCAGTAAAAACAGGCTCCATATAATTTTGGTATGACTCTGGTATCATGGCTGACTGTTGCTCTCGGAATAGTTGGAATTAAATGGAAATAAAACATTCCATATCTCACAAAAAAGGTCATATTAGCCAAACGTTTCTTTGTCCTAGCACGACATACTTGTTTATGAAGCAAAACTGAGAAAGGTGTTTAAACAGAACATGTCTATTTTGGGCTCTTTTCATAAGTATGAAATATTGTTTATCGGAATAACACAATTTTTCTCTTGATTCGAGGAAACACAAATTCAAAACATGCAATATAAAGTTGTCCTCGTTATAAAAGTAAGATACGTTAAACAAAACCAGATCGTTGTAAAGTATGTAAAATACATAGATAAGAACTAAATATCACACTAAATGAGGGCTATACATGTAATATCGTTTAAGAAAACAATCACATTGCTTAGCATCAACACGTTCTTTTTGAAAGTTTTGCCTAAAATCCGATTTTTTGAAAATATACACAGAACTCGTCAGATACGTTAACTTGTTTGTATGTGTCTTGTAGCTAAGACTTGATATGCAAGGCACAAATACACGAAATTCATTTCATGGTATCATCCTTTTCGAAGGAAAACATTAAAACTACACAAAATGTATTTACCACTTCTCTCTGGGAAGCTTTTGAAAAAATTTACATCAAATACGCTAACTGTCAAATACGTTAAATCGATTAATTACAATACATTTTCCAACCCGTTTGGTGCCTCTAAATTTAAGATTTCGTTACACTATGACGTAATTATGTTTCGTCACCGTTCTGCAAAGCATCTAGAGCCACGTCATCGCTCGGATCGTATGTTTACTGCGCTTGTATATGGCGGAAAATATTTAGTGTGGATGTTGTTTGATATAAGCAGAGGTAAGTTGTGATTTATGCTTCGATTTACTTTGATTACCACCTTTTGGAAGAAAAGTATGCAACGCAAAAGCAATTTGCAGGCGGCAAGAGAAATATAAGCCCAAATATAAACGATTCAATGTATTTAACGTATCTGATGAACAACTTTAACGTATCTGATTCTAATAAATATTGACGGATTTTAATGTTTTAATCGAGTGTTCACAATTTCCTCAATGGTTTTTACAAAATGGGGTACATATTGTAAGCAGTAACTACCATTATTTGTAGCATTGTCAAATATATACGAAAAAATAACCTTCTCGCTTTTCAATATAACGTATCTGATGTCATTTTCGTTCTTTCAGAAAGATGGTCAAAACAGCAGCAGAATACCAGAAAGCGTACAGAGAACGCAAAAAGGCGAGAGATGAAACCTTTTTAGAGAAGGAAAGAGCCAGAGCAAAAGGATATAGAAAGCCGATACACGCCAAAACAAAGAAAGACCAAGCCTTGATAAGAGAAAGAAATAAACTGTATAGCCAGAAGTACCGAGATAGACAAAGGACCTTAAAGCAAACCAAAGTTAGAAGTACCACAATAACGACTGAGGCTGAAGAGAAATCAAAGGAGGACGAGCACTCCAATGTTGTTTCAAGTACATCCAGTGAAACTGATGCAAGAGCAAAGCGAGGCCAATCAACACTTTTGGTTAAACTATCATTTCCTCAGAAACGAAGAAACAAACGGAAATCAGATGCACTCAAAAGGGCTCACAGCAAAATCCAAAGGCTCAATGGACAGATATCTTCCCTTACAAGAAGCAAAAACAAGTGGGCGAAACGATGCCAGAGGATTTCTAAAAAGATTATACTCTCGACTGAAGCTGACGGCATCACCAAAGCTGACAACATTGAACAATCATTGACTCCAAAAAGCAAGACAATAGTAGAATTGAGACGAGATGGAGTAAGTCCGAGAAAGCTACCGAAATCTGTTGTAAAGAAGCTAGTGCTGTCCAATGCAATATTAGACGAAATCAAATCGAGCCGTCGTGCCAACCCACAACAGCATCGACGAAACATTGCAACTCGTGTTATAAGCGGGAAAATATTAAAAAAGTACAAATGTGTGTCTATGGTGAGCAAGAAAACCGGCATAAGTATGACAGAACTGAGAAGACATCAGGACAAAGTAATAGAGTTTAGAAAGCGATCAAGGATGAAAGCAGAGAGGGATCAATTGAAGGCTCAAGTCGTGGAGTTCATAGAACAAGATGATGTAAGCGTAATGATGCCAGGGAAAGCAGATGCAAAATTATATGAAGGAGAAAAACGGCAGATTCGCATACTTACAGACTACATGTCTAACATTCACCAAAGATTTCAAGCAGAAACTCAGAAGAAAATTTCGCTGGCTCTTTTTTGTAAACTACGCCCTGCGTACATCAAACTTACTTCTTCAATGTCAAGAAATACCTGTCTATGTTCAAGACATCAGAGTTTTGCGATGAAACTGAACTGCCTTCGTTTACAGGGCGTTGACATTTCCAAAAACCCAGAGACTGTTTGTAAGAACACGACGCAAGAGCACATGGAAGTGCTTCTTGGTTGCATTTCTAACGCGGAAGTAGAATATGAAACATGGCGCCGGGTAGAAGTAGATGGTAAGAGGAAGATGAAAATAGTCTCGGTTAAGTGTAGCAAAGACGACTTCATAATCCTGATGAAGGAAGAATATGAAGCATTCCTGAATCACGTGAGCAGAGTTACAGCCCAATATACAGCACTGAAATCGTTAAAAGAAAACCTACCGAGCAATGACCTGATAGTGCAAATGGACTTTGCTGAAAACTTTACGTGTGGGACATCTGACGAAATCCAGAGTGCATATTGGAATGCCAGTTCAGTCACATTACATCCGGTGGTTGTATATTTCAGAGGCACGGATAATAGTCTAGAGCACTTGAACTTTGTCTTTGTGTCAGATGCTCTGCAACACAACTCTTCAGCCGTGATTACGATAATGAAAAAGCTATGCAAAGAATTAAGAGAGATATTCCCTGACGCTCGACAAATTCATTACTGGACGGACAGCCCTTCCTCCCAGTATCGTAATCGATTCGTGTTTGATGCTATCATGCACTTTGCCGAACGATTCAGTGGATTTTCGGCACGTTGGAATTACTTTGAATCCGGCCATGGTAAGGGCCCTTGTGACGGCATCGGTGGTGTTGCTAAGAGAAAGGCAAGTGATGCTATAAAGCAGGGAAAAGCCTGTATCCAGGATGCTTTCGACTTTTTCAATTGGGCAAAGGGAAGTTCTGTTAACATCAAGTACCGTTTCTACACCACAGATGACGTTGACACAACTGCTGCTGAAATTCAGAAAACGAATCCGCTTCCGATGCAAGGTACAATGAAAGCACACGCTGTGTTTCCTAAAGACGGTGGCTTGTTCTCCAGAGAGGTATCCTGCTTTTGCCAATCTTGTATCATTGGTGACACTCTATGCAATGGCTGGATATGGCATGGTATGGCAAGGAAGGTAGCCGAATTAATAGATGATGTTAATCATGAAATGGAACCCACCCCTGCAGCTATACCAATGGCTGTACCTGCAGAACTAGACGTGGTCCCCAAGAAAGGTGACTTTGTGGCTGCCGTCTATGAAGGGGTCTGGTACGTTGGAAAAGTTCTTAAGGTTGACGAATCGGACGGCGATGCTAAAATCTCCTTTATGAAAAAAGCTCGAGGAAGCACATCCGTTGAAAAATTCAAATGGCCGCATCCTCCGGATAAGATATGGGTCCATTTCAACCAGATTCTTTGTAACGTCAATGAACCAGAGCCTGTTGGAAAGTCCGGAAGAGAATTCAAATTAGGAGAAGACGATCACGAACTAATTTGCCAGATATTTCAGATGAAATAACTTAACGGCATCAGATACGTTATAAGTGTCACGTTGATAAAATCAATGTTCCACGTTCATATACCCGTTCAAAGTTAATTAAGTGTATACTTTATCGAAAGTTTACCGTTTATTTAGGCAATTGTTGCATTTATAAACGATTACCATTTTCAATAAAAATTTAAGTTTCATACATCAGATACGTTAAATGATAAAGACTGTCTCGTAAAATAATACCTTTGTTCAAGCATGCAAAAACACTAATTTGCGAAAACGTGAAAACACTGAACTATTCTACAAACGTTTTTACAAACGAATGAATGAACCAATAACAGTGTTATCCTTAAAAAACAAAGTATGTTTAGTTGACAAAATAAAATACGGCAGTTCTATTGTTATGATAGAATGGCGCATTTGTTATTGTTCACCCTTAATGTGGTTTACACTTTGTTTCTTTCTTTGGGGAAGGTTCACATGTTGGAAATACGTCCATCGCAAGGTTCTTATACAACGAAAACGGCTGCTTACTGCTTTTCACAACAGGCAGTCGTATTTAACGTTTCTGACGTATACATTTTAAGTGATACTACAGCATGTCGATTTTTGGAAAAATCGAGGTAGGTTTGGGTCCCCTGGTGTTTGAATCTTGAAACCAATACTTCATGCTATTCATTAATGACAAACACATGAATAAAATCATTTTTTGATTTTTTACCAATCGTGACCACCTAATTAGTGCATTTATCGTAGAATCAATCGCAAATGCAAAATGCTTTTTTTTTATCCCGTGAATACAATACACCCCTTGCAATGATTACTCTGCTAGTCATTGCAGTATCATGTAATTGCATCTCCAATAATCCCTGAAGGAAATTTGTCTAAGATGTTAATCTTGTGTTTGTTACCACCTTCCTGAGTGCAGTGATTGTATCACTTAACAGTACAGTTAATTCCCTTAGTTATGGCAGTTCCATACAGTTGTCTCCCTTTATCCATGTTGGATTACTATTGTTTAAAGTGTTACAGCATGATGGTTTGTTTAAAAGAACAATACAATTGGGACATGAGCAGATACAATTTGTGCGGCTAAATACAGACACTTACAAGAACAATTGTCCTAATACAGCATAATGGCAATGGCATTTGAATGTAAGTTTTCTCTTGAAGGTGTATTTAAATTTCTTAAAATTTAAGAATGAAGCCATTAAGTATATACTAAGGTTTCTTAAAATGGACGATGTCTTTTAAAGGTTTAAATTAAACACTGTTACTAAAGGCAAATTGTGGGTTGTCATTTCTTTGGTCTGGTGTAAACAGTCATTGAGAGTTCTACATTAATTTTACAACTGAATGACTTTGATCTAGTTTCGAGGTGAATCAAACTGGGTCATCGTTGAAAGGCAATGCATGTTGGCAAGCAAGCCTTTCTATGATTCAATTCATTAGCCACAAGCAAAGAAATAAGCAACAAGACTCCATCTATGCCTTGGGGAAATAAGCTGGCACAAAAAAAAATAGTCAAAATTCTTGAGACGTTTCTAGTACAGACAAATACATCTATCAATTTTGATTTGTCATAAATTACAGTGTTCACTGGTTGTTGGTTGCTGATTATTTTACTATATACATAACTTCCTGCCAATGTATGCATTACAGTGTTCACTGGTTGTTGGTTGCTGATTATTTTACTATATACATAATTTCCTGCCAATGTATGCATTCCAGTGTTCACTGGTTGTTGGTTGCTGATTATTTTACTATATGCATAACTTCCTGCCAATGTATGCATTACAGTGTTCACTGGTTGTTGGTTGCTGATTATTTTACTATATGCATAATTTCCTGCCAATGTATGCATTACAGTGTTCACTGGTTGTTGGTTGCTGATTATTTTACTATATACATAATTGCCTGCCAATGTATGCATTACAGTGTTCACTGATTGTTGGTTGCTGATTATTTTACTATATACATAATTTCCTGCCAATGTATGCATTACAGTGTTCACTGGTTGTTGGTTGCTGATTATTTTACTATATACATAATTTCCTGCCAATGTATGCATTACAGTGTTCACTGGTTGTTGGTTGCTGATTATTTTACTATATACATAATTTCCTGCCAATGTATGCATTACAGTGTTCACTGGTTGTTGGTTGCTGATTATTTTACTATATACATAATTTCCTGCCAATGTATGCATTACAGTGTTCACTGGTTGTTGGTTGCTGATTATTTTACTATATACATAACTTCCTGCCAATGTATGCATTACAGTTCAACACTACTTAATAAAATTAAATCTGATGTATATTTATACAAAACAAAAATCCAACTGTCAGCATGTTATCATAAAATTAGAATCAGTACTTTGAATGTAATTTACCAAAATAAAACCAATCATGACAAATCACTGCAAAACATGACAGAACCAGGGTTGTGGGTGGTGGTGTTGACCTAATTTTTGCTACTGTCACCTACCATTTGATGTTCATCCACAGGATAATCCCAAAGTGATTCAAACTCCGCCTTCTCTTCCATTACCTGTCAATCACTCCCAACAATGTCCCCAAAATCTCCAACAAAATATCACAAATGAGCTAAGTTCTTTAAATATGGATTTTCCTCAAACAAATACAAAACACAAATTTCATAGTTGCGTTCCTTGTGTTGCATGGACTTGACTTTTCCACTTGACTCTGCCCCATCTTCTTATCAATTCAATATATGTCAAACACAAATTACAGGCAATTTGTACTTCTTGATATATTTCTATTTTCCCTGTAAATATGAAAGTCCACACTCAGAAAAACACCTGCCCCAAAACATCACCAACAACAGACTTTCCTTCTGAATCAATGTTTTTCAAAATGTCATAAAACTTACTTTTATTTCCCAAATAATCTATGTTATGAATTATCCCCCAAGAAAACTGCCATCCTCCAGTACTATTGATAAGTTTGGAGAAAAAAGACCAACATAGCCAGGAGGGAAAGTACTTGTCTAAACTTCTGAGTACTGAGTAATCCAGTCCACATAGATGCATTTAGGATGCAAGGCTTGAATTTAATGTTCATACCTAGAGTTATGATGTGGCGCGTCGTGAGAAAACTGGTCTTAATGCATGTGCGTAAAGTGTCGTCCCGGATTAGCCTGTGCAGTGGATTTATGTTTAAAAGAGACCTCCTTGAAACAGAAAATACCATAAAAGCGGAAAGTGCCATCCCGGATTAGCCTGTGCAGACTGCACTGGCTAATCCGGGATGACACTTTACGCACATGCATTATGACCGGTTTTCTCATGACGTGCCACTGATATTCTGCAGCATAGAAAATTAGTGACCGGGCAAAGGGGTCCTGAGCAGACACATTGTTACGATATTGTAAACTTATAAACTTTTTAGTGTTCTGTTTTTGGTGCTGATGTTTATTGTTTGAAGCAAGCGGCCCACACATTGCACAGTCCAAATTTCTGAGATGCCCTGTGCAATTAGATCTATTTTCAACTGGATAAAACATCCAGGGAGTCAATTTGTCTCTCAATGTGTCCTGGGCTCATGACTACCAATGTTTTCAATCGCTTTAATCATGAATATTGGCCAATGAAAATCAGAGATCATATGTAACAAGTGATACCATTGGTCGACATTTTAAGTTGAGATTAAGTTTGAGATTAAGAATTATTATAGTTGTAGGGTCCGGCTAGCTCAGTTGGTAGAGCGCTGGACTCTCAATCCGGGGTTTGGGCGTTCGAGCCCAATCCCGGCCAAATAACTTGTGTGGGGATTGGTCATGAAATAACTTCTACGGCCATTCTCCCCCAACCTCTGATTCAAGTAGGCAGTTGTGAGTTACTGGCATAAGTATGTGCACATGGCACTGGTAAACTGCTTAAATTGGCTAAGCTTGCCCAGGAAACATGTGAATAGGTTAACTGACCGTATATGACTGAAATACTTTTAAATACATCAAACAATCAAAACAAACAAAGAGCCTGAATTCAAATGAGTCTGTAGGCATACAGTAGAAACAGCAGCTGGATAGCAACTGCATCAACCATAGCTTAGAACTTTTACACAGTAAGTGTTTGCTGTTACAGAAAAAAGTGTATGGCATAATAACCATACATCTCAAGGGTGGTAAGGAAACAGGTAGGCCTATTATTGCATTTACAGATCTCTACAAGAGGTAGCAATAGCAAGGTCATTGTGTTCTGTCTAATGAGCAATGGCTAATGGAAGAGTCATTGATCTTACACAAACAGATGGCCAATGGAACACATATGAGACATGTCATGGGAAAACCAGATTTAATGCATGTGCATAAAGTGCAGTACTTGATATTAGTAATAGCCAGTTACGATACCTTTCTGTTGTTCATTTTTCTTATTTTATAACTGGCAATTTGGAAGAATTTATGAACGCGTCTAGATCTCTTGCACTGCTGATCTGCTAAATTATTATGATTCAGTAAATTATTATCAGCAAATTTGTAATAGATAGACATAAGATAAGTTCCCCTGTATAAACTGTGAACCAATACTGCTGACAATTTTATAAACAGCAATTTTATTAATATGTTATTTATAATGTTATCATCATTTTATTAATGTTATTTATAATGTTATCATCATTTTATTAATGTTATTTATAATGTTATCATCATTTTATTAATATGTTATTTATAATGTTATCATCATTTTATTAATATGTTATTTATAATGTTATCATCATTTTATTAATGTTATTTATAATGTTATCATCATTTTATTAATAAGTTATTTTTATAATGTTATCATCATTTTATTAATATGTTATTTATAATGTTATCATCATTTTATTAATGTTATTTATATTTTTATAATATTGCTTACGATTCTAGGTGATTATAATCTTCCAAATGCTCCTCTTTTTAAGTGGACATATTGCAATGACTTCTAAATTTAAAGAATGTTTGTATAAGCATTAAATCATATTGATGTTTTAGTGATAACATTTAATATATGATTAATAAACTCTGTTTTAGTGATAACATTTAATATATGATTTATAAACTCTGTTTTAGTGATAACATTTAATATATGATTTATAAACTCTATCTTTTAGAAAGTAGTTTTCTTTTCAACAAAGTTTCAGAGTTTTTAACTGACATCACTGCATTTAGAGGGCATTTACCAAACCTCAAACAAACAAACATCTCCATTCTTTGCCAAATAGACAAAATAATATTATCTTTTCAATGGTTCAATTAATTCATTAAACACTAGTGCTGGATTTTTTACTTTATTCATTCACACATTATAATACTTCTTGCCTCAAAATGTGCTTTATTCTCTGTTTCAATTCTCATTATTTAAGAGTTTTATTTATTATTTATTATAGACCACAGTTCAATCAAGGGGTTTGCTGGGATACTTAAATAATCCAAGTTCAGATCATGTTGGTGTGTCAGTATTTCAAGTACAACAGAAGTCATGTGACCAACCAATATCGTAGGTTTCACACTGATGACGTTCATCGATGACATAATTTGTTCTCGAAAGATCTAATAATAATTGTTTATAAGTCAATATTATGTATGTGCGTGTATATGTATATGTTTGGTAATTTGTGGGTGATAGCCGAGGGCATGGCAAGTTTATAATAAAATTTATGTAGAAGACATTGGTTGGTCATTATGACGGAGATTTCACAAAAATGAATATTGGGTCACACACAAAAACTGTTTTAAGAAGATAACCAGAACTACAGGGCCCAGTTGCTCAAAACTTTAACAGCCAATTAAGCTAACAGACCGTTAACTTTAGAAGTAAATAACATTCACATTAGGAGTAATTTGTTTATCAAACATTTTGAAATTAATCCAGCATAACAATTAATAACGAATAAAATCACAGTTTAATATTGTTATGTTTTATTTACATAAATATTTTTCATCCAAATTTTAACAGCTGTTAGCTTAATTGGTCTTAAAAGTTTTGAGCAACCCACCCCAGATAGTTAAGAAGAACAGTCCTCATGGGAACATTTGTGGCATGTCGTGGGAAAACCGGACTTAATGCATGTGCGTAAAGTGTCGTCTCGGATTAGCCTGTGCAGTTCGCACAGGCTAATCCAGGACGGCACTTTCCGCCTACAGTGGATTTATGTTTAGAAGAGACTTCCTTGAAACAGAATATACCATAAAAGCGGAAAGTGCCGTCCTGGATCAGCCTGTGCGGACTGCACAGGCTAATCCAGGACGACACTTTACGCACATGCATTAAGACCGGTTTTCTCATGACGCGCCACATTTTTATTTTTAATTCAGACTGTGTACAATGAATCCCTTATGCTACTATGAGCAATTTCAGTTAGCTACCTCTTACCAGTTACCAGAATATGGTGACACAAATTTAATAATTTTAACACATTTAGGAGACCCTTCTGGTCCCACATGGCTCCTGTCTAGATCAAATGATAAATCAGATCTTACATACAGCCATTAGGTTGTTTCATTGGTCTCACAAAGCCTGTCAAACTCCAGCTGTTGGGAGAGAGGAAGACAAATTTGTATTTTGATAAGTAAAGTAGCACCCACTGATATGCCCTGCCAGATCAGGATATTACATAAAAATGCTATTACCCTCAGCCAGATGTGCAGGCATTGCACATTCTTCTTCTCAGAGTCATAACACCTATTAAAATTAAAAAATCTGATAAGGTAAACAGGAAAAATGGGTTTTTGTTGGTACCAGCTGTTTTGCTACAATTCATTAGTTTGTTTTTTGGTGGATTATACAATTGCTGACTAATATTATGCAACCAGGGACATTGGCCTAATTTTGTAAATGTGATCTGTTTCATAAATTTTCTCAACATAATTTTTCCAAGAGACAGTTGCTTATCAGCAGTTGTATATTTTTTTGTTTGGATTTTTCCGTTTTTTAACAGCATTTCAGCCATATCACAGAGGTCAGTTAAACTACTCAAACTTTTCCTGGGCAAGCTTAGCCGATCTAAGCAGTTTACCTGTACTAAGTGCACATACTTATGCCAGTAATTTACAACTGCCCTACTTGATCAGAGGTAGGGGGAGAATGGCCATAGAAATACTTTCATGACCAATCCCCACTAGAGTTATGTAACCAGGCTGGGGTTGGAACTCATGATCCCTGGATTGACAGTCCACTGCTTGTGTAAAAACTATAATTGATGAACAAATAAAAGATACAAGTTAGAAATCAATGCTGCATCCCTCACCATTTTAAATGTTTACTGTTGTTTGGATAAACAAACATTCAAATGATAACTGTAACTAGGGTTTGTAACAAGCCCTATAATGTTCAAACATGATATATAAAACAATAGGTTACAAGAAGCAATATTCAGATTAATCATTGTTGTAATGGTAGTGTATAATCCATGTTAAAACACTCTTCTGTGAAAACACTTCCATCACCTGGTAGATATCAGTCTGTCCCATGGAGATTCTCCCTGGGAATTCCACAAGTTCCAGAATGCCTTCCAACAATGGGCAGGTAATTCATCATCCAATTATTGTAATAAATGACCATACCATATTGTGGGACATGTGACCCCATGTGGGAAAGAGATACCAGGCATGATGAACAGCCGTTATGGATGGTCAGACATAGTTAATAACTCTATTGAGGAATATTCATCTATGACTCATATGCCTGTATCAGATAATCTCATATTTATCAGGAATATGCTATTGAACTAATAAATTATTTGATTTATTTGAGGTATTAATGACAGAAAATTAATATTAAAGGAGATTATATAGCTATGAACTTTATTAATTCTAAATACAATAACTAAATACAACAAGCAGCAGCATATGGTGGATGGGCTAATTTTCCTTACATATCAACGCATTTACGTTTTTGGAAACTAGGAAACTTACTATTTTAATTTGTTTCCTTGGAAGAATGTTGAATGCTGTTCTAGTAAAATATTAATAAAAATCAAGAAGTATTTTATGCAACTTTATCACTATAATATTAAGGAAGACAACTTATTATCCTAATAAAACCTATTTACAAACATTACAAGGGAGAATACTCTTGCAAACATGTAATTCTATGCAAGCTGAAGCATGTCAAGGGATGTAACTCCCATATTGTTTATCACTCTGCATGATTAACACCAGGTTCATACCTGCCACCACATAAAAGACAAACAATTGTCGGAGATAATGCCTTAAATTACAGACTAATACATAGAACCTGCCATGTTTGTACATTGGTCTGTGGCAAAAACATGTTGAAAGAATCCCAAGAATTAATAGAGACCAGCTACTGTAGTAATTGCATCATGATGGAATCGGCTGACAGCTTTGCTGTAGGTGGAAGGTTTTATGTCAGTAGGACCAAGATTCAGCTTTACAGAATTTTTATCCTAAGCTTTCCAGAAACAATGTGTGTCTTTCATAATTTCAACCCATAACAACAAAATGCCGCTGATAAAAACAAATATTTACTAGCCTAATATACTATCATGTTCTGTTTGCCAAGAAATTTAGGTGAAAATAGAACAGTGGGGAGGGAAATCTCAGGTGGTCAAGTTTTACTACCTTCCAAGAGGGATTACATCTTCAAAGCACCAAAGTCTTGTAGATAACTAATCTGTGATGAAAAACATGTTTACAAACACAAGTCAGCCATAAAGATAGGTGGCGAGGTTGTTTGGAATTGTTGAGGAAAGAAACATCATGCCAGGCCAGTGGCAAACTTATGTGCCATCCATCAAATCCACACATTAATGGACATAAACAGGTAATCGAAGAAATAAAATTGATTCATTAGTAACAGGCTGAAAAAAGATTGCAGCATTCAAAATAAAATTTCTGTCCTAGAAGTATTGTGTAAATGTAAATGTAGCAAGTACTAATTGATAATTATAGCAATGTTCATGAAAAAATGTTGAGCCAGTCACATTAAGGTATCAAATTTCTGGCATGTTAAAATATGTTTTTTTTATTGGCCAGAAGGATCGTAAACAGATATCAAAACTCATTCATTTGAGCAACTTTGACTGAAACTCACAAATGTGGAAGGAAGTAGTGACAGAAGTGAAGTATAAAATAAGACAGTGTTGTTAACCCCTTTTGACATATATAACTACACAGTCATGTGCCACTGGCAAGAAAATGGCATAAAAAACTTCCAAACTACTGATAAAGAGCACTTAATGAGAAGAATGCAACTGAGATATCTGAATACATTAATTTTGTTTTAAGCTTGGTTCATATTGCAAACTTTTGCTATCATTAACCATTACTAATTCTTTGGTTGGTATAGCAGTTACCTTGAGCAATGTTGTAATGCATGTATGCAACGCTTTCCTGGGAAAGCATATGGCGGCTTGTGATGGAATGCTTAGCAAAATAATCTGAGCAGTAAACTTTCAAAAAGACAGCTTTAGGTGAACAGGCAAGAAATACAATAACCTCAAAACTAAGTAAATCAGCTAATGCTTGCAAGATGGATGTAACAACAATCCTGTCTCAGAAAGTCTGGAAAATGTTTTGGGAAGGTTTCTGATGTCAAAACATGTGCCACACAAACACCCTGGCAAGGAAGATGTTGAAAGGAAACATAAAACAACCATTTCAGTCATGGCCTGTTTGGTCCACATCATGTGTCTAAACAACTGCAATTTACACATCTGCTTTTTAAGACTTCAGCAATGCGAAACCTACATAGGATCTGGTCTGTTAATACCAAACTTGCTTCCATTTAAGGTAGAAAGATCCTAATGACTTCGGAAATACTCGCGAAATATCGGTTAACTTCGGCCCATTTGCCACTAACCGTAATCTAATCGATCTGATCCGAAACGTAAATTATTTTCACGAAACAAACATTACTTTTCGAATGTTGAGTTATTTTCAATTAAATGTGTGAAATAAATGCTTATTTGAATTTAACGATGAAAGTACAAATGTAGTTTGAAGAAAAACAAGGTACTCTGACATGGGGAATACCTTCAAATGACGTCATTGTTGGGAATTTCTGTTTACATTTAATCATGACATTTTCGCGATCTTTCTGGTGTATTTCCTTACACTTAAGTTAAAATATTTATAAATAAACGTCCGAGGATTATTAGTATTATTGAACATAATTATTCGTATATAAAAACATATCTGCGTAAAGGAGATACGTGCTCCTTGCTGTGAAATAACATTCATTCACACCAAAAACTTGGAAACATAGTCCGTCGAGATGGGTGGAGAGCGGGACGTCGGGTGATCGAGTTTGGTGTTGTTGGATAATTTAAAATACTGTTCATTGTGTAAACTTGGGCCTGTTCCACTGAGGAATTTTGACGAGATCTACCGCTGTAAAAAACATCTGAAAATAATGTATTGGAGAAATGATGAGAATGGTCTAAGAGACACCTTTTCATCCAAAAACAGTGACATTTTACCAATAGTCACAAGCGTCAAGAAGAGTCTTGATGAAGTTATCAAAAAGATTTGCCAGTTTTTTTGAAACTCTTGTTAACCAAATGTAATGAAAATGTCCATTGAATTTGTTGAAACGCACACTTATAAAAAATGTTTATTATTTTTCTGAATTTGGTAACCAAGGATATGTGAACCTCAGCTAGTTACATTTGTATTTCAAATGTTTACACAAAACACTATTTCTTTAACATTAATGCAAAAATAATTCATTTAATATCGATACTGCTAATAGATTATAATTATAAGAGAAAAACAATATTTTAACATAGAAGGAAAATATTTGCTTTTTTACTTGTCTTATTTTTCATATTTTTTTTATAACATAGGGTTGCTTCAGTCCAAATGTTATACCTTGAGATTTTTGTGGTGAACCTATGTCAATTTATACCTTTTTCCTCTCAGATAAGGTTATATTATATTTTGGTATTACTGATTTTGACATACTATGAAATAAAAGTAAAACAAATTACAATAATTGGTGTTTGGCGTATATTTACTGTAATGAAATCTGTTGTTTTTTACCATATGCTTAGCCAAATTTAATGTAATAAGTATTGTTGGTCAACTTTAGTACTTACGTTTGTTTTACTTTTTCATAAGATACACCTTTAACGTATAAATGAAAGCTATTCGGGAATAAATAAAACATATTTTGACAATATGTCAGTCATTTTTGTAAGTGTACCCCATCAGAATTTTAGGTTGAAGTAGAAAAATGAGGTGTTATAAGAAAAATCGCATTTTTGTCAAAACGTGTGGTTAGATTTTGTTTATATTTCACAGTTAAGTCTCATAATAGATTTAATTATCAAAGATAAGAAGAAAATCAAGGTCTGAAAAAAGTCCCATTAGGGTCTTTCTACCTTAAATGCAGTTTTAATGAAAACCAGTAATCCACAATTTTTCATGATGACATTTAACACCTTAGCTTCAAAATAGATGCAATTTGTGGAATATTGCTAACAAGTCATTTTGCCTATAGTCTCTTTCATAGAATGCTGCTTCTAGCGCTGTTACAGGATCTCACTTAAGCACAAGCTCGATACAGAAAACATTTTGGAACACTTAGTAAGTAACATCTTTTCTATCACTAGTTCAAATGTAATTATGTTGTATTCAAATTAAATAGCTTGTAGGAAAACCAAATTTACATAAATGAAACCTATATCGAGATTGTCCCTTTGATTTGACACACCATTATTTATATACACCAGTAAGTACAAAATAATGTATATCCCCCAATCTATGTAGCTCTTGCACAGCTATGGTGGTACCAACATACATCAACTGGAGTGTTCCTTTTTGGCCTAATCTCTATTTTCACAGATAACATAGCCAGATAATATGAAATCATTAGCTCTGTAAGCCCACAAACATGCTGATGGGAGACCACAAACATGCTGATGGGAGACCAGAAGATCTGTATCACCTTAGGAGAGAAAAAAGTTCAGTCAAAATGTTGTTTTTTTTATTACAGAGAGTCTCACCTTTAAATGTATATTTTTTAACTAATCCATGCATTATACTGGCATTAACTCTCAGGTCAAATGGGGGCATTCACAGCCATGGCAATGGTGTGCCAGATTTCTTGTAGATCTATTTGAATTTTAAGTGTGAATAACTGTAAATCCATGTCGACCCACCCACAAGTAAGATTCTTATAATCATTTCCTGTGAAGTAATGGAACAGTTTCTGCCTTAATATGCAGTCAATGAGGATCAATGCCCTGTCAGTTATGAAGTCCTTCCCATGAGGCTTTTCAGTTAGGTTACAATCTACTATTGAACAAACATATGACAGTTACAAAACATGTGTAGCTTAAAACTGTTTCTGTTATATAAATAGAAAATACGATCAAAGCGAAAAACAAAACCAATACAAACTGGCACCTTCCATGAAGTTTCAGACAGGCAAACTGTCTATATCAAGTATAGATATGCTACAATTTAAACTCAACATGTATACATATTAATCATTAAGAAATGTAAAAGACTTAGTCATGGAAAGTTGATTTGTTTTATCAAATGTTGTCAATTATTTTTCTTGTCAAAACACATCTTTTCAATCTCAATTTACAACCAAATCTTTGAAAGCAATCGCTAAAGAAAGATATGATTTCATATCTTTGAGCAATCACAATTTGAGACTTCCCAAAATAAACACAACATTTTAATGCTTAAAGTTATATACCCATAATCAGTTTCTATCACAAACATATATAAACAGTTTTTATCGACAAGTTATCAATTATAAGTCAGCGCAGAAGACGTAGGGTCTTGTACGCAAGTGGCACCAAGTAGTGCAGTGAAGGCACTATCTATGCAGAACGTTTTTGCATGACGTGTTAAAGCTATCCAGATATACGCCGCCTTCGGATAATAAATCCCATAACACCAATCTCACATCCAATCAGATTTAATCTGTGTGACAATAAGCGTTGCATCTCTCATTTAACAGCAAAAACAGTGCTGCGCTGCTCTTTTTTTGCAAATCTGCGAACACAACATATGTCAGGTGCAAATGGCAAAGAATCTGGTAAGGAAATGGGAACTGGCATCAAGTTAACATTTCAGCAATCAATGGTTGTGATTTTAAAATTAATTACTACACTTCTTTTTTTTTTTTTTTTTTTTTGGGGGGGGGGGGGCGGAGGGGGGGGAGTATAACCAATTATTATAAGTACAATCCATTGAAATCAATTTTTTCAGGTATTTTATATTAAGTTAAATCTTTTAAGTTGAACATTTCATTTAGGAAGATTTAAGATATTTTGCTAAAAACAAAATGATTTCAGTTATACAAACAATAATTTTATGATAAAATGAAAGGTGCAACCGTTTACCACAGTAATATTTCATTATCATCTGAAACACCAGTTTCCAATATTTGAATATGCCCCCCACCCCCAAACAAACCTTGACCTTACAGAAGATCTACTGTAATACTCTGTTTATCTTAATCGCCATTCCCAGTAGGCTTATCAGCAGCCATATCCCCTTCCACTGCCAGCTCCTCACCAAGAAAGTCTGTAACTAAATCTTCCCACCCTCCAACCTTCCCTTTGTCTTCTGCTGTCAGGTCATGTCAGACTGGAGCCCCAAATCTGTACATCAATACTATCTTGATTTATAAGGATGAAACTACAGGCAGAGTGGAGTATCTCTAATGTTTTTCAGTTGGCAGATAATACAAATTGAGTTATATTTCTATGAAAAAAGAGAGTGGTGCTTGTCAAATTTCATTCTACCAGGTGAGAACTGTCTGATTAACATCAAAGGTTACTCAACTTCCTTCAATGTTGCTGCTTAGTTTCATACAAGTCTACTCTAATATTGTAACATGTGTAATTGTTTTTTACTATTTTACAAATGTTGTCATATTTTCTTTCTGTTTTTATTCTTTATATTTCATAATTTACTGCTGTATTAACAACAACTTAGAATACACACTAACTATTTTTACTTGAAACTATATTTGAATTACATGTATTGACTATTTTAATTTCGTTGAACTATCATTGTGTAACATGTAAAGTATATTGGACGGACATTCAGCTTTTAGTAAAATAATATAGCCCTTATATCAAAGCATCGGAAACTGTGGATTTTTTCTGCAATTTCCTGTTGCACTTTTTATGGAACACTGAAAACTATACCATTTAAAAATGAAAATCAAAGAATTGTTTGTCCTTGATCTCATATGTTTCTAGGCATACATGCAACTGAAGAGAAATAGCAAGGAAATTATATATGAAATGACAAGGCAAAGATGTACTACCACAAGATTTTAAAGCGGGAAGGAAAACATATATTGCACTGCATGCAACCACTTTGATACCCTTTCGCAGTCATAGTCTGTAAATGCTTACAAAAGGTATTATGTTAGATAATTAACAGCAAATCCAAAGAAAGAATCAAGCAATCTTTATTTCTTCTCACAATCATGTCGTGTTTGCATCTACTTCTGAGGTATGATTTGAGGAACACTTTGGAAGAAACTGCCATGTACCCCTCACAGAGTTCAAACTAAAATAATTTTCTCAAGCATATCCAGGAAATTTAAGCACTTTTTGCATTATATATAAAATTTGGTATTCAAAAGAAGGAAATCAGCTGAAAAGTGTATAGATCACATCCCTGATGGACACCAAATGTTTGAGCATTGTGACCATGATGTGCAACCATACATTTATAATGTATTTATGTCTTTAATGACATGTCATCACAAGAGAACCCGATAAAACAAAACATTGCAAAATAGTTTTTATAATTTCTTATCATCAATGAATACAGGATGTGAGATAACTAGGCATATAACTAGGACAAGCACCCACTGGCAGCCTCCTTGGCAGGAACATGTAATTGGTCTAGTTTGCTTCCTTTGCCAACAGTTGCTGATGGCAGGCTGTTTTCAAGATTTCAATATATCTAGTTGGTGTAATAGTTTCTCCATGAATAAAATGCATGTTAAATATCACCACTTAATTCTTGCTTAATCCGGTTGTAAACTGAAGGATATTACATTCAGTGTTGATATTACATATCAAGTTATCATATTTAACATGCATTAAGCTATGGATTTTATTTATGCACATGTGCTTGCAATTTTGAATAACATTTGCTACAATCATTGACATAGTTTAAGACTTAACTCTGAAAAATATCAGGGTAACCTGTTTAAATTCTGAAGAAAATGCTAACCCGAATTTAAACTTTAAAGAAAGTGGTACTGTAACCAGTTTTGGTATCATATTTTTGATATCCTACGTGTGCCTGGAAATTAGGGAGATTCTCAAAGTTAAAAGTGTCCCACTTTTCATTACAATGCCATTATTACTAACCATTACTTCACAGGCCAATAAGCTCGAATCTTCATTTTCAAACGTATGTAAGCGCAACTGATGCAAGCAGTGAACTGTGTATATTTAAGTAAACATAATTTACTACATGCAAAATGCATCAGGTTACACATAGACTTGTTAACAGAATGAAGAAAACATACATGTTCATGTAATTAACCTACTGCATAGCAATTCGCTGAGTCAGAAAGAATACAAATACATAAACTAGGTGTTTATATTTTTTTAAGGTCATGGGATATTGTTCTATTCAATGAAAGCAAAGTTTAAGACACTTGAACTTTTTTTTAAAAACACATAAACATTCTGGCATATTCTGTATCACAGTATTCAAAATACCATATGCTTGAATTGAATTATAAACAAGATTAATAAGTTTATGCTAAAGATTGCTATACATAGTGGTTTGTTAACAATAAAATGAAAGGGAGAGTAAACATGGACGAACAACCAAGAACTAATAGGTCACTATCATAAGTCAAACATTGGCAGCAAACTCCTGTGAATAGCTTCCTAGAAAGTTTGTTTGCAGTTCCATCAAGGAAACTGTCTCTATATTGACTTGCTAGCCATTTTGAAGATTACTTGAAGCCACATAAATATACATGAGTGAATCTGGTCCAGCAGGAGCATCTCCAATGACTACAAAAAATAATGACGTGAAATTGCTCCTTGTCCTACAGTGTATCTGCTTTAATTAAGCAGCAGCAGCAACAGCAGGAGCATTTAGATGACTATAAACATCATGAAGTAAAAATGCCGTTTGTCTAACAGTGTATCTACTTTAAATGAGCAACAGCTGTGACATCCTAAAAGCAGCAGCAACAGCATTACATGACAATACATGATGACTTGAAACTGCTACTTGTCCAACAGTGTATCTGCATAAATTGAGCCGCAGCAACAACAGCAGCACTTGTCCTACAGTGTATCTGCATAAATTCAGCAACAGCAACAACAGCAGCATTTATAAGTCAATAAATAATGAAGTGGAACTACTACTTGTCCTACAGTGTATCTGCATTAACTGAGCAGCAGCTGTGACATCATTAGCAGTAGCAACAGCAGCAGCATAAATTAAGATTACAATAAATGATGAAGTAAATTGCTTGCTGTCCTACAGAGTATTTAAATCAGCAGCAGCTGTGACATCACTGGCAGTTGCAACAACAGAAGAAGCATTGCCACTGACTAATCTGCATCAAAGTAAAATGATGCATTAACATATATCAACCTTTTTTTATATCAATACTGATAGTCATAGCAATGACCTTTTTATGTTGATCCTGTGAAACAACTGTCATTAAGCGTAGGTAACAGCAATTAAATTAATGATAATTGCCAAGACATTTTCTAAACAAAATGACCAAAGAGTAAATAATGTTACCACATTACTGTATTAATAACACTTTATGTGCATGAATACAGAATTTGATTCCAATAATTGTTGCTGACTTAACATACAATTGCCCTCCATCAATAATGCATTATAACAGATCTAAGAAATTTCTGCACACTTTATAATGGCACCCTTTGTGCATCTGAGATCATAAAGAACCCAAAGAGGGAAGTCTTACCAAGAAATATTGGCTCCTCATATATGCAACAGACAGGTTTATTGATTTATTCTGACAAATGCTACTACATAATATGTCCCATGTTGATGGTGAGGTGTAACCCCCAAAAGTAATGGCAAGATAATTGACTGGTTTTAACTCAGCTAATGGCATTTGGACTGGTTAGTTATGTTTTCCTATTGAATAACTGAACTCGTTAATGCATTAAAATAATTCAATATTGTTCAAACTGTTAATGTTATCTGGACATCTTTTTCGATAACAATAGACTAGTTAACAATATTTTGTACTTTATATAACTCAATAATAAAGCATATGAATGTGGTGATCAGAAACATCTATATATGGCAGACAACACTTTTTTGCAACAGCAGAGGTTACAGTTACAGTTCTGTGTATGCTTGGCATCGGTTGGATACACCAAATAATTCCCTAACACTACCTCCACTCAAAAATAACCAAAATAGTACCAGATTTCTCTCACCAGGCTACTTATTGTTCCTCATAATAAACATAAACCTTAAATTTAGAGGACACCTTTCACAAATTAATAAAATAAAAATTTAAACTTAAAGAAACTGTTTCTTATTTTTTTACTCATCTACATTAATTCATCACTGTAGTGGTGACTACCCCAAACCTCTGCATCTTTAGTATCATTTTTCACAGAGACTGCAGCTAGCTGATGTGAAATTCTTGAGAAGCCTCTTGGAAGATTTACATTCCACATAAGTCCCCTTGGAAACTCTTAGGAATCCTACATGGAAGACTTATTGAGACATCTCCAGTTATTTATGACCAGAATAGCACAAAATAAGGTGACATTCTGTCTAATGACTGTCCTTTTCATTTGAAATTAATACTTTTTTTTTGCAATTCCTTGCAAAATGTGTACAAGCATAATATTATACTATTATTTTCAGATTAAATGATGGCAGGAAACTGTTGTAATAAGGCTGATGCTGTCAAAACTGTTTGTTTGTAACAATGTTATTAAAAACCATTTTTATGTTTGACTGGGCAATTTCATAATGGTTCGGTTTCAAATGATTTCAGTTTATCTTGTTAAGACACACTACTAAGTTCAGAAGTCAATACCATCAACATGGAAATAACTTAATTCCTCAGTCCATATAATATAATTAAATACATCTTAAATTAATCATTGTTCTAATGAACGTAAATGACGTTGATTCGACTGAAAACTTAATCCTATTGACGAAAAGCATTTTATAATGGCTACCTTCTAAAACACTTGGCACGAACGGAATATACACTAATGTACAAGCTGATTTAATCCAGAGGCATCACCAGCTATCGCATACAGAAATTATGCGATAAAAAAAGTTACCAAAACGTTATTATTTTACTGATTTCAATGCGTTTTTTTGTCTTTTGATTGGTAAGATGTCCATGAGAAACGATTTCTACAAAGTGTTATTTTTATTACATATTTCTGGACTGCTGCTTTAACATATACTATTTGGCTAAACATTGCTTCAATTTACACAATAATATGCATAAAAACTCCATTGGCCATCTTGACTATAACGAAGACCCAAAATTACCACCATTAGCTGAAGTATATATAATGACCACCAGGCAAAGCCAATCTTTCTGCTGACCAATGCAAATTCTGACCCATTCATTGATATTTCCAATAGCTCATCAACCAACCTTACATTTTAGTGTTCTTACTTTCCAGCATCATTTCTTTGCTGAATAATAACAGAGAATCGTTATATTGACTGGAGAATTCATAGTGCTTTACATCATAGAAATAGGGCATCACAAATGTTCTTTTTCAAATGGTGCATAGTACTAAGCATTTATGTTGCTGTTTTGAAACAAACATTTTGTCATCACTATTGGAATCAGGACACGTATAAATGAAACCGATAATTATGTAACAATTGCTGAACACAGAAATGACACTTAATACAAATACTAACAGTATCCCTTATTCTTCAGATACCGTTATAACTTAGATACCGTTTCTTCACAAGATACTCTAGAATATCAGCGTGTTCAGTAGCCTGACAATCAGGAAATATATGCTTTTATGCAGACATCGTCTTCCAGTAAATACAAGCCACAAAATCATGTTAAATCAGCAAAATAATCAATCTTTTAATGCCCTACTTTCATATTCTGGTCTTGTGTTTAACAGCAGTGCTAGTACCCCTTATCCATCGATATTCATTCGGCTTTTCGAACTTAAACTGGAAAGTATTTCACTAAAATTGAGATTAAAATAGAAGGCTCTATAAGTTTGCAAAGAACAATAACACATGCACCAGCCTATGATGACGTCATAACCCAAACAAAGACAAGAAACGGTATCGACAGACGCTTTTTTAAAAATGGAAGATCGTTATTGTTGACCTGTTCTGAGTGCTGTCTTTTGTTTATTAAGTGAGATTTTACAGATTTTGAATTCTGAAATTAAAGATAGATATTTTTTTCATATTTAATATGTTTAAAAAACGAATATGGTCATCCCTAATTTAAGTACGATTTCATAGTGTCATTAAGATGAATGGCCCGAAATCATAAGTATCTACGGATGAAGATATGCAAGTACTACAGATATATACAGCTGCAGTGCCATACCAGCGGAGGCCAGAATAAGTGAAAGGACATACAAGATAGGCAAGGAAGGCGACCGGGGCCAAAACAAACAAAAAAAATTAAAAAAAAATTAAGAGAAACGGGATCTTAAAAACAGAGCATACTGCATCTTGAGGTATAAACCACGGAAGATTTTCATTACTATCAGGACTCATAAACACAATGGCTAAAAGGGTCCCAATAATTGTGCTGCATCAGCAAAACAACTCATTCTCAAACATAAGAGATTCTCCTTTAAGATGGACAGACTGTCTGACATGGAAATGAAAACCAAACTTTTGTAACACAAGCCATATCAATCTGAGGGAAATCAATTTATCAAAGGAATTTTCCAGCCCATACCATTTAATGTTGCTGATTGATTTAAACAAGTTAAATGCTCATAAAACTTCCAACATCAATCAGGCTCCAAACCTGTAGGTTACATTCTACTAAAAACAGAGCACACTCATTTATCACTGCCCTGGAAGATGTGAATTTGCAGTACCATAATGAACCTGTGTTTAGTTATAAGAATATTACTCTAAATGTGATCATCATTATAATTACGAGTAGGACAAACACAGCATACATGGGACGAAATGTGTTATGTATGATAAACATAATTATTCATGGATTTTATTCCAAGAACATTTGACACATTTTTTTTTCAAATTTTGGCTTAATTCGTTTCACCCAGTAGGGATACTATGGTAACACATATTTAAAAGGTACTGAGCATTATTTAAGGTTTAGCGCAATACTCTTTTTAAGTAGCTATAAAATACAAAGAGTAACAACCTTATTGCACTGAGCCATAATTGAAATATATTTCCAGCACACCATCTGCTACCTTTGATTGAAATAAATATCTGGAACTCCCAAAAGGTTGCAAGGTCATTACAGAAGCAGACAAGCATGCATTCCTGTCCCACAATGCACTGGTGGCAAACCATGATGCTGCTGGTTACAAAAATAGGCCAAAAGCATTTTGGCATGCAAATGAAACTTGAAAGAAATTGATATTACGCTAATGAGATTTGGTTAAATTGAAATTAAAATTGCTTCAAAAGATTTGCAGTTGCCATCAGAGAAACGCTTTTTCTTAAATCGGTTATTATTTGCATCAAAGAAACGCAGGCATGAAAAAGATCTTCCTAACGTTATTATGTAATAACCATTTAAGATTAGGGTGGACATTATTAATTGTGATATTATTGATATTATCTTTAAATGGCAATTACATAATAAAAGTGTCATTGTATTATGGGTACAATAATTAAAGACAATTATTATACAGCAAAGAAACTCCCCCCCCCCAAAAAAAAACAACAAACAAAGTATAATCACACTTAAACACTAAATATCACCTGAACACTTATACAGGAAATTCCCATCAAAATCTCAGCTTATCTTGTACATTTTGTTTTTTGCAATAACATGTTTTTATCATCGGTCTATCTATTCTCGATCAATTTTCCATCAAATTTCCTCAAATCCAACTATCCAGCCTCTAAATTTAGTACATGTATTAGCTGCTTATCACAAAGATAAATTTATCTGATAATGTTTGGAACCCAAGTCAGCTTCACAACTCGTTATCTCTTACATGTTTTGTATATAACATCTAAAACAGGGTGGAGGCAAGTGAATTTATACAAAATTTCAGCATCGCCCAGTATCGCCACTTATGTTTGTACATTTTTAAGTCATCTTAAAGGGCACCTTACTGTGATGTATGCCATCAATTTTAGGGACTTATGATGATCTTACATCTACGAGTGGGTCCCTGTGGCGTGTAGATATTTTGCCCAGGGTTCTTATTAGCCTATAATATTAATGGAATTATTTCATTTGATTGGCCGTAAGCCACCAGATCAAACCTTTGTCAGATAAGAATAATTTTGCTGGGTGGAAAAGGGGGATATATCATTTGTAATGCAGGAAGCCAAAATATTACGAATTTTATATGAATAAAAAAATCCCCCAGAACTGCATTATAATAGATGAACCATCTTGGCACAGTTCCGAAAACATAACATCCACAAGAAATCAATAACGGTCTATAAAGAACAACCAGTAGTGTTTGTAACTATTTTAAGCAGTTATTAGGCATGAATACATCTTGAATGTCATATATACTGATAAAAATAGTCTTTATTTACAGATGTTTTTGGCAGATCTTTGTTTTTTCCAGAGGCATTAATTCAATGAAGTAGGTTGTAATATGTATAAATTTAATAAACCTTTAGACATCAAAGACATCATGAATGTTTTTAATTTTAACTCAAATTTTAATGATTTCATTTTTTGTGCACATGAATTTCAGATAATAATAAGCAAAAAATTATGAACTATTGCTGGCCAATAATAGTTGCAAAACACTGCCAAATTTGACACTTACCGGCACACAAAACTAGTTCATCAAGGTATTTGATTTAATTTTAATTGTTGAAAACAAGAGTTGCCCTTATACCATCTTGCAATTATATTGTTGACATTATAAAGTAAAGAGAAGATGAACATGAAAATGTGATGCAAAAGTACGTAACACAGTTAAACAATACAGGATTTGGCCAAAGCTGTCAACTTGTATCCAACAAAAGAATCTTACTGCAATACTTTTATTGTTATATATAAATGAAAACAGAACAAAATGCATACATGGTTATTAACATATGTGGCGCGTCGTGAGAAAACCGGTCTTAATGCATATGCGTAAAGACCGCTTTTATGGTATTTTCTGTTCCAAGAAAGTCTCTTCTAAACATAAATCCACTGTAGGCGGAAAGTGCCGTCCTGGATTAGCCTGTGTGGACTGCACAGACTAATCCGGGACGACACTTTACGCACATGCATTAAGTCCGGTTTTCCACGACGCCCCTCATATATAAGGACATCCAAAGAACTCTGATGACAAATGAAATGAAGCCGTTTGACACAGGGGTCCCAAACATACCTGCCATTGGTTGGAGACATCCCAGTCAGAACCACTCAGAGATGTCGAACTCATCGTTAATATATGCTCAGTATGCTCACCAATATATTTCTAAAAATCTTTAAATCAGTTTATTTTACAATAACTTCAGATTATATGTCTTTTTATGTTGTTTTTTTTAACATAAACTGGCTTCTTTGGTGAAAAAAAACACAATACAATTTGTTCTGCAATCACTTGTATGCAGATATTTAGAAATCTGTCACTGAAATTCAGTCATGGAAATGATCATGTATTTAAAAATACCTATTTTATATCATTTAATGGTCCTTTAGTCCAACACTGTATCACTCCGTTAAACTGTTTATTTTCTGAGTACTGAAGACCAATGCCATCATGTTCTGACCAAGTCTATGCCATAAATAATTGCCATGTTTTATTTCTTTTTCCTTTTCTCCCTAACTATCTGCATAATATCAGCACATCCCAGCACTTTTCCTAATACTGTCACAACAGCTGAAAACAACTGGTGTCCTTCACATGCAACACTCAATTAATCCATAAACAATCCACTTATATTTTATATTTCTAAATAATAATCCACTTAGATTTTATAATTCTATGTCTTTTATCGAAACAAAATCCATATCCACAAGTAAAGTTAATATCCAGCGCAATTACAACTTCAATTACACTCAATTAAAATAATCCACTACAAAACAATGCACGAAACCACTGCAGTGTCCTATTTTAACACATGTTTCCTCGTTCTCATTATTGGTTGAACAAGCGCTCTGACAGTTTCTCAGAAATGTGGCCTGCCAGGTGTCATGATGGCTTCTCATCCTGTTTTCACAATCTTATCACATAATCAACAAACAAATCACCTCATTAATTAATTATGTAATTTATGCAATTATCCCCCATGATTCTATAGCTGTAAATAGGTAACTTTTCATGCTTCTACATGATATTACCTATAAACCTATAAAAAGACAATTCTGCAGGCATAGTCAACAGCAGATACAAGAAACATTATTTATAATACAACTTCTATCAGTATTTTTCTGCTCTAGTCATCTCCACTGAGCAAACATTAGGTTGTTTCCTCCCAATACTGAGAACATGTAATGGAACCCAAAGAAACTAGTAGACCAGCAAGATAGAGGAAGGTAATCTATAGGTAGGTAAAAAAGCTGCATTTCCCTAAAAAAAATTTTTAGGCCAAAAGCAGTACTTTTACTTCCTATGCACTGTTGGAGCAAAGCAACATGCACTGTTATTAGCCAAGCTAATTAGGTTGTTTTTATTTGTATTTTTCTTCATTATTGCCAAGGAAATAAAACAGTCTGACCACTGCATTTTCTTTTTCTCATTTAATCCTTTTTTTTATATATAAATTATGCAAACAAATAACTAGAAAAAAAGCTTAAACATTATTTTCATATTTAAAATATAATTAAACATATATAATTATAGGAATAACATGCCTGGAAAATAATGGTGCATTCAGTGAGTGTAAATTTCTGCCATTACTGTTCTTCCAATAAAAACAAATTATTTCATAAGGCTTTCATTTCAACTTATAGCTCTGTTGTTAGAATGAAATTAAATCTGACATAATGGAAATTTATAGTGAGGAATTCCAATTTAAATAACATTAACTGAATTTAGAAATTTTATTGAAAGATGTAGTGCAGCTGAAGCATGAAACGAAACAAAAAATATTTGAAAAAAATATCTGCAACAGATACTGTTAAAATGTGATAATAGTACATTTTTAAATAACAAGAATTGAGGCAAAAACAATAATTTGAATGTTATGCAATATTTTTTAACCTAAAAAATTGTATAATTTGTTTAACAATCTTTTTCTGAACGTCCGCAAAAAACCTTTTTGCAAGTTACGTTTTATTATATTCACCTTCACAATAACATTGTAATGAAGGTCCCAATGGTAAATACAGAGTGACTGGCAGGGACATAAAGTTCTCTCAAAGTTCTCTTGGGTTGTCAGGTTGTATTTGAAGTGAAACAAGAAGGATGTGAAACATAGTAAATACTTTTTACTGCCAAATAGCTAGGGATTGTCGCCAGCAGTCTTGTCTGCAAGGCTTGAAAAACAGCTATTAGCCTGTCTGACATGGACTGTTAAATTGACCGTTAAATTATGTTAAATATGTAAGGAGGATTACCAGTGTTGCTTGTAACAGAGGTCTGGCTTAAGCCTTGGACATAAACTTATATTGACATACTTGTTTTGATAACTGAATAGGAATGCCAATTTCAAACAAATTTTTTGTTGCTGCCAAAAGTTATACAAATGTTATCCATTTGTACTGCTAGGGACATTTAATTTTTATCTTTAGAAATTATTGAAACTTATTTCTTTTTTTTTTAAATTAAAAAAAAAGTTCAATTAATTATTTTGCAGAAAATATGCAAGAGGTACTACCTAGTGCTACATTAATTAATCGTTGCTGACAAATTAATAGTACACATTTCGGTAGTTGATGATGAACCTGCTCTGGTATTAACAGGCGAAGAGATTCGTTTAAAGAACTACAAAATTTCTATGAACGTTGAAATACTTGTTGGTCCAGAATTTCCCAAACACTATAAGCCTGTACAACCATTATGTGCAGAGTAATGAAAATTACAGACAGAAAGCCTGTCATAAATGGG
This sequence comes from Congeria kusceri, assembly GCA_027627225.1. Lineage (NCBI taxonomy): Eukaryota > Metazoa > Mollusca > Bivalvia > Myida > Dreissenidae > Congeria > Congeria kusceri. The sequence goes on from CM051024.1 coordinate 84,981,446, forward strand.
GGGAATGGTAGAAATGTTCTGTCCCTAACAGATAATGCACATAATCTCAAAGCCACCCATAATCTGGAGATAAATAAGCCTTGGCCATCCAAGAGTGAAATAGGCAATCTAAATTCTAATGAAGGAGATATAATATATTCACATTCATTTCACCAGAAGACAATGTGTCTACAATGGATTAGGGAAGTGGTCTAGGGAACTGCCTGCATGTAAAAAGTAACTGGAAGAATAGCCGTACTGATACATCTTCTACAGTTGCATCAAAATTTTTTTTTACTATAAATTATTTGGATTTCAAAAATAGTTTTACATAGAAAATTTGACATGAAATTGTCATTAAAGTAAAATTTAAGATTCTCCATAGCTACTTTTTGATTACTTCTTCTTGTTAAGCAAACTTCCACAGTTATTGCACTGACATTAAAAAAAACAACAACAAAACACTATCATCATTTTCAAAAGCAGCAACAACTTTTCTCCTATCACAAACACAATCACAGAAACATCAACTCATGAAAAGAAAACGTGTGTGTAGTGAAATTTTATCGAGTGCACCGGGATTCTCTCCCATATGGCCATCGCCCCCAGAAGACTTGTTAGTTGGTTACGGGGGATAGTGCAAGATACAGGAGACGCCCCGTTCCAGAGGCTACCCTGGGTCTTTTAGTGCCCGGTGTGAAGCACCTAGTACACTGCACCTCGGTTTAACGTCTCATGCGAAAGATGAGTTAGTAGGTTAGGGTGTAGCGGGGGCTCGAACCTGCGACCCCTGAGTTGTGAAGCCAGTGCGTTACCACTAGACCACGGATCCGCCACAAAAGAAAACATATACTTGATATCATTTAAAATAGCTGAACATCTATGACCCCTACTGTTTTGGTGGCCTCCAGCCAAATCAAAAGTGTTGCAAAGATTAGATGAAATCAGAAAAATGTATTTATTATATGTGTCAGAATCATCTCCATGTTAGAATCAATGAGATACCATATCTGAATGTTTCTGCTGTATTTCATTCTCTAAAGAATAACTTCCTTTAAATCTTGTGATTTGAACTATGAAACGATACGAAGATGCTTTCGAGGGTGTTTTGCACACACACTTTAAGTGTTCTAGAGCAGGTATTGCACTTAAAACTGCTCTTGTTTGAGTGCTTGGACAATTCATTTGAAAATGCTCTTGATGGGTTGTTGCACAGAAATGTTCTATGTGATATACTGCATCTAAAAATGATTATTCTAAAGAATATTTGTTTTATTTTCATTTTGTGCTTTAAACTATAATAGTATAAAGATGCTTTATAATGGGATATGGAACATACCCTTTAAAGGGACATTGCATATAAAATGAACTAAAGGGGAATTGCATATAATATGCTCTAGAGGGGACATTGCACTTAACAACTGTATACATAATTTATTTATATACATATTAAAATTTATGTATGAATGAACATAAAGGCTTGACATTTTCTTTTTAGAATACCAATTATGTTTTACATGACACTTAGTGGAACACGTTTTATAGACATTTTAAACTATTAGTACTTGCCAAAAATGGGGGAAAATGCAGAATTTGCGTAACACATACAACAAACAAATACACAATTTGAAAAACAACAACAACATATAACAAAACCACACAATCACCAATTACTCTAAAGCCTGTTTACTTCAGGGTATTTTGATTACAACTTCAGCTTCCCACTGAATGTGCCATGCCATGCTCTTGACCAATTAAGTGCTCCATTAACATCCAGTCCCTTACACACTCAATTAACCACCTTTACTTTGCTCTAGAGATAATCAATTAAAATCTAAAGAGAAAGTGTCTAGGAATCCAAGAAAGCCATCAATGTTAACAAGACATGTTATTCAAGACATGTACTCCAAGAAATGTTATCCTTTAGATCTGTCATGTGCTGAAGTGCACATTATAACAGTCTGCAATCTATTGCCTGCATCACAAGCAACCATTAATTGGCTTGTGACATTCTGAACAACCCCATAACTGATGGAACACTTGCAAAATAAACATATTTCTCATCTGATATGCCTCACATCATGCTGATCTATAAGCTTCAGCATATAATAAAAGGGAAGTAAATCTTATTTAATTCAATTATTGGATATACAGAGTTATCTACCTGGAATCATGAAACTATCTGGCCATCTTGCATGTCTATTAAAGTACAAGGTGTGCTGTCTACATTAGAAAAATGCCATAATATATGAAATACAATATGTGTGTAATTAGATTTTTTAAATTCTCAGTTGGTTAATAAAGTATTCAAGGATTTTTAAATGCACTTACTATAAAAATATAAATACAATTTTTAAAATGCATGAAACGAAACATTCAGGAAAGACGACAAAATCTTGTAGAAATGGTTCAGAACAGTTTAAATAATTAGCTGGATGGACAGACGTCCCAAAAACAGCAAACACTGATATCAAAACATTGGTCTTCAAGATCTGTACCTTTTGATGGCAGACAAAAGCCCAATATCACAATAAAAATTATGCATTAATTACCTATCAACCATCAGATACCAAGTATTTGTACTGATTTACATTATATAAAATGTTGCATATTTAGAACAAAACTACAAACAGAAGGAATCAACTGCTGAAATATAAGTTTTTCTTTGATTTAAGTCATTACTTTTTTATTATCAGGAGAGGGGACTTAATGTTGTTCTCAATGAAGAAACATTATCAAATTGTTTGAACCATTACCAAAATCTGTGTCAATGAACACCTTATATGCAATGAGCTCATAAAGAATTCTAATCTACACCATTACCTGGATCTTATCTCAATCACTTCCCAGAAACACCCTTGCTGGTCTGGCTCATTAGACATTTATCATGTACCCAATATCATAACAGATACCTGTTCTCTGCAAGGACTGATATGGGTAACACTTAGTAGGGCAAAAGAGATTAGAACATTATACAAGAGCTGTCAGAGGACAGCGCGCTCGACTATTCAAAGTTTTTCAGTTGGTACATATTTTGGATAGTGAAAGGGCAATAAATTTGTAAAAATGAAATATTTTTAAGTGAAGCCTTGTATAGTTTATAAATTTTAGGAACAAAAACTTTAACCACAAAGTCTATGTAAAAAGTGGAATAACACTTACAAAATACAAAACAGAGTTATGGATAATGTTGCCCCTGATACTAGAGTTGATGACAAAGGTTGGTTCCAAGTTTCAAGTGAATAACTTATGTAGTTTTGAAGTAAAAAAACTTTGGAATATAAACTTTAACCAGAAAATCTATGTGAAAAAGGGGCATAACTCTGTCAAAATACAAAACATAGTTATGGGTAATGTTGCCCCTGATACTAGAGTTGATGACAAAGGTTAGTTCCAAGTTTCAAGTAAATAACTTATGTAGTTTTGAAGTTACAAAACTTTTGAATATAAACTTTAAACAGAAAATCTATGTCAAAAAGGGACATAACTCTATCAAAATAAAAAACAGAGTTATGGGGAATGTTCACCCTGATACTGGAGTTGATGACAAAGGTATATTCCAAGTTTCAAGTGAATAGCTTTTGTAGTATTGAAGTTACAAAACTTTTGAATATTAACTTCAACCAGAAAATCTCTGTGAAAAAGGGGCATAACTCTGTCAAATACAAAACAGAGTTATGGGGAATGTTGCCCTTGATACTGGAGTTGATGACAAAGGTTAGTTCCAAGTTTCAAGTGAATAACTTATGTAGTTTTGAAGTTACAAAACTTTTGAATATAAACTTTAACCACAAAATCTAAGTGAAAAATTGGCATAAATCGGTCAAAATACACAACAGAGTTATGGGCAATGTTGCCCCTGACAATGGAGTGGATGACAAAGGTTAGTTCCAAGTTTCAAGTGAATAACTTATGTAGTTTTGAAGTTACAAAACTTTTTAATATAAACTTTAACCAGAAAATCTATGTGAAAAAGGGGCATAACTCTGTCAAAATACAAAACAGAGTTATACAGAATGTTGCCCTTGATACTGGAGTTGATGACAAAGGTTAGTTACAAGTTTCAAGTGAATAACTTCTGTAGCTTTGAAGTTACAAAACTTTTGAATATAAACTTAAACCAGAAAATCTAAGTGAAAAAGGGGCATAACTCTGTCAAAATACAAAACAGAGTTATGGGGAATGTTGCCCCTGACACTGGAGTTTTTTTGTTGTTTTTTTTTATGACAAAGTCATATTCCAAGTTTCAAGTGAATAACTTATGTAGTTTTGAAGTTACAAGACTTTTGAATAAAAACTTGAACCAAATTCAGACGCGGCCGCTGCCGCTGGGGGTAGTAGGAAAGCTCACCTATTCTTCGAATAGTCGAGCTAAAAATGTTGTTTTTTAAAGTTGCTGCACTGTTCATATTCACTTTAAAGTTCTTGTATCATCATAAAACATATTGTTTTTTGCATAAAGCTTTCAACATTAGTACCATAAGCATGTACTTTCCACTAACAATGAGGTCACAGGATTGTGTTGCATTTGCTGAATTTTGTTTTTCTTAAAATTCACAATTTCTGTGTGGCAGGGACAACACAAGTAATACGACACCAACTGTATACAATGGACATCATTCTTACAGTGAATGTTACAGTTATGTGATGAGTTAAGCACAAACATAATTTGCCTTCTTATTACATTCATATGCATAATATATAATTTAGAGATACTACATTGATACATATTATAAGATACTGTTTGAACATTTGGCAACATTGTTTTTAAAAGTGGGTATATTTCCTTGGTATGATGTGTTGAAAATTATGTTATTCATACTTTCATGATATCTAGCATCAATGCTCCTGGAAATTGTTATCAAATGGGAGGAAATCATATGTATTTTATCTAACATTAGATAAATCCACACCCAGAATTACAAATACAATAGTATGGCATCACCAGTATACATTTGCATATTATTTCAGAAAACCAAACAGTACAAAACAATAGCAAAGACTTAAGTAATTTAACATGGAACACTTTCTAAGTTCAATTTACATGCACTTAGGATTAATTGACATCTATATTAAACTTAAAATGTTCCTACACATTTATTCAATGAAAAATAATAAATGTCCCAAACCAAAAATATGCATGCCTAAGTTATAAATTATTGAAACATAAAGAATGCGTTCAAAATTTACCGTTTCTTCTCCCAACCACATTTAATACTTTTCAAGGTCACATTACCACATATTTCTAACAGAAAATACAGTCACAATGTATATGTTTGTGCTTTTCTCTTAGTACCAATATTGCCCATTTCTATGTAACCTACTTACATCACTTTTCGCCTTTGTCTTCTTGTATGAATGATATGGGTAGTAGGCTGGACACTTCCACTCATTATAAAGAGACTTGCACCTTGGACCACTTGACTCTGAAACTTGCTTGTCACTGTCAATTCCACGAAAGCTATTATGTCCCCTATCCTCCATTTTGACTTTGGATATTAACGTTTGCAATTTTGCAGATGCTTGCTTTTTATATCCAAATTCTTGCATATAAATTCTTGTTTAAGTCTTGGAAAAAAAAGTAAACAAGATGGCTTGCACATAAATTAGTCAATGCTTTGAAAATTATTGTTATTTAAATTATCTATACAGTTTTAATATACTATGTATAACATACTTATAGTGTCCTGCACTGCTTTGCATAGCTTCCACTTAGGCAAGATGAGTACATCTGAGGAGCATTAAGTTCATTTATCAGGTCATCCATGATTCTGCACAAACACACAACAAACATCACCACATCAGTACCAACATGAGAAGGCAAAACATTACCACACAGATCAATTTATTTTAGTTCTACCAAACAGAAAAACTTATTTTAGTTTTCAGTCTATAAATCCTCCATGTTTACCACCAGAGTATTCTCAACAATCCATCATCTGGTAATCCCGATCTTTTAGCAGGTTTTCTATATCCCTGATACACCATCACATTCCATTCACTTCAAATGCCCAGATTTAACAGCATTAGATTTTCTGCTTCATTTGTAATACCTTTGGGTTCAAGTAACTATACAAAGCTGTCCAATTCCAGGTAAGTTATCCAGAAAACACCTTGCTCCTTACTCCATTAAAGTTTATGATATATATTTATTGCTAAAAAATATACATGCACACCATTTCTTTCTTATAAAAGGTCAGAAATAGTTTAAATACTTTCAACACCATAAAATGCCCACATGCTTGTTTTTCCCATTAAATTCTTTTCACTGCAACAGTATCATTAACACATCCAACTTGGCAGAAATACAAATTCAGTGCAAATGCAATCATTTATTACACCGATATCTGTTTCAAAACACCATGAAATTGCCAACTTTTTATTCCTCAATTTTGCAAGTGCAATATCATGTCTCTGAGAAAACAAACAATCACAGCAGAGGGGGGCTAGGAATAATGAGCCAACGGCTGCGGCCCAATTACCGTAATTAATCGGCCCAATTACCGTAATTAATCGTCTGTTCCAGTAATTCTGTGTAGCCACATTCTAGTAAAACATGTGTCCACAGTTTAGAAAAACAAATCATTGCCAATATTAACATAATATATTCCAATCAGCAGTACTTCCCCCATCTCAGCATGGGTGAAGTTTTTTGCTTACTATTCTATTAATGTTAGATGTCTTATATTTAAGGTATATTAGTTTGATTAGATTTATGCAACAGTTTTTATATCAGTTCTAATATTTATCTACCGGTGTAGAAATTCTTTGATATCTGATTATTTTATATAAGCAATGTTAGAATGATTTAATGCAATTTTTAGTGGTTTATGCAAATGAAAATATAGCAGTATATCAGTAGCAGATAATCGCAAATACTGTAACATCCAAACATCTCAACAGAATCCTTAATCAATGTCTTTACAAACTTGTTTCATAGATTTGTTAGCAAATGTTGCAAGTAATAACACCTGTTTAATTGATGAAACCAATCAGAACCACTGCTAATAGATGAATAGCCACTTGTGCCACTGTTTATTTTCCCAAAATTCCTCAGAAAAGGCCCTGCTAAATGATCAGGCATAGAATTCTCTGCAGTAAGATAAGGTCTTATAAAATCACAGATAAGTGTTGATGGTCTGATTCTTGCCTCTCTTAGTCAGTTTATTTCAACACCAAGCAAGCTTTGTTGGATGCAGCCAAAAAACTGGAACAGTTCAATAGTGTATTTGTTTAATGCATTTCATGTCTCAAAAACCAACTAATAAATTCCAACCATTAAAATTAATCAGGAATCTTTCAAACTTTATTGTAGATTTAAATCCACAGACAAACACTTTTTATTAATTTGTTATGAGCTATAATATTATCAGATTTGCCTAAAAGAAGCCATTATTCCCCATAAAACAAAATATAACCGCACTATCAAATCATCAAGTCACACACAGTAGCTCAGGATTGTATATGAAATAAACAATACTGCAGAAGTGGGCAAATGGATACCACTGAACACTACTTAAAACACCTAATCAAATGCAATCACTAGATAGAAAAGGTTACAATACATTGAATTTCTTGGGAGCAATGGATGTAACCAGACCACTGTTCTTATTTTAAAGAAGAAAAAAAGCCTTGGCTATAACAGTTCTTCTGTTGTTATCATGTACTGATAAGCCATGCCTCAGCTTTGGAGCAACTAAGACTCTTTTATTTCTGCTTCCAACTTGTACATATCTGATGCAGTTATCTTGGAGATATACATCAGAATCAGGGCAATGCCAGCAAAACCAAAGGCCAAGGTATCAGTTAAAAACTTATTGGACAGGTGTACCTTTTGATCAAGTTGCATACCAACTAAAAATACCAGTTAATACATCCTGCCAAAGATAACAATAATATTACCAGGCACCCAGTTAAAGGTGGAAGACTGAAACTTAGATTAATAATAGATAGCTCCTAATTAGACTTGGTTTTATTGCGCAAATGACAATATTCAGTTCATGAAAATTTGAGCTCAGATGGGCAAACAGGTGTTGTTTGTTATACTGTGGATGGTCTGCTATAAAAAAGAAACTAATTATCTGAAATGAACCTAAACCCCAAATTACCACAAATATTTAGATAATCCACAGAAAATAAAAGAAAGAGTCACACCCTTGCAAAGGTGGAAAGACAGTCAAGAATGCACAGGTGGTATATCTAATTACTGCATGGTCGTAGACCATGAACAAATAGAAGGTTTAAAAATGAAGATAGCAGATGCCTCCAGGATAATCCAGTCTAGTTACTGGAAGGTTGGCTTCCTGCCCTTCTTGGTTGTATATCAAGGCACCAAATGATTTTCTACGCCTTTTCTAAGCCCATTCTAAGCTCAATCGCCTTCCAACTATAAAATATATGGATATCAGCACAATATGGATATCAGCACAATATGGATATCAGCACAGGCATTCAAAGAATGTTGATGACCACTCTGGATTTTCAATGCATTGAAGCTCAATGGAAAGCCTCCTACTATAAATTCTTTGAGGCGGGTCGTGGGTAACCTGGACTTAATCCATCTGCGTAAAGTGTCGTCCCCCATTAGCCTGTGCGAACTAGGACGACACATTCTGCTTTTATGGTATTTTCTGTTCCAAGGAAGTCTCTAATATACAAAAATCCACTGTAGGCGGCCAGTGTCATCCTGGATTAGCCAACGCAGGTTGCACCGGCTAATCCAGGATGACACTTTACGCACATGCATGCCTGATTATCCCACGACACACCTCATATGAATATCGACATATGCATTAAAGACTTGATGACCGCTTCTAAGTCTAAACTCTTGTAATATTGATAACATAATTCTTCACCGAAAATACAATTATGGTATCAAATGCGTCAAACATGTGTGTGATATAAACTATGTGTAAATACAAAGGAAACAATTCAAGCACCAAATTATGCTAATAGTGTTTGCGAGAGTCAAGCCAATTTGTTCAAATTATATGTCCCTGTAAAATACATGGGTTTGGAAATACTAGTGGTATGTGAGACTTTTTGCATTGTCTTCTCATATATACCTGTATTGACTTTTAAATTATATATTCACAAAATATGGAACAAAACATTCATAAATCTTACAGTATTTTGATATGTACGAGATTATAACAATATATACATATAACAAATGCATAAATGGGATCTGCATATGAGCCAAGGATATCGCGATTTTGTTTGCATATAAAACATGATAATAAATACAACACATAATATTTAAGGCCGCAGTCCATTTTGGTATAAGTTCTAATGAACGTAAATAACGTTTATTCGACTGAAAACTGCTTATTTGTTACAAAAGACATTTTATAAATATTTTATGTTCGAAGACGCTTGGTATGAATGGAATATACACTAATGTACATGGTGATTTACTCCAGAGGCATCACCACTAATTGCAAACAGTTGACTATACGATAAAAAGTTACCAAAATGTTACTGTTTTACCGATTTAAATGCGATTTTATATATTTTGATCAGTAAGATGTCCATTAGAAATGATTTCTGCAAAGTTTAATTTTATTAACATACTTCTGGACTGCTGCTTTAACACTTTTACGGCATTCTTGTTTTCTTCAGCTTTGAGTCATAGAAACAGAATTTGATAAAAGTTTGTATATGTTACGAATGGCTGACAGACATCGTTTTCGTTGTACTAGGCAAAAGACATTAACATATTATGCATTTACTTAATCACTTTTCAAAACATTACTGACAGAAAAACAACAATAACATATCTGAGATAAATCAGAAGATTATTATGTGCAAAAAGGACATGCATGAGAATTAAACAAAAAATTAACATGCAGTTCTGTACCTACCTTACAGAATAATCAGAAGTATAACAATTATTTACAATGTCCTATAAATCAACATCAACACCAACTTTGTCCATTTCTCTTGCTGTCAGAACCCAGAAAATTTCTCTGAATGCCATGACAAAACTAATGTTGGAAACTTCTGTGCAAATCTTGCAAGTTTGGATAATTTCCAGTTAACATATAAATTTGTTAGGAAAATTATGTGTCTCTTATCAAGATGAAGAAGAATTTCTGCACTTCATGTCGGAATACAGAAAGCTAAGCCATTTTATCAAAATGTTTTTCTTTGAACTTTTTTTTTTAAAACAAAATGAAAAGGATAAACAGTTAACATTAAAATATAAATCTAGAAGAAACTTTTTTTTTCATTTTTAGCCCATAATTAAGAGGCTTCAGTAATATTTCATGCCATATCAATGATAAATCTACTTTGATTTGGTCTATTTTTAGTCTTCATAAAAGATATATCTGAAAGAACTTCTCACACTGTTAGTTTAAACCTATTTATTTGAGCTCGATTGCGTTGACAGCTGTACACTTATTGTTACTGAGACACTTTGGAGTCCGTAACATGGCAAGAACCAGTACTTGCGCCTATTGAGAAAGATCATTCGAAAGCTCCCCGAGTTGGGATCAAAGTTACGATCTCCTGATTGCAAGGTGGACACCCAATCTCATTAAAATCTAATCCTAACATTGTTAGGATCTGAAGACATCGTATAACAGGTCACTTCAAATGACCTTCCGAACAATAAAATATCAGCCCTGCTGCGCCCAATGAAGTTGCCTTTTGCACAGCAGTGTTTGCCCATGTTTTTTTTTAAAGTGATGCATTTTCAGCTGATCCTCTGGAATAAATCATTTACAGTTAATTTTCACGCAGTTAGCAATGGCTATAGTGGTACCTTAGGCGAACAAACATCTAAAGTTCATGTTAATTTCGTGCAAAGTATTTGTGGTTTATATATGAAGTTATACCACAACATTTTGAAGGCAACAATTTGATTGGCTAATGAAAAGGTCATATGAACGTGACCCCTAATGCGAAGTCATCAGATCCAGTCAGCAGATAATATAGTAGCGTCAGACTGGAGATGATTTAAAAATGAGATTGGGTGGACACCATATCCATCAGCCACTTCATTGTCTTTTAAAAGATGCCTTTTTTTAGTGACAACACAATTTCAACACAATATTACAACATACACCAATGTTTATATAATAAATATATGTAAAACATCGAGAGAAAAACATCATAATGGGGAAAAGAAGGATTTGTAAAATGCACTTACAGGAATGTTAGGTCGCTTCTATGATGAGATTACATGAAACGATGAAGAAAACAAAAGCTTAGTTCAATACAATGCAATGAAAGTTTGATTATGCACAAATGAATGCAGAATGGCAATATCAAACAGGTTCTCATTTTGCTAGCAACATAAGACTATGACTGCCATGCAATTTCATGTTAGTATTATTTGGCTTTTTAATGAAATATAAGCAAAAGGGAAGAAACTTATGAACTGCAGTACTTTTAATTTTATTTAATACTTAAATTCTGACAATCATTTTCAGAAATATACTTTTGAATGTTAATTTCAGCAACAAAAAGATAAAACACATTCACTAATTTCTTCCTTTGTTAATTCAGAAGCCATAATTTATGTGAAAGATGGAAATATTGCTTAGCAGATGGAAGAACAATGTATTCCAAGGGAGGTATATGTCTCATATTAAATGAATACACAGTACTGAATTGTCTACCCTGATTTTTTTACTAGGTTCAAAGTAGTGTTCGAATTACTCACAAGACAACACAAAGTGATTTATTGAACTGTATTTTACAAGTACTTTACATAATGCACAGGCTAGTGCATGCAGTAAGAAACAGTTTGATCAATTTTATTAATGCAGTATATTTAAAGACATAAATGTATGTTGTTGTATTTTTTACATATTTAAGAGGGTTTGCATGATGTGTATGACAGTTAGCAATGCCGAAAAAATCAAACTTATTATATAAGAGATGTATTTCATACGATACAGCTGCATACGCAGGAAGATGACAAAATGACGATGGCTAAAAATATATTACAAACCTGGTATTTGGCACCTCCCATGGACACGTTTGCATATGGATGCTTGAAAAGAAGCGAAAGACTGTTAGCACCCATGTAACTACAAGGACACGCTAGGCCTCATAGAATCAGTAGGCAACGACTGAACATACTTCGAGCAGTTGTAGCAAGTTCTTTTTAATGTTCTAAAAAACTTTATGGTAAGTAATCCTTTTTTCTAAGTCTTTCAAGACGTTTCAGATGTAAATCATGCAATACTCCACCTATTAAGATTTGCAAAGGAAAATAAAGATGAACTTCTGAAGTAACGATCTATATATATTTAATTATCAACCACTGTCCAAATTTAGAGAGATGAAATTAAAAACTCGCAAAAACAGTGAGACAATATGTTGTCACTGTATTTATATTCATACATTGTATTTATTTACTTATAAAATATTTAAAACTGCTCAAAGCATGCACAGAACAAAGGCATGCAAGTTCTTTGGGAATAAAACAAGAAACAGATTAGCATAAGTATGAATATACTGCAAATATTGTGCAACCACAAGCTGTGTGACGCAGTAAGATGATTATAACAATCTTCTTTGCCAACGAAATAATCTGCTCTGGCAAATATATGTGGTGCGTCGTGGGAAAACCGGACTTAATGCATGTGTGTAAAGTGTCATCCCGGATTAGCCTGTGCAGTTTCCGCCTAAAGTGGATTTATGGTTAGAAGACACTACATTGAAACAGAAAATACCATAAAAGCGGAAAGTGCCATCCCGGATTAGCCTGTGCAGACTGCACAGGCTAATCCGGGACGACACTTTATGCCAATGCATTAAGACCGGTTTTCTCACGATGCGCCACATATGTTTTTAAAACTATTGATGAATGACTTTTTTTTAGAAAAGAATAAATAAACAATACAATCCGAAATATTTTAGTCTCTAGAAAACATATGCATTCAGCAGAATCAAGGCAAATGTTATTATGAAGAAACAGATGATTACATAGTAAATTAAATTGATTTTTTAGAGATTTACATATTTTCTTTTCTTCCAGAGAAGTATATATTTTAAGGTAACCAGGTTACATTGCACAGGTTACATTTTGAACTCACAATTCCAAAATATATAATTCATTTCTATAAACATAGGACACGTTCTGTTTAGACTGATGACAATATTTATAGCTTGAAAAAAAAAAAGCCACAAAATGAGAATTATAGGAAAAACAATTGAAAATACAGAAGCTGTTGTTATATGACATCATTAGTACATTATGTGTACATTTAAATGTACATCTCACTTCAACTGGTCCATTCTCTGTTGTAATTAACATGAATATTTCCATAAATTTTTTACATGTTGTTTTCAAAAAGCATTATCTGTGTTTTTATTCTGACGTTTTGAAAAGAAACAATAATTAAACAGAATAATGAAATTAAAGAATGAGTAACGTTCTTGTAATTATAACCAGTGCTTGCATTAAGGGAAGTTTGGGAGTAATTTACTCTCAGTTTTTGTAACAGAACTTCAAAAATTGCAGCCATGGAAGTATCAAAAAGACCCCCCAAAAATGCTTAAAACTTCCAATATCCAACACTTGGAAGTGAGGACTTCCAAAAAGTGCAAGCTCTGATTGTAAATTTAAATTTACAATAGGTCTTAAACAACAACATGGAGTGAAAAACAGGACTTTAGCAAAATAATAACTATTTTAATAGTAGTTATATTTGGTATGGAAATTGTAATGTACATATTTATGTAGAAAAATACTGTCAAAACTTCCATATATTATGAGCAAAACTTCCAAAATCAGAGACCAGGAAGTTGAAACTACCAGTTTTCAAAAGTTAACGAAAGCCCTGTATAACAGAAGCTTTGTACTGACTGTTTCCATTTTCAAGCTGAAAACCTAAGTTTGTTTCAGTCCCCTATCTAACTTCAATCATGGCAAAACACCCATACATGCAACTTTCAATCAAAACATGTAGGGCTATTCAAAATTGTTGCACAATATTCTCACAAGTTAGTAACATCATCAAACTTTAATAAACTTCTTCAGAAGACTCGTCTGGAATGATATGGAGAGGTACATTCTTGTATGTGGAGTTTATACACGTGTACAAAATATATTTTTAACTGTTCACTTATAATTTGCATGTTCGATTTGAAATATATACACATTTTGAACAGCATGGAAACTTTCCACAAGACAGCAAAATACATCACAAACAGAATTATGGTAATACATTTTAAACATACTTTGGTGCATTAAAAAAAAATCAAATTCACACAACAAAACTGTTGTTCCCCAAAATGCTTTACTATTATTTCTCTTTCTTTCACTTGAACTTTATCATCATTGTGCATGTCTGTATTGTTTTACTTATGCAAGATAGCAATAAATGTAAAAAGAAAATTGCCAGTAAATGCTATATTCATTTCAACTGTTTTATTTTTTCTTTCATTATGAAATAGGCAAGATAATGAAAGTGAAAAGAAAAGTGCTGGTAAATGTCATATTCATTATCATTTAAACTGTTTTCTTTTTCTACCATCATGAAAGAAGCCCGATACCACTGATAGTGAAAGAAAAGTGCCAGTAAATGCACACAGCAAGTGAGAACCAACTGGTGAGGTGAGGGTTACACAGAAACTCGACAAAGTACATACATTGGTGTTCAACTGCGTGGATAATGTCGTCACCTTCTCATAGGCTACCTCGAGCTCCCTGCGTAACTTGCGGATCTGAAACACAGTAACAAGGTGATTATTTGGTGAAGTATTAACTAAAAATTCAAATCACTGACGGGATCAGAACGTTTATTCGTAGGTACACATTTTTCATTCAATTAAGAATGTGGAGTATCACATCTTTTTCAGTTAAATACATGAGGAAAACAGATGAGACCATGTTCCATATTCCAGAAACATCTTAAGTTTATCTTAAAATGATTGCACTTAAGTTCAAACTTTTGTAAGGTAATATTTTTAAAACTACACATAAATTAATTAATCCAATTAAGTTAAGTAAATATTACTTAATAATAAGTTGATAATTAGTGAACATTTAGCAGAATTTCATGATAACTTGGAATAAACTGCTTAAGAAAAATGACAATTTTAGGGACCAGGATAAGATTTCAGTTAAATGTTTCTGGAATACGACCCCAGCTCCTTATTCATAGTATGCCGTAATTTCATAACATTCAGGGTATCTTGTGTCAACTGCACTTTATATTAAGGAATTTAATGACTTTGATTTGAACTAGGTGCCATACATCATCAATGAGTGAACCTCATTATTAGTCAGTTGATCAGCTATAAATTGCAAATACTAATGGAGGCCTGTCGTGGGAAATCCGGGCTTAATGTATGTTTGTAAAGTATTGTCCCATATTAACTTGTGCAGACCGCCCAGGCTAATCCGGGATGACACTTTCCACCTAGAGAGGATTTTTGTTTAGAAGAGACTTCCTTGAAACACAAAATATCATATAAGAGGGCCAAGATGGCCCTAGGTCGCTAACCTGAGTGTAAAGCATCATAATGGCTTTGAACAAAAACATTGTTTAAGATTTCAATATAGCCATATAAGGAAAACTGTCCCGCACCCCGGCAGCCATTATTTGTAACGAATCAAAATGATTTCCAGGAATTTGGTAGATGGTCACCCAAGGAGCATGTGCTTTCAGACAAAAAGATTTTTTTAAGTTTTCAATATAGCCATATAAGGAAAACTGCCCCGCCCCCTGGCTGCCATGTTTTTTAACCAATCAAAATGATTTCAAGGAATTGATAGAGGGTCACCCAAGGAACATATATGTTAAATTATTTTGAAATCCAGCCAGTGGTTTCAGACAAGAAGATTTTTTAAGTTTTCAATATAGCCATATAAGGAAAACTGCCCTGCCCCCTGGTGGCCATATTTTTTGACAAATCAAAATGATTTCAAGGAGTTTGGTAGAGGGTCACCCAAAGAACATTTCTGTGAAAATATTTTGAAATCCAGCCAGCCATATTTTAAAAGTTTTCAATATAGCAATATAAGGAAAACTGCCCCGCCCCCTGGCGGCCATGTTTTGTAACGTATGAAAATGATTTATAAGCATTTGGTAGAGGGTCACCCAAGGAGCATTTCTGTAAAATTATTTTGAAATCCAGCCAGTGGTTTCAGACGAGACAATTTTTAAAGTTTTCAATATAGTTATATAAGGAAAATTGGCCCGCCCCCCTGGTGGCCATGTTTTCTAGCAAATCAAAATAATTTCAAGGAATTTGGTAGAGGGTCACCCAAGGAACATTTCTGTGAAATTATTTTAAAATCCAGCCAGTGGTTTCAGACAAGAAGCAGGGATGATCCTACAGGGCGACATGGGCGAAATGTGTCTGACTTTGCCCTGTGATCAGATCAAAGCAAAATCAAAATCACCGAAAATTTTCAATACTAACGAAAATTTTCAATACTAACGCTTATTCCTCTAATCTTGTGCCCACTACTGTCATGGTTTATCTGATTGTGGAGATAACGCTGCTACAATTATCCACAAGGCAGTCGAAAGGACAGCTATATCCCCCACCCTGATCCTTCATTAGATTTTAAAGGTGGCTTTGAAGTATCACACTGACCTTAATCTGGCACAGTTGGAACAGATATGAAAGTACAGTTTCAGAAATTTAGATATGGAGCTGACGTGAAAATGGAGGCTCAAACATTTGACCTTTAAGTGTGAACTTGACCCTGAGGTGGCAAAACTGCTCCATGCCTTCTGCACAGGATATATAGAACGGACATGAATATACAGGCTCAAACATTCAACCTTCAAGTGTGACCTTGACCTTGTGTTGGCGAGACTGGCTTATGCCTTCTGCACATGATCTCAATGAGCAAAACATTTGAGCCAAGTTTCATGAAAATCCATCAAAGGGTATACGGGATATGGAGCGGACACGAAAAACAGACACAAAAATGGAGGCTCAAACATTTCACCTTCAAGTGTGACCTTGACCTTGAGCTGGCATGAAAGGCCCATGCCTTCTGCACATCGTCTCAATGACCTAAACATTTGAGCCAAGTTTCAAGAAATCCTTCAAAAGGCATGGGAGATGTGGAGCGGACACGAAATGGAGGCTCGAATATTTGACCTTCAAGTGTGACCTTGACCTTGAGCCGGCATGACTGACTCATGCCTTCTGCACATCGTCTCAATGACCTAAACATTTGAGCCAAGTTTCATGAAAATCCTTCAAAAGGTATAGGAGATATGGAGCGGACAAGAAAATGTTACGGACAGACAGACGGACGGACGGACAGACGAAGGGCATTCCTATAAGCCCCCTCCCACTTCGTGGCGGGGATTAATAATCGATCTGTAGACAGCTAGAGAAAGTTTGTTACACAACACTCACCTGGCATTGTACTAATCAATCAACCAATCGGCTCAGGTTATTCCGACTTCGCTTACTTGTTTTCTAAGTAAATCTGTTATTAGCAAAGGCTATCGGGAACCAAGAAAGCAAGTGCACACTGGGCGATATGATTGACCAGTTAACATGAGAATTTACAGTCATTCAGAGTTATAATTACTGTTTTATGTACTGTAAAAGAACTTATATTGAGACTATGAATATTTGCTGTTTTCTCAATTGCGAAGTTTTAGCTTAGAACTAACAATTAATTTAAAATTTAAAATAAAACTAAAACTGATCAATTATTTTTCAATCCCACAATTAACACAATCGTAACAAACACCGTGTGTGTAAAAAGTAACAGATAATCCAATTCCCATTTTGTAGTAAATGACGTCATCCAAACAAAAGCATTGAACAGCACGTGACACCATTACAACGTTATTTCATTCTCCTTTGGTTTCTTTGTTCAGACGCTGACTAACGGCGGGAAAATTATGTTGCACGATTTCCACGTGCAGCTTGCTGACAACCAAGTGGTGTACAATACTTGTCTAGCTGAGCGACGTATAACATGTAGCGTTATAAGAGAAATATAAAGTGCGTTAATAATTTACATTGTCACATTTACTATTTATATGATGACATTATTTTTTAGTCTTTATAGTCTTTGATTATGTTTTCTAGTTCTTAATTAAGATTTTGGGTGTATATTTATGAAAATAGAACATTGTATAGTATCACCTGTCATAAACATTTACATGAGTGCTTGTTGTTGAAAATGTTAATTTGTGCATGATAAAGAAATTTGTTGAGTAATTTTTCTACATATTTCATTAATAATTGACACATTAGAATGTATTTTAAAGGAAACCAGTGACTGCCTTATGAAGTGTAAGTATCACTTGTCATAAACAAAAACATGTGTGCTTGTTCTTTGAAAATTCTGTTTCTAATGCCAATAAAAATTATTAAGCTATTTTGTGTTTATCGTTCATTACTACAGGTTGTATTCTTTGTAATTAATTAATTATACATAATTCAATTGATTGATCGACTAAATAGCTGCTTTACGAGCCTGCGTCAGTTATCAATAAACTTCTCCCTGAATTCGGCAAAAGGAGAAGTCACTTCTCCCTGAAATTTTGGGCTAGGATGATCGCTGAAGAAGATTTTTAAAGTTTTAAATTTAGCCATATAAGGAAAACTGGCCCGCCCCCTGGCAGCCATGTTTTTTTAACAAATCACAATGACCTAAAGGAATTTGGTAGAGGGTCACCCAAGGAGCATTTCTGTGGAAACTATTTTCAAATCCAGCCAGTGGTTTCTGACAAGAAGATTTTTTAAGTTTTCCAGTTTTTAAGCTTTCGGTTGCCATGACAACCAGAGTTTTCAATATATTTTAATAAATTGAAAGAATTGGTAAAGGACCATCCCAGGAACATTCCTGCCAAGTTTGGTTACAATCCGCCTAGTGGTTTCAGAGAAGAAGTTGTTTGAAGTAAAATGTTGACGAAGGACGACGGACACTGACTGAACACAATAGCTCACCCTTGAGCACTTCGTGCTCTGGTGAGCTAAAAAGCGGAAAGTGTCGTCCTGGATTAGCCTGTGCGGACACAGGCTAATCCAGGACGACACTTTACGCACATGAATTAAGCCAGGGTTTCCCAGGACACGCCTCAATGGTCTGGCAAGAGTTGTTTTTCTAAGTTATTGAGCAGTACAACAAAGCACTCACACTTTGTTTTATTCCTAATGCAGTGATTTATTTATACAGCAAATGGAAATCAAAAGGTATGTATTTCACTGTATAATTTTACACTGAAAATGATGGCATTTGATTTCCTTTGTTCCTTGTTCTTCAAAGTGAATATTTCACAAAGTGCTGCTCTAATATTCCATGCCGAAACATATAAGTATAGCTACATTCGATCCATCATACCAGCAATTATTAATAGATGGACCAAGATATTTGCACTACATTGAACTTTATACTCTATGCTATTGATGTCCTTGGACTTGTAAGTTGCATATTTCTACACATACTTACCTCTGCATGCTGTTTTTCTTCAGCCTGCAAATACAGACAAAAATATATGTAAGCTTAATTATAGAACATTATTTATAGGACATACAATTGATTATTACCTTTACAATACTGTAACAATTATTGATAATTTTCAGAAGTTGAGCACCTGTACTTTTATGAGAAAACCAATTGGGCCATCAGCTTGGTAAACAAGTTTTTGATCTAGAAGTCTCTGCTCTGGTTCAATCCTTTGATTGAAACACTCTAGGTCTCGCAAAAAGGAACCACGTACTAGACCTACCCATGAAATGAACTTGAGTGTTTCAGGAAGTCTCAGTCATAACTAGGCCAAGAAATTTGATATATATGACAACAAATTTCAAATGAGGCGTGTCATGGGAAAACCAGGCTTAATGCATGTGCATGAAGTGTCGTCCTGGATCAGCCTGTGCAGTACACACAAGCTTATCCGAGATGCCACTAATTCTGCCTACAGTGGATTTCCTTGAAACAGAATGAAACATAAAAGCGTAAAGTGTCGTCCCAGATTAGCCTGTGTGGAATGATCAGGCTGATCTGGGACGACACTTTACGCACTTGCATTAATCCTGGGTTTCACAGGACACACCTCAAATCTTCTTTAAATTATACATATTCATGTCATGTTGAAGAAAACTCTAAAGATAATAATTCTTACTGTTGAATACACCGACGAGGAGCTGGAAACGAGGCTAAGAGACGACCCATGCACTGGAAACAGTCGTTAAAGATTCATTATTAAAGACAAAAGGCAATTTATGGACAGCCTGATGTTTCTAAATATGAAAACAGTGTTACCATTTGCAATTTTTACCATCGGATTCTTACGCAACATACTTGTTTACATTTTGTTGGCACTAGAAAAGTAGATAATGTGAGATGTGATATATTTTCGCTAATTTTTAAAGTCTAAGAATTGAATTTCATTACGCTTGAACCATAAGGATGTTGTGTGGACTTTTTACAAAATAAAGTAGGTCTTATTAAATATAAGTTTTGTTTACAAAATTAAAGAAGTTTTTACAAAATATAAGGTTTTACAAAAATGATGTAGTGTTTACAAAGTAAATGTTGTTTTTTACAAAATATAAGCAGTTTTTACAAAATATCAGTAGTTCTTACACAATCAGTCCATATTACAAAACATTATTTTTTATTATTTATTTATTTTTTAACTCACAGCTATCGTCCTCCTCCCCTCTGTTCAACTTGGAGAGCACCAGAGGCGTCCCATACGGCAGACTGCTGCTCGTGTTCGACCGCACCAGGGGCTGACCTGCCCCGGGGCTGGCTCCGTACGACATTGGGAATGTGAACCGGGACGAGGCATGGGAACTGTTGCTAGGCGTCGGTGACGTCGGCGGCGGAGGACTGGGTAGCTCACTTTCAGAGAGCGGGTGTGCCATGTGCTGTTGCATTTGTTGAACGCTCGCGTAGGCGGAGTCAGATTTCGTGGATTTCATACTGTTTGATCTTTGAAGGCCGTATGTTGAGGACTGGGCAAGAATTCTGGCATTTGCGCTGCTCAGTGCTCGAGCCTGCTGGATCCTCGCACTGATACTGGAAACTGATGATAAGGCATCCATGCTTTCGCTGTCAGACACATGGTGATAGATCTGACGACCGTCTGCTGTTATAGCACCAGAGTTTGTTCGCACCCAGCCTCCAGTAGCTGCGGAATTTCTTGGACTTCCCATCGCAAATTCTAATGGGACATAGTTGCCACCAAAACCAGGCCCTGGGATGTGTATAGAGCTGTATGGACTGTTATGTCTACTGCCATCTGGTCGACTGTACGTTGCATGAGGGTTGGATATAATGGTACTAGCCATGGAACTTTGGTCACTTGTTTGAACCATTGGAGGTCCGCCCTTTCTACGCCCCAATGAATTAGATTTGAACATTTCCATTTCAGTTTGGGCAGCACTACTTGATTTGTTCCTTCGTTCCAAAGATGCACTACTGAATTCGGGAACTTTGTTGCCATCCTGCTGATTGGCCTTCTGGTTCTGCGCAGCCATGCTCTGTTCTTGCCTTTGCTTTGAGGTAGCAGCGTGATACTGTTGAGCGATTTGATCCAGACCGTGCTTTGCCAGTCGACAGCCGACTGCATTGGAACCAGATTTGGCTGGACTGCCAGGAATTGGGGATCCCATTGGACCCCCTGGGGCACTCTTGGCACTGCCTACAGACCCTGTACTTGTGTTGCTGAGGGGTCGTCTATGGTAACCATAACCTACCCCACCCATCTGCATAGCAGCTCGGGCATTTTGAATGTTCTGCATTTTACGAATGTTCGCTTCATGAATATGTGATTGCTCAGTGTTTGTTTCCGAGTCACATTTGGTGCTTGGGTAAGATTTTTCACTGGAAGAATAATCACCTGCTGCACTGTGAGATCGGAAGTGGATATCGGGTTGGGAGAGTTTCCTCAAATGACCTACTGCTGGGTCAGCTTGATACATGGCCCCGTTCGGGCCCTGATGACCTTGACCTGCACGCCACTGGTCGTAGCCATTGTAGAGGTACGAGTAATCAGCAGGATCGCTGCTCAGCAGACGATTATTTTGCAAGGAGAACTTCCGGAATCCTACCTGCTGATGAGGACTTTCGCCAGGCTTGGGAACATCACTCATGTAATCCGTGCCCATAAACGCACCCGTGCCAAGATTTGGAACCCTCTTTCCAGGGGTAGCATGCAGATTTGCATTTGTCAGGTTCCTGAACAAATCCTTAGGGCCCCTTTTCAAGCTGCTGTATGGGTTTCCGTCAGGGTTGGATCCTCCCGTAAGGTTTCCCTCATCAGTACTGATCTCGTTGATAGTGTCGCTGATGTCACCACTGCTGATAGAACTGCTGTCATCAAAACTGAAATGAAAACAATAACAGGCATTATTATTGGTGTTACTACTCAGAATTTGTCTGGTGCACACATGTAAGAATTCCAATGCAGAACAATAACCATTTTGGAGTAGGAGGATGTACTTAAATCTAAAGATGTATTAAGGCTCAATGATGCCTTGCCACATTATTGCTGTTTGACAACTTGGACTGATTTTTATATATAGAATAACATAACAAAGACAATACATGTATTCATGTGAGAACTCGTGTGCTGACATACGTATTCATACTGTATATTAGGATGGGTTTTTTCAACGCATATATAGAATTTGCCAATTAAGTGTGAAATAAGTTAGCAACAATCTTGCAACAAATGGTCTTCAATATTTATCTAAAATGTGTCCATATGCAAAATGTTTGTTTATTAAATAAAACTAAACTAAACTAAAGCAAATGCATTAACAAACATATGACAATATTAAAAACAGAATGCAGCTGTGAAGAAAATATGAGTTCCTATTTCTACTTTACAGTTGCCTGGGTTAGCATGACTCAGCTCTGCAGGCACATCTGGTGGCAACCAGAAATCAATATTGCAGTCTCCACTAAAATCAAAACAAATACTCTCAAATCAATCACCTCCAGTCATCCAGTAGAACTCTGATATTTCCTTAAAAGAACTTCACTCTGCATATATGTGAGAAATTAATTTGCGTTGGAGACCATGCTTTTTTTTTAGGCGAATATGAGGACTGGAAAAAATACAGTGAATCAAGTACACCTGGTCATCAGTCTAATCGGTTCATCAGGAACAAACTAATCAAGTCGCCCATTATCTGTTATAACAACAATTTATCCCGCCAATGATGGTACAGTGAACAGCTACATTTCTAAAGCAATCAAACTATTTTTGTCTTTATTTGTTGCAGAAAAGGGGAATACATAACTTTTTATTTCAAATATTTTCTACATATACTATATATACCATAATCAAAGACTCAGGAATGGTTGTACAATTGTATATAACTACTAAACACTGTATGAATAACAACTTGTTCTCTAGCTTTCTGTAACAATTTTAAGTGACGATTACAAGTAATTGGTAAATAAATCACGGCTTCTCGCAGCGTCAACACCAATGCTGTCTGCAAAATGTTTGTCCAGAAGAAGTTTGCATTATGGCTTCCTCAGGAGGGCCGATATTGACTGGTTTACTGATTAAAAAGCGGTCCTGATGACGGATCCATCACCAGTCCATGTGTCAATATACAGGGTCCGATATCTGATGGAAATCCGATGACTCTTGCAGCTAAGCCTTTAAAAGCAGTTACCAGTGTCCCCTCCTAAGAGATTCTGATTGGATTGCTTTTCCAATTAAAATAGGTGCTTAACCCTGAACAGCCAATCACTTGAGAGAAAAAGATCATTTCATGTGTTGACCAAGAAGGCATTGCACTAAACTGGATCAACTAGAAAGTAATTTTGTTCCTCAAACAAGAATGAAATAAAAAAAGACAATGATTTCTGACATGTGCCTTGGGTATAATGTTCAATCCTTTTGTTGATATCCTGTAGATTATTTAAGGCTTATATTACCAATACGAGTTCATATTCTGGGTATAACTGCTATTTGGTATGGACACACCCAAGATCCAAGCATCCAACTGGTAAAGTATGGCAATACACAGTTACCAGCTAACTGATGAAAACCAGGCTTAATGCACGTGCGTAGTGTCATCCTGGATCAGACTTTGCAGTCCGCACAGGCTAATCTGGGTCGACACTTTCCGCTTTTATGATATTTTCTGTTTCAAGGACGTCTCTTCTAAACATAAATCCACTGTAGGCAGAGAGTGCCATCCTGGGTTAGCCTGTGCACTCTCATGCATTTAGCCCGGTTTTCCCACGACAAGCCTCATATGTTTCTGCAATGATGTTGGGTAAGGTGGAAAAGGTATAAATGCCAGGATAAAACCTTAAATAAAAATGTATAATACATTATGCTTCCCACTTAGTGCACAACATGTCATTACCCTATTTCATGCATACAGTAATCTGAAGGAACTCTGTTCTGTATACATTGGTACATAACAAAATAAGTCCACTGAAAATAACACCACCACAAACATTCAAAGTGCAAAAAATACTTAAAGGACATTTATTTCCATTTGTCTAAGAAGCAAAAGGCAGACAGTGTGAGCGTCATTAACAGGAAAGTTGTCATTCCTTAATTCGTCTGCCTTTTAACTACCCTTTGTCATGCAAGCCTTATACTATTACCAAATTGAATTTAGAGATAGGTGGACATTTAGTTATCAATTTCCAATGTTCACTGCAACTAAGCAGTAAACTGTTGTAATTTCTTCAGTGTTGTACTGCAAGATACAGTATTTATGTTTTTAGCCATTAATTAACCCAATCTGCAAATCCTCTTTCACTGAGGACATGGAAACTAACAAGATCACTTAAGAAGCTGATCAAGATAATGGGAATGGATACTGTTCCAATGGTGCATGACTTCCACAGATCAATAGAGCAAATTAAACCATTCTTCTGTCAGACTGTGTCACACATTTACAGCAAAAAAAAAGAATGCTTCTCGAGAAAGAAAATGAGTCACAGTCTACATGTTTCCCAGAATGCACAGCATTACACTATTTCCTGTTCAGATATCTGCTGCATCTGCAACATTTACTGTTTTGCATACTTTACAATGACAGAAGAAATAACACATTGTCTGTTCCTATGTTTTTGCTGTCTAATACTTGTGTACTAAAGATGTGCTACTTCTTTCAGGCAAAGAGCAGATGGTAATAGCTGATTCTGAACAAAGTGAAATGATGTTATTATGATTCATGGTATTATTGCATAACAATAATAGCTAAACACTCAGATACTTTATAAACATTTTGATTACATGTTTTGCTTCTTTCTCTAGTATTAATATACAAAAGGCATTAAATTCACACTATTGTAGTCTGGTTAAATAATTATTTAACCTCGATACATGTAATAGTGTTTGGCAATTATAACAGTTGTTTCATGTTCATGTGTGGCACCAACATCAACATACACAATTTTAATATATGCTTCTCACCACTTTTAAACCACAAAAGATAGATCAACAATAAAGAACAAACAATAACCAGTTACCCAAATTGATTTGGATCCTAGTTCTACATAGAAATACAAACCAAAATAAAAGGAATGACCAGAAAGGCAGATGATTTATGAATTTTGTAGACAAAAGCCTTCCAAATGTAAATAACAACCACAGACATATAATCAATGTGAAGTAGATGGCAAATGCATTTACTTTTAGTTGGTAGAAATCGATGGTTGGTAGAAATCGATGGTTGGAAACTCAATAGCAGCTGGTACCTTCTGTGGTTTTCAACGTTCGAAATATGAGTTTGTAGTAAGTTCATCGACAAAAATGTAGTGACCGAAATTGTATTTTTTCCAAATATTTTGTTTGTACTAAAATAAACAAATAAATGAAATGAAGTGCACACTGATAATACATACTCCTACAATGAATTCATCAGCTTTCTGACACCAGTGTGCATATGAGAACAAACGATAAATATCCCCACATATCCGATGAGACATGTGCCCGATCTTTGACACATATAAAGATCCTTTCATGCTTTTCCTGTAAATTCCACATTTTGCAGTTATATGAATTCTGTTGCAATGTCAGTATTGTATCTCTTTTGAACACCTTAATCCTAATGAACAATGCACAGTTGTATGTCAACAACAACAACAACAACAAACACCAATGTCTCACGAACAAATCACCTTCATACAATAATGTTCCAAATTTAATAAGCTCCTTATAGAATAATCATCAATTTTTGTCTACCATGTATTATTTCTTAACAATTTCTTACACAAAAATAATGAAGCCTTTGAATTGGCCATGAACATCCCAAATACCCACAACACAATTATGGCGTGTCGTGGGAAAACCGGGCTTAGTGCATGTGTGTAAAGTGTCGTCCAACCTGTGCAGTCCGCACAGGCTGATCCGGGACGACACTTTCTGCTTGCATTGTATTTTCTGTTTCAAGGAAGTCTCTTCTAAACATAAATCCACTGTAGGCGGATAGTGTCGTCCCGGATTAGCTTGTGCGGACTGCACAAACTGATTCGAGACTACACTTCACGCACATGCATTAAGACCGGTTTTCCTACAACACGCCTCAATTATATTTGCTATTTTGCCAATTTTCGAACATTGTACTGGCAAATATGTAATACTAAGTCCAGTGGAAAGTTCTGCATTGACCATGTTGTCGAACATCTAGTTAAAAACATATTTAGTTTTCCTTCAAACTTCAACACATCCAATATTTAGATGCTCACAAGCAACAAACAAATGACTGTGTAGACAGAATTCAACCACTCACTTGAACAGAAAACATACTAAATGTATTCTCAAGGTGAGTGAATGAAAATCAAGCCACATTAACATTACGCTGAAGGCTGTTTAATTAACAGCAAAACATACTATCTCTTACTTCCTACATGCCATCGATAGAATGTTCTTACATGTATCTTCAGTCATATTTAATCAAGGCATAAGTAATTGTTTAGATTAAGTTTTGTATAAGAGCTAACAACCATTTCAAAATACATGAGATACATCATTCTTGCCTCAAGGTGCCTATAAGCAAGCTTCATGTAAAACTGCTAAATGTCTTTGAGAGAAATGCCAACATCCCAGGGGTGTGCATACTTCTCTAAGGACAACTTGTGTCTTGGACATTAAATAATTACTGCTAAGTGGTGCCTGGCTTGATTTACCATGCAGGAAAAGCCATCTCCCCATTGAGAAAACACATGTGGTCCAAATAGACAACAAGTACAGAGAAACAAGGACCAAACAGAGGTCAAAACAGCTTATACAGTGAAGATAGAAAAGACTGAGAACGTTTTGTCAGACAAGCTGATGGAGGAATTTCGAAATTATTTTATATTATTATAATTGGTCTTAGTTCAAAGGTTGGTTATACAGACTAGCAGTCTATACAAAAAACTTTTGGATTATGTAACTTAAGTTTACTTACTGTTGGACAATAAAATACTGAAATCAGTACTGATACTAACAATTTGTTGCCATATGTTGGATGTGCTCAGGGACATGGTTTCTGAAATACTTCAGGGAAGAAAACTCTTCCTACACCCTTCAAAGGCTTCACCAAAAATCATCATTTTCATACAGCATACATTGTGCATAAAACTTAACATTCAATAGAAGGGAATCAGCTAACTCGAGAAAGAATTACACCTAGAGAAAGAGTTATACCTCTATGTGTGTTACTAGGTTTCTAGATACACCACAATACATACCCAGAAGACGATGATGTCACTGCATGAAGACTGGAAAGCTGTTCCTCTGTTATAATCAACCTGTCCTTGTTATGCAATGTCAGTTTGCTACTAATATAAGCATCCAGGTGCGTGGTATCCATGTAGTCCGGCTCTATGGATGATGTTGAGGTGTCTATATCACCGTTATATCCAGCACTTCTAGTCATCTTGCCATATTGACGATAGTTATGAACAATTTCCCTGTAATCTAGTGTCCCAATTTTGGTATCACTAGTCTCATTTAATGCTGTTTCACCATTATCTAAACATTTTGAATCACCTTTTTTCCCTGAAACTGCTTTACTAGTATTGCCAATGTTACCATTCAATTTATCGACAAATGTCATATTTGCTTCTATGTCCACAACTGCATAGGCATCAGTTCTAGTTATCAAGGGTCCAGTCATATTGCCTAAAAGATTATTCTTTTCAGGTCCATGTTTCAAGTCTTTTACCATGTTAGCCTTTGCATATGTACCAGATTTATTCTCATTATCAACTAATTCTGTTTCTCTTTTTAAAGCATCTTGATTCAGCTTAGCAATAATGGCATATTCCTTAACCATCTGGCCTGAAGGACTTTTCTTAATTACCGTTTTACCATTTCTTTCATTTGATTCTTTTACTACTTTCACACTGTCAACTTTTCCTTTCTCCTTTAGTTTACTCTCCGAGACACTGGATTTAGTTTTCCCTTTACTTGGGTCTTTATGCTGGTTAACACCAGTGTTAGTGGTGCCACTTTCTGTTTGGAGGTTTGTTGACAGCTCTTTGTTTTTGTTCTTAGTAATACTTAATTTTTGATTTTCAGCTTCTGCAGCTGCCTTTACTTGCAGTTCTCTGGCTGCTTTGAGATCTGCATATATTGACTGGACCTCTTCCTTACACTTTGACTTCCCAGATTTAACAGCCTTAGACATTTCTTTTGCCTCTTTTACACTCTGTTCTTGAGTGTTTGTGTTGTTTTCTTTAACACTTAGTTCTTCACTAACAACAGCTCCATTAGTGTCAACATGCAAATCTGGTCTACAAGAAGCACCAACATTGTCATTTGCATCTACAAGTTCTTTATCAACAGCATTAACTTCACAGCTGGATTCGCCATTTGATAAATCATGTTTGGTGTTCTTGGAGTCTTTTATTTTCAAAAGTTCCTTCTGCTTCTCCAATATCTTTGCCTTTTGGGCTTGAAGTTTCTGCAAATCTTGGTGGCGTTTAGAATCAAAGCTTCTCAAAAACATGCCATTTGTGCGCATTTTACTTTGAGCTGAGCTCATTTTGTTTACCAAGTCAAATAATAAGCATCAACTTTAAACCATATATTGTGTCCCTTTTGGTCATTCTGGTTATTAGTCCCCGTAGGCAAATTCAAATACTGGGTATCCTGAGCAAATTCACACCAACTATCACAATGTTACTAACTTACAGGTTTAAATGAAATGAGGCATGTCGTGGGAAAACCGGGCTTAATGCATGTGCATAAAGTGTCGTCCCAGATCAGCCTGTGCAGTCCGCACAGGCTGATCTGGGACGACACTTTCCGCTATTTATGGTATTTTTTGTTTCATGGAAGACTCTTCTAAACATAAATCCACAGTGGGCGGAAAGTGCCGTGCCGGATTAGCCTGTGCATACTAATCCGGGACGAAACTTTAAGCACATGACACGCCTCAATTGTTCTCCAATTTAACCTGACATTAAGAATGGTAATCATTGTTATAGACATGTTAATATTATCTTGAATTATCCTGTGATGTCTAGAATGACGATTTTGCAATATAATATAAATGTTATGCGTCTATTATTCCATTATTTGCCTTTAAAAAATTTATAGTTAATAGTTTATGCCAAATTTACCTTTAAGCAACATAAATATATATTTTTATGCGACATAAAAGTGGCTCTATACTGCACAGAACTTTGCATCCACCCTAAATGTAACCTGAAAGGCTTACCACAACATGACTTGTTTAGAATTTCGAACCCAGGGTACATTCTTCTATGATCAATACAGGAACCTAGCACCAGGTAGTTCTAAGTGTCAGAATTAATCTAATTAGCAAGGTAATCCAGTCTTAAATACACCCAGTTACAGTTCCCCTAACAAAATAATCATACCCCACTGGAAACCATGCATCATACTGCCAATGACACTCTTAAAGGCAGTAGGTTTGCCTTGGTATAACTGTATTTCTAGTAAAATGTGGAAAAAATATTAATTTATTCTAACCAACAGGTACATCTGTATAACTGGAAAAATGTGTCAAAACAATATGAGGCGTGTCGTGGGAAAACCGAGCTTAATGCATGTGCATAAAGTGTCGTCCTGGATTAGCCTGTGCAATCTGCACAGGCTAATCCAGGATGGCACTTTCCGTCTACAGTGAGTTTATGTTTAGAAGAGACTACCTTGAAACAGAAAATACCATAAAAGCGGAAAGTGCCATCCTGCACAGGCAAATCTGGGACGACCATTTACGCACATGCATTAAGCCCGGTTTTCCCACAACACGCCTCATATTTATTTTACGTATTAAAGCAAGATTTATTTTATCAACCAAATGAACAATGTATAATAGTCTCAACCAAATGAACAATGTATAATAGTCAATCTAATATCAATTGACTAAGCATGTTATTAAATGATTGTTCATGTATATCTCCTGACCTAGTTTACACACAAAAGCACATGTCAATATTTGTGAGCTAGCTTGTGAGCACTTGCCCTAGAAAGGAAAATATTGAGTCGCTGTGGGCGTGGTTGTAAAAATTTTAAGATCAAGGAAAAAACAGCATATATACTCGGCATCCGTATTCTTGCGGTATCTCTATTTTTGCCATAATTGTTTATCTTCTGATTTTCATGCTTAATTGTCAACATCGAACATATTTTTGGTTTTCTTTAAGAAAATAATAAGTTAAAAATTAGTTCATTCCCAATTAAACAAGTCATATGATTTGAAACCATAAATATAAATAACTTTCGTATCAGCTTGCAGCCATCAGTAGACATTAGGGGGTCAATGTATACACTTTCGCCTGCTTGAGTTAATATAATGAAAACTCAAATTATTGTTTTGGTATATTTGTAAAAAGTTACAATCCAACAATTTTTAGTGTATTTGCATTTGTATTTACACTAACAGCAAACTTATTTCAAAACAAAAGATTTACCGCGAGATTACCGATGACGTAATTTTTCAAGATGCCCGAATGGTGCATTGCAGAACACATAATTTAAGAACACATAATTTACTTTTAAACACAATTACCAGTTGTTATTTTAGTGAAAAGGTTCAATTTATAGCTCGTTATTGAAAGAAAATGTTTGGTTAGTGTTTTTTGCTCCAAATATTTACTTAAAGGTAAAGTACCGCGAGAATACAGATGAACAGTATAACTGGTTTATTTAACTGTTGATATGAGGGATGTCGTGGGAAAACCAGACTCAATGCAAGTGCATAAAGTGCCGTCCCAGATCACCCTGTGCAGTCCGACACTTTCCACACTTGCATTAAAGCCCTGTTTTCCAACAACGTGCCTTAATATTTTTCTCATAGCGCCTGGCTTTTCAGGTGGGGCATATCGTGCTAGAGACTTCCATAAATGTTATGTATCCTAACAAAGTCACATGACTTGTCACTTGTATGACAGGTCTTACTGATTGCCAGATGTTTTTGTGGCTTAAGTTTCCAGCAATGTATACCCTAATGTATCTTAAATGCAGCTTTAATAGGATGAGTAAAAAATGTTGTTATCTAATTTCTTTTTGAGAAAAAATATATTCTTTGAGAACACAAGTATTTACAGCACTTCTTTGCTAAATTATTTGCTTCGTGAATGTCACAATTTTAAGCTCAGACACTGTGATTTTTTTTAGAATAAGCAAGTTTTTCCAGTCAATAAGACAACAGAAAATATGGAAAGCAGCTCTATTTTCATGTAACTAAAGTGTGTCATGACCAAAAAACAATGTAACCAACTCCATAAAGCATTATTGGAAAAAGCAAGAACACATTATTCTTTCAAAACAATCCCATTACACCCACCCCTTTCCCTGGTTTATGTTGGACATCATAAGAGATGTTAAAAATTTCAAACACCACTCCAACTCCAATGATTTCTCCTCATTAATCTGCACAGTTTCCTGGATCAATACTCAGATTTCTGACATCCTCATTTTTCAATCAGGAGGTCTCCTTATCACATACTGAGTTATATTATAGAATGTTTCGGAAGACTGGATTTAATTAATTATCACAAAATATTTTATTATCCCTCCAAAAATTCCTACCAGTCCATGATTTCATTCTGTATTTACATATTAATATGACTGTAGTCAAAATGTGGCAAGCAGTCATTCAGGAAGTACAAAGAGTACGACTTCTAATATTATCCATGTTAATCTCATGCAACAGTACAAAATGCATTCATTTATATAATCACCCATAATTCCAGTTATCTCATTGTTCCGCACCAGTAATTAATTTACATTACCTTTAAGAGATTAAATGACTCTCATAACTGCACTGTATGCAGTACCCAGAAAATCATTCATGAAATCTCTTAAACATAAAATGTTTCAATTATGTCAACAATGAAAGATATCAAACATGCACTTTATGGAGTACCCAAACAAAAATTCCTGGACTTTTCTAAGTGTAAAATGTTTAGAAGATTTCAATTTGAACAATGAATGTCATCAAACACACACAGTTGTGCATCAGTACCCAAATAATAATTTATTAATTGCTCCTACACCAACTTCAATGTCACAGTCATGGCACGAACAAAATCTTACAATTTACTGTAATCAAACAATAATTCCTGAACAATTTCTGCACATCATAGTCACAATGTCCTTACTT
Source organism: Congeria kusceri (assembly GCA_027627225.1). Lineage (NCBI taxonomy): Eukaryota > Metazoa > Mollusca > Bivalvia > Myida > Dreissenidae > Congeria > Congeria kusceri. Next base: position 85,013,933 of record CM051024.1, read on the forward strand.
CAAGGTCAAGGTCAGCATACAAAGATTGCACAAATTCTTTTGTTATTCAAATTTCTTTTGTTTCCCAGCTCTGATCAGATAAGAGTCTCAAATGATCCAAAGTTATTTCAAGATAGATGTCTTGCTCATCTTATACCCCTCACAGACATAACTCAACCCCACATATTCCCCTGGGTCTCAACAATATCTGTTGCATGTGTAGTTTATAAGTCTTTTGTTTATATGAGCTTCTGAGAAATAAAAGATGACCATTTGCTGAATTTCTGAGAAGTTTCATGCAAACATCACAGGCATGATTTCAACACGGAATATTTTCTTATTTTTTACGCATCATTTTCAAAGTAACAAAACCTACTCATTTATCTACTTTTTGCTAAAATTACTCAGGCAAAATACATCATTTCACAGTAAAATAACAAAATATATTATCTGGAACTTTCAGACGAGAAACAAGAAGTCAGAGTAAAAACTTAAGTATCATGTTTGATGTTGTTGTTAGATTCTAGCAAAATGGTCGCTTTGTATTCTTTCTTAGAATAGTATCATACATTCCACTTATACAACACTCAAATCAAGGTGTGTATATTATTGCAGAATTATATTATTTTCACTTTTTGTTAATCTCATGATAATTTTCATGCATACAGCTATTCATACTTCTACACAAGTTTTATAGCATTTTAATGCTATTGTAGCCATTAACATTTGTTGGCATAAATTGCGCAAGGTAAAATGCCATAAATTGCGCAAGGTAAAATGCCATAAATTGCGCAAGGTAAAATGCCATAAATTGCGCAAGGTAAAATGACATAAATTGTGCAAGGTAAAATGCCATAAATTGCGCAAGGTAAAATGCCATAAATTGCGCAAGGTAAAATGCCATAAATTGCGCAAGGTAAAATGCCATAAACATAATTTTGAATGTAGCTCCTTGTAGAATTCCCTTCACAATATTGCAAATTCCTCCTCATTAAATAAAAGATCAGAACAATTCCTCCTCATTAAATAAAAGATCAGAACATTAAACTGCAGGAACAAAGTATTTACACCCAGATGTTAAAAATCAATTGTTACACAAATCAAGTACAGTAATATTATTTCTGATTTGTGAAACAATAAAACGTTCATTAAACAGCAAGTGACTTCTGCGATTTACCAGGATTCCCATTTCTTTGTGAAGAATTTCACAATTAAAACATAAGATAATTTCAACACACTTTTCACCAATGTTTAATTTTTTTTTTCCACCAAAACTTTTCAAACAATGAATCCATTCAGCATTTTTCACTGCTCAGACAAACAAAAGACCCATATTCCATGATTCCACACTATCCATCCATGTATTGCACTGAAATCCGATAGAAAGGCATACATATTGGGCCACTTAAAATTCCATGTCCTAACAAAACAAAACTAGACCAATCCATCTGGAAATCCATATGCAAATCGGGATGCAAACTGGACTGTTTCACATGATTTTTTTTACATTTCTTGCCCATCAAAAAAATTGGACTGGACCATTTTTATAACAAAGGGGTGTAAAACATGCTCATATGAGACTGTATTTCCCAGAACTCTAAGAGAATGACTCATTCTCTCTCACAAGGGGGTATCAGCTTGTCATCTGCACAACTGTTTTCAGTTGTCTGTCGGGCTTGATCAATACCTCAATGCTTTACCAACTATTACTTTCCTAGCCTAGAATTCTGGCATAAAATTCACAAAGGAGTCTTTAAATGTTATAATAATGAATTATTCAAGCTCACATCATTCTTGTCATGATAACATCATCGGTATATGTGGGGAATAAGGGGCGATCTATCATTTGGAGGTCAACATGATTGCCAATGGGAATGAAATTAGGCAATTGGCGAATCATCAGAGCTACCATTGTATGCTCTAGACAGTTCCGCAAAAACAATTAATACTGTAATCTACAAACATGGGGCAATTCATTACCTTTCATGTTCTGAACAATTAGTGTTAGAACCATAATAGGAATAAGCTTCAACTGGAATATCGTTTGTGATAAAAGTCACACAATTTTTAATCTAGTTTGTTTTAGGCATGACTCAGCATATCTGCAGTTGCTATAAAATTATTCCTCTGCTAGCTGGGACTTCAAAGAATTGAGTGTCTCTTGGCACTCTTGGAGCATTTGGGTGTCTCACATTCTTCACACTCTGAATAATTCTGTATATTAGGCAGGAAACATTAACAGGTCTACTCTAATAATTTTGAATGCAAATTGCAGTCATGACATGAAATGTGACATGAATGAAAAGCACCAACAATTTACAAAATATTAATGGACTAATAATCAATAACTACCCCTTTTCCAATTCACGATTTCTTTTTGTAATAAAATAACTTATCGCTACAAAAGTACTTCAGTCATTAAGCTTAGCTCAAATTTGAAATTCTGCATACAAGGCGTGTCGTGGGAAACCCCGGCTTAATGCATGCGCAAAAGTGTTGTCCCAGATCCGCAGTCCGCACAGGCTGATCCGGGATGACACTTTCCACTTTTATGGTATTTCCTGTTTCAAGGAAGTCTCTTCTAAACATAAATCCACTGTAGGCGGAAAGTGTCGTCCCGGATAAGCTTGTGCGGACTGCACAGGCTGATCAGGAATGACATTTTATGCACGGGCATTAAGCCTGGTTATCCCACGACACGACTTATATTAAAATTTGGCATTGAAAAGGGAAGTCAGGTGAAAAGAGGTAGAGTCACATCCAAGTAAATACCAAGTAAAATTTATAAAATAACAACTCTTAGATATAAGGAAGCAAGCAGGATTTGTAATGTTTCCTCTAGCTAGTGTCATCCTGCGCCAAGAAGCCTAGATCATTGTCAATAGCAATACACCGTTATGATGAATCATTGCAATCGGCAGCGATACATCCATGCTGCATCGAACCGTACATGAATCATTCCCAGATCACTTCGTCATTACGTTCTTTTATGGCCACAGATCGGGTTACACTCTGATGGGCTCCGAGATTGAGCAATTGTTTGCAGCAGGAAATGTTTTAAGAACTATTGGAAATGAACAATTTTATTTACATCTTGGTAATTTACCAGAATAGTAAAATGACAATTTGGAGACCGCCAGACTTAAAGCTGCATGAAATAAGAAGCGCCAAGTAATTGGAGTAAAAATATTTTTGCTTAAGCAATTGTAGTCAAAATATTAAAGAAATGATAAAAAAACGCCATGAAATAAGCATTAATTTTCACAAGACAATAACACAACTAAGACATGAATATGCTAAAGTTTTGATTTGCACTGCACTTTGAGTACATAATTATGAGTGCAATGTGCAATAAGCATTTGTCAATGAGCATAATTGTTTAATTTTCATTGGTTGGTTTCTTGTTACTAAGGGTCTGTTAATTTAGTAACAATCGAACAAAAAGATTACAAGTAGCTGCTATGTAACATGTGACACTAAGAACCTACGTACAGTCATGTAAGTACTTTTCCCCATAATAACTACAAGCTCTAAGAAGTACTGTCATTGTACATTAATCATTAAGCTGCATGTACAAATCTGGCTAATGAAAATGCACAATTTTGTCACAGACAGGACCAAAATAAAAACGCTTACAGTGTAGAAAGACTGTTGGCGACAAAAGAAACTAAAAGCATGTGAATTATTAGTGCATTTTTGCTAAAAGGAAACATTTGTTTGAATGAAGTTCAATGTCCCACCTTTAAACTTTTTCGGCGTAGCTGGCTAAGATCACTTTTGACCTAGATTTCTTGCGATAATTATGCAGCGGGAAAATTGAATGCCAATAGAATTGGGCAAATTTTATAATTTTAGGGAATGCAAACTCACAATAATGGTTTAATGTATACCAACAACTGTTGCATACTTTTGGGGATTAAAATGTACATAATTGTTAACATAAGCGGTTAAAATAAAGTTATAAACATATTATCGATATACACTCTAGAACTGAGCATAAGTATGAACATATTTTCTTATTGTATGTCATGAATAGAATATTATATTAATTCCCATAATTAATTTTGTTTAGCCTAGCGACCCGCTCTATTAATAACAAGAAATGTCTTTAAAACAGACAATCGGCGTTGAAATTAATATTGAGATGTCATTTAAAAATTACCTAAACAGACGGCCAAAATGATCGGTTACGTGCCTTATCAGACCCCAGATATTTTAGTTCCCGCCAATATTAGGAGACTTATTGGACCCCAGATTTTTCGGACACTATCAGAAAACTTCTCGGACTCAAAAGTTAATTTGAGATAAATTTATTAATTTAAAAATTAAATAAAATTATCATTAATATCTATGCTGTTAATAAACCAATCATACAGCTCCATGTTTCCACCAGTTATATATGAATAACCAAAATAATTTAGGTTAACGTAATTGTTATCTGAATTTGTCAAGCCGATTTAACAAATGAACAATGTAAGAAAATAATTTCGGGAATGAATTAAAATTATTATGTATCACACGAGTTTATATAGTTATTTATAGTACCGGTAATATTCATGTAAGTTATATAATATAATAACGATTTGAAGTCAAATAAGCATTTATGCTGTGTATCTCAATAAAAAGCAATAGTCAGGGAACATTCAGCGATTTTTGAAATGTTAAGACTTTATTTTTGATAACGCAAACATAAAAATTAATTAGACTATGACGATTTTAAATTATATCAGTAGAAAATATGATATTTCAAGCGTTCCTGTGTATAATTAGTACTGCAAATTGTGTATTCATGCTATGCGAATAACAATTCGACGTATTCCGAATCTTCTTTCATAACATTTTATCTATTGAAAATGTACCATCTTTTTACAGATTAAATAATATCTACTGGAGAAGTTGATAGAAAAATGCAATTATAAATAATCGTTAATAAATCGTAACCACAATTTTATTTCAAATTAACAGTAAGTTTATAAATATAAATTTCCCATTTATTTAAATTTTTAGGTTTATGATTCTCTGAACGCTATTATTGATGCATGTACGAGTATATTAACACAGCTATATACTGTTTCTAGCTACGCGCGCTATTTTTAGAATGACACTACTGTTTCTGGAATGTAAAGAACTCGCTAGAATCACTGGGCTACATGGAACGGCAACTCTGTGAATGACATTTATGAATGGGAACATTGCATAATTGCTATTTATAGAGCGTAGCGCTTATATAAATGTAGGCTAAACAAAATAGTTATTTCGTTACGCGAATGAATATAGCATTCTGTTTATGGCATACAATGAGGAAATACGTATCATAATTAGCCTCAGTTCTAGAGTATATGTCGAGGATATGTTTATAACTTTATTTTAACCGCTTATGTAAACAATCATGTAAATTTTCAATCCTCAAAAGTATGCAACAGTTATTGGTATACGTTAAACTATTGGTCGAAGTTTGCATTCCCTAAAATTAGAAAATTTGCCCAATTCTATTGGCATTCAATTTTCCCGCTGCATAATTATCGCGACAAATCTAGGTCAAAAGTGATCTTAGACAACTACGCCGAACAACTGACTCTAGATAGCGAGTTCAAAACGCAATAATTCTAAAAATAGCACGCGTTGACCTGCCGGTGTATAGCTGTTATAATATACATGCATCAAATAGCGTACAGAGAATCATAAGAGCGAATATTTCAATAAATGGGGGGATTTATGTTTATAAACATACCGTGCATGTTAATTTGAAATTGAATTGCGGTTGTGTTCTATGAAGAAACAATTAGAATTGCACATTTCTATCAACTTCTCCAGTAGATGTTAATGAATCTATAAAAAGATATATTTTAATAAATAACATGTTGTGAAATAAGTCTCGCCCGGAATACGTCGAAATGATATTCATGCTGCTTTTACTTCATTTCTGTAGCATTAATACATTATTTGCAATACCATTTATACACAGAAACCCTTGATACATCATATTCCTACCGAATATTATTTTACATCGCCATAGTCTATATAGTCTAATGTAATATTTGTGTTATCAAAAATGGAAGTCATCATTATTTCAAATGCGCTGAATGTTTTATGAAGATTGCTTTTCCTTAGGATACACAGTATAAATGGTTAATTTATTTCGAAATGTGTATGTATTATGCATAGATAACTTCCAAGATGGGCATATTACTTAAGAATAATTATACGCGTCTGACACAAAATAATGTTCATTCATTCCCGGAATTATTTTCGTACATTGTTAATTTGTTATATTTGGCTGACAAATTTATGTAATAATGATGTTAACGTAAATTATTTAGGTTATTCATGTATCACTGGTGAAAACATGGAGTGGTATGATCGGTTTATTCACGGTACAAATATTAATAATTATTGAATGAATCACACATTAATTTTGGGATCCGAGAAGTTTTCTTGTGATGTCCGAAATAGCTGGAATCCTCTTATATAGGTGGGGACCGAACAATCTGGGGTCAGAGAAGCCACGTAACCGATCATCTTGGCCCTCTTGTATTATGTTTGGGGTAAAAATGATATGTCAATATTAATGTCAATGCCGATTGTCTTTTTTAAAGACATTTCTTGTTTAATTTGGCTTGTTGTTCATTAGTATTCGACATCTTAATGAAAACTTATTTGTAAGTAATGAACAATCATTTTGTTCAAGCTAACGAAATTATATGCAAACGGAATTATATACATGCCAGTTAACAAGTCAACAAGGACCAGAATAACCGATAAAGCGTAGTAGTTAGGCGCACCGATTGTTAGTGCTTCGTAGCCAAAGATCTATAAATTATCATGTTTATTTATAGATCTTTGTTCGTAGCCAAAATAGATCATACGATGAAAGCTCTCGATTGTCCATTGTACAGTTTAAAATTAATAAATTACTGTAATTTGTTGTCAAAATATTCAGAATGAGAATTGGTAGCAAGAAAAAATACTTTCGCAACGAGTCAAAAATAACCAATGTAGCGCATTCATTTGGTGGCCTTATTCCAGGACACTCCGGTAAATATTTTGGTTACATACAAGTAAATAGCAAAAGTAGGGATGTCATTAGTTTAAAGTTATTTGTAATAAATTGACCTTTTTACAAACTGTAATTGAAATAAATCGCATGATATACACATTATAATACATATTACATACATTATCTTAAATAATTAAAATATAAGAAAACGAGTGTGAAATTGTGTTGTTTTGAGGACGGACCCATTCTGGTGTCCGTTTACTGACTAATAGCCTGCAAAGAAAAGAAGCAGTTTCCCATGATACCTGTTTTTTCGATATTCCCTTCTCAATAGACCGTTGGCTTCCGCCAACAGTCTAAAAACTGAAACCAGATAAATTGTATTAACTAAATATGCTTAACAACTACATCTCTCCATTCCCCAACAACTGTTTACTAACCTTGCAAATTGGCTTACACAAGGAGGAATTCCTCCGGCCACTAACAATATCCAAACAATAATGAACTCCTGAGTAAGCTAGTACAAGAAATGTAGCGGGTAATTACCCACGAATACCTGCGCCTAGTTAGTACTTGGCTTATCAGACAAAAAATAATAAGCGCTTTTTCCACAGTCATATATACATGAGTTTCTTCTCAGAATTATATTCGTCCATACCACCATTAAGTCAAACCGTTCTCTTAAAAATGTTGTATTGTGGAATCGACTAATTCATCTTTTTTAACGAATAATGTTCAAGAATAACTGCGTAGTAAGTGCATAACACATTTTTTTTACTAGTTAGCAAAATAAATGTGTTAATTTGCATAAAACTTAATTTGCACGAAAGTCAGTATATGTGGTGTGTTGTGGGAAAACCGGGCTTAATGCATGAGCGTAAAGTGTCGTCCCGGATTAGCTCGTGCAGTCCGCACAGGCTGATCCAGGATGACACTTTCCGCTTTTATGGTATTTTCTGTTTCAAGGAATTCTCTTCTAAACATAAATCCACTGTATGCTGGAAGTGTCACCCAGGATTTGCCTGTGCGGACTGCACATGCTAATCCGGGACGACACTTTACGCACATCATTAAGCCCGGTTTTCTCACGACACGCCACATATATAGTTACCAAATCCGACATTACTCATATGAGCTAAAGTCATTGAATTTACACCATAAGATGGAAAATAATGGATTCTTGTGAAATAATATTTTCGACTTATATTTCAAAGATGAAATTGACTCAAGCGCCTTAGACTTAGACAAGTACTTTCAAAACAATGAAATTATAATTGTTGTGCAGAATCATGGAAGTGCCATTAAGGCAGCATTAAAAGAAAACTTGTTGTTAATTATTGGTTTAAATCCAATCAGGAAGTTGCTGTCATTTGTCACTTCAAATAATGAACAATTGAAACCAAATTATTACACTAAAAGCTGTATAAAACACATCTTGACTAATAATAGAAAAATTATCCCTCCTCTGACAACTTATTTATTCAGGGTCCATATTCTAGAAACATCTTAAGTTTATCTTAAAATATGTTCTCTTACATCTTAAGTTTATCTTAAAATATGTTCTCTTAAGTTCAAATTTTTGTAAGGTAATATTTTTAAACTACACGTAAATTAATTAATCCAATTAAGTTAAGTAAATATTACTTAACAATAAGTTGAAAATTAGTGAACATTTAGCAGAATTTCATGATTCCTTGGAATAAAATGCTTAAGAAAGATGTCAAATTTAAGGCTAAGGATAAGATTTCACTTAAGATGTTTCTGGAATACGACCCCAGGACTATTTCTACAAAACATTGGCACAGCTTAAAGGGTCAGTTCCACAGTTTCTGGCTGTGAGAAATAATATTCTAAAACTTGACTTTTTCCTGTTCTATAATATGTTTATTGTTCATATTTCCAATGTTTGAAAAGCACATTGCATGTGCAAAGTTAAACTTTTGATGAATATCTGTTATTTTTTAGCAAAATTTGCTACCAGGTAGACATACCCTAGTAATTTTTAAAATAAAACGGCATGATAAATATTAAAATAATCATGTTTCCAACTTAACAGCATAACAGAAAAAAGTTTCGATAGAATTTACAAATTCCTGTTTGAAAATGTCATTTTTAAAGAAATAGAGGATATTTGTTGGTTTCGATTTTAATTCACGAGTGATCATAGAAATTTATATTTTCACGAGTGGCGCAGCCATGAGTGAATATATATATTTTCTATGATCACGAGTGAATCAAAGATCTATATTCTACAGAAACCTACAAATTTTCTTTTATTTTATGTTTTTTAGCTCACCTGAGCACGAAGTGCTCGGTGAGCTATTGGTATAGGGGACCGTTATCGCGATAAAGACTACATTTTTTATTCAACCTTGACCTAACTTGCACAGTTTGTGTATGACCATAAAATCTCAGATGGGATTGTTATTGGGTCAGATCACACCAGTAACACCAGAGCTATTGCCCCTTTTTCATGCAAAAAAAGTGCAAAAATGCCCTTTTCCAACGTAAAGACTTTATTTTCCATCCAATATTAACCAAACTTTCGTAGTTTGTGTATGACCATCAGATCTCAGAAGACGCCAAAAATGGGCCAGATCGTTTTTCAAACACCAGAGTAATTGCCCTTAGTTTATAATAAAAATATACACAAATGGACATTATTCAAGATAGAGACTTCATTTTTCATCCAATCTTCACCAATCTTGCACAGTTTGTCTATTATCATGAGATTACAGTTTCAGTCGAATATAAGCAAGATCGAACCAGAAACACCAGAGTTATTGCCTTTTGTTTGTGAAAAAAATATGTAAAAATGGACATTATTCAGGATAGAGACTTCATTATTCATCCAATATTCACCAATCTTGCAAAGTTTGTCTATGACCATAAGATTAAAGGTGAAGTCGCATATAAGCAAGATCAGACCAGAAACACCAGACTTATTTCCCTTTGTTTGATAAAAAAATATGCAAAAATGGACATTATTCAGGATAGAGACTTCATTTTTCATCCAATCTTCACTAATTGTGTACAGTTTGTCTATGAATGTAAGACTACAGGTGAAGTCGAATATAAGCATGATCGGGTCAGAAAAATCAGAGTTATTGCCCCTTGTGTTTGGAAAAAAACATCAACAAAATATCAATGATTGGCTTGCACACACGATTCTTGATTCAATGTTGACCAAACTTACACAGTTTGCGCATGACCCTAAAAATTGATTGATAAAATTTGATTTCCAACAGTTGCAAGACTTGCATGCAGTTATTTGTATATGCAACATTGATGTCTTCAGAGCCTGCATTAACATCATTTATCATCATTGGACAGAAAATTATCAAAGAAAAAGCAAAACTTTACCTTATAGCACAGCCATCGCAATTATCGCATTGCAACTTATTCTCCAAAACTATTTGCGAAAAAGGCATCAAAATCTACTATTTCTGCATTTTCCAGAATTGTCAATGACTAAATGAAAAAGGGTCAGGTAAGAATATCGAGAAAAATGATTTAAGAACCATTAGCAAAAAACGCACATACACTACCCAACTCATACTTAGTTAGCCCATTGCACTAACCAATGTTTTAAATCAAAATTGATCCCCCTCTGCGTATTGTTCAGATACCTTTATTTTCAAACCTGTCACAACAGTTTGGTCTTCATCTTTACCAGTTCTCAGGTGAGCGCTTTGGGCCATCATGGCCCTCTTGTTATGCCATTTTGTTTCATTTTATATGCTATCTAAATGCATTTAATTTGAAAAAAATCGCGGGAATTATAACATCATGACGTCACAATTTTGAGCTCAGCATCGTTGACGGTCCGTTTCATTTACTGTATTAAATCCGGAACCAGTGTGAAATTACAGGAGTGATAATTTTCACAGTTTCAAACAGTGAATTACCAATGTTATTTCACTGATATTTCCCTATAAATCACTGGAAAGCATAAAATACGTGTTTTTTTCCAACCCCAAACTGTGAAACTGTCCCTTTAATGTTTCAATAGGCAACAAATGTGAAACTGTCCCTATAATGTTTCAATGGGCAACAAATAAACTGAGAACAACTAGCGATAACCCAAGAAACTATCTTCTTACAGCATGTAGTTATTATGGGGAAAAGTACTTACATGACTGTACGTAGGTTCCTGGTGTCACATGTTACATAGCAGCTACTTTGTAATCTTTTTGTTCGATTGTTGCTAAATAAACAGACCCTTAGTAACGAGGGACCAACCAATGGAAATTAAATGCTACCATTTCTATCAGAAAGCCATCACCACAGACTATATGATTTTCTGGCCATTAAACCAGTGTAGAACATGGGCTATAGTTCCTGAAAAACCAGCCATGAGAAATCAACAACTGAAAATAATCTGAAATTACTGGCTGATCCCAATAAACACTGTTTGTTTTTAGAAATGAAAAATAAGCGATTCAAACGAAGTATTATACACACTTCAACCAGAGCCAACATCATCATCATCTTTAGCACAACCAGCTGCTTCTGCTAGAAAACCTTAAAGCCTACAGGATTGAAAACACTGGTAGTAAGATAGTTTTATTAATACCCTTATAACAATTTGTGTTGTTGCTGTTGTTGTTTGGGGGGGGTTGGGGGGGGGTCCATATTTTTCAAGAAGCAGGACCAATAATGGAAATATTGTTGAAATTCTTATCTAAGTGACTGGTTCTTGGTTTGTGTAAAAAAAACAACAACACATATTTGACCTCCATAACATAATTCAAATTCGACAGGACATGCAAATGTTACTATGTACATGAGATAATCTCACCTGCTAAAAAAGTAAATCTTTAAAACAAGAGGGCCAAGATGGCCCTAGGTCGCTCACCTGAGTGTAAAGCATCATAATGGCTTTTAACAAAGATTTCAATAAAGTCATATAAGGAAAACTGTCCCGCCCCACCCCGGTGGCCATTATTTTTAACGAATCAAAATGATTTCCAGGAATTTGGTTGACGGTCACCCAAGGAACATGTATGTGAAATTATTCTGAAATTTAGCCAGTGGTTTCAGACAAGAAGATTTTTAAAGTTTTCAATATAGCCATATAAGGGAAACAGCCCCGCCCCCTGGCAGCCATGTTTTTTAACAAATCAAAATGATTTCAAGGAATTTGGTAGAGGGTCACTCAAGGAACATTTCTATGAAATTATTTTAAAATCCAGTCAATGGTTTCAGACAAGATTTTTTAAAGTTTTTAATATGGCCATATAAGGAAAACTGCCCCACCCCCTGGCGGCCATGTTTTTTTAACAAATCAAAATGACTTGAAAGAATAGAGGGTCCCCCAAGGAGCATTTATGTGAAAACTATTTTAAAATCCAGCCAGTGGTTTCTGACAATAAGATTTTTTAAGTTTTCCAGTTTTTTAAGCCTTTGGTTGCCATGACAACCAGAGTTTTCAATATATTTGAATAAAGTGAAGGAATTTGGTAAAGGACCATCCCAGGAACATTCCTGCCAAGTCTGGTTACAATCCGCCAAGTGGTTTCAGAGAAGAAGTTGTTTGAAGTAAAATGTGGACGACGGACGATGGACACAGACTGACCACAATAGCTCACCCTTGAACACTTCGTGCTCAGGTGAGCTAAAAAGTTACAACAAACAATCACAACTAACCTGTCTTCGTCGCCCATGTTGCCACTCTTCTGCATGCACTCCTTAACGGCCTGCATTCCCTCCCGGAACCGCTGCTGCAGACGACGGGCGTACAACGAGGCCCCGCCCTCACTCATATACCCAGAAGACATGTCGTCAATCCTGTTTCCTTTCAGAATATCGCCGTCGGACATGTACCCGGAAATGTAATCATATGTATCATAGTCCGAGCTGTAATCGTCATAAGACATATTTCCCGATCCGGTTGACATGGCTCTCTTGATAGAACCACAGTAAAATTTGTTTGCTTCAATCAGTGACCGGTTTACACCCATCCGGTTTGGAGTAATTCCAGTAAGAGCGTAACAATGGTTTTGTGACATGGAGATAGGGATTGGTTTGCCTGGGGAGGCGTACGGGCTTCTCATAAACCCCTGAGCATAATGCATTGACCTGTTTATGGGTTCCATGGGCTTAATGTCCAATGTTTCACCTGAATCAGCAATAAATGTTGTCTTTTTATCAGCGTCCTTCATCTTGTCTTGTAAGTCACTATCCTTTTCATTCTTATTAATGACATCGGTCCGCACTTCTTTATCAAAAGTGGTTTCCTTCTTTTCACCATGATGTGGCTGAACTATAGCTACATTGTTTGGTCGATTAGGGTTTGATCCTAGTTTGATTCCAAGTCTCGGTGAGTTGGTAGCACTTGTATTGAGTATTACACTGTCATTGGAAGAGCTACTTGTGCTATGTGTTGTATCCAGAGAATCTGTTGTCTTTGTTGTCAATGACTCTTTCTTGATGGGGGAAGAAGGTTGTGAATTCTGCCCACTGTTTTGTTGGTTACTGTTTGATACCTGACTAGAGGTGCCGCCTGCGTTGTTGGACTGTGAAATATTCTGCTGGTTTTTCACAGTAGTTCTCGTTGAAGGTGGCGGCTCTGTTTTTGGTAATGGCGGTGGTTGAGCTGAACGGTTGTGCATGATTGGCACACTAGGCTGTGTAATGGCATCTGATTTTATTATTGATGGGTTAGGAGAACTGCAGGTTGGTTTTACGACGTTTACTGACTGTGATGTAACGAGATATGGATGGCTGAGATCCCTGGTTCCTGATTGGCTACTGACAATGGCTTGCGTTGGATTGGGCACCTTCGCAAACTGACCTTCACCGACACGGTCAATTTTACCGTCCGTGTATTCTATTTCTGTGTAGCGTGGTTTCTGTGAGGTAGAGCTGTCTTGGGGTGATGTAATTCCCTGTGACTGTGACGATGAGGATGACTGCTGACGTGGCAGGCTGCCAGAGGTGGTAACCTGGCTGCCATTGCGATGTGGAGGAACAGGTGGCGCTACGGAAGACTGAGCATTCTGGGTAGCAGATTTTCCTGGCATCTGCTGCTGAGCTTTCTGGTGAGTTTGCTGCTGTTGTTGTTGCTGCTGCGCTTTCTGCTGTTGTTGTTGATGCAGTAGTTGTTGCTGCTGTTGTTGATGCTGCAACTGTCTTTGTTGATGAATTTCCTGTTGCTGTTGGTAGTACTGTTGTTGCTGTAACTGCTGCTTGAGTTGTTGTTGCTGCTGCTGTTGTTGTTGTTGCGATGAACTATGAGATTTTGACTTTCTTGGAAGACTTGTCGTCTGCATTGACTGTGCCTGAGGGATACCAGTCTGAGTTCCACTTTGTTGGCCAGTGGACTGGTTATCCTTGGAGGAGCCATTGCCTCGCATTTTCTCCTCTTTGCTGGACTTATGAAGTTTGCTCGAGGACTGGGGTTTTGGAATTGAAGTGTTTGGGGTCGGAAGAGAATTGCTCCCCGATGTTGGAATTGAGGTAGACGAAGATACGGAGTTCACGAATGTTGGAATTTGAGATCCAGATGAAGAGCTTGCAAGTGATAGGGTTGAGGACGATTTCTGAGATTTTCCCGATTTTGGAATTAGGCTCCCTCCTTTGGATGGCTTCCCAAGGGTCTGTGACCCCTGCTGGTACTGCATCCGCAACTGAGCATCGCTGGATTTCTGAGTCTTCCCACTTGACTTTCTGCTGTGCGATGACACAGGGAGGGCTGATACGGGAGTAGCCGGGAGGGAGCTACTGTAGGGGGAGGGGGAAGCCTGTCTGGACTGTTGGTGACCTATGGTTAATCCTCCAATGTTCTCACGCTTGTTAGAAATAGTCCCACCCGCTATAAGGCGGGCCTTAGATAACTTTGGGCTGTCCGGGTCATTAGTACTTGTGGTACTGGTTGCACTACTGCTAGGTCCCGCGTCTGCTGAACTAGAACTTCTTGCACTGACTGATGACGATGTATCACTTCGAGAACTTGTACTCAGAGTACTTGTGCTAGCACTACTTGTTCCTGCACTACCACCTTTGGAACTACTTTTTGCTGCACTACTTTTTGTCTTTTGTTTTTCTTTGGAGTTGAAGAGTTTGAATTTCTCCAACATAGAGTTCTGTTTGCTGTTAGGAATTCCACTCTTCTGCTGAGCAGACGGCGTTGGCGTTGAACACTGTGCCGAGCTATTTTGGGATTTATCCGGAGTAGCTGATTGGCTACACGGTGGAAGACTCCGCCCACCTGGTATTGGAATCCCTGTACTGGGTGTTGACACGCTTGATTCAGCAGATACACCAGGGTCAGAGATGCTGTTTACATCAACCCCTGAAAATATTCATAAATACAGTAATAGCAAGAGATCTAAAAAAATTGATAAATAAATATGAGGTTTACAAATTACCATACACGGCAAGATATATGGTTATAATGTTCAGAAAGCTAAACACAAGTAACTCCATTACAATTTAATTTACCATAAATTACAAAAATGTTCTTATTAATACAAATTATCAGATCATTTCTTACTGCACAATGTTTATTCTGCACTTTATTAAATCACAGTTTTCAAGAGCACAATAAAACTGCATGCCAATGGAGTATTTAAGTTCTTATCATGACACCAACATCTCCCAAGTTTCCCTAGATTGTATCTGTTACAACCATACAATGCACAGAGGGACTTATTAACACTTTACATACTGCAAACAGTCATCTTCTTCAACACATTAACTGAAGAGGGGACAATATTAATGGCCCATTACTTCAAGGGCTAGAAATAATTCTTCATAAGAAATCTAGAAGAAGATAGCTCCATATTGCAGTAACAGGAGGTATATTAAGAATATGAAATCAAAAATTCAGTTTCCATTTATTTCCAACAGTGCTGTTCAGACTATGAGTCACTGATATGTGTTACATTCAACGCAATAAGGGAATACATTCAGCTAATAAAAGTAAGTAACGAAAGCACAATTCTGCTGTAGTTACTAGTCCTATATAATGTATAAAGGCCATTATTTATACATTGTTTGCAATAAAGCAAAATATTAGTGTTTTAATTTATTTTATCAGGATAATGATTCAAGCAAAGCTTAAGGGGAAGTAACTCAAATGCGGTCATTATGTAAAGTTGAAGTAAGAGTTCTTTCCCTTTGTAAAGTTAACACCCAGCACGATTCACAGAGGCTGAACATTTCCACTGCCTTGCTTGTCATTTTTAACTCTTAAAGTGTATAAACATTTTCACTTTTATGAACTCATAAACGCACTGTATTCGGTTGTGAAGTTTGAATGTTTAAGATACTAGCTATTGGTTTATTTTTCCAAGTCTGATCCACACATTCTAAGTACCGTCTGTTCAATACCGGTGTTATTCCAAGTTTCTATTACTCACCATTTGATGTCTGTGAAGGTTGTCTGATCTTGCTTGAAGGTTGTCCTTGACCTTTGGTACGACCTTGACCTGTGTCCTTGGAAGATGGGTGGGAGGTTGATGGGCACTTGCTAGACTGCGGGCGATTGTACGGGGGCAGTCTAAAAATAACAAGCACAACAATTCAAAGACTATAAAACTCTAAGTCATTTAATACGTGAATCACTGCTGGGGATAGTGGTTTACAGGAGAACACAATCAGGACCAAAAGTTTGATGTTTATTTGCAAAAAAATTGTATTCATTTTTTGTCTCACAATATTAAAGTGTCTCATTCAAAGAGTCTCAATCAAACTATGTTACTTAGTGTTTCCAGTAGTCAGAATAGCCAATGGCTACAAAAATGTGTGACTGTTATTGGAAAATGAGGCATATATATTTTCACCTTCTCTGTGGAAAAAATTGTTGGATGACAGATGCTTTTGCACAATTGTACACTTTTGCTTGAAATTTTCATTTCTTAGCACTTACCTAGCAATCTATACTGCATATTAAAACTTAGTAACCTTACATCTCAAACTGCATCGATTCACAAAACTAGTTCCTAAACCAAAGCTAGTCCCAAGTTGGTCATTATTCCTTCAATAGAGTGATGTATTCACCATCAGTAGACACACTGCAATTACATTACTGTCCAAGTTGTCTGTCGCCACCTCTCAATACAACCCCACCTCTCAATACAACTCAGGAACTTTCATTGTGTTTCTTTATGTCTTTGAGAGTCATTATTGTACCCCATATATAGGTCACAAATAGATGCAATTCCAACCAACCGAAGATTGTTACCAATATAGGTCTCTGCAAGAGCTATGAATTTCTAGCATCAAACAGATTTCTGCTATTAGTATGATGATTAGAGACTTTACCATGTCATGTATTAACAAACATGTTTTTCTAAATATTTCAACAGAAATCACCACGCATTTTAATATGATGATGAGTGTTATACAAAAACAATCTACGTCCTTGGAACCTAAATATTTCATGTGTAATTGAAAGGTATTTTTTTAAGGTTTGTTTTGTCTTTAACAACTGAATTTATATATTAATTTATGCATTTCATAATATATACCAGTACAAGGTCAATACCTAATTATTTTCCCACTCTGTAGAAGAAACAAAGTCTGAAGGGGCTTTTCAGTATTATTGTGTTTTTACTGCCATGATGTTGTATATTGCACTTAATAGCTACAAACATTTCATAACTTAGTACTTCTCTTCCCCCCCAAAACATCAGACTCTGAGGCAAAAGTGTCTATCTGCCACTAAAGAGCACAAAAAGATGCTCCATTTTTGCACTCAACATACAAAATACCTTAATAACGATAATATTACATCACAGCAGATGTTATGGGATTCAGTTACGATTTAATAGTTTCAGGGCTTTATCCATTAATATCAGATAAAATCTTATCTATTTGCAATGCACATCCCTAACAGTTTGACAGATGTCACTGTCTCTACAAAATGTATATCAGTTGATCTTTTGATGTAGAATGTTAGGTGATGTGTAACCTTATAGCATATTCATTATGATGTAATGTAACCTATAAAAGTAAAAAGTATATTTCATGCTGCAGTATTTTGCTTATGATAGGTCATTAATAATAGCTAGTGTGTACAAATGAGTAAAAAAAACACAAAATTTAGGTGATATTCATTTGGGATTGTAAATTGTGTCAAAAAAACGAGAGAAAAAATTCTAAATTTTCCCTATTTTTTCTTATTGTCATATTATATATTATAAATCACATATAATTCTTTATTTTTTTTATTTTTACCATTTTACATTAAATGGTAAGATTTCAATTTCTCTTAATTACAGTGTCTTACATCAAACAATGTTTCATGATCAAAAACTGTTATACATTTATTGTGAAGGTCCAAACAAAAATTCTGAACCATCACAATGGTTTATCCATGACATGCCTTAAATGATACTGTATTGAAATAATTATGTTGGCCATCTATAACGCAGTCTCTGGAGAATGATCACGATGTACATTTTGTTAATTTTGTTAAACTCTGTTAGTGTATTAATATACATGTATTTTATTTAATGAAATTCTCATCAGTGTGAATCAATCGATTATAGCATTCCAACAAAACTTTCGAGATTCTCAAACATAAAATAGATGTTCTAACTATACGGTAATTACGTGATCTTGTATCAACATTCAGACTTTAGTAACTGATTACCAATGTAACTAATTACCAATGAAACTGATTACCAATGTAACTGATTACCAATGTAACTGATTACCAATGAAACTGATTACCAATGTAACTGATTACCAATGAAACTGATTACCAATGAAACTGATTACCAATGTAACTGATTACCAATGTAACGATTACCAATGTAACTGATTACCAATTTTGCTGACACAGTTGAAATAATGTTTAGTCTAATCAGCGCATGGTTAAAATTAAATTCTACAAAATGTGTCAACGAACATTAGCACATTGAACTATTTTTAAGAACATTTTCTGGATTATAAGCCCAAACTGACTGCTGATAATGGACTGCACACAATCATTATAAGGCTTAAATTGTATGCTTGTTTTTAAAACTAATGTTTCAAGATTATAAGAAAACTAATGTTTCAAGTTTATAAGAAAACTAATGTTTCAAGTTTATAAGAACTTTCACAGAGTTGATGTGATATCATGAAACAAACTGCATGATACAAACTGTAACTAAAATGAGTAATGAATGCGTCTTTCTTGCTGTTATGCATTGTTTGAGGTTAAATACTACATGTACTCTGTATTTGAAAAATGAGTAAAATTTCATGGTGTGACCCAATCTGTCATGAAATCATCGGACGTGAATGCACTTCGAAGCTAAGAGATGCTATCAGACAATATTTTACGATGTCATATGAGTTCTGTCCTCACTTTTTTCCAAGAAAAATACAATAAATGTCATGTCTAAGTATAATGTCATTTGTTGCTACATGACAAGATGAGTAGGGGTGTAACGATATCACTGGCCCATATCGCGATATATCGCAATACTTTGAAATATATCGCGATAAATACCGCGATATATTGCCCAAATTGAAATACACAGTTTCTCTTCCGTATCTCACTAAAAATACCTAGGTTTTTTGATGATAATTTGTCTTAAATAGAGTACGCTCTGTTCATTGCTCAACTATAATTAATTTACGAAAAGATCATAATGTTCAGTATTTAGCAAACAAGACAAGACATTTAGGTTTCCAAGTAGCCATTTTTCAAGATATTTTAATCAGCACAAGCTTTAAACAATAACATTTGGTTAAGATATTTTGAAATTAATACATGTTCGCGTTTTGTATACATGTGTGTATTAGAAATAAACATTCTTTGTCAACTATCAAAAATCGTTATATTCAATAAATAATGAACAGATAGAACGTTTGTCTTCAAATGCAATATATTCACAGGTAACATTTTCAAAATAATTAAATCAGTTTCGGTAGAAAACCATTACGTCATTACCAGCATTATAATTTGGTGCCAATTACAAACATGCAAAATCACCACAACAGTGACGCAACAAAACACCAATAAATAACGATTATTTCATGAAAAGACATTGTAAACGCCGAAACAGTACATATCGTGAAATACCGGTATGTAATTTACATATCGCGATATATTACGCGAGATCTGATACCGCGATATACCGGTATACCGATATATCGTTACACCCCTATAGATGAGCGTTATGGTTTTGACATAAGAATGTTGTTACAATGCACTTAACTATTCTACTACAATAGTGGATCCAGGGGGGGTGCACACGGCGCGCGCCCCCTAAAATTCCCCGACCAAACATATATGGGCGTACATAAAACGGTAAAATCTTGATAAATATGCTAAAAAAAAAATAGTCTCGCTTCGCTCACTCAGCTTTTACAAGATCATTATTAACTTTAGTAATACATACCCGACCTAGCCCGCCCCCTATGGTTTCTTAAGTACAAAGTAGTACCAGCGCCAAAGTTCCGCGAAAATGATAAACTATAGACAATGGGTATATATACATGTACCTTTACTTGTGGATTATACAGTTTTCTTGTATAAAGATTTGAAGTTGATATTCCAGTCAAATCAATGTCAACTTTCGAGTTTAAAAAGTTTTGTCTCATTCAATAGTTCCCTTAAATCTAAATCGACAACTTTTTGTTCAACATTCCATTAGCAATCATATTGTTTTATGCATTCATAAGAAAGATTTAACATGATAAAATAGAGGGTGTCTACAACAGGGCGTTCCCCAGGATTTTGTTCAGGCCGCACGGTCCCGAGAGGGGTGGGTTAGGGAGGGGTAACCCCTTCCTACGTGGAATTTTTTTTTTGCGGCATGTGTCAAATGACGTTATCTGGTGCATTTTAGCTGTTAAAATTTAGTCAAACAGCTTTTCATTTTTTGTAAACCTTTAAACGAAATGAAATAAACGATACATCACCGTTAAGACGGTATACCTCTAGCCTATTAGAAGCATCAGGCATCAATTTTCTTGCGAAACTGAAAGTAGCTAATAATTTTTCACAATGTTTGTTAAGAAACTACAACAGTAACACTGGATAGGCTTTTCCGATTACGATTTCATATTAGCGTATTTTAGACAGATTTTCGCAGTTTATTTTTGTGGATATTATAAAATACGAAAGGCCGAGGGTTAGCTTTTTAGATCAATAATATGCATTGACGTGAATATAAGGTTACTTGTGTGTGGATACATGCCGATTGCGCCGATATGTCAATGATAACGTCATTCATAGCGAAGATAACCTGAGCGTTTCTATTGGCTTATATCGATTTTACTGCATGATGAAACTCCGCCTTAGGGGCGGGGCTTCACGGTGATTGATTGCGGCTTAGGCATAACTGCAAATTGTTAAACATTTCAGCGAAGTGACACTCGCTTTGATCATTCACCAACTTGGTTGAGTGGGTGTACATGTTTCTAGAGTGAAAAACGGTCTTTATGACGCAAGAGATTAGCTTTCACAGCAGTTACTGTCGTCTACTGCAGTCAACACAGCTGATTAATTGATAAAATACAGGCGCCCAGGGCAATGTTTATAAGTGCAACACTAATTTAAGGCGCATCAGGAATGTTCAAGTTAAAATTCAAGAACCCCAGGACCGAGGCGCTAAAACGGCCTGGGGAAGTCCCTGGTCTACAATGTTGGCTCCAAGTCCTGGCGATTAAAAAATTTTCCCCCCACCATATATCAGCTAAATTGACACAATGTCGGCATCACTTACCTTATTAGTTCACAACGCAATCATACCACGATACCATGATATGGGTATCGTTCACAATATTTTGTGTAAAAAAAATGTTCGTCTGTCTGTCCGTTCAACTCGATAAAAAACAACTGATGAGCATGACTGGGAATATGTTAGTTATTTAATGACATTCACTTCGAAAAGAGACCATTACACTTCGGTAAATGAATAATACAAATAATTATCGATGCATGTGTGTTTGAAAATAGTCAGCTACGGTTTTTACATTAAGATGTTCCTGATGTATATAACATTGAATTTTGAATACGTATTTAGTGGACAGGCACAATTCCTACCAAAACAGGTGCATGATACAACATGTCCTTCGAACATAATACGGTGAAGTATTAATCTATTCAGTGAAACAAAATGCATATGATGGTGATGATGATGATGATGGTGATGATGATGATGTGCAAAGATTTATTACATAACACGGTCAAATGTTTACACACACACCCCCCAACCCGAAAACCTGGACCCGCCCCTGTACTACAAGCTCTACTACATGTAGAATTAACTACATAAACTAAGACTAGAACTTTGTCACATGAGTGGCAACGGGCCCCGATATATAGCATGTCTGAAGGTAGGGGTCAGCCAGTTTTTTTAAAGTAATGATAGGAAATGAAACCAGTTCATGTCAGCAATTCCATCTATGTCAAAGATTACCTAAAGCTTCGTGGAATATATATAAGTACATGCATATTTACTTTGATAACCAATAAGTGTAGAATACCTGAGAAACACAATAACTAATGCAATATATACATAACTTCCAAATGTGGGAGACAAACTTACATCCCCATCTTTACGCACAACCAAACATTACCCTCAACAATGAAGACAAGTTTCAAGAAAGTCTGTTGGAAACTGTAGGAGGAGTTGCATTCACAAGGAATTTGCGCTCTATATTCATTACAATAGCTCGATCTGTTATTGAGTAATTGAGAAGAAACCGTTTTTCTATTTTTAGTCACTGTGACCTTGACCTTGATCCCACCCATCCCCTATGCAATCCCAAGCGATGTCTTGATAAAAGGTATCTATGTATGAAGTTGAATTACAATAGCTCAATTTGTTCTAGAGTAATTGAGCGGAAACTGTTTTTCTATTTTTTGTAACAGTGACCTTGACAGTGAACCCATCCACCCCCTATGTAATCCCAAGCCAGGTCTCAATATAAGGTATCTATGGATGAAGTTTCATTAAAATATTTCAATTCGTTCTCAAGTTAGAGAGCTAAAACTAAAAGTTGAATCCGCCTGAAAATGAAAAATTAACAAAGGGCAATAACTCCAGAAGTATGAAGTGCAGAGTAACGGTTCTTGTGCACTGCACTTTTCCTCAATGAGATCTATCCACCTATGAAGTTTCAAATTAATACATCTTATTGTCTAAGAGTTATGCTCCAGGCAAAAACGAAGTAAGCAAAATTAACAAAGGGCAATAACTCCAGAACCATGAAGTGCAGAGTAATGGTTCTTGTGCACTGCACTTCTCTGTAATGAGATCTATCCACCCATGAAGTTTCAAATTAATGGCTGAAACAGTTTTGAAGTTATGTAAGAAAAACATTTAAAATGTGGATGGATTGACGGACAGACAGGGTGATTACTATAGGGCACCCGCAACAAATTTGCGGGGTGCTAAAAATGTACATAGTCTACATGTGATTTTAACATTACCAAAACCACTTAAAGTGTCAAAGTTGATATGTTAAATGTGTAGTTTGATTTTTTTTGTGATTTTTTTTTAAAGTAAATGTTAAAATGCTATGTTATATAAAATCAAAAGGAATTCCTATATGATGATGATTTCTGGGAAAACCTGTTAACTATTAACCCTTCAGCTGATGGTTGCCTGTTTTAAATGAGTCAAAACCCATACATGTCAAACTGAACCATAAAATTTACAATCAAAGATCACTTTGTAAGATTAGATTGCTCACATATGGGAAAGTTAACATACACAAAAGTATCTCAATGGGCCATTCCCACTGCATAGTTAAAATGGATTATTTAAACATCTTTTATGAAGGTGATTTATGCTTGATTACATTTTGTTCTGTTTCATTAAACCTCCATTCATTTTATGGAGGATGACTGCCATTTTGAGGTCAAGTTACCCCCCTACCCACCCCCAATGGAGGCAGTGTTAAGTAAGCAATTACCTGCCCCCAAATTTAACCTGCATTTGAAATAAGGTTGTAATAAAAAACAAGAAATGTCTTTTAAAAAAGACAATCGGTGTTAAAATTAATTTTGAGATGTCATTTTTTTTACCCAAAACATAATACAAGAGGGATAAGATGATCAGTTTCGTGACTTGTCTGACCCCAGCTTTTTTGGTCTCCACTAAGACTTCTCGGACTGGAGTTTTTTCGGACACCGTAAGAAAACTTATCGGACCCAAAATTAATTGGAGATAAATTCAAACATTATTAATATCTGTACCCTGAATAAACAGATCATACCTTCCATGTTTTCACCTGTGATAAATGAATAACCTAAATGTTAGTTATTTACAATACCATATTTGAAACATGAATTTGTCAGGCAAATTTAACAAATCAGTATTGTCAGAAAATAATTGGGGGAATGAATGGAAATTATTATATATCAGACGACTGTAATTTGTTAAATAATGCACTATACGCATCATAAGTTTTGCAAATAGCGTATTCATGCTAGGCAAATGATTTGTTTGTTTGTTTGGATTTTTCGCCGTATTCAACAGTATTTCAGTCATATAACGGCGGTCAGTTAACCTACTCACACTTTTCCTGGGTAAGCTGGTTTACCAGTACTAAGTGCACATACTTATGCCAGTAACTGACAGCTGCCCTACTTGAATCAGAGGTAGGGGGAGAATGGCCGTAGAAATAATTTCATGACCAATCCCCACACAAGTTATGTGGCCGGGCTGGGAATCGAACCCGCAATCCTCGGATTTGTAGTCCAGCGCTCTACCAACTGAGCTAGCCGGCCCGGCACTAGGCAAATGAAGTAAAAGTAACATGAACTCGTTGACATTTTGACATATTATAAGACTTCTTTCACCACATTTTATTCATAGAAAGATGTTAAATATTTTTAGAGATTGAATAACATCTAGCAATTATAATTAATTCTTAATAAAACGCAACCACCATTCAAATAGTTCTCGTGTTTATGATTCTTCGGATGCTAATTGATGAATGTACATTAACAAAGCTATACCGCGCGCTATTTTTAGAATGATGCACCCCTTGAATACGCTAGAATAGACCATTTCATACAGATCTTCGCTGAATATCTACCTATAACTCCGAAATGTTCCAGAGCACAATCATTCTCAGATATCGGTCAACCAATGTGATCATTGTAATTGCTAATTGCCGCTGATATAGGCTAAACAAAATAATTATTTCATTATGTAAATGAATATTAAATTCTGTTCATGACATCCAATGAGTAAAATTGTTCATAAATTATGTTCAGTTCTAGAGTGTATGTCGAATATATGTTTATAACTTTATTTTAACCGCTTATGTAAACAATTATGTAAATTTTAATCCCCCAAACTATGCAACAGTTATTGGTAGACATCAAACCATTATTGTAAGTTTGCATTCCCTAAAATTAGAAAATTTGCCCAATTCTATTGGCATTCAATTTTCCCGCTGCATCAAATTATCGCAAGAAATCTAGGTCAAAAGTGATCTTAGACAGCTATGCCGAATAAGCATTTTGTGTCCCTCAATGTTATAATGTTGTCTTCATATGTGACACTGTTGTCAATGTACAATAAACTGCATAACATTACCACAGTTATTTTAGTGATTCGCAAATCTGTTTATGTTTTTGGTGAATAAATTACAGATGTTATCAAAACTAAATACAAGTAACGTGTTTCAAAATGATAATGATTTGTGGCGTGTCGTGGTAAAACCGGGCTTAATGCATGTGCGCAAAGTGTCGTTCCATATCAGCCTGTGCAGTCCGAAAGGACTACACTTTCCGCTATTATGGTCTTATCTGTTTCGATGAAGTTTCTTCTAAACATAAATCCACTGTAGGCGGAAAGTGTCGTCCCCGATTAGCCTGTGCGGACTGCACAGGCTACTCCGTGACGACACTTTACGCAGATGCATTAAGCCCGGTTTTCCCACGACACGTCTCATTTATAGAATTAATTTTAACAGCAAGCAAGACTTTATTACTTAAGTACATATAAAGGGGCATTAGCCAAATGAAATGATTTTAAAGTCCCATAATGTTTAAATATTAATGTATAATGTATATATACATGATAGGTGCTACATAGAACATGACAAGATTAAATTTCATTGCACGAAGGTCACCACAAGGTCACTTAAACATTACACCTCAAACACTTTCACATCATTCCTCATGTAACATCTGTTGTCGTCTGCATCACTCCAATTCCATTAAATATTCAAATTTAAATTTTAAATTCATTGTCTATGCGGCTGCATTTAAATCAAATAATTATCATAGTTGGAAGTATTCTTGAGTGAAGCGTTGATATTATTGTATTAAACAACATACAGTTATCAATTTGAGTTTCATTGTTCAATTAAATGCTGTATGACGGTTTCATATATCATCTGTATGTATGTTAATGTAACAGCTTGCTTAATTGTCTTCTTTTGTACAGTTGCTTTTATACTGTGTGTTTATTTCTGTAATACTAATTTTGGTCACTTTGACACTTAAAAATTAATTCCAAAATAAATATTCATCTTAAATAAAATCCCTCATTAATTATATTTTATTAAATATAATTTTACATTGTTTCTGCAATTAGAAATACAATTTCTTACCAGTAATAACAAATGCATTAATTCCTTCATTTTAGACAGTGTTTAGCTAGATAACAAAGCTAAGTTTCAATTAATATCCAAAACAGGTACAAGTGTATACTAATTATAACTAAGTAGATACAAAATTAATTGCAACATGATGTATTTGCCTGTCAAACAGACCCTTAGGACAAAGTTCAAAGCTTTGTAAACATTTTAAAGAGTTTTAAAAACGCCATAAAACTGCAATAAAAATTAATTGTTATGATGATGTTACACTAAATAAAAATAATGTCACCTGCTAATATTCATCCTTGTTTGGGTAGTGTTATTATTTTTTGTGAATGATCTGTTGTGCACAATAAATTACATAACAAGTGCAATTTGACATGTGGGGTTAAAAAAAACACTTCCAGCTGATTTTATCACATGTCAAAAGTTCAATTTCTGGCCTGAGGGCAATAAATTTAATTTGAGTTGGGGCAAACCTTAAACAGGGGTAGCTAAATTTACATCACTGTGTCCTACCAACCTATACCCATAGCAGGAATTCAAAAGTTTTGTTTCGGAAAAATTAATTATTATCATGTTGTTTTGACATGTTTAAAGAAATATTTAAAAGGACCATTTCACTGACTAGTGAAAATTTTAAACATAAGTGAATGATTTTGTTGAATTATATTTGCTTATTTACTTCTTTATTTCTTGATTTTTAGGACAATGTTAAATAATGAATGTTCATAATTTTGCCCTTTAAAAATTTAGATCAAACTCTGATCACTTGATTAGCTACTCAACTTTATCCATACTATTCACAAAGTATGTTTACCCCATAAGATTACGTAATAAATGTTTTTTGTAACAAATGATACACTTAATCTCATTAAAATCTTCTCCAGTCTGGCGCTACTACTATCCGCTGACTGGATCTGATGACTTCGGATTAGGGGTCACGTTCAGATGACCTTTCAGGAGCCAATCAACTTGTTGCCTTCAAAATGTTGTGGTAAAACTTTACATATAAACCACAAAAACAATGCACGCAATAATCGTGAACTTTGAAAGTCACCTAAGGTACCACTATATCCATTGTTATCCACGTGAAAATTACACCTTTAAACATAAAAATGATGGCACTTTTTTTTTTTTTACCTGCTTTGTTGCATGCTAGCAACAGTTTTTCGAAACGTTGACAATAGTGGGCTAACATCGCCATTCTTCAATTGAACTTCCATGACGCAAGTGAAATAACTTCACGTTCTCACATCATAATCAAAGATATCCACAGTGTTATACAATTCATTCTAGTAACTCACTCAAAATTAATTATCACACACAGATTTTTGCAAAAGATTATGTCACTAAGTCTGATTTTGTTTAGTTAATCGACACTTTTTCATTATTTATTCCAATATTACTCTATTCACACCATTTAAAAACCAATAATTCACATGGTATGTAATTATTACTCCTCAAAAATTCACCTGTCTTGACCCAACACATTGTCACTTTCAAAACATTGGAAAACCATATTTAAAACTTTAATTCACACCAAAAAAAAACAACAAATCAAACAAAATCCACGAAAGATGCAGTGAGCCAAAACTTTATTTAAACCCTTGCTCACTCACTCACACACACACAAGCTGACAATTTTACTTTAGTGAATCCCACGTTTCAATTGTCACCCTCACATATTTCCTTCCTAAAAACCGCAAATCAAAACCTGAACAATGACAGTTGTACAGCACACTCTGCATTCAATCACAAAAAAACCCCTTTCAAGTTTAAGACCATCTTTTCACTCAGCCCCGTTCATATGTGACTTTTAACCACAACCGAAAATGACTAAACCCTATGCGGTAAACCGTTATTATATTACCGGTATCCTTTTAAAATTAACTAAATCCTTCTTAAATTAAATACACATGCATCCGTAAATCCTGTATGGAACAATACAATTTTAGGCTACTCAGATGCGAAACCATTATTAAAATGTATGTCTCCTATCTTCCCAAATTTCATGGCTTCGTGACAGTTTTGTTTGTCAGGTATCATGAAGTTTGTCAGGTATCATGAAGTTTATCAGGTATCATGAAAGCCAGTTTAAGCACTTGATAAAAATTTATGATAGAGGTTGATATGATTATTTTGATTAAAGGCAGATAAAGATCTGAACAGAGTGGGCCTACTTAATCTTAGTAAATGTTTAAGGTCACTAATAACGGAGTAAAATATGGAATTGATTATTTAATACATGTATTTAAATTAATTTAAATCAATGTTGTGCACAGTTTATTTCATCCCATTTTTATGTTATGATACAAAATAATGTACATGTCATACTACCACTACCACTGCTACAGTACCACTGCCACCCAAATTATTATTATCATCATTATTATTTGCTTCAGGGTTCAAAGATGGTAAAGTGGATGTAGGCAAACACATAATAGATTTGTGGTTGGAAGGTAACGGTGAAATTGGGGAGGAAAATGAAAGTTGGGGGAGGGGGGAGTTGTCAAAGCTAAATATTGTGTAACTGACATAATTATTACCAACAGTAACAGAAGACTGGAACCTCGTGTATTTTTCTTTTTTAAAGAGTGAATTTAAAAACAATGACTTCCCTGATAGTTTCTAGTACATTATTCATAGCTAAAACTTAAGTTTGAACTGAAATATTGATATCATTCATTATTACTATAAATAATTACATTTTAATCATATTTAAATGTGTTTGAGTTAATACAAATATAAATTTTATCAAAGTGTTTTTCTGTTTACAAAAGGGTTCCTCTTTTATATCCATTGTATTTTACTTTAGAGTCCAGTTATCCAGAGAGCCATAGACAACATGTGACATTTAACATGTTATTTTAAGAGATTATATCATGCAAAATTTGCAGCTTTTGTTTGTTAGAGGCCATCAATTTGTTGACACAATTGTTTGTTGCAATGAAAGCATTTTATTCCTTTGATCTCTGAAAGCTTAGATAATTTCAAATGAGTGTAGTGAAAGTGATGCTGCTGTACAACACTACAACACCCAGTACAGTATGTGATGTTGCTATAGCAAATTTACACTTTTAGAACTGTTTATTATTGATTATTTATAATATTATGGATGGCTTTATTAAACTTTTACAAATTCCACAAAATTAAGCAGTCAAGATTTACAGATTTTGTATATCTTTGGTTCAAAACATATTGTAACTTAAAATACACGCACACTAATATTTATTTTGTTTCATAGATCTGTGGAAGAGAAGAGGGAAAATACAACAAGAAAGCACTTGTCTTCTTTAGTTTTCAACATTACCAATATAAACAATACTATGAAAAGTCCCATTTAATGCTAATAATGTTCAATTCAACAAACTGAAACATATACTATTATTTCAAGAACTGTTATTTAAGTTTTATAGAAATAACATTGAAGTTAGTTATTATCTGTCACACTTAATGAACAAGTTCAAGCTTTGATTTTTAATTTCCATGCCGAAAGTTGCTCTTTAACCATAACGTTTGAAAAACTCAATCACATTTTGGGGTTGGCACGAAATGTCAAATTCAAATTGTTCACTGCCAATAAATGCTGCTTCATTCTGAACAATCTTTCAATTAAGAACACAAAACAGATTTGTGCTGCATATTGACATTCTTAATGCATTTTAAATAGATGCAATTCATTACCATTTAAATTGAAATGAGAACTATTAATATGTCTGTGTAATCAACTTGATAATTAAATTCATCAACTGCACACAATAAAATAATTTTCAGACTTATCTTAACGTATCTTACAATCTACATTTTGTTCAAACAGTGGTTGTGAACTGTCTGCAGAATATAGCTTTTGATATGCAAATGAGGTAAAATGTTTATGCTAATAAGGTGACATAATTAATTCCAATACCGTAGATGACACCGTAATTGCAGGTCTGGATTACCAGAGACACTTCAGACAGTGTTGTCCTAGCACTGACGTGATGGAAGTCCTTACCGTTTCTGTCAGACATCGAAGATGAATACTTTCCATGTCATTTATGTCACATTTTAAAGAGGGAATACTAAGTTATCTGTGCAATTCTATTTTTGTTCTGTCACAAAATCAGAGGTTGAACACTTGCCAGTGCACAGCCTTGTTATTTTTGTGACATATTTAAAGGGGAATATTGACCTAATTAATGACACTTTATGTTGCTGTCAGATATCAAAGGGGGGAATCATTAGCCATTTTGCTGCCATTTCATACTTTTCAAACGTTAAAATAATATAAATCAGAGATTACATTATAAAAAAGAAAACTATATATTATGCGATTTGATTTTAAAACAATTTGATTTTAATTAAATAAAGCATACATGAGATTTCATTCTTAACACCCCCACCACCCAAATCATGCTGAGACACAAGCCCTAACAAAATGATGACCAATATTGATTCAAAGCATTCTGCAAAAAGCCCAATTACGCTAATCCAATGTGAAAACATCTTGATGGGCAATCTGTCATTTGCATGTCAAACACCATTATCAGATCCGCTGTTCCCCCATTCCAGTGACTAATATGTGTCCTCTAAGCTTTTAGGACATCGAGTAGTGCCACTTAAGATAAATTTTCACAAGTATCCCATAACTTGTTCTCGATTATTTGATGTCCTTCTTTATGTCAACTAAAACATGTTTGGTAAATAAGATCAGGGGCCAACAGGTTTTACCCGTTTTAACTCATTTTTATGGCCTGTTTGCATGATGTCTCTAGCAGAGAACAAGACAGAATATCTTTTTCGGAAAAATATTATTAAAGTTGCTTTAAAAACAAGTATAAGTAAATTAAGCCTCTGTTAATGACATATAAAATTATTGATCAGTTAATGATTCAAAAATATTTAAATGAAGTTGTTTGTCAATATTGTACTAAATATAACTAGCTAATTATGTTAAAATTAACTCATATTGCCACTCTTTCAATTCACCAAAGTGTGTCAGTCCAGTATAAATGAAATATCCACTATGACACTGCACAAAAATTATTTCTTAATCAAGGGAGCTAACCCGATGTACCTGGACTGACTGTCCTCTCCATTCACAGAGTTGCCTCCCTTATCAGCAGATTCCCCAGCCAGATGTCGCTGCTCTTGTTTAT
Organism: Congeria kusceri; assembly: GCA_027627225.1. NCBI lineage: Eukaryota > Metazoa > Mollusca > Bivalvia > Myida > Dreissenidae > Congeria > Congeria kusceri. The sequence continues at coordinate 85,045,562 of CM051024.1, forward strand.
GCTGCTGCTGTTGTTGTGTCTTCTGCTGCTGTTTATGGCGGGAAAGACTAAAGAACAGCCCTAGAATTGCCTTCAAATTGCCATCACGGATGTCTACAATTAGGAATTATTTTATTTCATCTCATATAAAAACAAATGTATCGAAAAGTTTCCATCATCATCATCATATTATCCTCATCATCATCATCATCATCATCATCATCATCATCATCATCAAAATTATCATCAACAAGATTGTCATGAATGAAAGTATCTGTTAAATATATTTCTATATTTCTATGTCACTGACACACATATTGGTCCTTATTCCAGACACATCTTAAGTAAAATATTATCCTTACCCTTAAAATTGTCATTTTTCTTCAGCAATTTATTCCATTTATACATGGAATTCAGCTTAGTGTTCACTAATTATCAACTTATTATTGACTACTATTTACTTAACTGTAATTTGATTTACAAATTTATATGTAGTTTTTTTAATATTACCTTACCCAAATCGAAACTCAAGTGAAAATATTTTAAGATAAACTTTAGATGTTTCTGGAATATGGCCTATTGTCATTAATTTCTCTAAGTATCTATGTTCTTCAACTACAATAGGTAACTTTTTCCTCCTTTGGAAGTTTCCAGTATTCTTACCTTTGGCTGTAATCCCATTGATGTTAACCCCCAGGTTCACCAGAAAGGTCAGACATGTGTTGATGTTCTCAACCTGCAAAACACAAAATTTTAATATAATTTAGTTAAAATCAGTCTCAAAATTCTTTTACCAAAATCATACAATAAGACTGTTAAAAATAAAGTAAGAACTCAGCTGCACATCCATTTAAAATGCGGTAACCAAAAAGGTCTCCGAACTTTAATATACAAAAAATAAAGCTAGCTGCAACAGAAAACAAAAATATCAATAACAATAAGAACAAGAAAACAAACAACCACTAAAAGAAAACTGTAAAAGAAAACTGATACGACCACGATACAACCTAGATCTATCTAATCAATATGACATTATTATCTGAGGCATGCCATGGGAAAACTGGGCTTAATGCATGTGCATAAACTGTCGTCCCTGTGCAGATTGCACAGGCTGATCCTTCTGCACTTCCGCTTTTATGGTATTTTCTATTTCAAGGAAGTCTCTTCTAACCATAAATCCACTGTAGGTAGAAAGTAATGTCCTGTCCGCACAGGCTAATCTATGACAAAACTTTAAGCAGATGCATTAAACCCGATTTTCCCAAGACACACCTCATTTGTTTAACATTATTGTATTATGATGATCAAAGCAATATTTCATGTTGAAACTTTACTTATAGAACTACTCATTACAAAAGTACCAAGTGCTCAATTACAAAGGAACTCAAATGAAGTCCAAATGTTCCCAGAAGACTCAAGAAATAAACTCAGGAGACATATTACAAAACTTATCCATCTTGGTGAACAAAAACCAATCTCAATCTAAAGCAAACCAGTCTGCAACTCTGCGTATATCAGGATTCTGTGACAGTCTGACAATTCCGGAAAACCTTGCAGTGAAATGTAACAGCGATTTTTCCGAGAGGATCTAATAAACAGACTAGACGGACATTTCTGTTCAATTAGTTTTATTTCTGAATGGCTTATGAATAGATGCCAACACAAGGTTTTCTGTTAATAGTTTTAGTCATAGAAATACATTCTGACTGTTCAGATGTGTAAGTGGTGTTAAGTCATAATGACATCTTTCTGATTCTAAGTCTAATTCAAGACCTTGAGTAGTCAATTTGAGGTTTGACTATGTTGATGAAGCTGAATTTTCTTTAGTTTGTTTACAATAACTTTTTCCTTAAACCAGGCATAGGCCCACAAACCACATAATGCTAATTTACCAAAACATTACTGAAAATACACACATTAAGTATTGAACTGACTGTAATTTTAAATTTAATTTTAAGTACCTGAAAAACAGCATCGTAATTAACCCTTCATGAATTTTACACACCCCAGGGCACCATAATTTATTTACATTGAAATTATGAAGTAAATGAAGTAAACTTTAAACAGAAGCCTATCAAGACCCCCACCCACAGGGTATGGTTAACACAACAATCCCTGTCCTTTGAAAATTTAATGAATTTCCCATCTAACATTTTTGACAGAAAAGATTAACTCCCCTGTATTTTTTTTTTCAGCCATTTACCCTAACAGTCTGCCATGATTATATTTCTCATTCCGTGACAAGAATCCTTTGTTTCAGTGAAGACAAGCAATGATGGTGAAGAAAACTTCAGATGGTAAATATTGGTAAGGCCAAAAAAAAATATGAGGCACGTCATACGAAAACCGGACTTAATGCATGTGCGTAAAGTGTCATCCCGGATTAGCCTGTGCAGTCCGCACAGGCTTATCCAGGATGGCACTTTCCGCTTTTATGGCATTTTCTGTTTCAAGGAAGTCTCTTCAAAACATAAATCCACTGTAGGCGAAAAGTGCCGTCCCGGATTAGCCTGGGCTAATCTGGGACGGCACTTTACGCACATGCATTAAGTCCGGTTTTCTCACGACGCGCCTCATATGTGCTTCGGGCAACAGTCTCAAAAAAGTTTGGTAGGGTCAGGATTGAGTTGTTTTTTTAATTGATTTTTTAAAGACACATTTTGGTCAAAACACATCGAAAACAACATAAAATCTGACGAATACAGATTTTACGGAAAACAATCCTTGCTAAAAACTTTAGGGTCGGTTTTTTTCGTTAAGTAGTGTCGGGTTGCCCAAAACACAGATTTTGTTTCTTTTGGCCTAAGTTCAGACACAAAACACATCCAAACATTACATTATACACAATCATTATCGATGAAAAATAACCTTTTATACAATAAAGAAGTTCTGTTGGTAAACACATTTCTTACATACAAGCTAAGAGTACAATTAATAAACAAACAATAGATTTCCACAATACACAACCCAATAATCCCATTTAAGACCTCCACCACAGTACACGACACCATAATCCAATCAAAGAATTCAACCAATGTTCACTCCACCAATGTACAGGACACCATAATCTAATCAAAGACTTTAACCAATGTTCACTCACCAAAGTACACAACACCATAATCCAATAAAAGATTTCAACCAATGTTCACTCCACCAATGTACACCACACCATGATCCAATCAAAGGACTTTAACCAATGCTCACAGCAATTTCAAAGAAAGTCATGAACAAGAGGGCCTGAGTTAAAGGCATCATAATGGCTTATAACAAAAGGGCCAAATGGCATGAAAGCACTTACCCAAGTATAAAGATCTGGGCCTTGCAGTTTAAGAAGATATGTATAGTCTATATAAACCAGAGAAGATTTAAAAGTCATTTTGCTATTTAAGTGGATATAAACCATGTGACCCCCGAGGTGTGCCCAGTTTTGAACCCAGGGGCATCAACTGACCAATCTATGTAGAGGACCACTATACAAAGTTACGGACCAAATACATAACCTCTGGTTTTTAAAGTCATTTTGATATTTCAGTCTATATAAGCCATGTGAGCCACAAGGTGTGGCCAGTTTAGACCCCTGGGGCATCATTTGAACAATCTTTGTAGAGGACCACTAGAGGATGTCATAACCAAATATGAAACATCTAGGCCTTGCAGTTTCAGAGGAAAAGATTTTTGAAGTCATTTTCATATTTAAGTCTATATAAACCATGTGAGCCCCGGGGTGAGGCCAGTTTTGACCCCAGGGGCATCATTTGAACAATCTTTGTAGAGGACCACTATGCAATGTTTTCAACCAAATATGAAACCTCTGGGCCTTGTGGTTTCAGAGGAGATTTTTAAAATCAATTTTGCCATTTACGTCTATATAAACCATGTGAGCCGGGGGTGTGGCCAGTTTATACCCCATGGGCATCATTTGAAAAATCTTTGTAGAGGACCAATTTACAACGTTACATACCAAATATGAAACCTCTGGGCCTTGCGGTTACAGAAAAGAAGATTTTTAAAGTCATTTTGCTATTTAAGTCTATATAAACCATGTGAGCCTCGGGTGTGGCCAGTTTTGATCCCAGGGGCACCATTTGAACAATCTTTGTGGAGGACCACTATACAATGTTACATACCAAATATGAAACTTCTAGGACTTGCAGTTTCAGAGAAGAAGATTTTTAAAGTCATTTTGCTATTTAATTCTATATAAACCATGTAACCCCCGGGGTAAGGCTAGTTTTGACCCCAGGGGCATCATTTGAACAATCTTTGTTGAGGACCACTATACAATGTTACATACCAAATATGAAACTTCTAGGATTTGCAGTTTTAGAGAAGAAGATTTTTAAAGTCATTTTGCTATACAAGTCTATATAAACCATGTGACCGCCCGGGGTGTGGCCAGTTTTGACCCCAGGGGAATAATTTGAACAATCTTTGTAGAGGACCACTAGAAAATGTTACATATCAAATATGAAAGATCCAAGCCTTGTGGTTTCAGAGAAGATTTTTAAAGTTTTCAGATTTGAAATCTATTTTTAGCTCTGGTGACCTACATATGAAGTGGACCGAAACGATTTGAACAAATTTGAAAGAGTCACCAAAGAATCATCCCTGTGAAGATTCATGAAAATCTGCCAAGCGGTTTAGAAGGAGATGTCGATTAAATTAAAATGTTGACGCACGACGGACGATGCACGACGGATGACGGACAAAAGGTGATCTCAAAAGCTCACCATGAGCACGTTGTGCTCAGGTGAGCTAAAACTTGACTGGAAATAACAGTGCACTAACAACAACCATCTCACATCAGAACACCAGAAAGATTGAATGACATTATTGAAGAACAAAAATCAATTTACCATTAAAATAAATGTCATCATTGGAAAAGCACCCAACTGACTGAAACACAAAGGTCCAACTCATAATTCACATGATTCTCGAGCGTTAAAAGCCAAAATGCTGCATCTTTAAATACATTCATGTGATAGTTACAATAGTTTTGCACACTTTCCCTGTTGTGTCAAAAGGGCCCTAGGAGAGGCTCAGGTTACAAATAAATGGTCCTATGCTGAAAACAGCAAATTTCTCTATTAACAGCAAGGAATTATTATGTCAGCAAATGGGTATGAACATCATAGAATTGGATCACAGATGTATTATTTCTATTCTTCAAAGCATGCCCTCTACTGATGTTTGCATTGAAATGTTGTAGCTATAATACATGACAATGTGGTTTTAATATCCTGGATTTCTTTGCCAGAGGTTATTTTTTCATGACCATGTAATGGCAATTATGAGATCACTGATATATTAATTATTTGAGGCCTGTTGGGGAAACCCAGGCTTAATGCCTTAATGCAGTCCACACAGGCTAATCCAGGACAACACCTTCCGCTTTTATGGTATTTTCTGTTTCAAGGAAGTTTCTCTTAAACATTAATCCGCTGTAGGCGGAAAGTGTCGTCCCGGATTAGCCTGTGCGGACTGCACAGGCTAATCCTGGGACGAGACTTTTAACGCACGTGTATTAAGCCCGGGTTTCCCAAGACAAGCCTCCTCATTTCCTTTTGGATAGGCTTTTCAGGAAGTCTGTTATGAATTTGATATTGAAATTTTGTTGTTATAATGCATGACTCGTGTACTTTTAACATTCTTGATTTCTTTTTCTGAGGTTGTTTCATGATCATGTCACTGTAATTAAAATACCAATTAAGACATTGTTTAACTCCTCGTCAAGGCTGCTTGAATGTTTATACTGAAATTGCTGTTTTAAAACATGCAAATTCTTCATGCAGGGGGCAGCAGGAGGGAACCAGAAAGGAGCAGAAGGCAGCAGGAGGGAACCAGAAAGGAGCAGGGGGCAGCAGGAGGGAACCAGAAAGGAGCAGGGTGGAGCACCCTGCTATTTTGCTCTGGATCTTTCCCTAGTTTATGTAACATGATTTTTCAGAACGACACACTTTTAAAATTTCAATCAATAACATTGCCTTACAATTTGCTATGTACCTTTTTTCACTAAGCATACAGAAATTATTACAGAATTATTATTTAGCAGCTGTATTACAATAAGATATACATTGAAGTAATCCTGCAATCATTCACTGGACTTGACAATTATTCTTTACAACAGTAAAATCTGATTGATATAAAGTTGAATCAATATTAATTTTACATAATTAGCATTCATTTATTACATAATGTACATCATGGTAGCAACATTCATAAATAATTATGTGTTGAAATAAGTTTTACAGTATTATAAATTGCCTCCTTCTTTAACCAGCGATACATGGTGCACTTTCATGATATAATCACAAACATATTGAAAATCAATAGAAATAAATGATTAGCTATCACTTGAATCTCAGTGGTGCTTTTTTCATTATTCTACCATAACTCCCTATAACTCAGAGAACAGATGTTCTGATCTGCAATAAAACTGCAACCTGTTTTTCTCAATTAAGAACAACAAAGAAAACGTGGAAGTTGAAAGATTTTTTATTGGTAGTGGAAAGATTATTAATAGATTTAAAACAACAACAACAACAACTGGTCTTTGGTTATGTTTCAATTTTATTAGGTTCAGCATTATTTATTGTTGTTGTTCTTCTTCATTTTCTTTGTTTACCATGATGTATGGTTGTGCACATTGAAAGAGATTATATTACTTTGACATCAAAATGTTTTCAAGTTGTACTACAAGTAAATCCACGACAGCATTAATCTTTATACGTGGCACGTTGTGGGAAAACCGGGCTTAATGCATGTGCGTAAAGTGTCGTCCCAGATTAGCCTGTGCAGTCCGCACAGGCTAATCCAGGATGGCACTTTCCGCTTTTATGGTATTTTCTGTTTCAAGGAAGTCTCTTCTAAACATAAATCCTGTCGGTGGAAAGTGCCGTCCTGGATTAGCCTGTGCGGACTGCACAGGCTAATCCGGGACGACACTTTACGCACATGCATTAAGACCGGTTTGCCCACGACGCCCCTCATACATATTTTCACTGCAGTTTTTTAAGTACAGTTAATAAAGATATTGCGCTAAAATATGAAAACAAATTATAGCATTCAAATACAAATCAAAATACATAATTTTACCTATAAAATAAATGAGGCATGTTGTGGCAAACCCAGGCTTAATGCATCTGCATAAAGTGTCATCCTGGATTAGCCTGTGCACAGTGTGTAGGTGACACTTTCAGCCTACAGTTGATTTATGTTTAGAAGAGACTCCCTTGAAACAGAATATACCATAAGAGCGGAAAGTATCGTCCAGGATCAGGGCCGAACATCGGCCCCATTCCCCCACCTGTAAAGTATGTTTTTTTCCCCTAAAAAATGGAAAAATTCCCCCTTGGAGGCCTGCAAAAAAAATACAAAAAAATTATCAGAAAACCTAGTTAAGATGCCAATAATCGTCCGCATCATAAGTATAGCTGTTTTGGTCTAGATCTCTACATCGCTGATATTTCATTGACACATGTTATGTGCAATATACAATAAACCGATCCATTCAACATAAAAGTGAAACAGTGTGACATCATCAGCTTATATCGCGTGTGCCAGCCATGACAACGTTCTTTCACTGCTGTCGCTATAATTAGCAGCCGAATTACACGCTGTCAACGTGGAGGGTGTACACAGTACCTGTATGGCATAAATCAATACTGACCTATCTGAACGACAATAATGTTATCAATACGGCAAAAGTATTTTTTTTTTTTAAGAGGAAATGTCAACCGCACATCGATGGCGATAAAAAAAATTGGTTGGTATGCGCTACAAAACTTTTATTCAAAAGTAAAGATCTTACAGTTCTCTGCGCTACTAAGTTTTTATATGGCCATCAATACACACACGCTTTCAATGCGGATGACGGGACGTTGTACATGTCAGCATAAATTTTGCGCGCTTTTCTAGCCGAACAAAGGCTGTTCATGAAGTACATGTGTCTTTTAACTGTAAATAAAATGTGTGTTTATGACGTGTGAACAGTAAAATTCGGATAGGCGTTTTGCATTTCGATTTAGTATATGTGTTGTGATAACTACTAATTTAAAATTAATTACAAGGAACTATATAATATTTTTATATACAAACAGAATATTTTACAAATGGATATAACACATAATGGATGTTAACAACAATGACAAGGTGATTTATTTGCATTTACTTTTTGAGATAGCGAAAATAGGCTTGTGTTTGTCTGCACATGAATGACCTGACAAATTATATCGCGATCCATGGACCCCACGAATCGCGATATAAATGGATTTGTAGTGTATTTCCATTTTAGGTCTATTAAATGAATACATTAAATTAACGATTAGTTTAAAAAGCGGGACTGCAAATTACTTTTACCAAAAAATATGTGTTGCATATTGAATTATGTTAGTTTCATCTCTCCGTTATAAAATCGTGCTGGGCTAGAAAAACGCGCAAACTATTTATTAACGCCGGCCAATTCACTAGAAACTCGTGAAAATGATGCGTGTATAGCTGCGATGTTACATGTATACCGCAGCCTAGTCCAAATTTTAAGCGTTATCGGTAGATTCTGAGCTATGTTTTTTTTGTGCTAAAAAATAATCAAAGTTATATTTATAGGAGTTTCATTTGCTGTAAAGATTACATGACGTTTTTAACAATCGACAATTAGACGAGAGTTATTTCGGGTTGAGTTAGTTTTCAAACCAGTTAATTTGTAAAAACTTCCATATTAAAATATTGCCCCGGTCAGTCAAAATTCCCCATCCAGAGGGCGGTGGGCCCCTTCCTCCAAAACTGATTGAACACTGAGGATTAGCATGTGCAGATTGCACATTCTAATCCGGGACTACACTTACCCAGATGCATTAAGTCCAATTTTCCCATGACATGCTTCAAATCAATTAATAAGTCAGTCCTGCTTTATGTGGTGACTTTTGATCTGAAGGTCTTAGGTTCGTTTGGGCAGACATCTTGGTACTACTTCTAATTATTTATGCTTATCATTATAGACTATTTGAGTTGTCCAAATACAGACACTTTTTTCTTCTTCTTCGTAATTTCATTTTTAGTTGATAAATCCAGATCTTTAGTTCCTCCAGTTACATTTTTTTGAATTACAAGTCTGTGAAAAAGTCCCTTTTATGCAAAAAAGTCGACTTGCAGCCTTATTTCCTTCAAGCGGCCATTACAAAGCACTATTCGTTATTAACGTGACTGCAGACAATTGAGATGGAAATGATGTCCCGCAATAGCTGATTGTGAGAGTCATTACTTAAAGTTGCCATGTTCAAACAATATAACAGAATGTCCCTTTGCTGGAAGACGACAGCTCAAATTGGAAACAATTTATGAAGCAAATGAAAGCTGTATATACTATGAGGGTATCAATTAGGGAAAAGGGTTGAGTCATCTACTAAATTTACAACATTTAAATACAGGCTTGAAAGGCCTTATTGTCTAAAATATTTTTAACATTAAATATTTTGTTTTCATGCAATGTTTAAATGGTTTCCATTGAAAGCAAAGCCCGTTATATGCTGTTTTTTCGGCGTAGCTGTCTAAGATCACTTTTGAACCAGATTTTCTTGCGATAATTATGCAGCGGGAAAATTGAATGCGAATAGAATTGGGCAAATTTTCTCATTATAGGGAATGCAAACTTCAAACAATGGTTTAACGTATACCAATAACTGTTGCATATTTGGGGATTAAAAATTTACATAATTGTTTACATAAGCGGTTAAAATGAAGTTATAAACATATCTTCAACATATACTCTAGAACTGAGGCTAATTATGAACGTATTTTCTCATTGTATGCCATAAACAGAATGCTATATTCATTCACGTAACGAAATAACTATTTTGTTTAGCCTACATTTATATAAGCGTTACGCTCTATAAATAGCAATTGTGCAATGTTCCCATTCCTAAATCTCATTCACAGTGCTGCCGTTCCATGTAGCCCATTGATTCTAGCGAGTTCATTACATAGTAAACAGTAGTGTCATTCTAAAAATAGCGTGCGTAGCTAAAAATTTCAATAAATGGGGAATTTATATTTATAAACTTACTGTAAATTTGAATTAAAATTGTGGTTACGATTTATTAACGATTATTTATAATTGCATCTTTCTATCAACTCCTCCAGTAGATGTTATTAAATCTATAAACAGATGCTACATTTTCTGTATATAAAATGTTATGAAAAAAGATTCGGAATATGTCGAATTGTTATTCGCGTAGCATGAAAACACAATTTGCAATACTAATTATACACAGGAACCCCTGATATATCATATTTCTACTGATATAATTTAAAATCGTCATACTTTAATGAACTGTTACGGTTGCGTTATTAAAAATAAAGTCTTAACATTTCAAATCGTCATTATATTAGATAACTAACCTGAATGGTATACTACCGGTACTATAAATAACTTTATAGAATCGTCTGATACATAATAATTTTAATTCAGTCCCGAAATTATTTTCTTACATTGTTAATTTGTTAAATTGGCTTGATAAATTCAGATAACACTTATGTTAACCTAAATTATTTTGGTTATTCATATATCACTGGTGGAAACATGGAGCTGTATGATTGGTTTATTCACAGCATAGATATTAATTATAATTTTATTTAATTTTTAAATAAAATAAATTTATCTCAAATTAACTCTTGGGTCCGAGAAGTTTTCTTATAGTGTCTGAAAAATCTTATAATTTTATTTAATTTTTACATTAATAAATTTATCTCAAAATAACTTTTGCGTTGGAGAAGTTTTCTTATAGTGTCCGAAAAACCTGGGGTCTAATAATATTGGTGGGGACCAACAAATCTGGGGTCTGAGAAGTCAAGTAACCGATCATCTTGGCCTTCTGTTTAGGTAATTTTTAAATGACATCTCAATATTAGTTTCAACGCCGATTGTCTTTTTTTTAAAGACATTTCTTGTTTTTCAGTGTTCTTGTAATATGTTTGTTTGCGGTTTTCATGTATGTGTGTGTGTGTGTCTTTCGTTTTTGTTTTCTTTTTAATTGTTAGTGCATTGCGGGGCTTCTTCAACTGAAAACATTAAAGATACATTCATTTCATTAACAACTTAGCTGATCATTTACATAGAAGCATACAATGTACATCTTCATATGGCACAAAATTAGACATAGTCATAGGCAATGATTTCGGTGGCCAACAATCAAAAAGCTTTTGGGAAATTCTGAACCACAAAACAGCAGCCGTTAATTATAACATGCAACTGGGGTCTATTAAAGCAATGGGAACTGACAGGAAGGAGTCTTTTGACAGGTCCAATGAAATGGCTGGAAAACACAGATAGCTCAGTGCCATTATCCCCTGTCAGTGTCATGGACATGATTTACATATCGCCATTGGTCAGTGCTGAAGAAGCTTGGACGCTACACCCAACTACCAGCTTTTTTTTATCAGAAGTACTTAGGTTATTTTGCCGTTTACCCAATTATTTGCGGGGGGGGGGGGGGGGAAGCAGGGACCTGATTTCCCCCTTCAGCATGTCATTTTTATCTGCTATTAAGTGGACTTTAACACTGTCAAAAAACCTAACAAGAAAAGCATATTTGCTGGTACATCAGATAAGCCATTTTGATGTGAATACATCTTGACAAAGGCCAAATATAAATGCAACTTTTGGTTGCAGTCCTACGGTTTCAATTTTAGGTTTAGGTCCTCAGTTTGCTACATGTGATACAAGGAAATTCCCTTAATTAATTACATTACATGATCTCCACTTATAACAATTCTCACTGGTTAACAAAAGGTCATACATTCCATGCAGATGTTTCGTATCAATTCAATTGTGTTAAGTTCCCTTCAACATATTCAAAAGTATACCTTGATACATGTGTCTGCCACAGATATGTTTAGAATCAACCCAATGTGTCTGCCACAGATATGTTTAGAATCAACCCAATGTGTCTGCCACATATATGTTTAGAATCAACCCAATGTGTCTGCCACAGATATGTTTAGAATCACTCCAATGTGTCTGCCACAGATATGTTTAGAATCAACCCAATATGCCTGTCTTTGATAATCCAAAGATATTCCACCAACAGAAACAAAAAACCCAAGATGTCTGCCCTTTGATAATCCAGATATTCTGCCATGGAAATGTGTAGAACCCTACAACCATATATGCATGCCCTTTGATAATCCAGATATTCTGCCATGGAAATGTTGAGAACCATACAACCATATATGCATGCCCTTTGATAATCCAGATATTCTGCCATGGAAATGTTGAGAAACATACAACTTAATATGCATGCCCTTTGATAATCTTGATATTCTGCCACTGAAATGTTGGTTGTTATGTTTATTGGCCACATTGTGACTCCAGCATGATTGATGCCTTGAGGCCACAGGGACCCTACTTTCATGCCTACTGAGAAATCAATGACAAATTGAGCCAAACTCTCAGAAAAATAATGCCATCCCAAACACCATCTGCTAATGGTGTGGAGCAGTCTCTAGAAATATTTGGGGAAAAATGTAAAGTCTGTGTTGCTTGGGGTGGGGGGTGGGGGGTGAGTATATGTGGAAAAGGGGAATCAAAATTATCCAAAATATATCACAGTACCTTTTTTGATATACCACCTACAACTGATGAACTGTACCTCTGTTGCAATGTATTTATCACTCGAATTGTCCCAAACTGTCAAATACTTTCAAAAAGTATAGATGTTATCATGTTAGTAGTGTACAGCTGGATGAAAAGGCAAGAATGTGGCCTAATATGTAACGATGTAGCCCTTTTGCCAGACATACACAAATTGTCCAAATTGTCAAACGCTATCAGAAAATGTTGATGTTATGAGTGTAACGTGTACACACAGTATATCAACAAGAAAGAAAAGTTGCATGAAATAAAGAACAAAGCTTGCATAAACACAAATTAAATATGCTATTGTTTAAATTTTAAAAAGAAAAAGATCAAGTTGGATGAAAAGACAAGAAAGTGGCCTTTTTTGTAATGACGCAGCCCGTTTGGCAGACAGCTTAATATTTGCTTTACATTTTTATTTGACCTATAAAGATGCAATATTAATCTCAAGACTCGCCATATTTCTGGCTGAAAACCTACAAAGGAGCATTGCTATGCTTATTTGTCTAGAATATGACATTTCTGAGAAAAAAAGACATGAATGACATAAGCCATTTTGTCTGTGAAAGTAGTTACAGTGAAATCATCGGCTAACAACAAAATCAATATGGTGTTTGCTTCAAGAAATTGTTGACAATATTCTGTTTCATTTCACGCTATTGGTGTTTTGTATGTCGATCTTGCACTTTTTGATGCTTTATTTAACGCTATTGCCTATTGGTGTGTCATTTTATTGGCATCATTTATTTCTAGCACATTTTGCAGAATATTGATGGCATTTTTGTCAACAGAAAAACTACCTCTGCCAAATCTGCAATCTAAAATCTTTGCTTATAGTGCCATCACAGTGAAGCACGTCCTTACTACGTCCTCCACGTCCTAACAGGATGTGACGAGGACTTGCATGGATGTGGTACAAACCGACAGATATGTAGTGGAGACCTGGTAAGGTCTTGATGGATGTGGAGGACATGTAGAGGTTTTATGTTTGTTTGGATTTTTCGCCGTTTTTAACAGTATTTCAGTCATATCATGATGTTGCGATGCACTCACTCATTTGCCTATGTTACTGCCACTATTATGCAAGAGGCATCGCGACGTCCAAATCACCTGGAAGCATAGTGAAGCGTGAGAATTGTTGGCTGCGCGTAGGTTCATTGTGATAAATCTTCCTTTACTGTACTACAACCTTAAGAGAAACAATAACATCGTCTGTAATTGTCTGTGTATACCTGTCATACCTGACACTTGCATAATGGAACGATAGCAGATCGTAACAAAACTTCGTAAAACCGTGGTGAATCGGCTGCGGAATCGTACAAGTGTGGTTGATATTCTTAGTCTCGTACTACAACAACCATCAGAATACGTAGGAAAAAGCAATCGGGACACTGCATCCCAACTCATCACGAATATGAACACGTCCAAGATCAATTGTAGGCAATCATAGCCAAAATCATGACAGTGTGACCTAGGCTTTAGTAATAGGTTGGCACCAGATAAAGCCCAGGTTTAGGCTTTAGTAATAGGTTGGCACCAGATAAAGCCCAGGTTTTTACTATGTACGAACTGCGTCAATACTGTGTCAATCCAATGTACTTATGAAAAGTATATTGTATTTATCTTTATACATCAATTTTGAAATAATGAGCGAAAAGGATGCCAGGTTTTAAATGTTTTTCTTTAAGGACAACAACAGACCGTGGTAAAATGTCAATTACTTCTGTTATGAGGACCAGATGGAAACTTAAGCGGCTGAGAAGTCCAGGGATTTTCTGGGTCTGTGACATGTTGAATGTTGACATCAGATTTCCGTATTGCCATTTGCATATGCTCATAGAACAGTTGCGAGTTGCAAATGCATTTGCCAACTTTCATTGCATGCCACCCCATATGGCTGGTATCATACTGAGCGTGGAGTCACCGGATGGACGTAGTTAAAACTTGATGCTTACATGGTGTGTGCCTGGTGAACGTGGTAGATATGTAGCATTTTCGTACTAGGGATCTAAAGGACAAAGTGCGAGCTTCGTTATATGTGAGTAATGACGTAGTGATGACCTCTTGAGGTAGCACGAGCATTGTTGGGACCTTGTACATGCGGGGTATTGACAGATATTTAACCTTTCCGCCTCATTCCCACCACGTCCTTATGAAAAATCAGGACTTAGTGAAGACTTGGAGAACCTAGTATGACATGCTCTGGTCTGATGGGGCCAAAAGAAATAATTTCTGAACTGTTCAGACAATAAATATGACATCCAAATAGACTGATAAAGAGTTTTGCATTTGCCCCTCTGCTTTATTTAAAGCATTACAAAATATGTTTTATAACCTTTACATATAATATATTATAAAATTCAATTCGAAGTTTCCTTAATTTAAAACATGCCAAACTTGGAAAAACATGTATATGTAATAAATACATCATACTAACTCACAACTTTAACACATATGGTATGAAAACCACTCCCCCTTCCCACATTTGGGATCTAAAATTGCTGCTTTTAGCCTTTAACCTCTCCATATGTTTTCCCCACCTCCAGGGGCTGGTCCTGAATGCCTGCCCCCTGGGAAAGCAGATGGTGTAGGGCAGAGATGATGAACATAAAAATGTCATAAATGCCCAATAAAGTGGTTCACTAAAATATGCTTGAAAATTAACAGGACCTTATGCATGGAATTTAAGGCTCCATTATAATAACATGCAGTTGTAGGAACAAGATGTCTACCAAACATGTGGCAATCACTGACTCACTGAGTATTCAAAGCGCTGAAGGCACTGCAGTTGTTCGCTATTGCGTAACACTGGGCACACCATAGACAGTCTGGGCAATTAGATAGGGATGATATATGTCACCTTAAATACAGTGGTTGTAAATGTTTAAACGAAAACATTCATTTACGTATTTACTATAACATTTGTTCAATATTATAAATATGACTTGATCATTACTAAGCGATATATACTATTCAAAATGGCAAGTTTAAATACAATATTGCCTCGTAAACATGTCAATCAAATTTTGAAATAAATATATTGTCACTGTGTAATTATGTTGTTTTTTTCTCAATCATGCCATTTGAATGGTTTCAATTCAATATGTGTAGCTGATGAATTTAGGTCCATTGTAAATCATACGCCACTAATTAAAACGTAATCCGGTGTAAAAACTAGATAAAGTCACTTTCAGCAGCTTAAAACTCTGTACGAGTACACTATATTTAAAGCCTTTCAAAAAAATCAATTCAAAATGAAAAAACAATGTCGGGCAAAAAGCCTAATGAGACAAATTATTTGTCTGATTTTCAATTGCATGCTCTTTCTTTGGGCTACAAACATATATTAATTTAATGAAATTCCTATTTGACATTCTGACATTAAATATTCATTACTAACACACATAATTTGAATATACATGTATAATTATAGTGAAAAACAACAATTATGAGTTTCATGAAAAACAACAATTATGAGTTTCATAAACCGGACACTCTGAGGAAGACAGATGATTACGCTGTTGAGGATCAAAAGCTGTGGAGTTGAACAAAACTCAATATTAACCTTAAAAACAAACAAGAATGACGATAAATATTAACGAATATTAAACAGTGTATGAATGCAAAGACTGTGCTACAAGCTTTTCAACCGTATTAGCAAGTGTTTTAAGTTCTTTGAAGGGAGTCACTATCAACATATTGTTGGTTTCTTTTGGAGATGTCTTAACATGTATTCCCTTTCAATTTAGTAAGCATCTGCAGTAGCAAAACTGTCAAAAAATATATGAAAAAAATTATCAAACCCGGGTCCTTCAGAATGCGAGTCCGACATGCTATCCACTAGGCTATTGACGCTATGACTTTCCGCATTTAAAATTCGACCTATTGTTGTTTCTGATACGATTAGTTTATCCGACCTCAATTACCGCTACTGCGTAATAATCGCTAAACTGTTCTTTATCGTTATAATGATGGCCACGTAAATAATAAAATGAGTTATAACTCAACAAATTCACTACTCAACAAATAATCTTTACATGAGTCTGCGATAACAAGATGAATAGGTAAGGGTTAGATTTTGTCTATTCGTGACCCAAGACTCTCATTCATTAATGTATTAGGATGTTGCATAATGTACTTTTTTATTGTTCTTCCGTGAGTACAGTAATATTTGATCCTACATTGAAAGTTGTTGACTTAAGTTTTCCTAACATGTCATGTTCTAATTAAATTCATTATCGTAATGATTACCATTTGACAAATTAAACGATATTCAAAACGGCACTTCTTACTTTCGCGTAGTTGACTGGCCTGAAGCTGTTAGAATCATTGTTCTTAGACTGTTCAATTTTGGAATTGCGGTATCTTTAGTTATTCTGCGAACAACTAAAAACAGCAAACAGAAGCCATAAAAAATGACTCTTAAACTGTTATAATTATTATAACTCGGAGTTGTCATGCAAAGAACAGTAACAGCTAAGTTAAGTCCCATGTATTTTGCATAATGGTTTACACTGTATCCAACTGCAGATATGATGCATATTCCATACACTTACATGCATAACATTCTAAGAACCGATTTCTGTTTAATGGCACAGCATCCTGTTAAAGTAAATGTCCCAGCATCCTTTTCTAGTAAAGGCCCCAGCACCCATTTCAAGTAAACTAAAAATTGCTGTAGTACCATTTTCTGGTAAATCCCCAGGACTTCATCCAAACTTTTCACAGGGGACAGCCAACTAGACACGCATTAACACCTAGAAATAGCCAAAGCCCATTTAGCCAACTAAACACACATTAACACCTAGAAATAGCCAAAGCCCATTTAGCCAACTAGACACGCTTTAACACCTAGAAATAGCCAAAGCCCATTTAGAACCTCAGGCCTCATCATGTGCAGGACCAGTGATTACCACCAAAGGACACATAAAAATCTCTCAACTCAAGAATGTGAATATTTTGCCATGTCCAGAAGCCATCAAATGCCTTTCTGTTCCAGCCAAACATGAAATGTAAAATAATGCTAACACTCTAGAAACATTTGATAGTGTTAGATAGTAAAATTACGAATCATTCACATACCCATTTTTTTTATTCGTAGTTGTATTTGTCATATACACATTTATACTATACAGCATTCATTAAATGACATAATTATTTAATATTGAAATTATTATTTATATATGTTTAAGTACAAAACGATAACTTACAAAAGTAACAATACAATCTAATTATTGTTTCCTGAAATAGAAACAAAACACAGTTGAAAATGACTTTAAAACAACTGAAGTTATTTTTATTAATATTGTTCAAAGAGAAACTGGAGAGATTGAGAAAAACTTAAATATTATAGCAACCATAATAAAATATACTATACCTTAAAAATTAGAACTCAAAGCAAATTGAGCAAAAAAAATCCCTGAATGCAGTTTATACACATATACTATTTCCTGATTTTAAATTTCACACTTACTTTCCACAATATTACACTGATAAAAACAAACCTGCAAACTTGCACACTGTGACTAGCTGTGAAGATAATTCTCCCACACAAAGAAATAGAGATCAAATATCAAACATCACACAGAGTTAAATGGCCTCTCAATTTCATGGCTTATCAGTTAAGTGCTGGGCAGAACTCACAAATATATGTGTAATACTGACCTAAATGCAGACTGACATAGCAATTGATAGTTCAGTTTTGCCTGTATCCATGGAGATGGTTCTGGGAACTTCTGCTGGTCCTTTATCAGGGCTGATAAGATGTTGCTAATGACAACAAGACCTGGTCATGATATGTGTATTCACTGACCAGAGGTCAGCCTGTTCTGAGGCTACTTGTAATGGTCAGTCTGGCAAGATGTTATCATTCTCATCACTTGAGAAAATGCCATAACAAACCTGCATGGTGTCAGGACTCTTTCAAAATTACAGACAATAAATTAATGCCATCTTTGTAAGCATTATTTCATTTATTATAAATTTCTTGATACAGACATTAAATTAATGCCATCTTTGTAAGCATTATTTCATTAATTATCAATTTCTTGATACAGACAATAAATTAATGCCATCTTTGTAAGCATTATTTCATTTATTATACATTTCTTGATACACACATGTATATAATGATGTTAAATTTGTATATGTACTAATACATGTAGTATAATATCTTCAGCAAATGGACGCAATTAAGGCATATATAAATTATATAATGTTGAAATTACTCTTCTAGGCATCTGATGAACATTAAGGATTGAGTCAAAAATTGCACTGATTACTTGCTTTTAATTAATTTGTACAAAATTTACATTCTCCAAGATGTAATGACAATATATTTAAGGATTCCGAAAAAAAGAAATGGTTGCGACGAAAATAAATATTTTATTTCATCGCTCCACCGAGATATTACATATATCAAAGACAAGGTACATGTACATAATTTGCAGATTAAATTCTGCAAGTGTACACTGATGCAATTGCGGCTGAAATTGCATGACATATAGTCGAGAGTTATCTCGTTAATTACATTTCCTTGTTATAAAACTCTTTACCAGATAAGTTTATGGTAGATTTCTCATTAATATTTAATTAGCAGGATAGCTTTAGTAAGCGTAAATCAGCTGTTTTCACTGTCTGCTCAGAATTCTGTTTTGATGTATTTCACTGTTTCTAAAACTTTATTTGCACAAACATTTAATACCAACGAAAACATCCCGTTTCGAGCTGAGTTTCTACTTAATGGAGTTAATCCAAAAATTAAGAATTTTGATATTGATTCATTTGTTGTTTTTTTTTAAGTTGTGTTCGCAAGTACACCTATATATCTAAACATATACATTAATCAGCGAATAATACCAGTCATGTATTAATTAACAACATTACTGAACCACCATCTCAAGTCTCACCAAGTTTGGAGTTCAATTTATAAAGGCTCAAATGTCCTAAGTCCACAAATGTAAATGTGGCGCGTCATGAGAAAACTGGTCTTAATGCATGTGGGTAAAATGTCGTCCCGGATTAGAACAGGCTAATCTGGGACGACACTTTACGCACATGCATTAAGACCGGTTTTCTCACGACGCGCCACAAATCAACAAAATAAAAGAAATGGACAGAGAGAGAATGCTTTAATTTGTGAATGGTGAATTTGGACAAATTTAATTTCAATAGGAGCCATAACTCTGTCAACATTTAGTGGTTTGTAACCAAAGTTGAACTTGATCTGTATTTTATGATGTTACACCTATGTACCAAAAAATAATTTAAATATGTGAACCCTTTTATGAGTTTATGTCCATGTTTTTCGGGAATTAAGTCAGAAAGGGGCCATAACTGTGTTAAAATTTAGTGGTTTGTAACCAAAGTCAAACTTGACCTGTATTCTATGATGCTACCCATGTGTACTACTAATTATTTAAATATGTCAAGCCATTGTTGAGTTATCATCAGGAAACCATGTTTTTTAGGGAATTTAAGTCAAATAAAGGGCCATAACTCTGTCAAAATTTAGTAGTTTGTAACCAAAGTTAAACCTGACCCGTATTTTATGATGCTACACATGTATACCAAGAATTATTTCAATATGTCAAGCCATTCTTGAGTTACTGTCTGGAAATCATGTTTTTAGGGAATTTTAAGTCAAAAAGGGGCCATAACTCTGTCAAAAGTTAGTGGTTTGTACCCAACATCGAACTTGACCTGTATTTTATGATGTTACACATGTGTACCAAAAATTATTTGAATATGTCAAGCCTTTCTTGAGTTATCATCCGGAAACCAAAAACCAACAGACCAACAGACCGCCAAGTTTACTCCTATATACCCCCCCTAAACTTCGTTTGTGGGGTATAACAAACAAATGGACAAAACTATTGTTTAATAAAACACCAACTTGCTTATTACAAAACTGATGCTGCTGCAATGTGCTTACTGCAAATATGGACAGACTTCTCAATTTTACAATGCCCATTTACTGAGGACATTTTTGTCTCAAAGGTCAGCATTTACAAAATGAGATTTTGTGAACACATTCAAATTTAAATTTCCTGGGTAGTGGCAGCATTAAGTTTCATTGAAAAATAATGCAAAATCGTCTAACATAGTGATTTAGCTTCCAATCACTTGATAACAAGGCATTCACCTTACCCATGTTGCCACTTCTATTTATATTAAAATGTTTGGTGACCATTCATATAGCAAACAACTGAATGCTCTTTCTGGAAAAAAAATATTGTGTTTGATAATGAATATGGCAAAAAATAAATAAATAAATAAAATCTGATAGTGTAGAAAGACTGTTGGCGAGCAAACCAAAAGAAACCACACAGAATGCAAAAAATGTCTAACCAAAAATTTCTGCAATGCCATTTTTCCACAAGACAAATCAAACTACTTATTGCTATACTCCCTACTTTCAATATCTTGGTAGATACATAGGTTTGCATGCAAACTACTTAATCCAAACTCAATAATATCCATAACAGTCAACGTCTTGACTTATATTATCAATCCTGAACGTGCCGAAATTTTTTTATAAGCCAACAGAGCGTATAAATTTGGGGGTATCGATTGTTAGTGCTTCATAGCCTGCAAAGTAAAAAGTAGGTAATGTGATTCAAACTGTTGAAACGGCCCTACTAAAGACTGTGATAGCTTCCACCAACAGTCTAACAACAAGCACACACGATTCTTATGCACAACAAGAAGGCATTATGCAGTAGTCAGCATTCCATTTCTCCTAGAAAAATAAGAGAGCCAAACTAATGAGCTTAAAATTAAAGGGACTTGTTCACAGATTGTCAAAATGACATTTTCCCAACTTTTTGTCACAGATTCCAAAAATAAAAGAACACTGTACACCAGGGAGCGAAATGACACTAATGGCGTAGACTCATTATGAAAATACAGTTTCGTTTATGAATAGTGATCATTTGAAATTGATAAAATTAGAAAGCGTTACAAACGCGAAACGATTGAATAATTTGGAATGTTTCTGTTGTTTCCGTTAAATTTTGTAACAACACGTGGATCACTTATATCAAGTATTAAACGCAGGCTTCTTATAACAGTCCGGATGGCCGAGTGGTTACGGCGATAACCTTTTAATCCAAAGGGCACTGGTTCGAGCCCCGATAGGGACAAACTTTTTTCTTTTAATTTCTCTTTTTAATTCTATTCTTGTTATTATAATGGAGCTCTAGAGTTCCGATGTTTAAATCTAACAATTTAAGGCATTTAATGACACACTTCAAAAAATGTCCCAATCTGTGAACAAGTCCCTTTAATGCCAAGAATAACAGCATTGTCCACAAAGGGTGGAGAGAAAACTTTTTCCTGTCAAAGCGTGACGGAATTCTGAGATTACAAAGTGATATTTCTGGCAAGAAGTTATCATTAAATGATATTTTTTGTCATTAAATAACTCACTGATAAAGCATACTGAAACTTTAGAACAATATTGTTTCTACGAATATCAACAAAATGGAATAGAAAATGGAACTAGAATAGAAAATGGAAACTTTATTAGTATCCTAACTGCTTACAGCTGTTAAATTTGAAATTGTAGCCCAAAATGTAAAATTTAGCAATTCTGAATCAAATGTGTTAAACAGTTTAGCCAAATTCCACTCAACAGTGTACGACAATAATAGAGATTAGCTCGATTTTAGTTGAATTACACGTCTGGTATAATCTCTATGTAATACTAGTAGATAGTTTGATTTCTTTGAAGAAACAGAACCGATTTATGTACATGAATTACTGTAATGAACCATCAGAATATTGCATTAATGGACCTGCTGTTTGCTTCCTAGGTGTAAAAGAAAGTACAACCAGTGCTTAAATCAAGCAGAATCATTTCACATCTGGATTGAATACCAATATTAAATACTTGCCTCAGATTGTTAGAATAACACACAAATTACCTGCTCCCCCTATCACATTAAGGGTATTAAGCCCCATGACAAGTTTCATTGCCAACCAGGATTGAGGTCTGTATTAGCAAGTAAGCTTGTAAATCCTCAGGAAAATTATTCCAGTTTTCTCTGCCAAGCTTGGGCAAAATAAAACTTACAGCAAGGTCTCGGAAGGTCTAGTTTTGCAGTTGTTCTTGGCGAGATAGTGACTTAACACAATATGGTACAATTACACCAATGTATACTCTTAAAGTTGAGTTTTAATTTGGTTCTTTATTAAGTAAACGAAATTTGTCTAAGCTTTTTCATGAGGTGGTAACACACAGAACATTTGAGGTTGACACCCTCCCCCAGGAAAAGTTATAACTGTTTTCTAATTTGAACTTCAAACTGAAAGTGGGTTGACAGGGGTCAGGTGCAAGAGACTGTCACTTAAAAGTGAGGATTAGTTATACATCCAAATATTATACATAAATGACTGTAACTATTAAATTGATGTTTGGAATTTTAGACTCATTTTCCATTTAAGAGTCATTTCAGCTATATATATGAGGCACGTTGTGGGAAAACCGGACTTCATGCACTATCCGCCTAGAGTGGATTTATGTTTAGAAGAGACTTCCTTGAAACAGAAAATACCATAAAAGCGGAAAGTGCCGTCCTGGATTAGCCTGTGCGGAGTGCACAGGCTAATCCGGGACGACACTTTACGCACATGCATTAAGACCGGTTTTCCCACGACGCGCCTCATATACAGACCATTACTTACATCTCCATCAAGCATTCCAATCACATTTTCTTCATTACAAACATACATCAATCGTATTGCTTCATCAAACTTCGTTCTGAAAGCGTTAACCTGACGTTCAGAATAAATATGAGGCGTGTCATGGGAAACCCGCGCTTAATGCATGTGCGTTAAGTGTCGTCCCGGATTAGCCTGTGAAGTCTGCACAGGCTAATACGGGATGATACTTTCCGCTTTAATAGTATTTTCTGTTTCAAAGAAGTTTCTTCTAAAAATAAATCCACTGTAGGCGGAAAATGTCGTCCCGGATTAGCCTGTGCAGACTGCACAGGTTAATTCGGGACAACACTTTACGCACATGCATTAAGCCCGGGTTTCACACAACACGCCTCATATTATATTCTGCGTTGTGCTAGGCAGGCTGCACGCTATCACAACAATAAACAAGACATGTGAGAGTGCCCCCTGGCAGTTCTCAGACAATGTGTTTTATTTTTGATAACATTGTCTAGAATATAACAGTCCAAACAATGTGATGAATGCTGATAACATTCTGGGGTAATTGTTTATTTATGCCAAATATGTCTATTTGTAGGAAATTTGATAAGTTTGAAGGCACATTGAAATGTTTTCTAATTTTCAGTAATGTCTAAAATTGAAAAGCCATGGATCTATAAAAACCCTGCTTTAAGGGTCTGCATATAATATGCCCCTTTAATGCCATATAAAAAAGATTACATGTAAAACACAAATTATCAAAGACAAAATATAAAATCAGAATATTAGGGCTCAATTTTTATGCTGATTGCACATTTAAATGAAATTCAAATACATTTTATATTATTTTTGTATAATAATGTTATTATTTTCCTTGTGTTCAGTAAAATATTAAATTTTAAAAAATCGTAAAAAAAACTATACCCCAGAACAAAACAAAATTACCTCTTTTTTTGTCACACAAAAAAGTCTCAGAAGCAGAATTAAAATCCTCAGAAAAATAAATCCACAGAGGTCCAATTAGTGAAGATGAAGCATCAATTACATCAAGACTGTCAGGTTTTCTTAATTTCTTAATTTTATGGATCACATCTCCAGAGATAAAATCTGCACACTCTAGATATTACACTGATAAGGGTCATAAATATCAATAGAAACACTTCACCATTAAAAACACTTCACTTTTTTTCTTAGCATCCCTGTTTGAAATATTTATTCCCCCAAAAAAGTGTGTGTTTTTTAAGTACAATATCCAAGAGTTTAAAACAAAGAACCAACTTTGTAAATAATACCAGAATAATAAAGATAAATTCAGATTGTTAATATTCAGCAACTACAAAACACAATTTTCTGCAAGAAGCCTGACAGAAATTGTTAATTAAAACTCAACATGGTTTGAGAATAAGGCTCCTAAGCATCTTCAAATGCTCCCTATCAATGAGGAGCTGTATTTATAAATGTCAAGCCTCTCCAGAACACAAAAGCTTCTGTTTACAAATGTGGTACTCCAGCCAGTTGTATGGAAGCTGAGCAGCAGAGCAATGTGAGATATTGGAATATCACTTTTATATAGTATTCTAAATAAAACATAACATCCAATACATTATTGTTGGAGAGAAAGTAAATGCCTTGAATACAATTTTCCAAGAAACTTGGTTTTCATTTATATACTTAATGGTGCCTGAAGATTTTTGTTAATGTTGCAGACATAAATTTTCTTCACTTGCAGTCGTTATTGATTTCTGAGTTGTCAAAGAGGCAAGTAACACCCCTGTTCAAGATCAATAATGGACTGGTCCATTTTTATTCAATCATAGCATCCAATCACAAAAGCGTAAATCGATACTGTAAAATTTGACACTTCAGTAATGAAGGCGACATATGAAAATTGATCAGTTCGCAGGATCACTTGATCACTTCACAGCTGTTGAAAATAGTAAACCTGCTATGGGAACAAAGGCTTTATTCAAACACTTTCACTCACAGAAACTTTATATTTTATAAGAGCAATATTGAGTGGTTTATAATTAGAAAACGGAGTTTGATAAATTGCGTAATGTTGTTTTAGCGGTAATTATGTCCCGGTTTAGTTGATTTTTAGAATGATTTTCCGATTAAGTAAACTGAGTATATTTACATTTTCAGTTTAATGATACCTGCGAAACCACTTTGAAAACTGAAATTAAATAAGAAATTAATATTTAATAACAGAAGAAGTTAATATTTAATTTATTATTTTAATGATTGAACAATGAAGTAACAATAAATAAATAATAATTTAAGCAGTATGACTCAAATTGTCTGAAAAAAGAAAGTAAGAAAACCTACCATTGTCTGTTAGTTTAACTGAATCATTCATTTATGGGACATTGTTGTGAATTTGTATTCTGCAGAGCTTTGAAAATGTGAC
Organism: Congeria kusceri; assembly: GCA_027627225.1. Taxonomy (NCBI): domain Eukaryota; kingdom Metazoa; phylum Mollusca; class Bivalvia; order Myida; family Dreissenidae; genus Congeria; species Congeria kusceri. The sequence goes on from CM051024.1 coordinate 85,071,244, forward strand.
AGTATGAAAAATGGCATTAAAGTGCCAACCCATTTATTTGTTTGAATAAATTGTCAAAAGAAACATTGGAGCATACAGTCAAGTAAAATCCCCTGTGATCATCAAAATGAATCACCTAAGCAACCAATTGCTTTTGTTCTTTCGTTCTTTACTTCCAAATACAAAACCATGCTATTGATATAGTAGCACAGAGTTGGGGAAGAAATATATGTACACTACTTTTAAGACTTGCATTTTGTGGAATTCCTTTCGACCACATTTATATTGAGAACATAATGACAGTACTTCATAAACTTTACCCACCAACTCTAACATTGGCCAATTGTTTAACTGTGGGGATCATGCTGGTGACCTTTCTTTTTTCTTAAGACACAAAAAGAGATCTGACGATAATTACGCAACATTTGATAAAATGTAAACAAATGGTAATTTTACAAAAATTTTACCAAAGTCACCAAATTGCAAATGCATTTTGTGTCATAATAAACTCACACCATTAATTTTCAGCTGTCAGCGACGAATGCTGTTCTTACAGATTTTTCACAAAACATGTAAGGGTAAAATAGTAAATGTGACTAAGCAGCTTTAAATGTTCAGGACAATTTTTGCATGATGTTAGCCTGCAGTTAAAATTGCAGTTGATTATGACACATCACTCTGTAAGACATTAAAATTATGGAGTTTCAGTAATCAACAGGGTTTTACACAGGAATAATAATTGTCAGTGAGTCAGATACAAATTACTACAATTTCTGTGAGGCAGAGCTTAAGTTTTATTTGCAAGAAACAGTTCCACTGAACATAAATTTTTTGAAAGACATTTTAATGATGATAATTTGAGTTTATAAAAAACATTTTATTAAAGGTGAGATATATAAGGAATCAGTCAATCTTTAAAAACAGGACATGTATAAGATAAACCTCTTGACTGAAGAGATAAACCTCTTGACTGAAGAGATAAACCTTTTGACTGAAGACTTGGCATAATGGCTAGCATCATTACAAGTGCCGACACAGTTTAACACTGCACAGTTTTCATTATTCTACATCTTACTGACTATGATTTAATCAGGTGTTATCCACAATGTAGATCATATGATCCATACATTATGTATGACAATAGAGGTTAATTTAGAATTTTAGAAAATTTATTGACAGTTTTCAAGATATTTGTAACAGTTTGCGGTTTTGATCTTTGCTCTGATCATTTAACGCATCTTGTATATGAGAGAAACTACCGTATTTTCCGAAATTAACGCCCCCACCATAATACCCCCCCACCTATTTTTTATAATACTCAAACATTCCTGTCTGATTAATGCCCTCATTTGGCTATAAACACTGAATTGAAATGCATATCTGTTTCGTAAATGTTTGAACACATGTTTGTAGAATGACCAGCACAGTCAAATTATAATGTCTTCATTACACTGGTTTATATGACACAATGCCTAGAATTGGACTCATATTAAATGCACCCTTGGGAAAATGTAAGGCCCCCAGGGGCATTTTTTAGAGAATATACGATATAAAATTATATGAGCAAGTCATTTCAAGTAATATTTTGCAACCAATGTGGAAAAACATGTTTCTTAATTAACGTAACTTTATGATTGACGCAGCATCAGCCCTTTAATAACATTATTTATAAGATCCAGATGTCTTCAACTAGTCTTCCCAGGATTTTTGAGCATGGACCCTACTAGAGAAACATTACATTTGTTTATTACAAAACAGGTTTATTTTGCAATACTGTTGGTTTGTTTTTTACCAACGGTGAGAAATCAGTAAATCCAGGTACGTTTACTCATGTTATAATAGCTGAGTATGAACTAGATTCCAGGCTCATGATTGAATGACTCAGTGATAGAGAAATTATGTTTCCAAGAGTTTGTTTTAATTACTGTGTAATTCTTATGATTCATAATATTTGCACCTCCAACTTTATATTCGTTAAATATGCTGATTTTGCAAAGTATATTACATGTTTAACAAAACCTCAACTCACGGTAAACTTGCACTACTAACAAAATTTGTACAGTTAATCTTTCTTTAGCAAACTTAAGCATCTGTCGCATATTCAACTTTTAGAGCAAAACACAACAAAATTAAGAAAAGGATTAAGAAACAAGAGGGCCACAATGGCCCTAGGTCGCTCACCTGAGTTTAAGGCATCATAATGGCTAATAACAAGAGGGCAAAATCGCACTAAACCCCTAACCGGAGTATCAAGATCTGGGCCTTGCAGTTTCAGAAGTTTTTTTAGTCCATATAAACCATGTGACCCACAGGGCGTGGCCACTTTCTACCCCAGGGGCATTATTTGAAAAATATTTGTAGTGGACCACTATTCAATGTTACATACCGAATATGAAACGACTGGGCCTTGCGGTTTCAGGAGAAGATTTTTAATGTCATTTTGCTATTTAAATGTATATAAAACATGTGACCCCCGGGCGGTGGCCAATTTTTACCCCAGGGGCATCATTTGAACAATCTTTGTAGAGGACCACTCCACAATGTTTCACGCAAAATATAAAACCTCTGGGTTTCAACAAGGAAGATTTGTAAGGCCCACTTGCCATATAAGTCTATATAAATCATGTGACGCCTCGGGTCATGGCCACTTTTTACCCCAGGAACATAATTTGAACAATCTTTGTAGAGGACCACTATACAATGTTACATACCAAATATGAAACCCCTCTGGGCCTTGCGGTTTCAGAGGAGAAGATTTTTAAAGTCATTTTGCTATTTAAGTCTATATAAACCATGTGACCCCAGGGGTTTGGCCAGTTTTGACCCCAGGGGCATCATTTGAACAATCTGTGTAGAGGAACACTATACAATGTTACCAACCAAATATGAAACCTCTGGGCCTTGTGGTTTCAGAGAAGATTTTTAAAGTCATTTTGCTATTTAAAGTCTATATAAACCATGTGACCCCCGGGATGTGGCCAGTTTTGACCCCAGGGGCATCATTTGAACATTCTTTGTAGAGGACCACTAAACAATGTTACAAACCAAATATGAAACCTCTAGGCCTTGCGGTTTCAGAGGAGAAGATTTTTAAAGTCATTTGGCTATATAAGTCTATATAAACCTTGTGACCTCCGGGGCGTGGCCATTTTTGACCCCAAGGGCATCATTTGAACAATCTTTATAGAGGGCCACTGCATCATTTGAACAATCTTTATAGAGGGCCACTAGAGGATGTCACATATCAAGTATGAAAGCTCTGAGCCTTGCGGTTTCATAAAAGAAGATTTTTAAAGTGTTAAATTTTTAGCTCTGGTGACCTACATATGCAGCGGCCCGGAAAGATTTGAACAACTTTGAATGAGGTCCAACAAAGGATGATTCCTGTGAAGTTTGGTGAAAATCTGCCTAGCGGTTTAGAAGGAGATGTCGTTTGAATGAGAAGTTGACGACGCATGCATGCACGCACGAACAACGGGCGATCACAAAAGCTCACCATGAGCACTTTGTGCTCAGGTGAGCTCAAAAAGACAGAAGAAGTTGATTACAAATTCTTCTAGCTGCAGCAGAACATTTGCAACAAATCCTTGAATTCTTCATGCATTTTAAGGGTCCTGTAAAAACCCAATAATCATCAGAAAAACAACAACACAAAGGCAATTAGCATAATAGGGGAGACAAGGGTTCCAACATCACAAGAATGCTAGGAATGTTTGCTGTCTGTGACAAATTTAGGGATTACTTTGAACAATGTGATTACTAAAGCCATGCACTTCTGTTTCTGATTCTGCAGGATTGAGAATGGAATAACAAGATATTTGGCTCTCATTTTTGGGCAAATAAATGATAATACGAAGACAATCAACCAGGAAATAGAGCAAATTAAATGCAGAAGGCAAAAACAGCACAAATAGCATGGTTCCATTCATGAGAGGCCAACAGATCACATGAACACATATATAGACTGGATAAACTCAAGAAAGGCCAACAGATCACATGAACACATATCCACACTGGTTCTACTCAAGAAAGGCCAAAAAAATACATGAACACATATCCAGACTGGTTCTACTCAAGAAATGCCAACAAAATACATGAACACATATCCAGACTGGTTCTACTCAAGAAAGGCCAACAAAATACAAGAACACATATCCAGACTGGTTCTACTCAAGAAAGGCCAACACAATACAAGAACACATATCCAGACTGATTCTACTCAAGAAAGGCCAACAAAATACAAGAACACATATCCACACTGGTTCTACTCAAGAAAGGCCAACAGAACGCATGAACACATATCCACACTGGTTCTACTCAAGAAACGCCAACACAACACATGAACACATATCCACACTGGTTCTACTCAAGAAAGGCCAACAGATCACATGAACACATATACAGACTGGTTAAACTCAAGAACGGCCAACATAACACATGAACACATATCCAGACTGGTTCTACTCAAGAAAGGCCAACAGATCACATGAACACATATCCAGACTGGTTCTACTCAAGAAAGGCCAACAGATCACATGAACACATATCCACACTGGTTCTACTCAAGAGAGGCCAACAGATCACATGAACACATATCCAGACTGGTTCTACCCAAGAAAGGCCAACAAAATTCAAGAACACATATCCACACTGGTTCTACTCAAGTAAGGCCAACAAAATACAAGAACACATATCCAGACTAGTTCTACTCAAGAAAGGCCAACAAAATGCATAAACTCATATACAGACTGGTTCTACTCAAGAAAGGCCAACAGAACACATGAACACATATACAGACTGGTTAAACTCAAGAAAGGCCAACATAACACATGAACACAGATCCCGTGAGACCTGTTCCACTGAAGAGGCTACAGGACAAATGAACACATAAACAAGACTGGTTCTCCTCAAGAGACCAACATAACACATGAACAAATATACAGGCTAATGCACTCAAGAGAGACCAACAGAACACATGAACTCATATACAGACTGGTTCCACTCAAGAGAGACCAACAGATCACATGAACACATATACAGACTGGTTCCACTCAACAGACCAGCAGCTAGAACACATTAACACATATACAGTATGCTTCCACTCAATAGACGAACAGAACACATGAACACATACACAGACTGGTTCCACTCAAAAGAGGCCAACAAAACACAGGAACACATACACAGACTGGTTTCACTCAAGAGAGGCTAATATATTTGACTGTTCACCCATGATGGGTAAAGGTAATACCACAACATTTTTAAAACAAAATTCACCAATCTACAGACTGGTTTCTATCAGGCAAATAAGGATGCCAGAGTGAACATAATAGCCATTTATCTCCTAAATGTCGGGATCCAAACACAAACTTTCAAACATTTGTAAGTAAACTACTGAAAACACCACTTTGATCCTAAGCTTATATATATTAGCCATTATCCGAACCCTAGAGGTTGTTTTAGTGGTTGGAAGACAGTTTTATGTGTCAGGTAAACAAATGTGTCAGGCCTAGTAATTTTTCATTTCATTCAAGCTAAAACATTCAGGCTACCAGCACAAATGATCATGTTTCCATACCAAATATTTCAGTGGCAAGAAGGCCATACTTGATTACTTGAATTTCAGGACAAAAATAGCCCTATTGTCAATCAAAGCCTTTCTTCTGACAAACAAAAATAAATGTTTTGTTTAGCCATGGGCTTTGATTAAATAATTATATAGAAATGAGCATATTGTCCTAAAGTAACAAATGCGCTTGACAGTTTTGATAAAAAGTAATGAACCTGGTTTAACCGATTATAACAGCTAGTGAATTTGCAATCAAACACCACCGTAATCGATTTCCGGAAGTGAACGCAAAATTAAGTCACATTTTGTTCTGGCTCTTCACTTTATCTGACCCTATAGGCAGATATTAACAAACTTTAATAATTATATTAAAATGAAAATTCTCACTCGAACAAAAGATGCATCATTTAGCCCTGAATGATAACAATTTTATATTACAGTTAAGCGTTTTGGTTGTAACCTGGATTTATGCACATTTCCCCCTACCCTACATCATTACTCGATGAATCATGGAAACATCATTATCCTGTGAGTTAATTTAATTCCTATTTATTACATGTAGGCAGCTTTCATCCTCGTTGATGCTGAATTACCCATGATGCCGGCAATCTACTCACACATTGGACGAATATTACACCAGAAATTACGATACCTGAAGAAGTGAACATACAGGCAAATTAATTGTGGCGAAAAGTACACAATAAACTTATAGTTAATAACAAACGTAAGAACATCATATTGACTCATCGACATACAATGTGACTCGAGAGAATTAACCCCCATGTCTGAAGCTTGAATACTGTACATAGATTATCGCCAGTTAAATATGTACCTTGAATTGAATATTTAAAACCTTCAACTGTTTCTTTAAATTTGTAACCCTAAAATGTCCATTAAACTTTCCGAGTTCAATCAACCTGTTTTGACTGTATAGCACAGCTGAAGTGAAATAAACAGTTTACTCGCCGTTGCAGAGTCAGATACCGCCACGAATTCATGTGGCGTAACTCAATAGGCGGTTACAACTGATAGCTGATGCAGAGGGACACGGAGTGATAATTCTGCGATATTTCACGCAGTACACAAGTCTACTCTGTGTCGACTTCCCTCCGACTCGATCGCCCATTTAACACTCTGTGAATCGTAAATTATGTTGTATTTTTTTCGTAATCCGTACATTCAATAATTCAGTTATCCTTTTGTCCTTTAAACCCCTTAAAACGCCTAAAATTCTTTAAATTGTCCTTTAACACCTAAACTAATTCCTTCCCAACAATTTTTTCACCTCCCCCTTAAACCCTTCTATTGCCCTGTACATTATTCTAACTGTCCCTTTCACCAGTATCTCTCCTTGAACTTGTACACAAAAGTGCTAATAAAGTCAAATTGATTTTGTAAAGGCATCAATGTTTCCAAAAGGTTTGTAAACATTAAAAATGTTTTTCTCATTAAAAAGTTGGTTTAATTATTAATTTATGACAGCACTGAGGAGAAAAAAAAAACATACAGGAAATCAAGTGGTCCATGAGAAATTGGTGTACAGTCATCTCAGACCAAAACGCTTTGCACTATTTACTATTGAACACATGGAGTCAATAGGTTCAATCTAATATCCTGTATGGGAAAGTGCTGTTGAGCACATACTTCAACTAATAATCAATCAGAACTTATAAACAGCAGCACACACTTCAGGAAGATATACATAACATTGGTAATTTGCTTTACAATGAGGGAAGTGAGTGTTTTTTTGTTTTTTGGTGGGGGGGGGGGGGGGGGGGGGCAGGGGAGGTGTTGGATGGAATGGAAGCAGTAGCTGATGAGATCTTTGATTTTGGAGCAATATAACATTTTAAATAGACAGACATGCATGAAGTAGAAGTACAAGGAGCTTTAAGTAAAAGAAGTAAAATTAAATAAATAATGTAATGAAACTTTTTTTTCTAGCTGGATTTTTACTTGAGCTCTGGGACAAATGAGTGATTCAATATATATAACCTTAGAAATAAATACTATTATCCTGTATAGATACCCAATCAAAGAATTTTCAGAAACCCCAAATCTGTAACATCTTGGGCAATGATCTTTTACCCTTTCCAGATACCCCACCCCACCACTGACAGGAACCCAACATCTGTAACCATGGGCAAGGATTCTTTACCCTTTCCAGGTACCCCACAACACCACTGACAGGAACCCAACATCTGTAACCATGGGCAAGGATTCTTTACCCTTTCCAGGTACCCCACAACACCACTGACAGGAACCCAACATCTGTAACCATGGGCAAGGATTCTTTACCCTTTCCAGGTACCCCACCATTTTCATGAAAAAAATTCTTGAATTGTAAATACACCAAAAACATGCAGTAACGACAAAAATAGCAAATGCACTTAAACAATCAATTACTTCGAAGGATCATAATCAGCAGAATCAATAGATCAACCTCTAATGTGAAAGAAATCAATATGACTTAAGTTTCTGATCCATGATAACTTACTTAAGCCCTTCTTCCCTTACGAAAGCAACTTTAACTGATATCTTGAAAGATTAACCTGTCATTTCTCTTCATGTTCGCTTCAGACGTATAAATATTGTTTATATGAAAATATACCACAGTCGTTTAAACGCAAGTGAGAATCGTTATAAACATGGACAAATGCATACAGGTAAATCAGGGTGAATCAACTGTAGACGATGGCAGTGTGTTTATAAACAAACAAACACGAATCCCCTAATTTCAGTAAATGGATTATCCCCTCATTATCAACTAAATTAAGGAAATGACTCATTCCAACTCATTGCACAATATTTTGGTAACTGAGTTGTGAATGGACCATTCAATAGTATCCTATGTTCGATTCACTGATAAATGACTAGTCATTGTAAAGACAATGATGTTACTCGTAATGTTTGAATTCTACTTGAAACAAGTACTATTTCACTTTTGAAATGCCTCAAATTTTGCTGATACTCAACATTAGCATTATGATGATACGAGACTCTGAAATTTCTCGAAATTTCTTCAAATTTCATTTTAAACCACGAATACACAAAAACTGATTTGATCAAAAACTAAACACAATATTTATATTTATAGACAAATATTTGGCCTGTATTCCAAGATTGAAGCAATTTTGCTGCACAGTTTGGCATAAAACACTGCTATAAACGTTTGTTCAAGTGCATGTTTTAATGCATGAATAAATAGAGGCTGGTTTTATTTCTTAATAACGATGCAAAAACAATGTAACTATAAATACTCCCTTCTGATACATGATTCTGGTATACAAAGACATGACATTATTGCCAATATATTTCAAGAGCAAAATCTATTAGTTTTGAGTAATTGAATATAATTCTTTCGTAGAACAGTGTAGGTCTTATTCTGCAAAGTTAATGGTAATACTGGAATATACCATGTCTGCTCTTAAGAAATATATAATTATCATGCAAATTATCATTTAGCATGAAAACCAAATTTTATCTATATTTATTCATTTTAAATGGCTAATGCTTGTCTGAATGGAATGCTATTATACTTAGCAAGAACTGGCACTTTTATGCTATCTTGGGCTGCAAGTTGCCAAACAAAGACAAACATAAGATTTATCAGTAAGGGTATAGTAGAACATTACTGTGAAGACATTACTGTGTGTAGATGGTGTCAAATAATAAGAACATAATTTGAGACCTGGCCCCACGACAAGAAACATTATTAAGCTTAATCATAGTCTTAATCTTAAATATGAAACCAAGGGTAATCATGGCTCAGATGTTACACACACTGTCATTGGTCATTATTTCTCATGCTCAGATGTTACACGCACTCTCATCGGTCATTATTTCTCATGCTCAGATGTTACACGCACTCTCATCGGTCATTATTTCTCATGCTCAGATGTTACACGCACTCTCATCGGTCATTATTTCTCATGCTCAGATGTTACACGCACTCTCATCGGTCATTATTTCTCATGCTCAGATGTTACACGCACTCTCATTAGTCATAATTTCTCATGCTCAGATGTTACACGCATTCTCATTGGTCATTATTTCTCATGCTCAGATGTTACACGCACTCTCATTAGTCATAATTTCTCATGCTCAGATGTTACACGCACTCTCATTGGTCATTATTTCTCATGCTCAGATGTTACACGCACTCTCATTAGTCATAATTTCCAAGTTGAGACTAAGTTTGAGAACTTTCGTAGTTGTGGGGCCAGGGGTGGTATTCCAGAAACATCTTATCCTTCACCTTAAAATCAACATTTTGTTTAACATTTTATTTCCTTTGTACAGTGCACAGTGCTAAATTTTTATATATTATCACATATAGTATTGTTGTTTGTTGCTATAAACATATGAACAATTCAAAAATTTATATGAGGCACGTAGTGGGAAAACCGGACTTAATGCATGTGCATAAAGTGTCATCCCGGATTAGCCTGTGCAGTCCGCACAGGCTAATCCAGGACGGCACTTTCCACCTACAGTGGATTTATGTTTAGAAAAGAATTCCTTGAAACAGAAAATACCATAAAAGCGGAAAGTGCCGTCCTGGATTAGCCTATTGGGACTGCACAGGCTAATATGGTACGACACTTTACGCACATGCATTAAGACTGGTTTTCTCATGACGCGCCTCATATGTAGTTTTAAAAATATATCATTTTGAAATTTTTAACTTAAGTGAAAATATTTTAAGAAGCCCTTATTACTAATAAAAATATGGACCCTGGCTCCATGACTTATGAACATTCGTAAGTATTGATTTAGTATAGACCTTAAATATAAGCAAACGAAAATCAAATCTCACTTTTATTAAACAAGCATTGAATTTTCTGGCCTGTGTATTTAAAGTTGCAACTAAGTTTGAGATTGAGAACCTTAACAGATGTGGAGCCTGGACCCACGACTCAAAGCTCCTTAGTGAAAACTTAAGTAGTTTCTTAAAATCATAAAATCCCTTAACTCTGTGACTGGTTCATTTAGAATTTATTTTGTCTTAAATTGTTTTAATCTAGTAAAGAATGAAAAGATGTTTTTTATTTTACCATATTTCTAATATAAAATATTGATTTTCATAAGAAAAATGTTATTTGAAATTTTCACTTAAATATGACTCAAGTTAAGATTTTCCTTAGGAGCTTTGTGGATATGGCCCCTGGCCCCATAACGATTACAAAAAGTCTCTCAAACTTAGTCTAGTAAAGAATGAAAAGATGTTTTTTATTTTACCATATTTCTAATATAAAATATTGATTTTCATAAGAAAAATGTTATTTGAAATTTTCACTTAAATATGACTCAAGTTAAGATTTTCCTTAGGAGCTTTGTGGATAGGGCCCCTGGCCCCATAACGATTACAAAAAGTCTCTCAAACTTAGTCTCATCTTAAAATATTGACCAATGAGAATGCTTGTAATATTGAGCTTTGATTTTCCATTGGTTTAATATTTAATATTAAGACTAAGATTAAGCTTATGAATGTTTGTAGTCTTGGGACCTGGACATACAAGTAATAAGGTCTCTCCTTGGTTCAAGATCAACGAGTCTGCCAATACACAGGTTGTAACTAATCAGCTGTGAATAATATCAGCTAATATTTAATAATGCCTAAAATTATGAAGTGTAGAAAACCATTGATATAGAGCCTGGTGGAAGCTGACACATTAAATTTTTCATTCAGTATTTTAGAAACCTAATCCCAAATATACAAGATGTAACAAACATTACCATCAACCAGTGGCCACACAATTTAACACCAGTGAAATTAAAACCATATCTATTTTCAGAATATAGTTATTAAAACACCATAGCAATAAAGTATGCCATAATGCCTTCACAATAAAAGCATCATAAAACACAAATCAGCCCCAGAAGTATAATTACAGACACAGCAAATAGCCAGTTTGAAGCAGTTAGGTAACAATGCTATAGTTCTCATCAGCAGCATTGACACATCACTTTCAGGTATTTATTATCGGGTATTTATTATACAGTTTACAAAAATAAAACGCTTATGGTATAAAACTTTATAGAGATTTGGAGTAAAACATTTATGAATGGTTTTTAATAAACGTTTGACAGAAACATACATTTTTGTGCTATTCTTTATAGTCCATATGCAAGATAATAGTACACATTGGTTATATTTTATACTGACATGTTGAATTTACGGTAATATTTAAGGGGGCGTATCGACAGTGTTTCCCATAAATATAGACTCATAGTAAAACGAGACATATTGCATTTTTTCAAGAATATTTTGTTCTAGTAACCATAATACATTGATGTTATTGTTGAGAAAAATATATACAAAGCAATAGCGGTACTTTATGTACATTTCATTCCTATTGATTTTACTACTACTGCTAATTTTCCTGCGCCCGTGAAAAGTGTCACGGTGACAACTTTTTATAATAATATATTAAACAATTTTTTTGTTTGTTTATAAAAGCGAGTCTATATGTTCAGCAATGATTTAATGAATACTTCATAAAATATAATTTTATTTGTGAAAATATTACAACGTATTAGCCGTTGATACGCCCCTTTAATATTGGCATGCTATATTTATTTGAGTTAATTAACAAACCGCATTAATATTGTATAGAATAAGTATTATGCGAAATTCTGTGAACACTTTACAAACATTGCATTTTCTGAACAGTCCAATTTATGAACGAGCCATTAGCGCAACACATAAATGTTATGACAGTCCAATTTATGAACGAGCCATTAGCGCAACACATAAATGTTATGACAGTCCAATTTATGAACGAGCCATTAGCGCAACACATAAATGTTATGACAGTCCAATTTATGAACGAGCCATTAGCGCAACACATAAATGTTATGACAGTCCAATTTATGAACGAGCCATTAGCGCAACACATAAATGTTATGACAGTCCAATTTATGAACGAGCCATTAGCGCAACACATAAATGTTATGACAGTCCAATTTATGAACGAGCCATTAGCGCAACACATAAATGTTATGACAGTCCAATTTATGAACGAGCCATTAGCGCAACACATAAATGTTATGAATTCTAAATGAAACCTTATGATACTAAATGCTTCTATACATTTATGATAATGTTGCACTTCGCTGAAGTTTCGCCACAGTTACTACCCCTTTAACGTTCTGATCGGGATCTGTGAAATCTCAACAGTAATTAATGTTGAGGGCATGACACAGTAAGTGGTAATTTTCCTTCTAACAACCCCCAAGACAGCAACGTTTATGCCAATATAATAAGGATGTTGCAATTTATATTACATTTTGAGTGTTTGAACTTCAAACACAGGGCCATTTTATTACTAGGACTTGTTAATATACATTTATGCCAATATTATTAGGATGTTGTAATCTACATAGCTTATTTTAAGGTAGTAACTTTAAAGTAATAGGTCAAAAACTTGTGGGTCATTTTCGTACTTTTATTCATCTGAATTATATAAAGCCTCAGTCACAACCGAGTTGCGGCCCCCTTACGGCGAGATTGTTTCAAAAACGTGCATCTACCTTACGGCACCTGTGCGTTTTGTCTCAATCGCAAGGTCGCCACAACAACCACAACAGACATAAGTGCAAGTGCTTAACTTGATACGGCAGCCTTGAGTCAATCACCCATCGTGCAGGCACTGCCAGGGCACCGTGCGAACATAGTGCAATAAACCTATGGGCACTCTATGCTTTTGCTTCGAAACTGCCTGCCGCAAGCACGCACGATGCACTTGCATTTGTCTTGCGGTCTCAAACTTGTGTGGTTGGTCTGCGGCGTGCGGTGACTCAGTGGGTTGTGGGTTGTGAATAAGGCTTTACCTAACAGGCTTCATATAGGCCCCCAAACAAGTAAACATATTTTCTAGATAAATCTTGAACTATAAAGTTTAAATTGTTTAATTCACAGTCATAAAATCATTAAGGAATCTAGGAAACATAATTTACAAAAGTGATATGAAGTGTTTGATTTAAATATTCTCTACAGGGAACGCAATGAAAGTCATTAACGAAGAAAGTGCACATGTAACATGAATATAAATGGGAAAAGTACACTAAGTTAGTTTAGTAACATTTATGGATCAAATACAGGTTATAATTCTTCCTATTAGTCCTGCCTATTTTCTGAATAATAATAGAAGAGCCAGTTTACATGTTGCATACTACATAAAGGGAGAAAACTCTTACAAGAATCAGAACAAATGCTCCTAAACAGTTACTTCCCTAACCATTTGAATCTCCTACACAGTTACTTCCCTTACCATTTGTGTATTGTTCTTGGGCTTCATTTTGATATCCTGCAGCTTCTCATTAGCTAAAAAGAAACAAAGTATTTCAATTAATAAACAAATATGAATATATCAAATAAACAAGAAACGTGGAAATTCCACGAAAACCAATATTTTTCAACAAAATGCATAAAAGTCAGCACAATAATGAAAGAAAGTTCTGGCTGTCATATGCATTCCTAAGCAAGGTGTCTGTGGTATCTATGTATGACGTTTCATTAAAATATCGCAATGTGTTATCAAATTATTGAGCAGAAACCTTTTTTGTATTTTTAGTAACTATGACCTTGACCTTGATCTCACCCACCCCATATGCAATCCCAAGCGTGGTCTAGATACAAGGTTTCAATGTATGAAGTTTCATTCAAATATCTTGCATTCTAAAGTTATTGAGCGGAAACCATTTTTCTACTTTTATTAATGGAGACCTTGACCCCACCACCCTATATGCAATCCCAAGCGAGGTCTCGATATAAGGTATCTATGTATGCAGTTTCATTTAAATATCTCGGTGCATTGTCAAGTTATTGAGCGAAAACCGTTTTTCTATTTTTAGTAATGGTGACCTTGACCTTGACCCCACCCACCCCATATGCAATCCCAAAAGGGGTCTCAATATAAGGTATTTCTATGTATGAAGTTTCATTAAAATATCTCGATGCGTTCTCAAGTTATTGAGCGGAAACAATTTTTCTATTTTAATCAACGGTGACCTTGACCTTGAGCGGAAACGAAAAGTTTATGCTGCCACCCCGCCCGCCCGCCCCAACAACATACCCCAATCTAATAACCGAAATTTTGTTTCGAAACATTTGGTTAAAAATAAACAAACATCTAAAAGCTATCTTTTTCTCTTAATCTTGTATATATAGATCTAGAACACTTTCTACAAAATCTTCAAAAGATCAGATGATGGACAATCTAGAAAAATAAAGATTTCCAAAACACCTCAATTAAACCTAAAGGGGCCAAAAAGAACACCAGAAAGGGCATTACGAAGAAAAGTAAACATATTTTTGGACCATGGAATATCTTTTGTATACATCCACAATTCTTGTGTATTTTTATAATTTAGGTGATAAAAACGAAACATTGACAAACTTATGCATCATTGAATTTGTGCTTGCACCAGGATATGTGTTTTTATCGGAGTTGTCTCCACTTACTGACAGCCTCAATGACATCTGCTAGAAGTACGCCATCAGTGACGTCCTGCTGAAGGTCCGAGATGTAACGCTTGCTGCGGGCCTTCTCCAGGTAGTGGTTAGCCCAGTCCGTGTAGATCTGTAACATATATAGGAATAGTGATTAGCCCAGTACGTGTAGATCTGAAACATATATAGGAATAGTGATTAGCCCAGTCCGTGTAGATCTGAAACATATATAGGAATAGTGATTAGCCCAGTCTGTGTAGATCTGCAACATATATAGGAATAGTGATTAGCCCAGTCTGTGTAGATCTGAAACATATATAGGAATAGTGATTAGCCCAGTCTGTGTAGATCTGAAACATATATAGGAATAGTGATTAGCCCAGTCTGTGTAGATCTGTAACATATATAGGAATAGTGATTAGCCCAGTCCGTGTAGATCTGAAACATATATAGGAATAGTGATTAGCCCAGTCTGTGTAGATCTGTAACATATATAGGAATAGTGATTAGCCCAGTCCGTGTAGATCTGAAACATATATAGGAATAGTGATTAGCCCAGTCCGTGTAGATCTTAAACATATATAGGAATAGTGATTAGCCCAGTCTGTGTAGATCTGTAACATATATAGGAATAGTGATTAGCCCAGTCTGTGTAGATCTGTAACATATACAGGAATAGTGGTTAGCCCAGTCTGTGTAGATCTGCAACATATATAGGAATAGTGATTAGCCCAGTCTGTGTAGATCTGTAACATATATAGGAATAGTGATTAGCCCAGTCCGTGTAGATCTGTAACATAGACAGGAATAGTGATTAGCCCAGTCCGTGTAGATCTGTAACATAGACAGGAATAGTGGTTAGCCCAGTCCGTGTAGATCTGTAACATAGACAGGAATAGTGGTTAGACCAGTCTGTGTAGATCTGTAACATAGACAGGAATAGTGGTTAGTCTAGTTCTTGTACATCTGAACATATACAATAATATACAGGAATAGTGGTTAGCCCAGTCTGTGTAGATCTGAAACATATACAGGAATAGTGGTTAGCCCAGTCTGTGTAGATCTGAAACATATATAGGAATAGTGGTTAGCCCAGTCTGTGTAGATCTGAAACATATACAGGAATAGTGGTTAGCCCAGTCCATGTAGATCTGAAACATATACAGGAATAGTGGTTAGCCAGTCCATGTAGATCTGAAACATATACAGGAATAGTGGTTAGCCAGTCCATGTAGATCTGAAACATATACAGGAATAGTGGTTAGCCCAGTCCATGTAGATCTGAAACATATATAGGAATAGTAGATAGTCCAGTCCGTGTAGATCTGAAACATATACAGGAATAGTGGTTAGCCAGTCCATGTAGATCTGAAACATATACAGGAATAGTGGTTAGCCAGTCCATGTAGATCTGAAACATATACAGGAATAGTGGTTAGCCCAGTCCGTGTAGATCTGAAACATATACAGGAATAGTGGTTAGCCCAGTCTGTGTATATCTGAAACATATACAGGAATAGTGATTAGCCCAGTCTGTGTAGATCTGAAACATATATAGGAATAGTGATTAGCCCAGTCCGTGTAGATTTGAAACATATATAGGAATAGTGATTAGCCCAGTCCGTGTAGATCTGTAACATAGACAGGAATAGTGGTTAGCCCAGTCTGTGTAGATCTGTAACATAGACAGGAATAGTGGTTAGCCCAGTCCGTGTAGATCTGTAACATAGACAGGAATAGTGGTTAGTCTAGTTCTTGTACATCTGAACATATACAATAATATACAGGAATAGTGGTTAGCCCAGTCTGTGTAGATCTGAAACATATACAGGAATAGTGGTTAGCCCAGTCTGTGTAGATCTGAAACATATATAGGAATAGTGGTTAGCCCAGTCTGTGTAGATCTGAAACATATACAGGAATAGTGATTAGCCCAGTCTGTGTAGATCTGAAACATATATAGGAATAGTGATTAGCCCAGTCCGTGTAGATTTGAAACATATATAGGAATAGTGATTAGCCCAGTCCGTGTAGATCTGTAACATAGACAGGAATAGTGGTTAGCCCAGTCTGTGTAGATCTGTAACATAGACAGGAATAGTGGTTAGCCCAGTCCGTGTAGATCTGTAACATAGACAGGAATAGTGGTTAGCCCAGTCCGTGTAGATCTGTAACATAGACAGGAATAGTGGTTAGCCCAGTCTGTGTAGATCTGTAACATAGACAGGAATAGTGATTAGCCCAGTCCGTGTAGATCTGTAACATAGACAGGAATAGTGGTTAGCCCAGTCTGTGTAGATCTGAAACATATACAGGAATAGTGGTTAGCCCAGTCCATGTAGATCTGAAACATATATAGGAATAGTGATTAGCCCAGTCTGTGTAGATCTGTAACATATATAGGAATAGTGATTAGCCCAGTCTGTGTAGATCTTAAACATATATAGGAATAGTGATTAGCCCAGTCCGTGTAGATCTGTAACATAGACAGGAATAGTGATTAGCCCAGTCCGTGTAGATCTGTAACATAGACAGGAATAGTGGTTAGCCCAGTCCGTGTAGATCTGTAACATAGACAGGAATAGTGGTTAGCCCAGTCCGTGTAGATCTGTAACATAGACAGGAATAGTGATTAGCCCAGTCCGTGTAGATCTGTAACATATATAGGAATAGTGATTAGCCCAGTCTGTGTAGATCTGTAACATATATAGGAATAGTGATTAGCCCAGTCTGTGTAGATCTTAAACATATATAGGAATAGTGATTAGCCCAGTCCGTGTAGATCTGTAACATAGACAGGAATAGTGATTAGCCCAGTCCGTGTAGATCTGTAACATAGACAGGAATAGTGGTTAGCCCAGTCCGTGTAGATCTGTAACATATACAGGAATAGTGGTTAGCCCAGTCCGTGTAGATCTGTAACATAGACAGGAATAGTGGTTAGCCCAGTCTGTGTATATCTGTAACATAGACAGGAATAGTGGTTAGCCCAGTCCGTGTAGATCTGTAACATAGACAGGAATAGTGGTTAGTCTAGTTCTTGTACATCTGAACATATACAATAATATACAGGAATAGTGGTTAGCCCAGTCTGTGTAGATCTGAAACATATACAGGAATAGTGATTAGCCCAGTCCATGTAGATCTGAAACATATACTGGAATAGTGGTTAGCCCAGTCCATGTAGATCTGAAACATATACAGGAATAGTGGTTAGCCCAGTCCATGTAGATCTGAAACATATATAGGAATAGTGGTTAGCCCAGTCCATGTAGATCTGAAATATATACAGGAATAGTGGTTAGCCCAGTCCATGTAGATCTGAAACATATACAGGAATAGTGGTTAGCCCAGTCCATGTAGATCTGAAACATATACAGGAATAGTGGTTAGCCCAGTCCATGTAGATCTGAAATATATACAGGAATAGTGGTTAGCCCAGTCCATGTAGATCTGAAACATATATAGGAATAGTGGTTAGCCCAGTCCATGTAGATCTGAAATATATACAGGAATAGTGGTTAGCCCAGTCCATGTAGATCTGAAACATATACAGGAATAGTGGTTAGCCCAGTCCATGTAGATCTGAAACATATACAGGAATAGTGGTTAGCCCAGTCCATGTAGATCTGAAACATATACAGGAATAGTGGTTAGCCAGTCCATGTAGATCTGAAACATATACAGGAATAGTGGTTAGCCCAGTCCATGTAGATCTGAAATATATACAGGAATAGTGGTTAGCCCAGTCCATGTAGATCTGAAACATATATAGGAATAGTGATTAGCCCAGTCCATGTAGATCTGAAACATATATAGGAATAGTAGATAGTCGAGTCCTTGTAGATCTGAAACATATGCAGGAATATACAGGAATAGTGATTAGCCCAGTCCGTGTAGATCTGAAACATATACAGGACTAGTGGTTAGTCCAGTCCTTGTAGATCTGACACATATACAGGAATATACAGGAATAGTGGTTAGCCCAGTCCATGTAGATCTGAAACATATAGGAATAGTGGTTAGTCCAGTCCTTGTAGATCTGAAACATATATAGGAAAATACAGAATAGTGGTTAGCCCAGACAGTGTAGATCTGAAACATATACAGGGGGTAATATACAGTCTGTGATATTTAAGATCAATTTGGGTCTGAAATAGGGTCCCATTTCCAAAGCTCTGGAGAGTATATTTTCCCCTAAAAATATCAAACTTTTCCCCCATGATGTGGGCATGGGACCCAGTCCACATAAGAATTGTCACCTGCAAGGGAGAGCACTCATTCTTTTCTATAGTAATTAGCCAGCATTCTGTGCCCTTTGGCCTAGATCTTTTCCACAACTTCAACGTCTAAATAATAAAGCAGCATAAAAAAAATCAAATAGTCATGAAACAGTATAACTCCATACTTCTGACACTGACATATATACCTGGTGGGTTATATAAGCTAGGAAATTTTCATGTACCCTAATGTTCTTTTACAGGTGACCAATTCTTTTAACTGTTTGATGAACACACTTCAAATAAATCGCCTACATTTAATGAATTTGTAAGTTACAATTGACAAATATCTTTGTGTTTGCTACATATGATTTAAAAGATGTGGCAAGTCTGAGATGCCACATATTTCATGTATACATTATGTAATAAGTCACATCAGATTTGTTTGGGCTCTGAGTCAAATGGCACCATTATTGCGAAAGTTGTTAATCTCGAACTTATTTATTAAAATATTTACCAATGTAAATGTTTGTTATATAATTAGTAGGGATGTCAACGAATATCCGGATAACCGGTTATCCGGTTACTATTTTAATATCCGGTTACCAAGTTAGTAACCGAATATTCGTATAAAAATGGAAAATCCGATTTTTCTCGTTTTTTACGGCATACAAACGCCCTTCTTGCAACACAACGCAGCTATAGGCCTCTAGAGATCTCCACCTCGTACTGCGGACGTGTCGTAAACACACCCCTTGGTCGGAATACGATTATCATAAAACAACAGGTGGTGCTTTGACAGGTCTATTAAACAAACAAGATGTCACAATCGATTATGCCAATTAGGTGCGTCCCTCTTGATAACAGATGGTTCTCTACCAGTTAACAATGCCAATTAAAATAATATATATAGTAACATTTATCCATCCTTGTTTTTGTGTCTATGTGTATTTGAGTAGCACATTGCGTGTTTTACTCAAACATCGCAATTTACGGGTTTACCATACAACAGTCAGCCCTAACCTTTATGCAAATCAAATGTTTAATTGAGGTACTTTAATTGAACGGCATAACAGCATTGCACGCTAAACAAAACAAACAAAATGCACAATTTACGAACAGAAATCGACGTAGTTTGTTACATTACTTTTTTTTCAATAATGAAATAGCATTGTGTTTTCAAAATAGAAGTATCGTCTAGATGTGAACTTAATTTTGCAACTTTAACATGTGCCAGATTCCGGCCACCAATGCCGATCTATACGGTTATCCGGATAGTATCCGGATATTACATACGAATAACCAGATACCAATTTTGGTAGCCGTTGACATCCCTAATAATTAGCTTAAACTTTCTATCGTCTTATAGTTAAGAATTAAGAGTTTGTGATTGCAAACTTTCATATAGTCACCTGGCCTGGTTCAGTCGAGAAAGCCTAAATCTTAGCTCTTTTGCTTTTTTTGCTTTAATTAACCATAAAATGGGCTCCATGCCAGAATTTCCTCTAAACTGCAGTACCATGTTGTCAGTGTGCTCAAAACAACAATCGTCTGCAAGCATAATATTCTAGCCAAGCAAACATCAATAATTTCAAATAAAAGCTCAGAAAACATCATAAATATTCCAGAAAGGCTGCTCAAAAGTTCCAGATGTACTTCACGACTTCGAAGAGGCAGTTTAGGCGTACATTTCCCGAAGTTTGTTAAACATGTGTTTTCTTTGAATCGGGCTATGGAATTAATCAGCGAACATTACATCAAAACTAACGACTTAATTTCTTTTCTACCACTTGTTGATCATATTAACATTCTTCTAGCTTTCCAAGCATTTCCGAGATTCTTTAGGTTCCTTCAAAAGGGAATACAGATATTTTAAATTCTAAACTACAGGCGTATCATAGAATTAGAAAATTCAGAATTTATTGCTTGTGTTATTGACAATAATAAATTGCAATTCATTTTTTACCAGTTACATTATTTTTTATTTTGAATATAGTGCTTACAGTCTTTTTTTTGTTTGTTTGGATTTTTCGCCGTATTGAACAGTATTTCAGTCACATAGCGGCGGTCAGTTAACCTACTTACACTTTCCCTGGGTAAGCTGGTTTACCAGTACTAAATGCACATACTTATGCCAGTAACTGCACACCATGCTATTGGGTCTGTTGAAAATGTATATAATCACATAGGAAAACCCTGGGGTTATTGTGGCTGTCCCTCTAGCGCAGCGGTTGGTACACTCGCTTCTCGGCTAGGCTGCCCGGGTTCGTTCCCCGCTAGGCACAAGTGAGTTTGGTTGGTGGTCACCATACCGGACAGGTGGGGTTTCCTCCGGGTACTCCGGCTTCGACCACACCAAAATGAAAAATATTTCAGTAAAAGATCAATAGCTGGAAATTGCAGCTATGATTCAAAATTCGTCCCAACTTTCAATGAGTCTAAAAGTAAAATTAGACAGGGGTGCTGGGACACACCCCGGGTCTCACATAATGCAGCTTCGGCCCATAAGGACCTCATAAACTTCAAAAATACATACTGGAGTTATTGTCAATGAGTTTCACTTAAGTTTAAATACTAAAGTAATTATGGCACCAATAAAAGGCTGCTGACAATATTGACATATTTTAGATCATTCAGAAATTTATATTTGTTTTGTCCAGCTGTAATTCAGCACAATTACAACAACAAAGTCACTGAAGGAAATGGTCATTAACAGCAGGACATTTCAGTGGCACAAATGATGTTTGAATATAATACAAGTGGCATTCAGCAACTACTACATTTAACTGTCAGCAAAAAGGTGACTTGCAATACAAGGTTCTGAGGGTTGAAAACCAGAAGATACCAGCTGCTACTGATTTCCAATACAAGGGTCTGAGGGTTGAGAACCAGAAGATACCAACTGCTACTGATTTCCAATACAAGGTTCTGAGGGTTGAGAACCAGAAGATACCAACTGCTACTGATTTCCAATACAAGGTTCTGAGGGTTGAGAACCAGAAGATACCAACTGCTACTGATTTCCAATACAAGGTTCTGAGGGTTGAGAACCAGAAGATACCAACTGCTACTGATTTCCAATACAAGGTTCTGAGGGTTGAGAACCAGAAGATACCAACTGCTACTGATTTCCAATACAAGGTCCTGACGGTTGAGAACCAGAAGATACCAACTGCTACTGATTTCCAATACAAGGTCCTGAGGGTTGAGAACCAGAAGATACCAACTGCTACTGATTTCCAATACAAGGTTCTGAGGGTTGAGAACCAGAAGATACCAACTGCTACTGATTTCCAATACAAGGGTCTGATGGTTGAGAACCAGAAGACACCAACTGCTACTGATTTCCAATACAAGGTTCTGAGGGTTGAGAACCAGAAGATACCAACTGCTACTGATTTCCAATACAAGGGTCTGAGGGTTGAGAACCAGAAGATACCAACTGCTACTGATTTCCAATACAAGGGTCTGAGGGTTGAGAACCAGAAGATACCAACTGCTACTGATTTCCAATACAAGGGTCTGAGGGTTGAGAACCAGAAGATACCAACTGCTACTGATTTCAATACAAGGGTCTGAGGGTTGAGAACCAGAAGATACCAACTGCTACTGATTTCCAATACAAGGGTCTGAGGGTTGCGAACCAGAAGATACCAACTGCTACTGATTTCCAATACAAGGGTCTGAGGGTTGAGAACCAGAAGATACCAACTGCTACTGATTTCCAATACAAGGGTCTGAGGGTTGAGAACCAGAAGATACCAACTGCTACTGATTTCCAATACAAGGGTCTGAGGGTTGAGAACCAGAAGATACCAACTGCTACTGATTTCCAATACAAGGGTCTGAGGGTTGAGAACCAGAAGATACCAACTGCTACTGATTTCCAATACAAGGGTCTGAGGCTTGAGAACCAGAAGATACCAACTGCTACTGATTTCCAATACAAGGTTCTGAGGGTTGAGAACCAGAAGATACCAACTGCTACTGATTTCCAACAGAAGGGTCTGAGGGTTGAGAACCAGAAGATACCAACTGCTACTAATTTCCAATACAAGGGTCTGAGGGTTGAGAACCAGAAGATACCAACTGCTACTGATTTCCAATACAAGGGTCTGAGGGTTGAGAACCAGAAGATACCAACTGCTACTGATTTCCAATACAAGGGTCTGTGGGTTGAGAACCAGAAGATACCAACTGCTACTGATTTCCAATACAAGGGTCTGAGGGTTGAGAACCAGAAGATACCAACTGGTACTGATTTTCAATACAAGGGTCTGAGGGTTGAGAACCAGAAGATACCAACTGCTACTGATTTCCAATACAAGGGTCTGAGGGTTGAGAACCAGAAGATACCAACTGCTACTGATTTCCAATACAAGGGTCTGAGGGTTGAGAACCAGAAGATACCAACTGCTACTGATTTCCAATACAAGGGTCTGTGGGTTGAGAACCAGAAGATACAAACTGCTACTGATTTCCAATACAAGGGTCTGAGGGTTGAGAACCAGAAGATACCAACTGCTACTGATTTCCTATACAAGTTGGCACCTTCTGCTTTTCAACCTTCGATTACTTTACAAGCTCGAGTACTTTACAAGCTCGAGTACTTTACAAGCTCGAGTACTTTACAAGAGAAATACATCATTCATGTATCTTAACATCAGCTGAAGTTGTAGTTTTACTTGTACCATTGCAGTTTGATCACACAATTGCATTGGAAACTCTAATACATTGACTGCAATAATCAAAATATAGGGGCAAAACAACATTACATAGATTATAAAACACCAATACCTTGATTGCATCATTGAAAATAAATATCAGATATGACATTATCATAAAAATAAACCATCAACGCCAATACAGCTATGGAAATAAGTGACAGTTGTAACAAAATACAATGAAAGAAAAGTGTTTCATTAACTTGCACAATATTACTTAAAAAATCAATAAAAAATATCTCAATGATAAATTAAATAACTCAAATAAAACAATTCTTCAATTAGTAATTTATTTTAGCACAATATGTACTAAAATTTAGACAATAAATTAATTTAACTAAAAGCCAGAGGCTTATTGTGCCATTTTCGAGTCCGTTTTCTAGGTAGAAACAGTGCATGGTGTCTTTTGAGAAAGATCATTCAAATGCTCACTGAGTAGGGATCCAACTCACGACCTCCTGGTTGCGAGGGGGACACCATATCCATTACACCTCTGCAAAATGAACTAACTGACATAATCGATCTGTTTCTACTTTCAATACTTCATTCAAGTGATTAAGATAATTACTATATAGTGAATAAACTTTTTCAAGAACCCTTGAAATAGTTCAGTGGGCTGAAACCACTTGCTGTCTGCGGTCTAGGAATAGGGAAATTAAAACCATTCCAAACCATGGGATATCTGCAACTTATGAAAGTGAAACCCTTATAGTGAACTGCAGCCTATTTATCCATAAATTTATAATGAGCCATATTATATTTCCACTGTTACTGATAAGCCCCACTTGCTGGGCCCATAAGCCATTCATCACAGCCAGTCAACACTTGGAAATAATAATCTCCATACAGAACAATCTGTGCATTTCTCACCACAAAACACTAGATAACCCTGATAAAATAATTTATGAGAATGTTCACCACTATGTTTAAGTAAATGTGTGGTAATTTTCATGGGGGAGGTAGACACAATAATCCCACCACTCAAGTGCAAAACATGGTGGGATGGCTGAAAATATTGAATCTAGGTTTGAGACTTTGTTGCATTTTTACATAAGCATTATAATTCATGCTTTTGACAACTATCAATTTAACGAAGCAAAACCTGTATTTATTTAAAATCAGTTTCATTACATACAAAAATACTAGGAATGCTTCATTAATTGATAAACTACAGAATTGCATGCCTGACCATACTCTACCATGCACAGGTAGTTTCATGTCATTGATGATTACTGATAAAGCCTTCGCAAATACCGGGTTACAAACATCAAAGAATGGGTATTCAATCACTCGGACTGCAGTGATGCACATGCTTTCTAATGTATTTTAAAGTTGTTGTTGACCTTATGATGATATAATAAGTGGGGACCTTACGATGTGTCCCTTTATAGGGGCATATCAACAGTAGGTGGACACAAACATTAGCTATGGTATCTGCCTTGCCATCGGGGGAGGTTGTGAGTTTGATGCCTACTTGGGGAGTGTTCGAATGATCTTTTATCAAAAATACATCCAAGTAATGGTTTTACCCAGGAAACAGACTCGAAAGTGTCTCAATAAGCCCCAAGCTTTTGACACACTTATCGAGCTAAAATGAATACTATTTGCAAAAATAAAGTTCATTTTCAGAGAACTTAAATATTATAGCATTTTTAAATATGATAGTGTCATTTCTATAAACAGTTGACAAACATATATTATTTCATAACAAATAAAAGGTGGTTATCGATGGCACTTTTGCATACGAGGGAAAATTAAATGTAGTTGTAAAATGAATTTGTGATCAAAGTTATGGGCCATAATACAGCTTTGATGAAGGACTCCTATGAAACATAAAGGCACACCCATTATACACCACAAGTTTTATATGAGTATAATGCTTAAATGCAACACTCCCATTTCTGCTTTTGGAATATTGTCTAGAATTTAAACACACATGAGGATGTTTGCGACAGAAAGACACTCATGATAAAAGAGTTTTTCCAAGAAATGTGTAAGAAATAATACAAATACAAATATGCATTATATATTTTAATAATAATACAAGTACGCATTATGTATTATAATAATACACATATTATACAAATATGGCTACGGTATGAACAAAATAATTAAATCATAAATACTTTTAAAATAAATAATTAACTGCTTTAAAACCAATAATATAACACTTTAATACAAACTATATTGCTAAAGGTAAAGAATAAAACAGGAAAAATAAAGAATCAGCAAAAATAAACATACAGAAAACGATTTCCTTTGGTGTCTTGTTGGTCCCTTAATATGGCCCATATGTCTTCAATATTTAATTTTGCAAGGTCTTATATTGGATTAGAATCTAGGAATAAAGGATAAGTTTCATGTAAAATTGATGCTCTCTGTGAACACTAAATAAAATTACAATCAGTTTCACACATCACATAAACGTTTCCTCCAGGCAATGGGAAAGCTATCTAAGCAAAAAACAGAAACCAGTTCAAAAACAACACTGTAATAGTTGCTGCAGTTTGATGTCACCTTGGAAATATAATGAAAGGCATTGGAAAATTAATTGCCACAATCAGGTGGTTATTCAAAATAGAAAACATTTAATACATCATACAACAATGTGCCCGAGTTTTATAAGCTGCCATCAATGTTTAAGAAATGTTGATATAATATACAAGCATTTTGATATAATGTCATATGATTCAACCCCAAACCATACAAAACAGCTGTAACTTTATGACAAACTATAATATAACACACCATTATAAAAATTATAAATATAGTTTATTAAATTTTGAATAACAAAAATTGTCAAACAGTTGTATCTTATCCCTGAGAAAAAAGATGGAAAACTTATTTCTTTATTACCACAACCCATTCCCTCTTTGGGACTCCATTTTTTGCTATTTTTCGTTATTTTCTACATCAATTAGTTGGCCCAGACCCAAAAGTATGTGTTAGTTAGCAAGTCATTAATCAAAATATGATGTCATAATCCATTCATAGATCCCCACTAATATCTTAGAGGCAGACTTTGCAGCCATACAGACTGTATACCAGCCAACATGTCAAAACATGCTGAAAAGATTGATTCGGTGCCTAGAGAACACTGTAAGAGATGGACATTTACATTTGCAAATGAGACAATGATAGATATTTTCAACACAACAAAAATAACAATAACGCCAGGACAGCCAATGATTCCCACCAATTAAACCATTCAACAGGCTGTAAGCCTTCAGCATAACAAGATTTAAATATGAAACAGGATTTATGAATGCTTTGCCTCATCCATGTTCTGTGGTAAAAATGGCCAGTAGATTACCATGTTATGACCAGGGATTTCAGTAGATTTTCTAAACCAGGAGTCAAATTACCCCTAGCTTGAAATTTCAAGGGGTCAGAATGAAAACTTCAGGGGTCAACATTCTGAAGGCACAGGAATTTTGTTTCTGAATATATATTACATGCTTTGAAAATGGTAATTTATGTTAATAAAGGGTAAGAACTTGAATGTTTTGCAATAAACCACCATAAAGATGATACAATAAATATTATTATATATAATGCTTTTGAAGTTGGCAAATAAAAAAGAGTTGCATCAAAATGATGCATGGTGGAATATTTGCTGGAGTCAAAAATGGGTAAATTGCAATTTGCTTGCATCAAAAATGAGGATTCTGCATCAATTGAAATCCCTGATGACTATTTTCCTTCAATGAACAATACAGTTTAAGAATGTTGTACTAGGAGTATCGACATTTTTTAGGTAATAAATAATGTAGGGGTTCAGTTATTTCCTCTACATGCAGATGTAAGCCATACCCTAGCTTATGTCCTATCATGTGCTATGTCTGATTGCCAAATATAATATATCCACACATCACAACATGCCTGAATACATTAGGCCCCCAAGGCACCAAACAAACCCCAACAACAACACCCCACCCACCATTCCACAACACACTGCCAAGAAAATTAAACTGTCACTGTCAAGGTTCATGATCTGTGAACCGACAATAACGGTTTCCATCTGGCACATAAGATGTTTCAAGATGACATTGCTAACAGCTGGAAGCCGCTATCTCCACATCAAGATGACATTGCTAACAGCTGGAAGCCGCTATCTCCACATCAAGATGACATTGCTAACAGCTGGAAGCAGTTATCTCCACATCAAGATGACATTGCTAACAGCTGGAAGCTGCTATCTCCACATCACCCACCACTGAGTACAGGGCAGGTATCATCCTGTATCTCCTCAGGTCATTACACACCTGGCCACAGACACTCCACCCCTCATCTCAGATGACAAATGCTCATTGTTTGATAGGACTGGAGTAAGATGGTTGAGGTATTTAATTATAAGTTGATAGCTTGTTGTTCAGAAAAAAAATGTTTGTAAGTTTAATTAAGTGGCATTACACCCAGCATTTCAATTTCAAAGCCAAGCAATTAACATTTTAACATATATAATTATTAAAATCACATTATGCCAGGCACACAGTAATCAGCAAATAGTAGTAATGTATTAATTAAACAAAAAATATTTTGGTTGATAACAACTTGAATGCAAATCAAGCTGTTATAGTTAAATAAGTTGCTGCCATGAAGATAATCATGTAATTTTCTCTTGATACTATAGTTAGCTGAAGATACTAAAGACCAAATAACATCTGTTGCTAGTCACTGACCACCAAACAATTAACACTTTCTCAGTATTGAGAGTACAAGTCTAATAATGTCTGACCAATACAACTTTTTACCACTATCATGGGACTATTTAAACAACAGCAATTTTGGCACAGAAACTAGGTTACAATAGCAGGGCCTCAGGTGAAATGGTGCATATAATACATCTCCAGAAGGAACATGGATGATTATTCCAGGTGGGAAACTGTTGGGGAAGCATTTTAATGCCTCAATTGTTCTTTCTGAAGGCATGGAACACACACACACATGCACAATGTACATCATTCTTCATTCATAACTCCTGTGGCAGGTGCAAGTTACCTGGAATCAGCAGCTGGGCTTCATCTTTGCTCAAAGAAAATGGTTCTGACAGTTGTTTCAGATGAAAGCTTTTTTCAATAGTAAATATCACCTCTAGGAAATAAAGATTCACAGGTAAAGGTTAGCACCATTAAGTGAAGTGTTGAATATTTTGATGAACAGAACATTAATTTTTACTTTTGTCTGGTAGAATAATCAAAGATATAATATTTTTTCACGATCATAGCTAGTTTTCAAACACTCCACTGACGGCCATCTTGACATATTTAAACAGAGCAATGCACTTTTATTTATACAATTTTTCTGTCTTTTTTATGTTCAGATGAAATGAGAATGACTTCTATGAGAAGCATTTTTAAGGAAAGCTAAGAAGGGGCCCAAGCGGACCTGTAACGCTCTGCAGACTGTGAGTAGCGTCAAAAGGGAAAGGACCCTGATTAGCTCTTGTGCCCTGATCTTGTGTAGTGGACTGGAAACATTTGAACAACTTATTAAATAGCAGAGGACAAAAAAAGAACTTTTTTTTTTGTACTTACGTAAGAGTTGGCTCAATTGTTTAGAAGAGATTTAGGTTGAGGAAATGTCATTTAAAGCTTTTTCTATTTTTAGCTCTGGCAGCCATTTTGTGCAGCGGACAGGAACGATTTGAGCAACTTTGGCAGACGAACAACCCTAAGAACATTTCTGTGAAGTTTCATCAAAGTAATTCCAGTGGTTTCAGAGGAGGACATATTTCAACAAAAGTTTTCACACAAACACATAATGGGCGAACCTATACGCTTGCTGGCAAAATTGGAGCTAAAAATGTGAAGTCCTTAACAAAACAGCCATATTTAAATGCAATATGTCGTCTGAATATTTTCTAAACTTATTTTAAATATGGAACAGCTTTAGTAGCTGTTGTGTTTATGCTTTCCAAACTGACCAATAGTAAATAGGGTAATTATAACTTACTAAAATTTCTACAATTTTAATCAATGGACATTAAGAAATAATTTCGACGGTACTTTTCCATTCATGCCTACATACCTAATATGCTATGCTAGGGATAGCCTCTAGAAAACTGAAGGACACTGGTCTACAATGGGGTCACCAAAACATAATACCTTACATAATTATACAAGTGGATCATAGCATCTACAGATTTTTCATGTTTTAATGAGAGTTTTAATAATGATAACCACAAATGTCAACAATTGTGCTCAGCAAAATGCAGACAAGGAATAAACAAAGACAAATATTACAATGCATGAGCATGTGTTTTTACAGTGTTGCAATGAAATACCACTGCACCATAACAGACAAATTATTATTTTTATTCAATTAATTTCACATAACCGCACCACACACATCGTTCAGTGAACCTGGGTTCCTGCGAAGTTGGCCTGCACAGTAACCTGATGTTTTTTACCTTCAAACAAATCACATTAATGATAAAAACTTGTTAGCAAGTATACAATGTTACCTCTTCATCAAAAATGTAATTGTCACTATTATTAATCTGTAAAATTAAATCACAAAGAAGTTGACTTTTATCTTAATCTAATTAGGGCCAATATACGCTCAACGAGTGCACAACAATTCTGTTCCAATTATAAAGCCTGTATTTTGCTTGCGCTTTTTTGCTGCTAAAATCAGATGGGAATACATCATGATAAAACGATAAGCATCCCATGTTTTCTTTGAAAGGTACGTTACATGCCAAACAGTGCAATAATGGTCAGATATCATATATTTTATTTTCAGAATTCCATTATAGATTCAAATAAATACTACCTTATTAAGTTTTACTTTGTTGTCCCACTTTGTGCACTCAGTTTCGTTCAGGATATGTTTAAAACCATTTATTTAAGCTTGACTGATTATGTCAAAAGCCACCCTGATGCTTATTGCGACACTTTTGAGTTTGTTTCCTGGGTAGAACCAGTACTTGGTGTTTTGAGAAAGATCATTCGAATACACTCTGAGTACCTGGAATCAAACTCTTGATCTCCTGATTGCAAGGAAGACACCAGGGCCCATATCCACAAAGCTCCTTAGGGAAAACTTAAGTAAATTCCATAAATTTATAAAATTCCTTAAGTCTCTGGCTTTTTCGTGTATAGAGCTTTTAACATTAAAATGTTGTAAACATGTAAATATTGCTTATATGTTTAGTGTTGCAGCCTTCTTTGTATTTAAATCATTGGATTTCACATAGAACATTTGATCTGAAATTTTCACTTAAGTACAACTTAAGTTAAGATTTCCCTTAGGAGCTTTGTGAATACCAGCCCATATCCATAACAGTCACACCAGTGTGACACTTTGTCAGAATCAGTGTTTTTTTTAGGGCCAATTGAGTGCAGAAATTCGGCCACATTCCCCTGCTTAAAAAGTATATATTTTTCCCCTATATTTACCCTAAACTTCCCCACAGCATGTAAGCTCCATTAAAAAAAAAAATTGACCAAAATCTGACACTATTTGGCTAAGATACAGGGGTTTTTGTAAACAATCCCAGCAATTTTTCATCAAACCAAGTTAATCTAAGTTATCATTTGTAGCAAAACAATTCATTAATGTTATATAACAATGAAGAATATAAACATGTAATAATGTTTTTCTAAAAACAAAATCCCCTTTTGCCGTAAAATTCTCCATTTGAAGGGCCCCGCCACCTTTCCCCCAAAGGTGAAAACAAGAAATTTCTTTTTAAAAAGACAATCGGCGTTGACATTAATAATGAGATATCATTTTACCCTTAACATAATACAAGAGTGCCAAGATGATCGGTTACGTGGCTTCTCAGACCCCAGATTTTTCGGTGCCCACCTAGACAAGGTGACTGCTCAGACCGCAGCTTTTTTAGCACCATAAGAAAACTTCTCATATCCTAAAATTAATGTGTGATTAATTCAATAATTATTCATATTTGTACCGTGAATAAACCGATCATACCGCCCCATGTTTTCACCAGTGATACATGAATAACGTAACTAATTTACGTTAACATCATTATTATATAAATTTGTCAGTCAAATTTAACAAATTAACAATGTACGAAAATAACTGTATTGTTCTTAAGTAATATACCCTACCTTCATCTTGGAAGTTATCTATGCATAATGCATTTCTAAGTCAGTTAATCATTTGTACTGTGTATCCTTATGAAAAGCAATCTTCAGGGAACATTCAGCGCATTTGAAATAATAATGACTTTCATTTTTGATAACACAAACATAAAATTTCATTAGACTATGGCGATTTAAAATTAAATTCGGTAGGAATATGATGTATCAAGGGTTTCTGTGTATAATTGGTATTGCAAATAATGTATTAAAGCTACGAAAATAAAGTAAAAGCAACAAGAACAACAGTTCAACGTATTCTGTTGTGTGTAGTACATTTTTTTCGAGTGCACCGGGATTCTCTCCCATATGGCCATTGCCCCCAGAAGACTTGTTAGTTGGGTTACGGGGGATCGTGCAAGTTACAGGAGACGCCCCGTTCCAGAGACGACCCTGGGTCTTTAAGTGCCCGATGTGAAGCACCTAATACACTGCCCCTCGGTTTAACGTCTCATGCGAAAGACGAACGTATTCCGTTACTTATTTCACCACTTTTTATTTATCAAAATATATCTTTTTATAGGTTGATTAACATCTACTGGAGAAATTGATAGAAATGTGCAATTCTATTTAATTCTTAATAGAATGCAACCGCCATTCAATTTCAAATTAACATGCACAGTAAGTTTATAAACATTAATTCCCCATTTATTGAAATATTCGCTCTTATGATTCTCTTGACGCTAATTGATGCATGTATATTATAACAGCTAGACACCGGCAGCTAAACATGCGCTAATTTTAGAATGATCGTATGTTGAACTCGCTAGAATCAATTGTTATTTATAGAGCGCGCCGCTAGGCTAAACAAAACAGTGGATTAATTCTGAGAACGAATATAATATTATGTTCATAATTATGTTCAGTTCTAGTGTGTATGTCGAAGATATGATTATAACTTTATTTTAACCGCTTATGCAAACAAACATGTACATTTTAATCCCCAAAAGTATGCAACAAGTTGTTGGTATACATTAAACCATTGTTGTAAGTTTGCATTCCCTAAAAATAGAAAATTTGCCAAATTCTATTGGCATTCAATTTTCCCGCTGCATAATTATCGCAAGAAATCTAGGTCAAAAGTGATCTTAGACAGCTACGCCGAAAAAACACTGGTCAGTATAAGTACTGTTATGGAGCTTACTGACTGAGAAACGAAGACAGTAGATTCTGCACTTAACTGTTTAGGGCTTATATTCATAAAGCATCTCAGCAAAATCTTAACTTATGTCATAATTTGTGTGAGAATCTCAGGACAAAGCAGCTAATTGTTTATATTGTTTAAAATATTAATCAGAAATAAACTCATCTGATTTCAGATAAAATCATTGAAAAAACAGCAGCCCTTCGAAAACAAAAGCTAACACATGCTAAAACAAAACAGTAATAATTATTTGATTATTTATTGGAAACTGTCATGATGTCTATGAAAATAACATGTTGCACTGTTTTGTACTCTCACGAAAAGTCTGTTATTTCACAATCGATGTCGATTTTGGGAAATAAAAATGTTTCCAACAAAAGATTGATTTCTGTGTTGTGTATGCCACAATAAAATTATCAGAATTATTTTGCAATAAAACCGTAACATTACAGTAATACAAGCTATTTAAATGGTTTGAATGTATCGATTGATTGGTGAACAACATCTCTGGCACAGCTGTTATGAATATAAAAAGCAATTTTGGCTCAATAATCCCTCATTAAACCTCCTAACGGCAGCTGCCTCCGAAGTCGGGAATATTCGCCAAAAAATATGTTAACATTATTCCGACAGAAAAATGTACTGTACCAGCAAAGATTAGACTAATGTTGCTAAGGACAATCTACCACAACATGGTTTGCAATAAATAAAATATACGTCTTGATTTATAGTGTTTGTTAATTTATATTGACATTAAGGAAACTATTCAGCATCATGTACATGCTTTCTTTGAAAGGAATTAAACATTGTTTCATTAAATGTGGCACGTTGTGAGAAAACCAGTCTTAATGCATGTGCGTAAAGTGTCGTCCCGGATTAGCCTGTGCAGTCCACACAGGCTAATCCAGGACGGCACTTTCCACTTGTATGGTATTTTCTGTTTCAAGGAAGTCTCTTCTAAA
This sequence comes from Congeria kusceri, assembly GCA_027627225.1. Taxonomy (NCBI): domain Eukaryota; kingdom Metazoa; phylum Mollusca; class Bivalvia; order Myida; family Dreissenidae; genus Congeria; species Congeria kusceri. Next base: position 85,105,410 of record CM051024.1, read on the forward strand.
CATAAATCCACTGTAGGCGGAAAGTGCTGTCCTGGATTAGCCTGTGCCGACTGCACAGGCTAATCCGGGACGACACTTTACGCACATGCATTAAGACCGGTTTTATCACGACGCGCCACAAATAAATTTTCATGAACAAAATTAATACATTTTCTAACAAAACACAAAATTCTTCAGAGTGTTCACTTGACCCGAGCTCCCGAGTTTTGACCCGTGAAATTCGTAAAAAACCCGTAATTGACCCATGGCGAATTTACCTAAAGCGTCATAATGACCCGGATGAAATTTCAGTGATGCGTCATGTTACAACATCGTCTGTCAGTCAAATAATTGCTGCCCGTTTGATTAGTGAAAACAAACGACCGATCATCCTAAAAGCGGGCAGAGTTGGACAAATGTAGATAGTAACTAGTAGTCAAACGGCGACGAACGCGCACGTGCCTAGAGTGCGTGCGCGGACACAGTGGAGCAAGTGTTAATTGATCGACAATAAGAAGTTGTGCTCGCTATTAGCACTTGGGAGGTTTGGGGCCGTGTATATTGCGTAATTTAAAGATAACAGACAATAAAATTTTTAATTGGTTGGCCCCTTTCGGCGACAGTCGTGTTGGCGAGTATTGTCAAATTAATAAATGTGAGAATCTCCTATTGTTTGTTTCTTAATTGGTGCCCTAAATTACATTTGCAAATCCAAATTACGCAAAATCAGTTAGTTACCCATAGCATTCGGACGTCGGATTTATTATTTTAAAAGTGCATTTTAAATTGTTTTATTAATATACGTGTACATAGATTGCAAATATGTAGTTTGCCATTGTTCGTATGTTTAAATATAAAGTGTTGTGATAAGAGGGTGCATTCAGAAATATATACGAAAACTGCCTGTGTGACCTAAGTAATTGATCATGGCTCAGAAAAGCCTATTTGACCTTGGATTTAAAGGTCAAAAAAGTTCGTGTGATAGTGATAAGGTTGATGACATTTCAAATAGTACCCCAACCAAACGCGGAAAACCCAACAGTGAAGCCGATGTTGAAACTCCAAAGTCAAAAGTAGTCAGGAAATTTAGAACTGAATGGTTGTCGGAGTATGAATGGCTAGACGCCAGAGAGATAGAGGGGAAAATGCTGTTGTTTTGTACTTGGTGTCGTGGAGCCAAAAAGAACAACCCATTTGCAAACAGTGGGAGTACAAACCTGCAGAAAAGTGCTCTAGACAGGCACGCCAACAAAAACCCTGAACACCTGGAACTAGCTAAACCCGGCATGCTAATCCAGAGTACGAGAACAGCAAAGGACATCATCGAAATCCACGAGAGTAAACAGGCTAACGTAACGTGTGCATCAAAAGTAATTACTGTTTGAATTTCATTATGTGTTTATTCACATAAATAAAACAGATCAAACTTCTAATTAATCATCAATAGGTAGGCATACATAATATAAACAATAAACACAGATGATGTCAGTACGTCATATTAAACAACGTCATTTTGGCGTAATTTTAACATACAAATAATGGCATAAAATACCTAAATACAATTCACTGATCTTAACATTCGCACGTGATCCTTGTGGGAAAATACTACGGCATTGAAAACACTCGCACATGCTCCCCATGGAAAACGTACATTAGCTGCTAGTATAATGTTATTTATACTCGTAATGAAAAGAACTCATAACGTAAAACATAAAATCTCTTTGCGCAAAACCTATTCCAAACATTTCTAAAAAATGTGTATTCCTGGGTAAATGACGTTCATGACGTCAAACAGTTTTAGATCAGTACACAATGAACATAGCCTCAAGGACAAATAGCATCAACAATAACAAAGTTTAAATAGACATATTGCAGACCCTGGTTTCATTCCATTACAACATTTTATCTCGTATAATAAAGGTAGTGAATGATTTGCATTCGTTAATAATTGAAGTGACATTGCTGAGTGATTGAATTAAAAACTTGAAATGCTATGTATTTGTTTATATAATTTTAATAATTTATATTTAGTGTACTTTAACGTATAGTAAAACAAGTACTTTGTTTTCACAGGAAGCTCAAATGAGGACAGTCTACTTCGTTGCAAAAAACAACTTGCCGCAGCGCACATACAGCAAGATGATAGAGCTTCAGATAGAAAATGGTTATTCAGCTCTCCAGGACACGAAACAAATCTATACCAGAGTGCACGTACAGGAGCAATTGGTAGATGCCATCAGTGAACACATACGTAAACTTGTTCAGAACGACATTGTGAGCAGTGAGTTTGTAGGAATAATTGTTGATGAAACCACAGACATAACAGTGCACAAGAAACTGAACATTTACTTCAAATGTTTTAAGGCAAACACAATAGAGACTGTCGTTCGTTTTGTTGACTGTGTTAGTGTTAGAGATGGAAAGGAGGAAACATTGGTGAGTGCCATCAAGGAGAAATGTGAAGTGTTGGTGTTGGACATGATGCGTCTGATCTCAATGGCCAGTGATGGAGCCAAAGTTATGGTGGGACACAAGGGCGGCGTGGGTGCTCTGCTACGGAAAATGAACCCTCGACTTGTGCAGGTTCACTGTGTGGCCCATCGCTTGTCAGGCTTGTAAAGAAAACACATCATTTGCAGAGTACCAGCAGACAGTGAAGAATGTATATCGATACTTTCACAACTCTGCGGTTCGATACAACACCCTCAGAGAGATGGAGAACGTGCTCAATGATGACCAGGGTGACACTCACGTCACTTTGAAGGAGCCAGCTAGTTTTCATTGGCTGTCTCTCGAAGCTGCAGTGAAGGCCATACACCAGGTCTACCCAGCTCTACTGTTGGCGCTGGATTCAGAAGCAGCGACAGGTAGCGCTGAGGCTAAAGGGCTGTTGAAGTCTGTCAAGAGTATTTGGTTTCATAGGGCTGTTGAAGTCTGTCAAGAGTATTTGGTTTCATACTACGCACAGCCTTTCTTGTGGATGTTTTATCTTGTGTAAATAAGCTCTCAAAGATTTTCCAGCAAGATGAACTTAACATTGACATTGTTGCATTGAATGGGAATGCCACATTGGATGCCCTGAGTAGTTTCAAGTTGAAATGTGGTGCATGTCTGAAGACAACTTATGACTCTCTAAGTGACGGGAAGTATTCTGATGTGAAGATTGTGGATACACCTCAAGTTCGAATGGGCTTCCAGTCGAGTTCGAACAGCTACATCGATGCTCTCCTCGAGAACATTATTGATAGGTTTGAGGAAGAGTCAATGAATAAGTTGACACTGGTGAATGATGTGCTGAATGCCAACAAGTTGCCAGTAACAACGTCTGCAATCGTGGAGTATGGTGAAAAGCAACTGGGGTCACTAATCGAGTGGCTAGGTCCAGTTGAAGGACACGAAGGTCTAGTGCAAGAGGATCGCATGAGGGAAGACTATACTCAATTCAAAATGACACTAAAAAATTTCCGTGGGCAAACACTGGCTGCTACATGTGAAGCACTGATAAGGGACTTTGGTGATTTGTACCCCGATTTTGCAGTGCTTGCCAAGTATATGTTGACTGCCCCACTTACAAGTGTTGCCTGTGAGAGAGGGTTCTCTACACAAAATAGACTGAAAACAAAAGCCAGGGCAGGGCTAAAGCCGGAAAAGGTAGCGAAACTAATTAGAATCATGGAAGAAGGTGACAAAGTCTACCAGGAGTTTCCTGCTCAAGAGATTGTTCAGAAATTCAACAAGCTGGTGGAAAGAAGAAAGTGAACCGCATGACTGGTCAATGTGATATAGTACTCAGTGACAATGAATAATAAAACATAAAACATGTTTTTCACTGACAATCATATGCTTTTCATAAAACTTACCATGAATATGAAATGATAATTGATAATGATGTAACTTTTAAATGTTTTGACTGTGAATGATGTACATTATGAAATGTGATATGATGAGGATTAAGCAGATCGGGTTTATGATGTAACGTTAACTGTGATGTACAATATGAAATGGGATATAATGATTCCAATGATAAAGAGTGATGATTGATGAGGATGATGATGATGTTTCCTTATTTATTGCCTTTGATGTATGCTATTAAATGTTTATGGAAAGTAATAAAATAAATAAAATTGTTATTTGCATTTTTAAATCAACTGTGACCCGCAATTTTTTAATATGACCCTTAAAAATATTAATTTGACCCTTGATAAATTTAGCTGAAGGGTCAATGACTTTTCAATTTCAAGAGCTAACGAACACCCTGATTCTTCATCAAGTAACCCTACAAGGGGAAGGGGAAAGTAACCTCTGATGTAACATCAGTAACTTTGGATGTTCACTTAAAATGTGCCTTTACAACTGACCGCTGAAGTAACAACAGTAACTCATTACTTTAAAACTAGTGTCCTCCTAAGAGACCACTGATGTAATATCTGTAATATCTGATGTAAACTTCTGTCTCTACAACTGACCACTGATGTAACATCAGTAGCCTATGACATAAACTTCTATCTTTACAAGTGACCACTGATCTGTAACCCATAACGTAAACTTATGTCTCTACAATTGACCAAAGATGCAACATCAGTAGCTTTTTATGTAAACGTCTATCTTTACAACTGACCACCGATGTAACATCAGTAAGTTCTGATGTAAACCTCTGTCTTAAAACTGACCACTGCTGAAACATAAATAATTCCTGATGTAAACTTCTGTCTTGACAACTGACTACTGATGTAACATCAGTAATCCCTGATGTAAACTTCTGTGTTTACAACTGACCATTGATGTAACATCAGTAACCTATGACATGAACTTCTCTCATTACAAATGACCACTGATATAACATCAGTAATCCCTGATGTAAACTTATGTCTCTATAACTGACCACTGATGTAACAACAGTAGCCTATGGTGTAAACTTCTGTCTTTCCAACAGACCACTGCTGTAACATCAGTAGCCTATGATGTAAACTTCTATCTTTACAACTGACCGCTGATGTAACATCAGTAAATTCTGATGTAAACCTCTGTCTTAACACTGACCACTGATGTAACATCAGTAATTCCTGATGTAAAATTTTGTCTTTACAACTGACCACTCATGTAAAATCAGTAATCACTGATGTAAACTTCGGTCTTTACAACTGACCACTGATGTAACATCAGTTAAATCCCTGATGTTAACTTCTGTATTAACAACTGACCACTGATATAACATCAGTAATCCCTAGTGTAAACTTCTGTATTAACAACTGACCACTGATATAACATCAGTAGTCGCTGATGTAAACTTCTGTATTAACAACTGACCACTGATATAACATCAGTAATCCCTAACGTAAACTTCTGTATTAACAACTGACCACTGATATAACATCAGTAGTCTCTGATGTAAACTTCTGTATTAACAACTGACCACTGATATAACATCAGTAATCCCTAATGTAAACGTCTGTATTAACAACTGACCACTGATATAACATCAGTAGTCTCTGATGTAAACTTCTGTCTTTAAAATAGTTGACAACTGATGTAACATTAGTATACTTTAATTTAAACTTCTATCTTTATAACTGACCACTGACATCATAGTATTTACCACTAAAGTAATCAGACTGTATTTATAACTGGTCACTGACCAAAGTATCTGATGTAAGGATCTCAATTATTATCACTGTAATCATTTTATTATATTTATGTATATTTGGTTGTAATAATAGCACAATGTTCCGGTTGATTTAAGGAAATGAAAGCAATAAAGATGATGAACATGAAAACAGGAAGTGAATTATTCCAGTTTTATAATGCAAGTCATCAAATAGGAAATGATTAATCAGACAGATATTGGTATTATTTATTGGTTTTAGTTCATTCTGTTACTGTTTCAGATAAAGAATTGAAGTGCCTGAGTAAAAGGAAAATGCATCTGGTGATGTCTGTGGTAGTAGTAGTAGTAGCAGCAGCAGTAGTAGTAGTAGTGGTATTAGTAGTAGTAGTAGTAGTAGTAGTAGTAGTAGTAGTAGTAGTAGTAGTAGGTAGTAGTAGTGGTGGTGGTGGTGGTGGTGGTGGTGGTGCTAATTGTAGTTGTAGTAGTAGTAGTAGTAGTAGTAGTAGTAGTAGTAGTAGTAGTAGAAGTAGTAGTAGTGGTGGTGGTGGTGGTGGTGGTGCTAATTGTAGTAGTAGTAGTAGTAGTAGTAGTGGTGGTGGTGGTGGTGGTGGTGGTGGTGGTGGTGCTAATTGTAGTTGTAGTAGTAGTAGTAGTAGTAGTAGTAGTAGTAGAAGTAGTAGTAGTGGTGGTGGTGGTGGTGGTGGTGCTAATTGTAGTAGTAGTAGTAGTAGTAGTAGTGGTGGTGGTGGTGGTGGTGGTGGTGGTGGTGGTGGTGGTGGTGGTGCTAATTGTAGTTGTAGTAGTAGTAGTAGTAGTAGTAGTAGTAGTAGAAGTAGTAGTAGTGGTGGTGGTGGTGGTGGTGGTGCTAATTGTAGTAGTAGTAGTAGTAGTAGTAGTAGTGGTGGTGGTGGTGGTGGTGGTGGTGGTGGTGCTAATTGTAGTTGTAGTAGTAGTAGTAGTAGTAGTAGTAGTACATATGTGTAGTAGACACAATTATATATACTTAATATTTAATTACTTGCTCATACCAATTCCTTGATATAATATTGATATTCATAAATAAAATACTTGTTATTACCAGTCACATGTTCAACTTACCCCAATATTTTTCCGGATATATTCCTCCATTCTTCACACACTAAACCAGTTATCCCGAATTAAAAGCTACATGTATACAACACTCACAACACAACACAGGTAAATCCAAATGTTTGGTAATTCTTTACGAGCCTTCATCACATGTAAAGAAACACTTTCTTTACCACAAACTACAAAGTAATTTCTGGGAGAATTATTCCAAGCAGGAATATATCACAACCGTTACTATGCCAGTAACACCTATGCTACCAATCTATTACCTTGTACTGTGCATACACAGGCACTTATCCAAACAAACTTCTGAGTCAGAATCACCTATTTCATAACAACATGATTCTCAGCTAATCCCACACAGCCAACAAAGCCAATATACTCCTCACAGACTGATTGATATCCTACGCCACAAAGTGAAAGTAGCCCAGGCAGGGGGCTATACCCATAACCCCACTATAACTGCTACGGCAGTTTGTGAGTTTTCAGGATCCTGCACAACACTGCATGGTGTTTTTCAATACACTGTGGTTTTTCCCCCCAACATCATACCTGAGTTGCTTAACCCCTTCTGAGTGGAGTTTGTAATCCCATACTGTAAAGAAAGCACCAGGGCTTATCAGCCAAGCAATCAATTTCAACTTTATTCTGATTTATCGTTATTGAAAAAAAAGTTAATTTTACATTTTAGGTAGCCTAAACATTTGTCAGACACTGACAATGATGTTGTGTATTAAGATAATGTTCTCCTTAACAACTGCAAATCTCAGGAGATAAATGTTTTTTTCTCTGAAATTATGCAGTATTGACAATCATTAAAACTCATTCAAACATTAGAAGAGATTATTCTCGCACATTACACAAACATATATTATTCTTCATCAATCAACACTGCAGATTTTTTTTTAACTTTAAGAGAAATGTCATTCATAGTTAAATTTCCTCCAAACTACAAGAACAGGAACAAATGAACACAAAACTTTCACAAAACACAAATAAATCCAAACATGAATAAATCTACTAACAATCCAATCAAACTGCCAAAGCATGCATGTACATCCATCAGCTGTCAACTACCAGGCCATAGACTGGTTCATAGATAAGGATCCGTGGGAGATAATTACAGTGTAATTACTGGCTGCAGTCTGTACATCTAGACTGGTTCCAATAAATATATCAAAGAGCTTACTTTAATTATCTAAGACAGATAATCAATGTGGGTATTATCTGACCATGCAGCCATGTAGATCAATATTGATGATATCTGACTGTTTCCAGATGACCTCTTCACGGAACACTTCACTGCACACAGCTAATGAGCATTTTAATTAATTGTGTTATCATTAGCGATAAAAAATTAACTGCCTTATTGATAACTGCATTGATATAATAATATGCAAAACAGCACAATGCATAAAAGATTTTCAACTATTATTAAGTTCTGTAGCATCGGCAGTGTTTACATTTCATAGTTGACAAGGTTCTTTCGGACTGAGAGGTATTGATGAAGTTTAAGCTATGTCAAAACGGGATTAGGAAGTTTTGCCATAGGAAGAAAATGGGAGCGCCAAATTTTTGCTTGTGGAAACATTGGTCTGGAGTACCATGTTTCTACAATGGGGAAAAACAGATTCAAAGTTTTGCTAATCGGAAACATGGAGTACTACTGGGTTTTGCTATTCAGAAACACTTCTGGAAACCAAGTTTTTGCAATTATAGGTCAACAGGAATACAGTTTTGCCATAGATTAAGCAGGAATACGAAGTTTTATCATAAGGCAACAGGTCAGTACCATGGTTTAGTAAACATAAGTTTCGTGACATGGATAAACACCAGTATTAAGTTTGGGGAACAGGAAAACTAATTTTAAGCCATTGGGTTACAGTAAAACAAGTCTTAGTTAAGGGGAAAATGGCAAATCAAGTCTTAGCCAGGGGGGAAATGGAAAACCAGGTTTTAGCTATGGGAAAACAGGAAAACCAAGATATAGCCATGGAAAAACTGGAAAACAGTTTTTGCCATGGGGAAACTAGAAAACCAAGTTTAAGGAATAGGAAAACAGGAAAACAAAGTTTGTGCCACTGGGAAACAGAACAAGAGCTGTCAGGACAGTGCACTCGACTATTCGAAGTATTTCAGTTGGTACATATTTTGGATAGTGGAAGAGACATACATTTGTTAAAATACAAAACTTTTAAGTGAAGCCCTGTATAGTTTATACATTTTTGGAACAAAAACTTTAACCACAAATCAATGTAAAAAGTGTGCATAACTCTGTCAAAATACCAAACAGAGTAATGGGTAATGTTGCCCCTGATACTAGAATTGATGACAAAGGTTAGTTCCAAGTTACAAGTGAATAACTTATGTAGTTTGAAGTTACAAAACTTTTGAATATTAACTTTAACCAGAAAATCTATGTGAAAAAGGGGCATAACTCTGTAAAAATACAAACCAGAGTTATGGGTAATGTTGCCCCTGATACAAGAGTTGATGACAAAGGTTAGTTCCAAGTTTCAGGTGAGTAACTTACATAGTTTTGAAGTTACCAAAATTTTGAATATAAACTTTAAACAGAAATCTAAGTGAAAAGGGGGCATAACTCTGTCAAAATACAAAATAGAGCTATGGGTACTGTTGCTCCTGATACTAGAGTTGATGACAGAAGTTAGTCCCAAGTTTCAAGTGAAAAGCTTATGTAGTATTGAAGTTACAAAACTTTGGAATATAAACTTTAACCAGAAAATCTATGTGAAAAAGGGGCATAGCTCTGTCAAAATACAAAAAGAGTTATGGGGAATGTTGCCACTGATACTGGAGTTGATGACAAAGGTAAGTTCCAAGTTTCAAGTGAATAACGTATGTAGTTTTGAAGTTACAAAACTTTTGAATATAAACTTAAACCAGAAAATCTAATTGAAAAAGGGGCATAACTCTGTCAAAATACAAAATAGGGTTATAGGGAATGTTGCCTCTGATACTGGAGTTGTTGACAAAGGTATATTCCAAGTTTCAAGTGAATAGCTGATGAAGTTTTGAAGTTACAAGACTTTTGAATAAAAACTTTAACCAATTCAGACGCAGACGCCGATGCTGGGGGTAGTAGGATAGCTCACCTATTCTTCTAAAAGTCCAGCTAAACAGTTTTGGACATCATAGGAAACAGAAAAACCTAGTTTTTTGCCATGGGGAAACAGGAAAACCAAGTTTTAGGCATGGGGAAACAGGAAAACAAAGTTTGTGCCATTGGGAAACAGCAAAACCAAGTTTTTGACATCATAGGAAACAGAAAAAACTACTTTTTGCCATGGGGAAACAGGATAAAACCAAATCTTATCCATGGGGAAACTGGAAAACCAAGTTATTGGCATGGGAAAACAGGAAAACCTAGTTTTAGCCATGGAAAAACAGGAAACAGTTTATGCAATGGGGAAACAGGGCAACCAATTAAGTCCCAGCCATGGAGAAACTGGAAAACAAAGTTTTAGGCATGGGGTAACAGGAAAACACAGTTTGTGCTATTGGGAAACAGAAAAAGTCTTAGACATGGATAAACATGACTATCAAGTTTTTGCAATGTGGAAACAGAAATAACTCTTAATGTAATAACTGTCATATGGTAATTATATATGGATGCTATTATTAGTACACACATGTAAATCCAATTCTTGTCTATACAAGACGGTTTATTTGTCACATCAATATTACATTTAAAGTTTAAACTTGACACAATAGTACTAATAACAGGGGTAATAAAATCTACATTATTTAACTTAATCACATTGTATTTGGACCGAATTAAACTCACATTACTATATTTACAATTTAAATTATGTGTTTATGTGCATTTAATCAACTTTGTAGGAATCCAAATATTCTGTTGAGTTTATTTAAGCATGCATGGACTTTCAACTTTGAAACAGAAGTTTTGTTCCAATTTCTATTTCAGGAGTCTCTCTCAAACAAATCCTACAAAACTAACAAACAGATGAAAATAAACAGGAAAATGTGTTCAACTTGTAAATGCCACAAGCTAGAAAAAGAGGCCCATTTGTTGGGAATAAAATCCAGGCTTTTCACAACTGGAAAACATACCTTTCCTCTTCAGCAGTCTCTACCAGAAAATAATTACCTGGTTCATTTAATTGATTTTACCTGGAAAACTGCATTTCCACACACAGGGGAAATTGCTACAATAAGTTATTATATTTGAAGGGTAAGAACAGCAGATACTTGAGACAAATGGCAGTTGCTGGAGAAAAACAGCAAATGTGAAGAATGTCAAAAATAACCATTCTTAATGATGAATGTAACAGATTTGCCATTTGTGAAAAAAAGAAAAATATCATTCTCTTTTTCTGTTATAATTTTAGTAACAATGTGCATTTTATGACATTTTACACAGTAAGGTAGGTAACTTAATGCATTGCTAAATTGATCAACCTTTGCCAACATAGCAAATCCAATAGTTCTTGAACAAAAGCAACAAAAGCTCATTATCAAGGGAAATAAAACATGAGGGCCACTATGGCCCTAGGTCGCTCACCTGATATCTATATATGAAATTTCATTAAAATATCTAAATATGTTCTCAAGTTATTGAGCGAAAACTGTTTTTCTATTTTTAGTAACAGTGACTTTGAACTTGACCCCACCCACCACATACGTAAAGCAAGGTCTCAATATAGGGTATCTAAGTATGAAGTTTCATTAAACTATCTCAATGCGTTCTTAAATTATTGAGCGTAAACCGTTTTTCTACTTTTAATAACAGTGACCTTGACCCCACCCACCCCATAAGCAAACCCAAGTGAGGTCTCGATATAAAATATGTGTATTAAGTTTCATTAAAATATCGCAATGTATTCTCAAGTTATTGAGCGGAAACCGTTTTTCTATTTTCAGTAACGGTGACCTTGACTGCACCCAGCCCATATGCAATCCCAAGCAATGTCTCGATATAAGGTACTTATGTATTAAGTTTCATTAAAATACCTCAATGCGTTCTCAAGATATTTAGCGGAAACCAGTTATATATTTTTAATAACGGTGACCTTGACCTTGACCCCCCACCCCATATGCAATCACAATCGAGATCTCAATATAATGTATTTATGTATTCAGTTTCATTAAAATATCTCAATGTGTTCTAAAGATATTGAGCGGAAACCATTTTTCTATTTTTAGTAACAGTGACCTTCACCTTGACCCCTCCCATCCCATATGCAATCCCATGCGAGGTGTCGATATAAGGTATATATGTATTAAGTTTCATTAAAATATGTCAATGCGTTCTAAAGTTATTGAACGGAAACCGTTTTTTTATTAAACCCATCCCATATGCAATCCTAATCGAAGTCTAGATATAATGTTTTGACCAAATATGAAACCTCTGGGCCTTGTGGTTTCAGAGAACAAAATTTAAATCATTTTGCCATTTACGTCTTTATAAACTTTGTGAGCCCTGGGGTGTGGCCAGTTTTGACCCCATGGGCATCATTGGAACAATCTTTGTAGAGGAACACTATACAACATTACATACCAAATATGAAACCTCCGGGCCTTGCGGTTTCTGGAAAGACGATTTTTAAAGTCATTTTGCTATTTAAGTCTATATAAACCATGTGAGCCACGAGGTGTGGCCAGTTTTGACCCCAGAGGCATCATTTGAACAATCTTTGTAGAGGACTACTATACAATGTTACATACCAAATATGAAACCTCTGGGCCTTGCGGATTCAGAGGAGAAGATATTTAAAGTCATTTTGCTATTCAAGTCTATATAAACCATGTGACCCCCGGGGTGTGGCCAGTTTTGACCTCAGGGCATCATTTGAACAATCTTTGTAGAGGACCACTAGAGGCTGTCACATATCAAATATGAAAGCTCCAAGCCTTGTGGTTTCAGAGAAGAAGATTTTTAAAGTTTTCAGTTTTTAAATCTATTTTTAGCTCTGGTGACCTACATATGCAGCAGCCAGAACGATTTGAACAGTTTCGAAAGAGGATCTTTATATATGCATAATAAACCATGTGAGCCCCGGGGTGTGGCCAGTTTTGACCCCATGGGCATCATTTGAACAATCTTTGTAGAGGAACACTATACAACATTACATACCAAATATGAAACCTCTGGGCCTTGCGGTTTCAGAGGTGAAGATTTTTAAAGTCATTTTGCTATTCAAGTCTATATAAACCATGAGACCCCCGGGTTGTGGCCAGTTTTGACCCCAGGGGCATCATTTGAACAATCTTTGTAGAGGACCACTATACAATGTTACATACCAAATATGAAACCTCTGGACCTTGCAGTTTCAGAGGAGAAGATTTTTTAAAGTCAATTTGCTATTCAAGTCTATATAAACCATGTGACCCCCGGGGCGTGGCTAGTTTTGACCCCAGGGGCATCACTTGAACAATCTTTGTAGATGACCACCAGAGGCTGTCACATATCAAATATGAAAGCTCCAAGCCTTGTGGTTTCAGAGAAGAAGATTTTTAGTTTTCAGTTTTTAAATATATTTTTAGCTCTGGTGACCTACATATGCAGCAGACCAGAACGATTTGAACAGTTTTGAAAGAGGGTCACCAAAGGATCATTCCTGTGAAGTTTGGTGAAAATCTGCCCAGTGGTTTAGGAGGAAATGTTCTTTGAATGAAAATGTTGACCCACGACGGACAAAAGGCGATCCTTAAAGCTCACCATGCGCACGTTGTGCTCAGGTGAGCTAATTATAATAACAAGTCTAATTAAAAAACACATATAAACAATTTCAAAACACCTTAAAAGCTCATGCGTCCAAATGAAGTGAAGTTGAACTCATATAAAATTAAGACAACAAAATGCTGTATTCGATACCAAATTAGGTCAAAGTCAAAGTGAGGTTGGGTGATATTAGTGGATTAGGAATGGTCATAAGCAACAAAAACTGTACACAAATCCAAGTGTTGTAGTAAGCAGTGTTGGTGCTAGACGAAACAGTAAAATCTAGTTAACCCACATTTAGAAGCTATGAAGTGGAAACAAAAATAATTGACCTTTGACCTTGAATTGTGATCCTGACCTTTGACCGAATATCATGGGAGTTGCACGCGACCCATTGTTTAGTCATGGGGAATAATAATCTGAAGTTATATTAAAATCCTTCCAGGCGTTAAGAAGTTACTGAGCAGAAAAAAAAAATTCATGACCTTTGACCTTAAATTGTGACCTTGACCTTTGACCGACAAGCATGTGAGTTATACGCAATACATCGTCTGGTCATGTGAAATAATAATCTGAAGTTATATTAAAATCCATCCAGGAGTTTAGAAATTACGGAGCGGAAACATAAATTTATGACCTTTGACCTTGAATTGTGACCTTGACCTTTGACCGACGAACATGAGAGTTGTATGCGACACATCGTCTAGTCATAGGGAAGAATAATCTGAAGTTATATTAAAATCCATCCAGGCGTATAGAAGTTATGGAGCAGAAACGAAAAATCTTGACCTTTGACCTTGAATTGTGACCTTGACCTTTGACCGACCAGCATGGGAGTTATATACGCGACACATCGTCTAGTCATGGGGAATAATAATCTAAAGTTATATATATTAAAATCCATCCAGGCGTTTAGAAGTTATGGAGCGGAAATGAAAAATCATGATCTTTGACCTTGAATTGTGACCTTAACCTTTGACTGACGAGCATGGGAGTTGTACGCGACACATCATCTAGTCATGGGGAATAATAATCTGTAGTTATATTAAAATCCATCCAGGCATTAAAAAGTTACAGAGCGGAAACGAAGTCTGGACGCATGGACCGACCCACCCACCCACGCACCCACCCACGGACGGACGCTGCGACTACTATATGCCCTCCTTCGGGGGCATAAAAAACAGACACTTGGTCGCATTCAGATTACAAATTCGTAAGTTTTTAGTTCCTAGGATAACTTTCCAAAGGTTGAACATTCTTGGCATACTGGACATATAAGGTCATAGATGTTCTTCAAATCTAAGTCTAAGTTGATCTTGAGCTCAAGATCTGAGTTTCAGTTGATCTTGATGTATTGTCTTAGTTTATCATGATCTTTAAGTCCTGTCTCAGTTTATCTTGAAGATTTATTTTAGTTGATCATGGTGACTTCAATTCAGTCTCAGTTTATCTTGAAGATTTGTCTTATCTTATCATTATCCTCAAGTTCAGCCTCAGATTTATCTTAGCTTATCGTGATCTTCAGTTCAGCCTCACTTTATCTTGAAGATATGTCTTAGTTTATCATGATCTTCAACAAGTTTCAGTTTATCTTGAAGCTTTATCTTAGTTTATCATGATCTTCAAGACCAGCCTCAGTTTATCTTAAAGATATGTCTTAGTTTATCATAATCTTCAAATCAGCCCCAGTTTATTTTGAAGATTTGTCTTAGCTTATAATTATCTTCAAGTTCAGCCTCAGATTTCTCTTAGTTTATCATGATCTTAAGTTCAGCCTCATTTTATCAAGCTGAATATTTGCCTTTAATCATGATCAAGATCAGTCCTAGTTTATCTTGAAGATTTGTCTTAATTTATCATGATCATCAAGTTCAGCCTTAGTTAATATAAATCTTTAAGACCTCTCAGGCTAAGCATACTGAGTAAAGCATTTTTAGCCAAATTGATTATAAATTTGTACAACTTGAACGAATAACGTTGTTTTATTCAACTTACAAAATGCAGTTATTAATCTGCACCGGAATTATGAGTTCACTATCAAAAAAGGTTTTAAATACAATAACTATACGAATGAACAGATTATATAAAGTCCCGATTTTTTTATAAATTACCCAAAATTTTATCTCAATAATATAACATAAGCATAATTGGTTAATTTACACAATGCTTCACTTATTGTTTGCAGATCCATCAAAGTAAATATTGTGGCATTTGAACCATCCGGGCACTTTGGGAGAGTGCAGCTTCGACAATAGACAGAGTTCTTCAGAATAAACATCAAAGGCCACATCAATGCATCTTTATTTGCATTTCTAGTGCACATATTCTGTCTGATTCATCCCAGAATGAACATCTAAAATGGATCCATTATACTTACAGTTGCAGTGTTCCACAATGAAATAAATCAACAACTGTTTATATTAGATACATTACCATGGCAATCTCATTCTTAGTTCTTTACCACTAAGTGTGTATTTGAAGCAAACATTTATTATATTATATCATTATTTGAACAATGATAAATATGGAATCCTGTTTCCGTCCCTTAAATTTTGCTTTGAACATTATGAATTAATTTACTGTAAATTTTGCATTGTTACATCTTCATGGTTTTGTACAGAGCGAAATTTAACTGGTCAGGAAACGTGATTACGTAGAAAAGAGATATCCTTTGATGAATCTTCAGCATAACATCAATGACTTGGGGTACAGTCGATAAATTACAGTAACAGTTAAAAAACCACGCATGCATTGGAAATGCATATGAGGCGGACTGCACAGGCTAATCTGGGACGACACTTTACGCACATGCATTAAGACTGGTTTTCCCATGACGCGCCTCATATGTTTTACAATGTTAAGGCCCTAGCTCACAGTCACACTGTGGCGAACTTGAGCTGCGAGTTCTGCCGAGCTTTAATTTGCCACAACTCGCCTGGGTTTGTGTAGATCTTGTACACATGTTGTTTATGTCGCAGTTATGTCATCTTATGTCGCCAGAACTCGTCAAGTAGTGACGAGAATTTTAAACTGTTCAACATTTTCGGCGCTTCTCAGCGACTTTTTCTTGTACACGTGTTGAAGACATGTCAAAGGAATCTCGCACAGTCTTGAACACATTAAATATACATGTCTTCATCTTTCGTAGCGTTTCGCCCTGTATCATAATTCTACGACATAACATGAGTCTGCTGCGAGTTTTGGAGAATTGCCTATGACAATCAAATCACATCAAAACAACTTGAAGAGATTCTGCAACAGGGACCTTAATTTACGGACATTTTTTGTCAAAAAAAGAAAGGCCTTTAATTAATGTCTAGATGTATATAATACACAATAATAGCATTAACATGGCGCTGTGTTCAATAAACACACATGCTCGAGGTTGGTGCTGGACAGCATATTTGAATTATTCTAAATGTGAAGGTCCAAGTCAAATTGAGGTTGGGTGATACGGGTGGCTTACGAATGGTCATAAGCAACAACTGTGTAAGTATCCAAGTCTGTAAAAACACTGCCATTAGTCATTTTGAATTATGGCTGCCATTAGTCATTTTGAATTATGGAGACCATTTAACATATTAAACAGTGGTGTCTGAAACAATGTCTGATAGCTTAATATGCACATACATGCTTGATATACAGGGAAACATAAAAATCCTTCTAAATAAACATTGCACCAATGTGCAGACACTCATTCAGACAAAATATCTAATTTCAGACTGTTGGAAGGGTCTCACTCAATGCCAATGACCCAGACTGGTCAAGAATGAACATCAGAGATTTCTAACTTCAGGCCCTGTCACACTGTGGTGAATTTAAGCTTCCAGTTTTGTAGGAGTTCTGGCCAGTTATAATTTGCGGTAAAGTGGATGAGTTGGTCTGGGGAGTTATAACTCGCCATAAAGTGGACAAGTTGGTAGTGGAATTGTTTCAAGACGACATTTGTTCCAGCTCTCTTCAACATAATTATTAGTATGATGTGCGTATGATATCTTTTCGACTTGTCTTCGAGAATGTATGAGATTGGACGAGTCTGTACGACTTGGGACGACATGTGCACGAGCAGATGTCATAGGCAAGTCTCCCAAACTCGCAGCAAACTCGTGTTATAGTGTAGAATGATAATATACGGCGAACCCCTACGACAAGGGAGAACATGTCTACAGAATAAGTTCGAAAGTATGTCAGATTTCTTTGACACGTGTACAAGAACAAAAGTTGCAGAGAAGCGGCGAGAATTTTAAAATTAAAATTCTGGACGCTCCTTGGCGAGTTCTGACTACATATATAAGACATAAGAAGATGTCGCTGCGACAGAGAATGACATGTGTACAAGATCTACATGACAACAGGCGAGTTGTGGCAAGTTGTAACTAGCCATAAGTCGTAGCTCAAAGTCGTCACAGTGTGACAGGGTCTTTCCAGCATTTACATGCACGTGTCTTAGACCAGTTTCTTATATATTATGAGATTTCTTTAGTAAGCATTTTCACAGCACTGATAATTGACATACACATATAATACCTATTTAAACCATTTCAATTTTATTCAACTGCATGTAAATGATAATAAGGCCAGATTTGATTAGCCTCCAAAGGAACATTTTAACTTAAGTCATACATAAGTGAAACATTTAGTTTACATTTTCCATGTAAAATTCAATGGATAAATGAAGAAGCAACTTTAATGTTTGAGCGAAGATAATGTATTATTTTTAATAAACAGACTACAAAATTTAACTTTACATCCATATACTTCAAGAATTGTATGGTTTCAAAGTTTTTTATATGAACCTTAAATGACCAAGCCAAAAATTGGTCATTATTCTCATTAATATAGGCACCAAGTAGTTACCGGTTCTAAGAGTTATAGATAATCTACAGTCTTTCACCTCAATCATGCTGAAAATGAAAGGCTTATACTAAACTTCCGTGATGATTTATTAAAATACAAATAAAACGAAAATGTTCTCAAAAACCATAACATTTGCATGTATGCAAGTTTTAATTGAACCAATGAACAGTATGATATACAAAATGTAACATTGTGTATGCTTAAATAAATCATATTCAGTGATAAAATTGACTTGTTTGTAAATCTGTGTTGAAACAAGTATATATGAATGAAACTCACCAGCTTAAGTCAATTTATTCTGTGAGCTGTGTTTTTATATCGAAGTTTGATTAATTCTGTACAAGACCCCTTTGTTGGTGTGTGCATTATCAGGACATGGTTTGTCTACTGTCTGTCAACAAGTCAGCCTGTTCCCACCCTGAGCTGAAGCTGCCTGTACAGTCTTAACAGGCTATGGGAGCCTTGTATTCAATGTATGATCTCAGCTCACTAATAAAAGGCTATGGGAGCCTTGTATTCAATGTATGATCTCAGCTCACTAATAAAAGGCTATGGGAGCCTTGTATTCAATGTATGATCTCAGCTCACTAATAAAAGGCTCATAATGAAGGAACAGGAGACTTAAAGCCAGTCAATCTCACTGCCAAGAAACCTCACAATTTGTCAGTTACCACAATTTTCAACAGTTACCACAGTTACTGATCACTGTTACCACAGTTACCAACACAGATACCAACTTCATTACCACAGTTACCAAGTCAGTTCTTACAGTTACTAACTGAGTAACCACAGTTACCAAGTCAGTTCCCTCAGTTACCAACAGAGTTACC
The DNA here is from genome assembly GCA_027627225.1 of Congeria kusceri. Taxonomy (NCBI): domain Eukaryota; kingdom Metazoa; phylum Mollusca; class Bivalvia; order Myida; family Dreissenidae; genus Congeria; species Congeria kusceri. The sequence goes on from CM051024.1 coordinate 85,124,476, forward strand.
ACAGTTTCCAACTCAGCACAGTTACCAACTGAGTAACCACAGTTACCAAGTCAGTTCCCTCAGTTACCAACAGAGTTAGCACAGTTTCCAACTCAGCACTGTTACCAACTGAGTAACCACAGTTACAAAGTCAGTTCCAACAGCTACCAACTGAGTAACCACAGTTCCCAACTGAGTAACCACAGTTACCAACATAGTTACCACAGTTACCAACACTGTTACCAGTTATCAACTCATTTACCAACTCAGTCACCATCATTAACAACACAGATACCAACTCAGTTACCACCGTTACTGACACTGTTACCACAGTTACCACAGTCAGAGTTATAAAAAATTGTAACCAATCTAGCTTATACCTGGTAACCAAAACATGATCATTACAAGAAGGGAATAAATTGCAACAATTGAGAGTTTCTTTCAATTAATTTAAAGGTTATAGTTATCCTGTTCATATAACAAACATTTCTTCACGGCAATGAAAAAACACACTAAGTTCCACAATAAAAACGAAATAAATATAACCATTCTAAGTGTCTGACGTAGGTAAGTGATATATTATCAGTTATACAAAATTAGAATCCGAATTATTAGCATAATGAAATATGGAAACACTTTACATGTCACTGGAAAGCTTCCAAACTCATCAGTCATTTTTCATCAGTTTCTCAACCACTCAATGGTAATCTGGAATTCCTATGTCAGCAGTTAAGTTTTCACCTTTGAAAAACAAAATTGTTGGATAATTTTTGAAGTCATTTTAGACTGGTATTCGCGGCACGTATTCCAGACAAACATTATTGAGGCGTGTCATGGGAAAACCAGGCTTAATGCCAGTGTGTAAAGTGTCATCACGGATCAGCCTGTAAAGTGTGCACAAGCTGATCCCGAAGGGCACTATTACCCTAAAGTGGATTTATGTTAAGAAAAGACATACCAAGTACCATAAAAATGGAAAGTTTACGCACATGCATTAAGCCTGGTTTTCCCCTGACACGCCTCTACACGCCTCTATTACTTTTATCAGCTCAGTATTAATGAAGAAGCAAATGGGAAATGTATTGGATATATTACAATAATGTATCAACATTTATAATGAATCCATGATCATAAAGCAAATCATTTTCATCAAAATATGTAAAACAAGTGTTTTAGTGTATAGATGTATTATTTTATCCAAAATTTCAGCAGTGTAAAAATGAGGAGTATTTATGTGCTCATAATAATTACTGTCCAAATATCTGTTATTGTTTATGCTCAACAAGAAACGACATCATATAATTCTTTTACAAATCCTGGAAGCCTACCTATACTGTTGATCATTTTGCTACACTCACACCCTATCAACTGACTCACTCCAGGCACCAACTTCAAGCACCATAATTTTCTCCGCCTACATGAATATCTATCGGCCATTGTTGTTAATCAATTCACATTCTGACACAACATCTAGAACATGTAGGCGCTAGCAGATGTTGAAACATTGTTGTAATCTTAGTCCTCATTTTTACGCCGTTGGCGCAGAAACCAACAATCTTAAGTAAGGTGATTTCCAGAGATTGAATCACGTGACCTACTGTTTACTTTGGCTATTTTGACCAAACGATCTTGAGTAGGGTGATTTCGAGAGATTGAATTTTTACTTTGCAGGCTAGGAAGCAATAACGATTGGTACCCACACATTTATACGCTCCATCAGCTTTTTAGACCCATTAAGGATTTCAGCCTGCTGACAGTTATGCATTAAAGACATTTGCAACAAAAAGAAAATAATTGGGTTAATTTCTCCTTTTGCTTCATTATTTCTTTATTGTATATGGCTTACAATATACTAATTTCAATCAATAAATTTAAATCTTTGTAAGTCATTAAGTTCCAGTCAATGGTTAAAAGTTCATAAAGCATTATAATTATCAAAACCACACGTATAAAATGTATTGTCAAATAAGTTAGTAAAAAAAAAAGATCCATTAAATATCTTCATTCTATTTTTGCAATTGATACGTTGTTTATTAAATATCTTCATTCTATTTTGGCAATTGATACGTTGTTTATGTAAACACGAATCATGAAAAAGGCTACACCGGTACCCTTTTAAAGTCCAATATTTCCCAAACAAGTTCGGTGACCCATTCTTTGTATTAATGTTTTGATGTAAGTATACATTGGTGCATGCATGTGCGAAAATTTCGACAGGTACCGTATTAAACATCCAATATTTCCAGACAAAGGCCGGTGACCCTTATTTTTTAACACTATTTTAGTTTCAGTATACAATGACACATGTATACGGAATTTTTTAACAAAATCTGTCATTTGGAACAAAAGATATTATTTGCTTATTAATTGATGTTTTCAAAGGCATATTAAATACATAATTAACCTCAATAAGTGTCCAATAAAAGTCATTTTTTAAATGGTAACAATAGATAAAACGCGTTTTATCATTAAACTGCACTTATATATTGCCAAACGAAATATTAAAACAAAGATGCATTTAAAATCTCCGTCCTTGTTTGAATATGAACGCTTGATATAACTGAACATTGCTAGTCTCACAAACTGAAAAAAGGGCTTCGACAGGTAGCGTATTTAAACCCCAATATTTCCGGAACAAGGCCGGTGACCCCAATTTTTTAATCCTGTTTTAGTTTTAGGATACATTGACACATGTTTGTGCAAATGTTTAAGAAAATCTGTAGTTGGAAAAAAATTGGACGAAATTGTTGCGAACGTCTTTAAGTAGTTAATAATGCATACAAACCTATATAATTATCTAGCGAGGTGATGAAAGTAGGGAGTACAACTGAGTAATTTGATTTGTCTTGTGTAAAAATGACACTGCTGAAATTCAATTTCATTCAAACAAATGTGTCCTTTCTGTTAGAAAATGTTTGCACTCTTATTCCCCTTGATTTTGGTTTCTTTCGTTTTCTCGCCAACAGTCTTTCTATCCTATCAGCATTTTGATTGTTTATGTCAAAATTACAGAATTATTGTCAAACTAGAAATGTGTCCACAGAGACGGATGCCCCCACCTATGCAGCCTGTTCTATATGGCCCAGCTTTGTCTATATGCATACAAAATATTTTGCAAATTGAGAATATGAGCATTGTCCTTTAATATTGTACTTTCTGCTAATGTATTATTCTCTTATTCTGTGAAGTAAGTTGAGGAATCACAAATTTCCAATCAATAGTTTTAGTCCTGACAAAAAAATCTTTATAAAACCTTAACATTTATACATATAGTTGACCTTTGACCTTTAAGTGTGACCTTGACCTTGGACCAAGGCACCTGGTTCTTGCACGCGACACACCGACCAATAGTGCTTATCACTTGTGCCAAGTTTTTTTTAATTCCTTCCAAGCTGGACAAAATTATGCTCCTGACAGGGTCTATGGCTTAAATTCATATATTTGACCATTGACCTTTAACTGTGACCTTGACCTTGGACCTAGGGACATGGTTCTTGCGCACGACACACCATCACAACGTGCTTAGCACTTCTGCCAAGTTGTTTGAAATTCCTTCCCCACTGGACAAAATTATGCTCCGGACAGGGTCTATGGCTTAAATTCTTATATTTGACCTTTGATCTTTAAGTGTGACCTTGACCTTGGACCTAAGGACCTAGTTCATGCGCGCAACAAACCATCTTACCATGCTTAACAATTGTGCCAAGTTATTTGAAATTCATTCCGTGCTTGACAATATATGCTCCGGACAGGTCTATGGCTTAAATTCTTAGATTTGACCTTTAAGTGTGACCTTGACCTTGGACCTAGGGACCTGGTTCTTGTGCGTGACACACTGTCTCACCATACTTAAGATTTGTGCCAAATTATTTGAAATTCCTTCAATGCTGGACAAAATTATGCTCCGGAAAGGGTCTATGGCTTAAATTCTTATATTTGACCTATGACCTTTAAGTGTGACCTTGACCTTGAACCTAGGAACCTGGTTCTTGCGCGTGATACACCGTTTCATTATGCTTAACATTTCTATCAAAATATTTGCAAATCCTCCAATGCTGGACAAAGTTATTGTCTGGACAATAATCATACTTAGGTACCAATGAAGATGGTAAACTCTATATGCCCCCCCATCACTGATGGTGGGGGCAGAAAAATCTAATTTGAACCACTTGAATGGATTTTCTCAAGTGCATGAATACAGTCAAAGGAACAATATATATCAAATGATATAAGACCAAATGTAATAGAACTAACTGTAAGCAACTTATAACCTTTTAACTGGTAGACAAAATATTAACATTCATAATGAATGCCAATACCAATTATACATCATGCATTCAGCTTAAATAATGTTATCAAATATTAATTACTTAAAATCAATATAATTATATCAACATAAACACAATCATGGAGTCACCGTAAACTTAATTACCAGGTATGTCATATTGCTGCAGAGTACAAACATCTGCTGTCTGTGAGGAGCCTTTCACTAGAGGCTATTGTGGGGTGTAATATTGAATGCCAAATGAGGTGAATTGAATTCTACTCATTTGGCATGCAGTAGTAAGGCCAGACTGGCAGGCATTTAAATAGGGAATGTATTGGTGCACCTGTCCCCTACCCATCACCCCAGAGATAGGGATCTATCACACTGATTATTGCCATCTCCCAGATGTTGTGAACATGTCCCCCCAACCTCTCCAAGGGATTGTAACACAGTGAATTATAGCAGTGGGGAAATATCCACAAAGCTCCTAAGGAAAATCTTAACTTAGTTCATATTTAAGGGAAATATTCAAATTCAATATTCCTTGTGAAAATCAATGCTTTATACTTTAAATATTGTAAAATAAGAAACATCTACTGATTGTTTAAAAGAGTAAAACCATCTAAGACAAAATAAACTTTAAATGAACCGGCCACAGACTTGAGGAATTGTATGATTTTAAGAAATTTACTTGGGTTTTTACTAAGCAGCTTTGTGGATATGGCCCCAGGTGAGATGTGCCAGGTAGTAAACTACCATGAAATATGGCTTCTGTATGTAACAATTTTCCAGGTAACAAAGAAAAAGCCTATGAAAACACAGCCTTGTGTTTCTCAAGAACATTTTAAGCTAATGGTTTGACAAAATGCAACAACTCTATCAAGTTATTCAATACACATATGCATCATATGCTTAATTTAAATCTATTTGATTAATTAGGCTTGATTGTGTCGAAGGTCTGAGGCTTATAACGACAGAGCCGAGTCCGTTTCCTGGGTAGAACCAGTACTTGGTGTCTTTTGAGAAAGATCATTCAAACGCTCACCAAGTAGGGATTGATCTTACGACCTCCTGACCACAAGGCAGACACCATATCCATTACACCACATGCTGCAGCATATGTATAAATGGCATTTCATAAGGTATTTGATGGGTTTCATTGTTATTCTAGTGTTATATTTACTCAGTGAAACCAATTACTCTGTCAATCAAATACGATGCAAACGTTTAAAATCATGTTGTACAATTGAAACAAGGGGGACACCAAATTATAAATAACTTTTTAAAGGCGCAATGAAATTGAGTGGTAGATGACGCCCGCCACAAAATTAGGCGAAGTAACAATCTGAAAGCGCAGACAACATATAGCTGATGTTGAGTAATTACCCTGCGATATCTCAAGCAGTACACAAACCTACTCTGCATCAACTCGCCCCTGACTCTATCTCCAAAAAATCTGCAAATTGCGAACTACATTTGTTTCACATGAGCTGTCTATATGTAGGGCTGCCGCAAGAAATACTGAACACAATTTGTAAAGCCAGAGAGTAAATGCCAAGTCTGACAGAAAAGAAAAAGTAATACAGATTTCTACACTGTGACTTCTTCATCAAATAACACGTTGCTTAAGTGTAAAAGCCTTGAACCTCTGCAGGAGACTGAACTCGGGTCCTCTGCGTGAGAGGCGGACACTCTAAACGTGGAGACTGAACCCAGGTCCTCTGCGTGAGAGGCGGACACTGTAAACGTGGAGACTGAACCCGGGTCCTCTGCGTGAGAGGCTTACACTCTAAACGTGGAGACTGAACCCGGGTCCTCTGCGTGAGAGGCAGACATTCTAAACGTGGAGACTGAACTCGGGTCCTCTGCGTGAGAGGCGGACACTCTAAACGTGGAGACTGAACCCGGGTCCTCTGCATGAGAGGCAGACACTCTAAACGTTGGAAGTGCCTTATAGGCCAATCACTACATTACCACAGCTGCCAATTACTATCTGATGAACAAAGGGTATGCTTTAATAAATAACAATTATCACAGAGGTAAACAACAGATATGGCACCATAAACAAGCAACTGGCCACTGAGAATTCACCCCATTTGTTACTTGCAATGTCCTCATTTGCTGCTCAGATTACTGTTCGGTATTATCATTATGATAAGATAAACATTTGCTAACAAGCACTTGCTATAAAACATGGCCCATTAGGCTGATAATCCTGACCATTTGTCCAGCAGCCTTCAAGTGGATTGTCATAAACACATTTTATCCACTCATCATCATACCAAGACATTGACTTGCAATAAAACACTTGCAGTGTTTCTGTCACAGTATCATGCCCAAACGTTTCATTTTTGTTGATATTTTTTTCATACAGATATAATATACAAAAAAGAATGTCCATATACATTTTACTGATAAGCCCAGTTCAACAACCAAAAAGACAGTTAATTTTCATCTGATAATAATTTATCAATATGAATTTCTTAAATTCATATAAAGGGGAACCACTCTTACAAGAAAAAGATCAAAGGGAGACAATGCTTACAAATAATTCTGATATAAAAGTCTAGTACATGATCTTGGAACAGCAAATTTCAAAATATACATCATATTTTACAGAACCAAACTTAGTGTTCAAGGGGCAATCATACACTATGAAAGTGGCCATTATAGTTTTTCTGGGCATTATTTAATTATAATAATAAAATAATTATTATAATGTAAAACATTACAGATGAGAAATCAATTCAATGTCTTACTTCCAACATTTTAAGTGTTTTCATTTTTGCTTTTGTGTACTTTTTATTGTAAATTGAAATAAATAAATAAATAAATAAATAAAAATAAAATAAATAAATCAATAAATCAATAAATCAATCAATCAATCAATCAATCAATCAATCAACCTGTTCTATCTGTTCTATTCTGAACCATTATGATTAGAGATAAACAAACCCCATAAATAAGATCTGATCTAGACAGACTCATAGTCTATAGACTATTGGTAGCATCAGCAACACTAGACTGATGCAGTGGTTTCTGTCAAAAATCAAAATCATCATATATAAATGTTACTTTCTCCTACTTTGCTTCTTGTATAACATGTTTGCCACTTTGATCTTGCTCAAGACAGTAATTGTCCCAAGAAAATGTAATTTAGTAAGATAAAACAAGAAACAGGATTTGTTGACCTTTACATTTCATAAACAGTTTCCGCAGTTTGTTTTCAGGGACTAAAATTAGTATACAGCAACACATTCATGCAGCTATATGTCTGAGCAATTTGCCATGGGGTCATTAAGTGAGCAAGATTAATCGCTGGTCAATAAACTAACAGAAATGGCTGATTACTCCAGTACTGCTGGCCATTTACCATTGGCCAATATATACAAGTTATTTACTGCTGGAAATCAGAAATCAGAGGATCCACATGCCCCCACAAATGGGTTTCTGTGACAAATAAATAAACACTCTGGGATACAGTTCAGGGCTTTATTGGTCTTTAACTTCAATCTCAAACAAATACCTGTACACTAATGGCCAATAAAACATGCCCACTTGGAGCATTTTGTGTAAAATGCTCTTTCAGAGTTCCTAACCTATTGAAGATTTTTTATCACAAATCTGAAAATCTGGTTAAATGGACATGATTTACAGCTCAAAGACACCACTGAGAATACAGTTTTGAGTGACCACATGAAATACATAGTCACTAAAATCATAAAAATTTACTGAAAATAAAAACTGCTCTGTATGACCGAATGAAATATGTCCTTAATGATGAACAACTGGACTAATAACTTAAACATGAAACATTCTGTATTTTCAACAGTTGCTTTAAGTTTCCCAGGAAATAATAAATCACTCTATATTATTGTGAAGACCCCACATGTTAGCCAGAGACTGACCTTTAAGCATGAATATATTATTTACAATTTTGCTACGATGAATATATTTAAGTTTCCGCAATGAAATCCTTTTTAATCGATGTAAGACTTATAATTGACAATTCAAAATACAGTTACATGAACATCTATCTATTTAGTTACTAGCGACCTGATGAAAATAGGCGACCAAACAAAAATGTTTCTAAATTATTGTTTGACATCAGACACCCCTCTAGAGATTGTCTGCATTTGATTCCCAGAATCAAACCTCTGTAAAATATATACCACTAGATAATGAAAATATATCTCAATACCGTGCCTCCTGTTTATAGTTTATAAATAATTCATGAACAAATTCCGTCTTCATATACAACAATAAATTCCAACGGAAAATAACACTTATACAGCAAATATTGCTTCTCTATGGAATATGTTTTCACAACAGGTCTTACAGATTGTGATGGTCGGAAGTAATCAATATTAAGCTGATAATGGTATCATTTTTGACTGCAAAAATGATGATAACTAGAGCTATCACTCAAGGTGATTAACAGCCCCAAATACTGCTTTGGCACAGCTAGATGAAGAGGTGTGCAGTTGTCATGCATTCACACAGAACAATGTTTTGACAACAAAATGACCTGCATATGAGGAAATTGGGCTTGAAATGCAGAAAGAATGTGTGTAGGTAGAATACATGGCCTGAACGCATTTACTATTATTTCTTATACTAATGACCTTTGACCTCTAGGTGTGACCGTGACCTTTAAACCAATGGCCTGGTTTATGCACGGGACATACCATCTCATGATGGTGATAATTTTTGCGAAGTCATTTGAAAATCCTTCCATGCCAGAAAATATGCTACTCCAAACAACTATTTTACAATTTACTCTTAACAGTGACCTTGACCTATGACAAACAAGCAAGGGCCATGTACAAGACACATCGTCAAGTCATGGTGAATAATAATCTATGTTATATAAAACAAGATTCTGTGTTTGAAAAACAGAAATGCCCCCAGTTGGTGCTGGATAGCCCATTTATTAGTCCAAATTAGGTCAAGGTCAAAGTGAGGTTGGGTGATATGGGTGGATTGGGAACGGTCATAAGTAACAACTGTCCAATATCCAAGTGTTATAATAAGCGGTGTTGGAGCAAGACGAAACGGTAAAATCTATTTAACCAAGAAATGGCACTTTTGAATTGTTATAAGTCCAAATTAGGTCAAGGTCAAAGTGAGGTTGGGTGATATGGGTGAATAGGGGATGGTCATTAGCAACAACTGTGTAAGTATCCAAGTGTTGTAGCAAGCGATGTTGGTGCTAGATAGAACAGTAAAATATAGTTAACCAAGAAACAGCCCATTTGAATTATTCTAAGTGCAAATTAGGTCAAGGTCAAAGTGAGGTTGGGTGATATAGGTGGATAGGAAATGGTCGGAAGGACGGACGGAAGGACAGACAAGACAATCCCTGTATGCCTCCCACATCAAGATGCCAGGGGCATAAAAAACCTAATAGAACGCAATTATTGATTTCATAGTTTCCACAAACTTAAATAACATTAATAAAATATATAAACAAATGTTTGATGTTTGTAAATAACCGTTGTACACATTTGAATACTCTTCAATTGTAAATTTGACCCGGTACATGTATAAGTAAACATGCTCAAACTCTGTTTAGCTCTAAGTTTTGATGGCTAAAGTTTCCTTGCCGGTCCCCGCAACTTCAAGCCATCGGAAGTCGACTGCAGGAACATTGACCTTCGTTGCCAGGACAGTCAGCACCTTGCATTTTTGTTGCACATCTTTCCCTAGTTGCATTATATTGACTTGAATACACAGACCAGGGGATCTAATATCACTTGCGCTCATGATGTTTTTATGGTTTTTCAAGTGGCAAATATAATTAACATGCCAGCAGCCAGTGATGAGTGTGTGGGACTTAAGATGATGATAAAGATGTTAGTGATACAATGTAAACACCATCATGTCAAAACAACAGCAAGTATGAAGCAACAAATAACTCGGAAACAATGCAATTAATATGTGTCTATGTCACTTTACTCTGTACTGAAAGCTGTCATTGAGTCATCGTTTTTTACCCTACAATTTCCCTTTAATCTGCAAAACCAATTAAGTTCTAGGGACTTCCCATTAGACAATTATGTAATTAAAATTAGGCTTCCCCTCATGTTTACCAGAATTTTACTTCTTGTTAAACTAACAAAAATATTTTCCTGTCGAAAACCAATTTAATAAGGAAGTGTTGTGTGTGCCAAAGCATGCAGAGCCTGTTCATGAACAGTGTTCATGGTTGCACATAATTCACTCTTTGCAACTGCACATAATTTAATTGATTACTAATCAAAAATATTAATAATTTAAGGCAACAGCATAATAAAATTATGAACAGCCAATATTTAACAAACCATTATTTCTTAATCCTTTAAAATATTTTTTCAAATTTAATTGGATGCTGATAAAATACCGATTTAGAAAGTCGGGCTTTCACAATAATCTTCAAAGATTAGAAAAACAAATCCTGGAGACTCAGTATAAAATTACTGCCATGAACGTATAAGCACAATCATTTCATAAAACACCTATGAAATGTATTTACCTTCTGCGACATTGATATGTCACCCGGGGTCCGGGTAGTATCAAATCCAAATTTAGCATTTTTGTTGTCTCCATTGTTACTCTTCCTGTTATCCAATTGCGACTGTTTTCTGTCCGTTTCATGATCGTTTGAAAAACTGACCCCTGACTGGTTGTTGTTGTTCACAATGTCAGGGTTACTATTTATGTTGCCGTTAGCAACAATGTGTTCCGTTTTGACACCACTAGTTCTTCGGAATTTTAACATTTCCACAATTTTTCAACATTTGAACACATAAACATCACAATGTAATCAGGATTTTATACAAACACTGCACGTTTCTAGATACCCTGTACATAAAAACTATTAAAGTGAAGTTAAAGAAAAATGTGTAAGACGATGAGCAAGTTCAAGTGACTAAGCAGATTTGTTTTTGGCAGACGATACAAAACGTTTTCTCTTTTAATTAACATTCCTCGGCTACTTGATGCTCAGCATATCATTGTTGTGCAGAATTGACTGCCGAGTTTCAATTTTCATATTAAAAAAGCTAAAAGACATTTAAAGGTGACATAAAATATTAAGATGAATGAGTAATTCTTCAACAGCTCTTGTAACTTTCACTTCCTATATTCTGTACTGAGCAACAAATGAATTCATAAGCTACCGAGTTCAATTTTCTTACTTTTCTAACAGTTTTTCCTCAAGCTACCATGTCATTATTTTTTGTATCAGTTTTTATTACTCAACTTCTATTAGCTCTAACACTAAGATATTATTTAGAAATAATAACAACTGTGCAAACATATAAACAGGTATTTTTTTCCAACAAATAATTAAAATGAATTAACAGTTTTCAAAATAACCAATTTTACTTAAAATAGTTTCACACTTAATATTTAGAATTGTAATATTCATGAAATTGCCACAGAAAATTGTTGAATATATCAGAAAAAATTAAACCTTCTGAAACAAAAACTTCATAGAGATATCATTCCAGTAATGCTGCATCATCCATTACATGTACGTGATCCAAAACAACACAGATGATTGGTTTATTTCCATGCGTGGTCTTGCGAGAATGGGGAGAAAGTGGTTGGACATGGCTGACATATCAAATTCGGAGTTTCTCATTTAAAGTGGGTTTTGGAAGTTCATCTGACAGGTGCTTAAATGCAGGCAGACATGTAGGACAATTATATAAACATAGGAAGTATGTAAGCTAATCACCTCATTTGTAATCGAGAATGTTCATGTTTCTTTCAATTAATTTACCAGATTTACTTTTTATCCAGTGGTGCAGTTTTCGTCATCAAAACATGAGTATCTGAGTAACTTGACAATTAATAATTGTTTCCCTGGTATCGTGAACATGAAGTCTTGATGATCGCATTATCTGTTTGTAGGCTATCACCGCCATTATCTGTTTGTAGCCAACACCGCCATTATCTGTTTGTAGCCTATCACCGCCATTATCTGCTTGTAGCCTATCACCGCCATTATCTGTTTGTAGCCTATCACCGCTTAAGTAGTTTTATTTTAGCTCACAGTAGTGTAGGTCATTCTTTGGTAAAAACACACATTTATACCAGTATGTATACTGCAAACTATTTATTTGAACTTTTTCTAGTTTCCCGAGTGTAAGTACTATTTATTTGCACTTTATATAGTTTTTATAGTTTGTTGGCAAAGACCAGACACAACAAAATAATAAGCAGATAAAATTAAAGAACAAGAAATGTGAACTAATTTTAAACCTGATGTCGTTCATTGCTTTTATAGACAACATTAATTTAATGTTGGCATTTTAATTTTTATAATTTAATCCTGAGCATCAGAAAAATATATGCCCTTCACCTTTAATAGAGTCTTGTTTTCATGGTTTAAATGTTAGATAACGAATGCAATTTAAGAACTCATACATGCCTGAAATGGATAAATTTCTCCATTAAAATCCAAACACAACCCAGGTGAATACAAAACAAAGATGACTAATGCAAGGGCGGATAGATATCACTTGTTACACTTTCAAATGTTCACTTCAGATTCTCATAAGTGTAAAATTTAATGAATAAATTCAGTATTTGTTTATTATGACCATTAGCAAAGGTTATTATATAATCATCATATTATGAAAGCTAACATTTCAATGACAAACAAATGTTGTTGTTTTCTGAATACAACATTAACTCCATTAATATATTAAAATAACCTTAAATGTTTAACAGATTTCAAAATCTACATCAAACCATACCATATGATATATTCTACAAAAAAGGCTTTTACAAAAACAAGAACCGGTATGTCATTGGGAACAAAAAAAAACGTACAAAGTATGTATAACTTCATTGCAGTATTAATAAGGCTTAATGTTTTTGCCAGTTCCACATTTTTCCTTGCAATAATACCCAGTTCCTGTATCATTACTGTTATCACTCAATTGCATACCGCTTTCACCATAAGATGCACATATTCCGATAAATCCCCAACATATGTGAATTTCTTGTTCTATCCATTCACAAAACATCAATGCCATATATTTACACCATTTTGGAGAGAAACAGACAAACAATCTTGCAGCCAAAAGCCAGATAATAGTTCTAATTGATCAGAAAAACACTGAAGTCAAAAGCATTGAAGAGACCCTGTTAGCAAGGCCAACAAAATGATACGCAATTGTTTCATGGTAACAGGGGAAGAACCAGAGCTCCAGATAAATTTTTGTTTAAGAGGATTAGTGTACACTCAAACAAAAATTTATGGGGGTAAAAAATACTCTTGGTCCAAAATGTATTTGGGTTAAATGAACTTTTAGTCAGAAAGTAATTTCTGGAGATTTGGAAATTCCAGTTAGCTTTAAAGTGCAAGCAAATGTAATATATAGTATAAACATTCAATAATGTAGTAGACATTTCAAGATAATCAAAATATTTAAACTAAGGAATTCCTACACATACACACCGTTAACAGTCAGATAACACTTATGGTCTGATTTTCATTAAATTTGTGCATAAATGTACACACTGATCTTTTTTTTCTTGCGATTTTCCATACCTTTCTTTCACATGCACACACCTTATCTGATCGTTTAGTAATATATTGATGTGTAACCTATAAACAACGATGTTAAAAGTCGCAGTTGGCATTTTAACCCTTTTTTTTCTGAATAACTAAATGCAACCCAATTTTAGCATCAATTAGGCAATGACAGCCAATATGCTTTCAAAGGAACTCAACTGTATTGTGTTTCGATGCATCTTTTACAGTTTAGTCTACTGGAAAGCCAGAGTTACTCAAAATAAACTTCATTCCTTTGGAAAGTAATAAACTTACAATATTTTAATGTGCACAACTTATTAAGTGCTTAACAGAAAATGAAATGAGGCATGTCGTGGGAAACCTGATCTGCGTAAAGTGTCATCCTGGATCAGCCTGTGCAGTCCGGGAGGACACTTTCCGCCTTCAGTAGATTTATGTATAGAAGAGACTTCCTTGAAACAGAAAATACCATAAAAACAGAAAGTGTCGTCCTGGATTAGCCTGTGTTATACAGATGGATTAAGCCCGGGTATCCCACGATCATTTTAAGGTGAGGGTAATGACCATCTGTTATGTTTTTTTTTCCATGCTATTTGCTCTTGCCATTGACCTGTAAGCATTTAATATTTATACTCACATGCCCTATAATAGGAGTATGCCTAATAGTCTAAGTTACGCCCATGACAGAGAAGAATTTTGTCTCCAGCTTGTGGTAACAATCTCTTAAGATAGAAAATACATTCAAGTAAGTAGGTCTTGACACTAAAGTAGCCGTCAAGTCTTTAATAACCAAAAACAATCAAAGTCAACGGCAGATTTCCGTGAGTTTCATTGCCCATACTTTGTGAAGAATTTCTTTTTGCAGCATTCTACCTTTTCCCCCAACACTTTATAAACAGATACTTGTTGTCTGTAAGTTCAAATGCATGCCTGAGGTGTAATTCAATAAAGCATTTGAGACGTGTCATGGGAAAACCGGGCTTCATGCATGTGCGTAAAGTGTCGTCCCGGATTGGCATGTGCAGTCCGCACAGGCTAATCCAGGAAGGCACTTTCCGCTTTTATGGTATTTTCTGTTTCAATGCAGTCTCTTCTAAACATAAATCCACTGTAGGCGGAAAGTGCCATCCCGGATCAGCCTGTGCGGACTGCACAGGCTGATTCGGGATGACACTTTACGCACATGCATTAAGTCCGGTTTTCCAACGACAAGCCTCATTTCATTCACTTGAAAGTGTTTTTTTTTTTTTTTTTTTTTTTTTTTTTTATGTAGCTTTTATTCACCTCCATACATTACAATTTATATTGTTAGTTTACATGTTAATTTGTTAGCATATAATAGAGCTCCTTTAACATTTCGTTCAAATTGCTTGACATATTACTGGTATTGCTATAATAGAGGTAGATAAAATCCATGCATAACATTATACAGACACAACCACACATTTCACACACACAAACACATACACAAATGAAATGATAGGATAGAGACAAAAGTTTGGACTTCCGACAGATATAAATCAATCATAGACAAACAAATGACCATGGTATTAGATATTTTAAGCAAACAGTTTACAATAAGATTATGCTATGGTCAACAAATAGTTTTACAATTGCCCAGTTATGCAGTTCCTTTTCTTGACATTTTGTATTAGCTTGAATTTCCCATGCTAAGCAAAGATTATTCTTCAGCCCTCTTATTGAGGGTAATAATCCCTTTCTCTTGCATACAAATATATATTTTTTCATTTCTAGGATAAGAATATTTATATCAGTCATGTTAATGTTTGTACTCCCAAATAACATTTTGTTTGACAGGAAATTTCAGTATATTTTTGCACATTATGTGACCCTAAGAATTCAATAACATAATCTACAATTCTCTTTGTAGAATTGCATTCCCAGAAAATATGTAATATAGTTTCCTCATTTTCATTACAAAAAGAACATAAATTGTCATTAACAATGTTCATTTTATATAGCAAGGATTTGGTTCCTAAGATTCTGTGAACAATTCTTGTCTGGAACCACTGAGTGTATGTATCTCTAGATATATTAAAAACAAGTGTATGCACTTTTGTCCATTCAATGTTATTAAATAGTGTATTCCATTTTGAGTGACAAGTTGGTACATCTGTGTTATAAGTAAAACATTTATAAACAATTTTGTTTTGATTATGCATCAATACTATGTTATTCAAGTAAAATGATATAAATGCACATTGCATATTTGGCTTTTTTATAACTGGGAAGACTGACAATTTGATAAATGCCCTCACAGTTCTGATTAAACCTTCATAAAATATTAAGTTAATTTTAACACCAATAAGATTTTCTACTACAGATTGTTCTAAAAACTGTCCAGAAGTGCATACTATATCTCTTACATATCTAATTCCCCTGTCATACATATTTTTATTATATACACTATTTGTACCTATCTTAAAATTGTGGTTATAAAATAGAGGCATATCAAGGATATCTTCACACTTACTAACAATTTGTTTATTAATATAATAGATATAACATGTAAGTACATCTCTCCAAAAACAATTTTTTAAACTTTTCATAATTTTTTCAATGTAATCTTTTCCTACATTCAACATTTTCTTCACATCAAACATAGAATATACCAGTTGGAAACATTTTCCATTACATGATACAATTTTCCTTAACCATGTCATTTTCATGGTTTTTTCAAAAGCATATATATCAGTCGCACCAACTCCTCCATCATCATATGATTTAATCGCAATAGTATGTTTAATTTTTGCAGGTCCATCCCATACAAAATTATAAAACAGGCTGTGTATCTGTTTTAATACTTTTTCCCCTGGACTAGGAAGAGCTATAAACAGGTGTGTAAAAAGGGGAAGTAAGAGTGATTTAACAACAGTTATCTTTCCTAGGGGTGTTAAAGTTCTTCTGTTCCAAAAATTTATAACATTATGCAGCTTTCTAAGTTTACTGGAGAAGTTCATGTCAATCATTTTTTTTAAATCAACATCAAATAATATTCCTAAAACTTTGAAGTTTGTTGTGCCCCAGACTAGTTTATACTTAGTTTTTATTGATTGTGTGCTGAACTTTTTGGAGCCAATCCATACAAGATTTGTTTTGTCATAGTTGATTTTTAATCCAGAACATAAGGCAAAGTTATTTAAAAGATCAAGGGTAGCATTGAGGGAAACAACTGTGCCATCTAAAAAGAGAGATGTATCATCAGCAAACTGAGAAATTTTATATTCAATATTTTCAATCTCTATTCCTTTAATTGCATTACAATTTCTTATTTTAATTGCCAAAATTTCAGCACAGAGAATAAAAATATAGGAACTTATTGGGTCTCCTTGTCGGCAACCTCTTTCTATTGTAATAAACTCTGATAAAAACCCATTGATTTGAATTGATGTCATGGTATTATATAGGAAAAGGGAAATCCATTTTTTGAATGCTATACCAAAATTAAAATAATCTAATGTTTTTTCTATGAAATCAAACTCAAGGGTATCGAACGCCTTTTCAAAGTCAATGGTCATCAAGAGTCCAGGGATATTGTTATCTTCTGTATATTTCATAATATCATATAATAGTCTGGTATTCTCACCAATATATCTGCCTTTAATAAATCCTGTCTGATCTTTAGAAATTAAGGTATCAAGGACAGTTTTTAATCTGTTAGCAATAGTCCCAGATGCAAGCTTGTAAATGACATTTAAAAGTGTTAATGGTCTTAGGTTTTTTTAAAAATGTCTGGGTTTATTATCTTTAGGTATACATGTGATTATACCTTGTTTTTGAGTAACTGACATGGTTCCAGAGGTAAAAGCATAGTTGAGGCTTCTTACTATAAAGTGGCCTGAATCTTTCCAAAAAACTTTAAAAAATTCTGCTGTAAAACCATCTGATCCAGGGCTTTTATCATGTTTCATATTTTTTAAAGTAATTGATATTTCCTTAAGTGTTAGTATGCCTTCTAATGATTGAGATTGTGCATTACTCAATTTAATAGTGTGTATGCCTTTAAGGTCATCATGTACATTGTAAGAGTCATTGGAAACAGACTTTGTATACAATTTTTTATAAAAATTGGCAGCTTCTTTTAAAATACCATGATTGTCAAGTAGCCGTTGACCTTCATCATTTTCAATAAAGGGGATGTTTTTACTAGAAGCATATTGAGTTTCTAAGTTACAAAAGTATTTTGAGGGTTTTTCGCCTTCATCAATCCATTTTGCCCTAGCTCTAATGAAAGCACCTTTCATTTTCATGTTCCGTATGTTTAAGAGTTCTTGATGCAATAGATTGAGCTCTTCTATGTTTTCATTTGTTAATTTTTTTTCAATGTCTTCAATTGCTTTTAAAATATAATCTTCTCTTTCTTTTCTCTTTTTGGATTTGAAGCTTGAATATGATATAGTTTTACCTCTGATTTCCATTAATAAAGTTTCTAAAAACAATTTATCATTGATAGTAAACTGCATTAAGTCATTTTCTATAGAATTAAGATATTCAATATTATAAACAGGTAAGACATATTGCTGCTTAACTTCTTCAATTTTCTGTTTTATACAATGAAGATATTCCAAGTCATAAAGTAACGAGTTATTAAATTTCCACAGCCCTTTACCATGTTCTATTTTGCTAAAATTCAATTCCAAAGTAATAGGGGAGTGATCTGATCTGTAACTTGCGTGTATGTCTGATTTCCTAATAAACTGATTAAAATTATTAGTGGTTAAAAAGAAGTCCAATCTGGCTTGTTGGACAGTGTTAGGCTTTCGCCAAGTGAAACATTTTGCATCACCATTTATGACCCTAAAAGTGTCTATTAGGTTTTTATCAATGATTGCAGAGGATAACAATTCCCTTGACTTCTTATTATTATATAATGTTTTATAGTTGGCATAATCACTATTCACATCAAGTACAAAATTAAAATCTCCACATAATATAAAAGACTCATTTCCTATTTTTTCAATTATATTGAAAAGTTTACTATAAAACATAGGAGTATCATTGTTTGGTCCATAAAGAGTACAGAGTAAATCTATGGTTATCTATTGTTAAGTCTAGAATTAATAAATTTCCTTTTGTATCTTTTTCTAAATTGTGCACTTTAACAGACAGATTTGTCAAACATTTATTAAATAAAATACATACTCCTCTTGAGTTAGAAGTGCCAAAACTAAAATAGCATTCACCCATCCCATTGTGAGTAAATATGTTTTTCCATTGAAGAAATGAAATGACAATCTTGTAGACAGTATATATGGGCATTTAGACTTTTTAAATATTTAAAAACATCAGTTCTTTTTGAAACATCATTCAGACCACGACAATTGTATGAAACAATCTTTATATTATCCATTCTCATTATAATGAATTACATTTTCTTTGATTTCATTTGAAAGTTGATAATTCTTCTCGATAATCTCTTAAACAGAATTGTTTGAAATAACTGAATACGGCAATGTTTGTTTGACATGATTGTTAATGTGTGAAGTTCACTTATTATACTTTCACAGGCCTGGTTGTAAGAATTTGTGAAATGTACTTTGACGTTACAAGTTCAATGTCAATTTTATTTCTTCATAAGTTAATTTTTCGTGTTTATTTTATACATTTTGTATATTCTCTGCAAATGTTAATAATAACAGTAAAACTGAATTATTTGGACTTTAGAGGGCATTGTGCATTTATACGGAATTTAACTGCCTCAGTGAGTGGCGTATATAAGTGAATTTAAGGACTTAGAAACAAATTTCCTTATGATACTGCACTTAGACTGGCAATGTCTCTTTAAGATTATTTAAAATTCCAGGGCATGCTCCCTTTATGTATTGAACTATACATGGAAATATCTAAAAGATTTATGTCTGGGTAAAGCCACTACTGAGTAATAATATTTCAGATGTTTACACTGTCGAAACATGAACCCAACATTATAACAAGGCCTAATACAATCACACCTAACCTAACACATCAAAGCCTTACTGGAAAACAAAAGAAAAGTCATAAATTATCATAATAATGACTGGACAGAGCTTCTTTACATCAAAGCAATTACAGATGGGTTTCTTCAGAAGTGGTAGTATGTAACCTTCATTGCCATCAAGATTTTAAAGTGCACTTTAACCTATATTAGCAGACACCACCTCAGGCAGTATTTAATGCTGATAAAACAATTCTAACCCCTTACTGTAAACACTATTAACTTTTCACCATTTAAGAAAAGATCTGTTTTCTTTTACATCTGCAGATCTTTTCCCTGATATCTGTTAACAAGCAGATCTATATTGGAGTAATGGGGCAAACCAGATGTGTGGTTTGTTTCATGTCCCTGGTCTACAAAAGCAACTAGGTATTTTGATTAGGAATTGGCACAATTGAACACAAGATGTTACCTGGAACTCTGGCCAATGTTCACAAAGGATAAATGGTTACTGAAGGATCACAAGTAGTCTTGGCTGCTCTTGATTATACCCCTATTCCACTAACATCATGAATCCCACGAATCGCCAAAATTGATAAATTTTAGAAGTCGTAGCTGAACATAATCAGTTCGATTCGGTCTTAACAGGTTCGTATAATTATGTTCATAGTCCGTTCTTGCAATTCTTGAGCAGTCGGGAATTCAAGACAAAAGTTTTGAACTGTTCAAAATTTTGGCCATGAACTTCCGATTCTAAAAAATTGTAGTTAATTCTGAACAAATTCGTAGTGCATTCTTAGACAATGTAACTGAATCGTAATCAATTTGTAATCATTTTTATGTATTCTTAACTCATTTGGGGATTCAAGAAATCACGTATTGACCACGAATCTGCTACAAATCTGTTACGAATCCCACATATACATGCCCAAAATAAATAAAAAAATATATTTTTATTTGTCCCTAAAAATATTCAAACATGCATTCGAGGTATTCTTAACTGATACGTAACTAATTCCTTACGTTCAAGCAGTAGTCCTAATAGATTCTTGTAAATTGCAGTAAATCCTTGACAACATTCGTGCAATTCCAGCCGAATCCCACCAAAATTCGTAACACTATCGTCAGTGTATCGTAACTGAATCGTAGAATGTCACAATTCAGCTCAGAAAATGTGCAAAAATCTCTTACAAATGTATCAATTTGATGCGATTTGTGGGATTCATGGTGTGTGTAGAATAGGGGCATTATGCAGATCTATGAAGAGCAACTAAATTAAATAAATTAACAGACATTTTGTCAGGATATCAGGTTTTTAAATAGAATTGTATTTTCACTTCAAATGCTATGGTCCAGAATCAGTTATAAAACATATGAATCCTAAATGAAATGTTCGTCCCAATTTTTTCCCAAACAAAATTATTTGAGCCTGATTCAAAAATTGTACTTATAATTATTAATATATTTTTTATATTAAAATATATTCACCTGAAAATCAGATGCCACATAATGTTTGTTCAATATCATCTATGTTTGCTAAAATAGTTTTCAAAAACTAGGATTAAAATAAATTAACAGGTTTGTGTCAAATATATTCAAGGATAAATTATGGATTATACTATGTTACTGTTAAGTAGGTTACCATTTTGGCTCAGAAACATGAATCGCTTGCCAAGGCTCATAGCTCAGGTTTCGTAAGCCTCTAGGTACCACACAAAACTAGCAGTCTCCCTATTACAGCCTGGCATCCAACCATGTTTGCCACTGGCCTGATCACCCCCAACACTTCTGTCAATATCTGTATCCAATTGCTCTTGATCTGCTTCCAACTCATTTGCCTGTCTTTCAATATATACTGCAATTTATGACCCTGCCAATGGTTTTAGGTATATATACTCATCTACATACATGATCGCTCAATTGACATAATAAATCACAAATAAACTTCAGACCGCTTGTTGATAACCAAAGGTTCGAGATACCAGTAAGGATCGAGATACCAGTAAGGATCAAGATACCAGTAAGGATCGAGATACCAGTAAGGATCGAGATACCAGTTAGGATCGAGATACCAGTAAGGATCAAGATACCAGTAAGGATCAAGATACCAGTAAGGATCAAGATACCAGTAAGGAACGAGATACCAGTAAGGATCGAGATACCAGTAAGGATCGAGATACCAGTAAGGAATGAGATACCAGTAAGGATCGAGATACCAGTAAGGATCGAGATACCAGTAAGGATCGAGATACCAGTAAGGATCGAGATACCACGAGATACGAGTCAGGATCGAGATACGAGTCAGGATCGAGAAACGAGTCAGGATCGAGATACCAGTAAGGATCGAGATACCAGTAAGGATCGAGATACCAGTAAAGATCGAGATACGAGTTAGGATCAAGATTCGAGTCAAGATCGAGATACCAGTAATATAAAGTATTTTTGTTCCTTTGGGTTTTCATTTCCTAACTTTTTTTTTATTATTTAAAATTGTAATTTTATGCTTTTAACTGCCAACATCTGTTGACATAAAATAATTATAATGGCAACATTATTTAACGATTACAGCTGTGTCACTCTTTTATCTGTTCATTTGACAATAACTTTGAATTCAATTATAAGCACACTTTTTCAATAACTGTACTGGTCCGGCTAGCTCAGTTGGTAGAGCGCTAGACTGTCAATCCAGGGACTGTGAGTTTGAACCCCAGCCCGGCCACATAACTTGTGTGAGGATCGGTCATGAAATTATTTCTATGGCCATTCTCCCCCTACCTCTGATTCAAGTAGGGCAGTTGTCAGTTACTGGCATAGGTATGTGCACTTATTACTGGTAAACCGCTTAGATTGGCTAAGCTGGACCAGGAAAAGTGTGAGTAGGTTAACTGACCGCCGTGATATGACTGAAATACTGTTAAAAACGGCGAAAAACCCAAACAAAAACAAAAACAAACAATTACTGTACATAAAGGAATCAGCAGCATTACTTATGTGTTTTACGAACTTTGAACTGGCAGTTTCTTTTGTCTGCTTAAAAATCAAACTGAGTGCTCTGAACTTTCTTTATAACTTACAACAAAATAGAAAACAATGCATTAATAATATTCGATAATTAAAAGAATTATATAATATAATAAATGCATATTCTGTTCATTTAAATATTAAAATATGGAACTTTATAATACTCATACAGAAATGATTATATATTAAAAAATATAACTGACTAAAAAATCAACAGACACTTTTGACATAAACAAACCTTATAATAATGTAATAATATTGTAATTTCATAATCCACTTATAAGAACTATTCATATATTATATCCATACAATCGCCCACCATCACATTATCACATAATCCAATTCACTCATTTTTCCACACAATTATTCCACACTGCAAAAAATGCAAACACACTTTCTACCACTTATGAAAAACAACAACAACAGAAGACAAGCCACATTCTATTGCTTTTCTAATGGACAGGACTAGATAACAATCATAGGGATCATACACAAATTCCTGTACAACCAATAACCTTCATCCCTATTATAACAGCAGGCATAATTCTACAGATTCCTGTACAACCATTAACTATGTCTCTATTATAACTGCAGACATTACTATTGTAGGTGTGAGTCCTCATCCAGACAAATATTGGAGATTTATCCCTGACTTCCAGCTAGTTGCCATGTGGTCAGAGCAAATATTGTCCATGTCCTCAGAAACATACATTATGTCCACTGACAATTTGCATTAACTCTTATACCAATATGTCTGGTCAGCTGGTGGTCAGTGATGTCCAGACCTAATCAGCCCCTGACCATAACTTTTACCACAGTCAAAGAAAATGCTGCCAAGGAATTAAGGAATCATGCCAGGTAACCAGACCTCACTACCATTCTAATGACAAGAGATGGTAATTTATGTCTGCTAGTATGATGATGACCACTGACCGTAAGATATCTAAAACAGAAGCTGTTACGAAACAGCAATGTAACATATAGACGGCAACAACGCAATATAAGGTCTGGACAAGCAGTGGGCATTTGTGACCAGTCAAATGACCACTTACCGCAAGATATACATCTAAAACAGAAGCTGCTAAGAAACAGCAAATTATTACCTTTGAATGGCAACAACACAATATGAGGTGACTGTCATGGGAAAACTAGGCTTAATGCATGTGTGTAAAGTATCGTCCCCGATCCAGGACAACACTCTTCGCCTACAGTAGATTTATGTTGAGAAGAGACTTCCCTGAAGCAGAAAATACCATAAAGCGGAAAGTGTCATCCTGGATAAACCTGTGCTGACTGCACAGGCTAATCCGGGACGACACTTTACCCACATGCATTGAGCCTGGGTTTCCCTCGACACCTCATATACTGTCTGGACAAGCAGTGGTCATTTGTGTCCAGTCAAATGACCACTGACCACAAGATCGGTACCCCAATACCAGACAAGCTGCTAAGAACCTGTTCTATCTTTTTGGTAACAAGTTACATTTCGTTTATGAGGATATGTAATGAAAACAACGCGATCATAAACATATAGGTATTCTGCAGTAAACGAAAAGTTGTTCAACATCAAATGCATCGCTGGAAGACTATAATGATCTTGGTATTATTAGCAGATAATAACTAGAGATTTGTCACAGGAGTGGCAGCGGGCCCCGATTGATAGCATGTTTGAAGGTGAGGAACAGTTTTTCTATTTTTAGTAACGGTGACCTTGACCTTGATCCCACCCATACCCTATGCAATCCCAAGCGATGTCTTGATAAAAGGTATCTATGTATGAAGTTGAATTTCAATAGCTCAATTCGTTCTTGGGTAATTGAGCGGAAACCGTTGTTCTATTTTTTGTAACGGTGACCTTGACAGTGACCCCATCCACCCCCTATGTAATCCCAAGCCAGGTCTCGATATAAGGTATCTATGGATGAAGTTTCATTAAAATATTTCAATTCGTTCTCAAGTTAGAGAGCTGAAACCAAAAGTTGACTCCGCCTGAAAATGAAAAATTAACAAAGGGCAATAACTCCAGAATTATGAAATGCAGAGTAATGGTTCTTGTGCACTGCACTTCTCCTCAATGAGATCTATCCACCTACGAAGTTTCAACTTAATACCTCTTATAGTCTAAGAGTTATGCTCCAGGCAAGAAAAATTCACAAAGGGCAATAACTCCATAATTATGAAGTGCAGAGTAACGGTTCTTGTGCAATGCACTTCTCCTCAATGAGATCTATCCACCTATGAAGTTTCAAGTTAATACCTCTTATAGTCTAAGAGTTATGCTCCAGGCAAAAACGAAGTATGAAAAATTAACAAAGGGCAATAACTCCAGAACCATGAAGTGCAGAGTAATGGTTCTTGTGCACTGCACTTCTCCTTAATGAGATCTATCCACCCATGAAGATTCAAATTAATAGCTGAAACGGTTTTGAAGTTATGAAAGAAAAACATGAAAAATGTGGACGGACAGACTGACGGACAGACGGACGATTGGACAGAAAGAGAGACAGGGTGATTACTATAGGGCACCCGCAAAAAATTGGCCGGGGCCCTAATTAAATAATTAAAGTGGAAACAATTGCTTTTAAACTGTTGTGCTTTGTTTTAATGAATCTGCTGCAAAATTATTTTCTGCAAAGGGTATAAGCCTTTAAATATTTCATAATTATCTACAATGTCATATTTAATCTATTAAGGCCAAAAAAAGAAATAGTGTGTTTCAGGCAACGGTCTCAAAATAGGTAGGGTCGGCTATGATTTTTTTTAAACCTTTTTTTTAAGACCCAATCATTTCAGTTAAAAAACAATGAAGAATACCTAAAATCTGGCAAATAAAGATTTCACAGAAAACGATCCTCGCTAAAAACTTATGGAGTACCCGCAGTAAAGTAAAATATAATATTATCTAAAATCACAGAAGCCAACCATCAACTAAATTAACATCACATTAGTCAGTGTCATGGAGAATGAAACCCAATGCCAACAATAATTATGGGAAAGCTGCTTATTTGAATCCACAACTGTCAATATTGCTTGCTGGGCAGTGGTCCGTCAACAACCATTGGAATAATTCTAGATGACCGCGAGAGTGACCGACACCAAATTCTCTGAAATCAATGCCATTATTTCTGATATTGGAAACCCATTTGACTAATTATAAGATACTGAAAGCATAATGGATCATACTGAATTTCAGTAAGCTAAGATGACCAGCCATTTGTCTGGGCTATAAAAATGTAAAATTTCAGTAAGCTAAGATGATGACCCATTTGTCTGGGCTATAAAAATGTAAAATTTCAGTAAGCTAAGATGACCAGCCATTTGTCTGGGCTATAAAAATGTAAAACTTAACCCTAATATAAAATTTGCTATTAAATGTAAAACTAATAGCCCTAAATTATAGAATGTTATTATTTATAATCTGCTTAGTAGCTTAACATAATTAATTATAATTATAATTAGAAACTTGGTACAGTACTAACATGTGTTCAAGATTTCAAGAACAAAAGGAACAAAACTTGATTCTTTGTTAAAAAGTCAATGATTTGTGTTCGCTTTCAATTTAGAATAATTGCGTTCTTGTATCCTCCATTTCACTACAGTCTTGCCTACATATCCCATTAGATACCAGAGTGAAAATTCCTGCTGCATTGGTAGAAATGTTCAGTCTCATTAACATATGGAATGGTTACCCAGTTGATTTAGTCATTATGGTCACAAATACACTAAATAAATAAGTCATGTAGGGCTGTACTCTCTAAATAAATCAACAAGTTTAACTTGAAGACATGTTTTTAGGTTTAGACACTTGCTTTGATATTCTTTTTTGGAGATGTTGGTAGGGTAAGCATTGGTATGCACAAATAAATCACTGAGATATTTTAAGATTGGAGACTACAGTATGACACTTGCGCTGAGACGGGTTACATTCAACTAGAAAGTAGCCGCTAAAATGATGGTGATAAAACAGTCAACTTTGTTTAGTGTCGATTTCTTTCTTACATAATACATGACATACTCTTTTTATTGCTTAAATCAATTCCGCTTAGAATGCTCTTTAAGAAAAGGTATGGTTATGAGGGTCCCTATGTGCAAAATGTTGCATTTATTTTTGGTTAAAGTGATCGCTTTTACATTAAATTACGTAAGGATTGGAATTAGTATATTTTAACCTAAACACAAAACAGAGAGCGGCACTAAAGGGGCAATGTGTACATAAAATAACCATGTTACTGTGTGGTTTTATTGGCTGTAATAAGTTTCATGGAAATCATGCGATTAATATCATGATTTTAATGTGCATTACGAATTTTACAGCGAAAACCGCTTTTTCAAGTAAAAAAAAAAGAAAAATAGTACGGAAACCCATCTTGTGAATCTTGCAGCACACTAAATCATGCTTAAACCAATAATGAACACGTTTTATACAATATTTATCTCTATTGCATTAAAGTATGTAAACATATGCTAGTATTTTGACTGATTTCTATGAATTAAGTACACAATTTGACTCAGGCACCCCATTTAATCAAAGTACTGAAAATGCAAGCCAGATTGCTTTTCAGGCATCATTCTCAAATGCGTTTTCAAGCATTTCTACTTTGTGGATCGGTCTGAAATTTTGCATGAACATTAGAAATATGTTAATAATTATGTAGAATTGTTTTTTTTACGCGATATCAAAACTTTAAGTTGTCTTCTAGATCACAATACACTAAATAAATAAGTCATGTAGGGCTGTACTCTCTAAATAAATCAACAAGTTTAACTCGAAGACATGTTTTTAGGTTTAGGCACTTGCTTTGATATTCTTTTTTGGAGATGTTGGTAGGGTAAGCAATGGCATGCACAAATAAATCACTGAGATGTTTTAAGAGTGGAGACTACAGTATGACACTTGCGCTGAGACGGGTTACATTCAACTAGAAAGTAGCGGCTAAAACGATGGTGATAAAACAGTCAACTTTGTTTAGTGTCTAGTTCTTTCTTACATAATACATGACATACCCTTTTATTGCTTAAATCAATTAGCTTAGAATGCTCTTTAGGAAAAGGTATGGTTATGAGGGTCCCTATGTGCAAAATGTTGCATTTATTTTTGGTTCAAGTGATCGCTTTTACATTAAATTACATAAGGATTGGAATTAGTATATTGTAACCTTATTCACCATTGCCCTGGTAAAGCTGCAATTATTTGTAATGGCAGCAGCTCCACTGCCTCTCATATACTTTACAATTGTGTTGTTTCGTAAATTAACATTATGTACAACAGTTTACTGTACACACATAGTATACTGACGATACAATAAAAAGGCATTGAAAATGAGGTAAATGATTTTCGTAAATAATTATATACAACAATTGAAACACCAAGCAGAAAACACATTTGACTGTAATAAACACAAACACTCTGTAATAATTACACTTTCATAAAAAGGTAACATTTATATATTCATACATGCTCACAGTTGTAGCAGCAGTGGTACCAAAATGACACGCCACACATATATTTCTGACTTTACGGTGGACAAACACTTCTTTCCTCAACAGCCTCAATTATGTATCAGATTTCTGTAGTAAAATAATTGCTCTTTTGTGAGCATATCAAATGATAGTAAATGGACCCTAAATGGTCAGCTAACAACAAAACATGCAAAAATGTTGATGTCATGCGACATACGATAAGATGCTGTGACTAAGCGTTACTTTGTGTATTATGTTCACTTTCGACATTTAATATCCCACTTGTGATTCCCACAGCGTTTTAATTGTTCACAAGGACAACAGTCAACTTATTGAGTGCAATCCCAATTAATGAACACAACAATTATCACATTCTTTTCTCGGTTGAATCATTATTTTCTTTAAATGAGTGTTCATCATACACTGTGATATCTTACAACAAAAAAGTTATATTAAGTATTGTTTGAGGTCCTTCCCCAATGAATTAGATGCATCATACATGGACCTGGGGTGCGTCCCATCACCAATACCTTAAATATTTAGCTTTTCAGACTCATTTCAAATGGGAACTATTTTTTTGTTGCAATGTAAAGCTCTTTACTTTTATACGGCATAAGATCTGAGTTAAAACTCATATACACTGGATACATATACTTAATATTTAGTTTAAGGAACCTACTTAATTCTTTGTCATTTAAGATCATACACCATACATTTAAACTGCAATCTATTCACAGGTGTTCACTTTTACTAAAAGCTTTTTGATGTTTGATGCAAATGTACCTGGACAAAACACACTTGTCTGGTACAGTATAATACCTCTACCCACCAACACACTTGTCTGGTACAGTATAATACCTCTATCCACCAACACACTTGTCTGGTACAGTATAATACCTCTATCCACCAACCTGGTGAGTTTCATTGTGGTACTCCAAATTTCCCCACAGTACCAAACCGCATCAAAATTACCACACAGGACTTTCCTCTGTTCATAAAAATAATATACATACGCATACAATTTAATATAATAATGCTATTTATCAAGTCCCATTTCATTATCTGCATAGAAACCGGTATTTTAGGATGCAGTATTAATATATTAAAATACTAAAACAGTCTGATATTGTTCAAAATTTCTATAAAATGTTAAACATTTAATCATACATGGCTTAAGTTGTTTTTAAGCCAATAGCACCAGCAGTTCATTTTAGTTTTGTAGGAAATAACTAAATTTAATACATGTAATAGGTTTCCATTGGAAGTATGATTCCTTCATACCACAGACATCATTGCATGATCTCATACATAAATGCATGAAGTAAAATAGCAACAACTGACAATAAACCCATGGCATGTCTAATACAAAAACATAATTGATTGACCATCAAGACATTATCTCTGTACATTAACACACATTTTCTTCACATTGCTGACTTTGTACTTTGACAGAACTGCATGATACCAGAAATGATCATAAACCCTCAGCATGTCTAATATATTAGATAATTCATTGACCACAAAGACACTATCTTTGTAATGGTCCATGTAGGAGATACAGCAACTTCATGTTCTATGAAACAGCAGGTACTGCTTCCTCTCTGATGCAGAAAAATCATGAACAACTCATTACATGTTCCATTACCCTCCACCCCACCCACAAAGACTTACACCAACATACACAGGCTCATATCAGATTATTTCAATTGTTTCTTGCTTGGGCCAGACACTGCTTCATGATGGGTTCTGTCAAATTGTGATTTATTTGATGTCCCAATTTGTGCCCCTGATTTCTCATTACACCTCCAGCCATAACCTAATAAAGTACTAATAACCCAGACTCATTAAGTCTGGATAGGGAAATGTACAGGAACATGATGACAGCTTTCATTTGTATTGTTTCAACTGCCTCATTCAAAACCTGAGCTCCAATCTCTTGAGACGGGTGTTCAGACAGAGGCATTATAAAAACCTAAAAATGGGCAATCCAGCAGGTACTTTTAAAGTTATAAGACTGGAAACAGAAAAAGCATTCATAAAATCAAAATGACTATTCATAATTCCATGATATGACCTTGACCTTAGTATATCACCTTGACCTTGATATGAACACCCTAATGAAATGTTGAAACTGACTGATAAAACATTGTGATTTATTTGGCAAGCTGCAATATCAATATGCCCTGTCTCAAAACAAAGACTTATCACACAAAATACTTAAATGTTTGCAACCACTGTGCACACAATGCATACTAAAATGAACTGTGTAATAATGCTCCTAAGTGTGTGCATGACTGGGCAGAAATCAAGGGCTATCTTCAACAACAAAAAATACTGAAAAACTTCTTAACACCCAGACAAAATTCACAAACATCCCAGAGTCAGTGTACAGAGAAATGGTAATCCAGATGACATTCTCACCCAATATAATGATCTGGCATCATAAATTACACCAGAGAGCCTTCCAGTGATGATTCATGGGAATCAGTGATTTCCCTAATGCTATTAAAGCACTAGAAGTACCAGTTGATTAA